>OU343149.1:4196179-4888679 GCA_910594945.2 Amphipyra berbera
AAACATTTAATCGGCCATTTTTTTTTCTGGAGACAGTTTTTTCTATCTTTTATAAAAAGATGTATTTTACACATACGTGGTTTTCACTGCCGACCGTCGATATGAATAAAGATTTGAATTTAATAGTGTGTGCGAAATGAGTATTTCCGATTCAAAATTCACTCACATTAACGTTACTGATCCGGGAATCGAACCCACGGCTTCACACTCGACAGCCGCGCTCGATACTATTAGAGAAAACTAATTATAAGTCTACGAACAATATGTATAATTAAATACTTGTAAAAATAACTTTGATCACAGATCATCAATACAACACGCACTTTTTCATCCAAACCGACCATTTCAATCACACCTATATGGAATCACTAGCGACCGCCCCGGCTTCGCACGGGTGCAATGTAGATACTAATGTGGAGCATATAAACCTTCCTCTTGAATCACTCTATCTATTGCTTGAAACTGCATTAAAATCCGTTGCGTAGTTTAAAAGATCTAAGCGTACAGACAGCGGGAGCGACTTTTGTTTTATATGCTATGTAAAGATACAAAAAACATGACTATTTTAACCCCCCGACGTGAAAAAGGAGTTGTTATAAGTTTGATCGTTTTGTCTGTCTGTGGCACCGTAGCTCCTAAACAGATGAATCGGACTCCTAAACAGATGAGGACTCGGTTTGATTATTAGTATGTTTGATGATAATCAGCTAAAATTTGGTGAAATTGACCGAGACGTTACGCATCGGATCAACTCAGGTTGGATGAAATGGCGACAGGTCACAGGGACAACTTGTGACCAACGGATGCCCCTCAAGCTGAAGGGCAAAATCTACAAATCCATTATAAGACCTGTCGTGCTGTACGGATCAGAGTGTTGGGCCGTGAAGAAGACGGATGAAAGAAGATTACACGTAGCGGAGATGAGAATGTTGAGATGGATGTGTGGAGTGACGCGAATGGATAAAGTAAGAAATAAGTATATTAGAGGAAGTTTGAAAGTGGCACCAGTGACAGAAAAGTTGAAAGGAAAGCGTTTGTCTTGGTATGGGCATGTGCTGAGGAGGGATGAAACACATGTGACTAAGAGAGTGATGAATATGAATGTTGATGGATGGAGGGGGAGAGGGAGACCTAAGAAAAGATGGATGGATTGTGTGAGGGAGGATATGAAAGATAAGGGAGTACATGATAATGAGACGGCTGACAGGGAAGAGTGGAAGAGAAAAACATATTGCGCCGACCCCAAGTAACTTGGGACCAGGGCAGGAAGATATATAATGATGATAATCAGCTATTTCAACGTCGGTAGTTTTTAAAATGATTAATTAAACTAAGTTTTTGTATGAAAATGTTAGAACAGGAATTAGATTTAATATAATTTTCATTCACTTTTCACACTAAAGTATACTCGGAAAAATTAATAAAGTAACATAAAAAAATACAAAAATATCTTAATTATTTACTTATACTATACTATTTATTTTATTATATCAATAAAACAACTCACCCTCATTTTTGAAACACCGTTTTCAACTTCACCTCGTGATAGACAGACAGAAAATGCGTTAAAAATTATGAAATGTGCACATATATACTTGTTTAGCAACGGAGCCGATAGACCGTAACATAACTAGTTGATGGATGTATGAAGATCGCACAGCGAAAATATAGTATACAGAAAATAAACAGAAGTTTAATTTAAAATATTTTTAAGTGACAATTGAAAAGTACGGTGGATTGCATTGCCCATTAACTGGGTTGTGGACGTCTGATGGCAGTCACTCCGTCTAAAATACTGGTATTCAGTCGCATCTGGTTAGACTGGAAGCTGACCACAACAAACTTGGGAAAAGGCTAGGCAGAACAATTGAAAGAGATGTCGAACAAAGATTATGATTAAAGACTTACTTTGTCGTAAAATGTAGGTAGTTAAAAACAGCAAAAAAATACAAAACAAAAGGAAATAGCCAAGAATGGATTCAAAAATCTAGGAAAAACATAGATTTTGAAATCATAAACGCGTTTACAATATTAAACCACTATTATCGTTAAAGAAATAAATTAATACAAAATGTTGATGTCAGGCAGGCGGCCGGTCATAAAACAATAAGCCAAAACCTCTAACAACATGGATTTACAAAATACATTTACATGTTGTGCCGACCCCACCCAGTGTGGGATAAGGGCAGGGAGATGATGAATAGTTAAAGAAATAAACCACACTGACTGAGTACGACTAGATTCGTTTGAATAATTATGAATACAATTTTAAATAATAATATAGAAAAAAAAATCAAGAATCTATCGGCACATTCTCGACCGCGAATTAAATAAATGTGAAACAGTAAGCTAGATAGATAATTGAGTATTGTGCATTGTTTTCTTGAATTAATATTTATTACAACAACTATGACTTATTGCTAAAAGATTTCTGCAGCTGCAGTATTTTTGATCCCGTGTGGGGACGGGTTAGAATATAAAAGTTCCTCATCACACGGTGGGAATAGACGCGCGTTGTAAGGTCCCTCGCCCACGGCGACTTTTTGTAGCGATGCTGTCTCACGTTTCGTAAACGCGCGACAGCATCACTACTAACGCGCGTTAGTCGCATTTGCAATGCGCTACAGAAGCAATGCCAACGCACTACTAACGCGCTACAGCATCGCGACTGTATCGATGCAAACGCGCGACCGTGTCGGACGACATCGGGGAGAGAACGGAGAAAATGAAAATGAAATCTTTATTTGAGGGAGGATGGCGCGTGAGTGGAGAACCGAGCGTTTGCATCGTGACAGAAGCGCGACAGTATCGCGTTTGCATCGTGACTGAGAATCGTGGTGTGGGCGAGGGCAAACTGTATCGATGCGAACGCGCGACATCATCGCTACTGCATCGCTACAAAAAGTCGCCGTGGGCGAGGGGCCTAAGATGCAACAAAACTCTGCACGCTTTATGGTAGGATCTATACGGTCCGCCTGGCTAGCTACCACCTGAACGTTAAAGTTAAGCAGTTTACTGTGTTCCGTCGTGTGTATGTGAGAGCCAGAGGGGTATAAGATAAAATTCAAGTTAAACTATGAGCTACACAATTGAGCAAGTTCAGTGGAAATCTGTTACTGGTACTGTGACATAGATGTGCGCAAAAAAATCACGTGTGTATGTTGCCGTTAAGGCTGAGCATCCACCAGAGCTGTGCTAAGCTGCGTAGCGAGAAATATGTTTTGCAAGCACCAATAGAATCACTTCATTTACCTAGCTTCGCTCTGCGCAGCTCTGGTGGATATGGGCTTAGCGGAGCGATGTTTTTGTTCATACAAACAAGCGAGAAATGCGAGCGAGGGATGTGTTGCGAGGAATGTGTTGCTAGGAATGTGTGCAAGGATTTGAAAATATGCGCCTACCAGTTAGTCAATAGATGGTGTTTGGAAGAGGTAGATTTGAAAAGAGTCCGCTACCTATCCTCGCACCGCTCATTTGTACATATTAACACATTACGCATTACACATTACCCATTCCTCGCACAGCTCTGGTGGAAAGCGTCACACCGTTTCACATCCTCTCTACACATTTTCGCACCGCACATTTTCCTCGCACAGCTCTGGTGGATGTCCAGCCAACGGTAGATAAAATAATATTCTAATTTCGACCATAAGCAATACCTTTTTTTTTTTTTACGTGGGGAAATCCTCATGGACTATCCCCCGTCTGGGGCAGACGGGGGGGTGTGCCGGACTTTTACCGGCTAAAACCACCACGGTGTCCCTCCTTCTGACCTAAGGCCGGGGTCGCGGGATTCGCTATTGCATGCACCGCAACCCCGGCAGGTCTTGGTCCACCAATTGCTGGTGGACCTCTCCACTGTAGGGCCCCACCCCACGACCTCCTGAGAGGCGCGGGGAGCACCCCACATCACCGGCGCACCAGAACACATGGTACGCCGTGACCACCCCGGGGTACAAACAAGTACATGGGTGCCAGACTATCCCGTGTCCTGGCACCTCTGGTCCCCCTGCGACGGGTCAGATTAGTGGCCCCGCCGCCTACCACTTTTCGGCCGCAGAGGATAGAAAGGGCGGCCAGGTACACACCGCCACTCCTCTTCCCCTGCGGCCCCACCACGTCCGCCATCTGACGGTGGCGGCCCCGTCAAGGCCGCGGAAGGTAGGGAGAACGGCGCACCGTAATACCGGCACTCCTCTCCCGCCGCAGCCTCCCGCACTCAGCCGCGATGCGTTCCAAACGACATCGCGGCCCGCCGAAGCGACACCGCAACCTACTTGGCCGCTACATCGAGGGCTACCAGACCCAAGGCCCGACGAGCGGCCCCTCCTTGGGTTCCTCTTCGCTTCACCGTGGGGTTCAATGCCACGGCTACTAAGCCCCCCCGCAACGACAATGCGGGAACCCAACCGGGGGGGACCACGAGCAATACCTACTACCTAGTATTCATTAATCACCGTAACATCATAACTGCTATTATGTAATTCAATGATCGATACTTCTATTATTCTATTTTCTAGCGACCATTAATTACAATTTCTTGATCGAAAACCAGGGTCACATTTTTTTTCTTAATTATTCGTGAATACAGGGTGACACATTGAGACCCCTCCGTGTCTCGGAGAGCACGTTAAACCGTCGGTTCCGGGTGTCATACGAATACATATGACAGTCGTTACGGGTAGTCAGAAGCCCGAAAGTCTGATAACCGGTCTAAGCTTAGGATATCGACATTGCCCAGTGACTAGGCTGTAAGTCTGATGGCAGTCGCTCCGTGTAAAATACTGGTATTCAGCCGCATCTGGTTAGACTGGAAGTTGACTCCAATATAGTTGGGAAAAGGCTAGGCAGAACATGATGATTGATATATTGTTTATCAGTACTTCGTCTGCCAACTATGGTGATCATGGTGATACAATCGTTCATTGTGGCAGTCAAACACACGACGACACGTCTGGTGCAGTAGCTGAGCGATTACCTTCTGCGCTATGGGTCGTGGGTTTGATTCCCGCACGGAACAAATATTTGTATGACCTACAGATAGTTGTTCCGGGTCTGGGCGTTTGTGCATGTGAAGATGTGTGTTTGTAAACGCACCCACGATACAGGAGAAATCCTAGTGTAGGACAAAGGTATTAAAAAAAAGAAAAAAGAAAGGTGATGGATATCATACTGTGATCACCGATTTATTTACCAGGCATGGTTAACATAACATACCATCACGCCTCTATTCCCCGACAGGCTGGGCAGAGGTGAATAGTAACATTCATTTCGCCGTCATGTTTAAGTCCCATGTAAAAGGGGGCGAGCCTATTACCATCAACCGGGCACAAATCCAAACTCCGGGCTGCTACTGAGGAGTTCCGTACGGAAAAACCCAATAACACTTTGCCTGACTTGGGAATCGAACCCGGGACCTCACGATCAACAGTTGCGCTTGATATTACTAGACCAACGTTACTACACACCTCTGCCCAACAGAACATAGGCGTGATGTTATGTTATCTATACTAATATTATAAAGCTGAAGAGTTTGTTTGTTTGAACGCGCTAATCTCAGGAACTACTGGTTGGAATTGAAAAAATATTTTTGTGTTGGATAGTCCATTTATCCAGGAAGATTATAGGCTATATAACATCACGCTACAACCAATAGGAGCGGAGCATAAACGAAAAATGTTGCAAAAACGGGATCAATGTCCACCCGCGCGAAGCCGGGACGGGCCGCTAGTACCTATGCTACAAATAAAAAGTACGTCAATTTTCGACGTTCACGTATAATAAAACACTCTGTACATAATTTGCAAGAGTGCGTGATATTTAACTATAAAATTTTAATGTTTTAATTATCTACTAATTAGGTAACTAGTTCAGTATTTAAGTAGGTACTTTTTTTAACTAAGTAAGTACTTCGTCTGTTTTGTCATCAATGTTCGTACCTTCTCTGTGTAAGAAGAGGCTCTTGTTCTGCATTGGGATCATAATATAACAAGCTAGTATTATTTTTCACTAGCTACCCGGACAGACTTCATTCTGTCAAAAGTTATTGGCCTGTAGTAGGAAAAAAAGTATTGTTTTTACTATTTTCCACGCAATTTTTATGTTTTTTCTCTCCATAAGAACCTACCTTATGCCTTAAGGAATATATGAAAAAAAATAGCCGAAGTGGTCGAGCCGTTCTAAATTTTTGCGCTTAGCAACACATTTGGCGATTCATTTTTATTTATATGGATTATTATTTCCTTTATTCATTAAAATATACATATAAATTACATTTTTAAATATTTCTAAAACAAAAACTATTAAAAATATAAAACGCTAGCTGTGTTCTCACGGCACCGCCCGTAGCCTATGTTACTCAGTGATTATGTAGCTTTCTAACGGCAAAAGAATTTTTGAAATCGGCCCAGTAGTTTTGAAGTTTATTCGTTACATACAAAAATACAAATCTTTCCTCTTTATAATATTAGTATAGATAGCAAGCCCATCGGCATCGGGAACAGGGTCCAAGCTACCAGTGGTCAGGGCATTAGAGAGAGGAAAAAAAATGTTTATTTCAGTAACTTATGAACATATTACATTACAGTGTTAGGAGTCTTCTTTTAAGCAAATTAATTGCTTGTGTTAGAAGAAACCGCTCTTCCGATAGATTTATACAAGTACTGATAGATGTGTAACTTTTGAGTAGACAGTCTTAGAAGAAGACTGTCTTCAAGTAGTATAATAAAATAAGAGAAAAGAAAGGTAATAAAATCATTTCACGGTGTGTGTGTGTGTGCGTGTGAGAGAGGGTGTGTGTGGATGTGTGGTTGTTTTGTAGGAAGTATGTGAATGTGTGTGGGGTGAGTTTGGGTGTATATATATGCCTTAAGAGTGTGTTAGAAATTGTATGAGCGCTGAGTGAGATGTGATCCACAAATGTGGCTTTGGTTAGCACTACGACTTGTCTTGGGGTCAGAAAACGCTGTTCTTAGCGTTTTCCACTAACCGTAACAATGAGGAGCTTCCTAACAATACGCACCGTGTCCAGAAGTACCACGCACTGTATCAGGCCCTTGATCCAGCCGCCCAACGAGAGCCTCATCAGTTGGTCGAGGCTCTTGGCTATTCAGGCATTGGCCGTAACGACTATCGGCACAACGTCTGCAGAGTCAACCTCCCACATGTCGACAACCTCGTGTGCCAAGTGCCAAGTCTTGATACTTAATTTCTTGATCCTTCTTGGCTTACATAAGATTCTCAGCATGTGAAAGTGATATCAATAATCATTGTGAGATGCCCCGATCGATCTATCACCACTATGTCCGGCTTTTTGGCTACAATAGTCCTGTCGGTGATGATAGACCGATCCCAGTACTATGTGACATGACCATTCTCGAGAATTGGGTCGCGCACATACTTGTAGTATGGTACTTCTGCGTCCACAAGGTTGTATTTCAGAGCAAGTTGCTGGTGGATAATCCTAGCCACTAGGTTGTGTCTGTGATAATCTGGTATTACAATTAATATAACCCTGGTGGTAGGGTCTATACGGTCCACCTGGCTAGCTACCACCTGAATATTAAACTCCGGCGCCAAGCAGTTTACTGTGTGCCGTCGTGTGTATGTGAAAGCCAGAGGGTATAAGGGAGTCCCTCTATATCTCTGTTACTTGTATTCGTGTGCTCCATCTTAGACCCTGTCTGCGCTTACCATCATGTGAAGGGTCAAACGCGAACAAGTTCGTTCTGCCCAGCCCTTTCCCAACTACGTTGGGGTCAGCTTCCAGTCTAACCTGATACGGCTGAATACCAGTATTTTCCACGGAGCGACTACCATCAGACCTCCGCAACCCAGTTACAGGGCAATGCCAATACCTTTAGGTTAGACCAGTTGTCAGACTTTCGGGCTTCTTCTTCTGTGTTCAAACGCGAACAAGACATGAATAAAAAAAATATGTCAAATTGCCACGGTGAACCACATTTCAATTACGATTTTAAACAATTTGGTTTCAATTTTCTTTTTCTAATAATCACTTTTTAACAAAAATAAAACCGACTTCAAATTGTCTATCTCTGAAGTTCTTCATCAGATCTTCACCAAATTTAAATGGAACCACTTCGAAAGAACACTCTTTCAAACAAAAAAAGAACCATTAAAATCGGTTCACAATTAGCAAAGATATCGTGGAACAAACATACAAAAAAAAAACACAATCGAATTGAGAACCTCCTCCTTTTTTGAAAGTCGGTTAAAAAATACGTTGCCCCACACTATGATTTCTCCTGTATCGTGGGTGCGTTTACAGACACAAATCTTCACATGCACAAACATCCAGATCCGGAACAACTATCTGTAGGCCATACAAATATTTGTTCCGTGCGGGAATCGAACCCACAACCCGTAGCGCAGAAGCCGATCGCTCAGCCACTGCACCAAACGTGTCGTCGTGTTGGTTTCATGTTGTGGATTACTATAGGCAAAGTTGAATACGCTTCTAGAATTGAGGAAGACACTAAAGAGCGCGTTCCCACTATGTCGTGACGATAAATTTATCGTTGGACGACTGTCGTCTCTAGCTGTTCCCATTATAACGACTGTTTGTCGTCAAATTTTTTTATCGTTTAGCGACTATCGTATCTAGCTTTTCCCATTGGATCGCGACGACATTTGATCGTTTCACGACAGTCGCTTTGTCGTTTGCAAATCAGTAGCAAGCTACGACGAGACGGTATTTTTATCGTAGCCACGACAGATAGTCGTAACAACGACACATCACGATGTCGTGACGATAAATGTATCGTTGGACGACTGTCGTGCTAGCCGTTCCCAATGACTCGACAATCTGTCGTCACTGCAAAAACAAGTCGTGAACGACAGTTTATCGTGTCGTCTTATATGTGAACACCTCGATTTCAATATACATAAGCCACAACACTTAACCTTTTGAACGCCAGAGCATAAATGCATCGTCGTACCCCCCACGCCAAGGTAACTGTAATCCCATCGTTTTTGTCACATATTTGTGACGTTGGCGTACAGGGTAAACTTTCGTTTGTCACATATGTATGACAATGGCGTCCAAAAGGTTAAAACTACACGACTATCTGTCGTCACGACAAAGTGGGAACGCGGCCTAAGTTTCAATCGGCCGGCCCTGCGTGTGGATAGCAGTAACCAGGTCACAAGCATCGCGGTCACAGAGTGCACTAATTGTGAGATTACATAACGTCGCTTAAGTTCTAACACCGCGTAACTCGAAAAATAGTAGTTTTGAGTTACGCACGTCATTCGATAGGGAATCGAAATACGCATCGTTTGACCAATCAAAATCAATGGTTAGATCTAATAGCAACGCGTTATTTCAAAAACAAAATCCACCGCGTATGTAATATTTTTTCCATCAAGCTATGTAAACAGCTAAAACAGCGGGTATGTCAGGTGAGTTCCATACTGGATTGTGTTGCGAAAGTGCTCCGTCGAAAAAACCAAAACAAAATAGAATATTGTAGATTAAAAACAATTATATGATAAGTAGAAAAATTTATATTTTTTGCTCTCCTGAAAAGTTAACTATTTTGAGTTACGCCGTGTTAGAACTTAAGCGACGATAATATAGATACCCGACTGCCTCAGCCTGTTGCTAAAAACCAGCGCTGCTGCTCCGTTTCGCACGTGAGACACAGCACTATGTTGAGCGATAGCCGTTTTATTTATGTAAAGAAATACCTATACAAACTATTTCTTAATTTGATTTTATTTTTTATCGTTATAATTTGAATTTGACAAGGACAGATCAACTGTCAATCAAATGAAAGATGAATTTTATGTTTGTAAAAATGTGGCGTAAAAACTAATTAATTAAAAGAGATTACTCGAATATAATTAAAGTGAAAATTCAAGAGAGAGGAAAGGACATAAATGTCGTTTCTTTCTTTGCAGGTAAATTTAGATAATAAGATAAACTCGAAATTATATTTGTATGTAGGACATAGAGTACCTAATGTAATTAAAACAAAATAAATCTTTCTTTGCAGAGCAACACATTTTGTTTATTTCCATAAAAGAAATACTTACTCATTATATTTATTTAATACACAATGCACAATGGTGGTACATAAGGCGGACTTAATGCCACAAGGCATTCTCTACCAGTCAACCTTTGGGTCAAAGAGAACAGCATCGATAAGAGAGGTACAAAAAAAAATATGTATACTTGCGACTTAATTAACTATATGGATAACTAAACAATCCTAACCTGTTTTGCGCGGATGTGTCGCATATTTTTCCCCATAGTTTATTTTTGGTTATCTATACTAATGTTATAAAGAAGAAAGATTTGTATCATGTAACGAATAAACTTAAAAACTACTGGACCGATTTCAAAAATTCTTTTGCCGTTAGAAAACTACATTATAGTGACATAGGCTACGGGCGGAGCCGTGAGGACACAGCTAGTATTTTATACTTTTACTAGCGACCCGCCCCGGCTTCGCACGTGTGCAATGTAGATGCTAATGTGGGGCATATAAACCTTCCTCTTGAATCACTATCTATTGCTGAAAACTGCATTAAAATCCGTTGGGCAGTTTAAAAGATCTAAGCGTACAGACAGCGGGAGCGACTTTGTTTTATACTATGTAAAGATTTTATTTTTGTGCGTCATATTGGCACGAATAAACAACTTTTCTTTCTTTCTTTCTTCCTTGTCAGTCTAGTGTTCGCAAGCACGACTGCTGTGCAGTCTCTTGGGTTCGACCGACAGGTCGGGCAGTGTTATTGAGTTTTGCCATTAATCATTTCTCGGTAGCAGCCCGGAGTCTGGATTTGTGCCCGGTTTATGGCAATAGGCTCGCCGTCTATTATATGGGACTTTAACATAATTGGCGAAACGAAGGTGTACTAAAAACACCTCTGCCGAACCCTTCGGAGAATAAACGGCGTGATGTTATGTTAAAAAAAAAAAACAACAAATAAATAACATCTTCTTTACATAGTATAAAACAAAGTCGCTCCCGCTGTCTGTACGCTTAGATCTTTTATACTACGCAACGGATTTTAATGCAATTTTGAGCAATAGATAGAGTGATTCAAGAGAAAGGTTTATATGCCTCACATTAGTATCTACATTGCACCCGTGCGAAGCCGGGGCGGGTCGCTAGTGTTGTATAATATATGCTTCTCAGTTCCACACTTCGCACTGTAGTCATGACTACATCTAGAGTTTTAATCTAAGCAGGCACATGAGACTTTCCAACTTTGTCCCTAAGGTTGGCAACGCATAAGTAAAACAGCTCTTGTCGTAGGTGTAGGTATGTAGACAGCAGTAGTAACCACTTCGGTACGCTAATTTGATAACAACTTACTTTAATCTATACTAATATTATAAAGCTGAAGAGTTTGTTTGTTTGAACGCGCTAATCTCAGGAACTACTGGTTGGAATTGAAAAAATATTTTCGTGTTGTATAGTCCATTTATCAAGGAAGATTATAGGCTATATAACATCACGCTACGAACAATAGGAGTGGAGCATAAATGAAAAATGTTGCAAAAACGGGTAAAATATCCACCCGTGCGAAGCCGAGACGGGTCGCTATTAACAATATTATTTATTTATTTATTTATTTATTTATTTATTCTCCACTTACATTAACCCTTACAGGATATAACCCAATGCGGTAAATGCGCTTATCCTAACGTAAATTATACTACAATCTATTACCTAATTATTGATTTTTGACAATCTATAACTTATTATAAATAATGCATTCCTTGTGAATTCACTCAGAGAACAACAGAATAAGTCCGTCTCACTCGCTATGAGGTTGAGCGTACGGAGTGCACGCGTCAGGGGCGCCTCCCTTAGAAGGTTGGTCCGAGCGCGCGGTTCCACTAGCAGTGGCGGCTGCCGTCGTCGCCACACGTACCTGTCCGGAACGCACAGACTCACCAGCCCTAAAATAACTGCATTATGCACCTTCCCTCTCAATAACTTAAATATATACGAGGCGAGTGCAAGATCCCTCCTAACCCTTAGCTCGTTGTATCCTACCATACCTAAAATAAATAAGGTTGGATACATTAACGGGTAAAAGGGATAGACTCCGTAATAACGCTTATATAAATATCTTATAAACTTATTTTGTACCCTCTCCAGCATGAGACTATATTTAGCTTCATGCGGAGCCCAGATGACTGCATTACATTCTAACTGGCTCCTCACCAATGCATTATATAATGCTATAATAGCTTTGACATTCGTGAACCCTCTGACCGTCCGAAGCATGAAACCTAAATTTCTATACGCTCTTTTACAGCTACGCATGATGTGATCACAAAAAGTCAAACCTGTGTTAAAGCTTACTCCCAAGTCTTTGACTTCTGTGACCCGTGCCATAGGCGACCCGTCAATATAATAGGTATGTGTTATAGGACTGTGTGCGCGAGAAAAAGTAATGGACACACACTTCGAGCTATTAAACTGTAAGAGATTTTCTTTGCTTACTCCTCATTATGTTTACCAACCGCGCGTATCATACGATTTAAGAGGTTAAGCTGCGCTTGCCGTGGTCAGTCTGTGATCGGTGACCGTTGGTTACACATCAAGACCTCTCCAGGCCTCAGAGAGCACGTTAAACAGTCGCTCCCGGGTGTCATACGAATACCGATAACAGTCGTTACGGGAAGTCAGAAGCCCGAAAGTCTGACAGCTAGACTAACCTTAGGATATGGGCATTGCCTAGTAACTAGGTTGCGTAGGTCTGATGGCAGTCGCTCCGTGTAAAATACTGGTATTCAGCCGCATCTGATTAGACTGGAAGCCGACCACAACATACACTGGCCTGCAAAAATAAGTATCACACTTTTAAAATTGCAGTAACTTTTTAAGTACACAAGATATATTTTCGAAACAAAAAGGACTCAAAAAAGAGTTTAACTTTGTTACTATAGTTTCAAAGAAAGCTGATAAAAATTGCTATAAAACGTTTTTTATTTTAAATCTCTAACTTCTATAGTTTAGAAAAAATCGAAATTTTAAAAGTGTGGTACTTATTTTTGCAGGCCAGTATAGTTGAGAAAAGGATAAAGAAACATATTTTGGAAATAGCACAAAGAGACACAACAGATAAAAAGTGTGATACAAAAAAATTTAAACAAAGTTTTGAGTACGTGTCTCACGGCTAAACCAAAAAGGTGTCCAGATCAGCTTAATGTCAAACACTACCTATACCTAAGTAGGAACTTGACGCTGGTTGTCGTGTGGAACCTTTGTGCTCCACGGATGTCAGTCAGTGGTCATGCCCTTTCACTTAAACCAACATGTGTGTGTATAAGTAGTGTATATGCATGTGTTAATGTGGTTGTGTACTAATTTATAATTGTGTTATCGGAAATAAAAAAAATCGATTATACATTCTTTATGAAAAACTAGCGGCCGACCTTTCTCGATAATTGAACTATCCAACACAAAAATATTTTTTTAATTCCAGCCCGTAGTTCCAGAGATTAGCGCGTTCAAACAAACAAACAAACTCTTCAGGTTTATAATATTAGTATACCTATAGATAAATAAATAACATAATAAAAATTTTGATATATTTTGACGAATATAAAAAATAAGAAAAATATACAGACATAACCAGTCTTTTTTAAATTATTACAGAAAAAATATTAAAATCGGTCCATATTTGAAGAAGGAAACAGGGAAATATGAAAGTACGATTTCACTAATACTGCACAGGAGAAATCAGTCCGAGATGCAGGTGTCTCTTTCACGCTCAATTGAGAAGGTTTGTGGGAGGGGTGGGACGGAAATAGATCGCTTAAAAACCTATTCTTGTAATATTTTGCAGCCCGCGTTTCCTGTTATGTACCTACGACACTTTAAGAGAATCGTTCGCTCTGTGCAGTGTCTAAAACATATTGTAAAAAAGGCTAGGCGGAACGGGACGGGTGTTTACCAAGACTGGTGTTTATAACAAAATTCTCACGCTTACGAACAAATATGATGATTAAAACGTTTTTACAATGCGTGAAAGTGATTATTAACCAATTACGTAGTTATAACTGATTCGTTTAATACGGTTAATAGGTAATTCACATCCTGAATTAGTTCCGTAGTTACATTGAAACTGATATAATAGTATTATCAACTTGGGTGGAGCTACTTAGAGTAATTAACTGCACGTACCTACCTATCTCTATTTTTGGTAGAATGAACTAAACATCATTATTTTTTTCTCTCGATGATGAGAACGCAGTGCAAAAAACAGAACACGTTTTAAATCAGGGATGTATATCTATTACCTACTAGCTGTGTCCTCACGGCTCCGTCCGTAGCCTATATTACTCAGAGATAATCAATGATATTATAAGTAAAAAGGTGTAGATAGGTTATAAGAGCTCAGCAAGCGACACGTTAAAATGTGGCTAATTAGCCAGACTTGACGTCAGTGTCACGTTGCCAGCGTCAACGGGTGCACTTCACGTACCGAGTGCATTCAAAGTGACCCTAAACTTCCGAAAATGCCGTCGTGTGTTATGAGATATTGCACAAATTATACAAGCAAAACTTCTAAAAGTCAAGGAATCACATATCATTCGTAAAATCCTATTTATCTTAATATTTTAACAAATCAAACATTATATTCCTAAAACGTCATTACCGATCATAGAGTAAATGATGCCTAAGAAACAAACAAGTCAGTTGCCTGACAGTAGGTACAAATGGTGGCATAATTATATTATTATTTATACTCTAATGTATATTTTTATTTTTGTTATGATGAGGGAGGATAAATTAAATATTATATTACTACATTGAATCAAAATATAAATTTTAGTGTGTGGTAAAGTAGAATGTTTATCTTTAAGAGTAAGTATTAAATAAATTAATTGTTTCTAGATTTTCAACAAATGAACTAAGGTGCATCCAGTGGATGGATATAGTCCGCAAACAGAGAAATGAAGAATTTTGGCAACCGAATAAATCGAATAAAATATGCTCCATTCATTTTACATTCATTCATTTTTTAAGGTTGACTGGTAGAGAATGCCTTGTGGTATTAAGTCCGCCTTATGTACCACCATTGTGCATTGAAGTATTAAATAAATAAATAAAGTCGAAGACAAGTACATGTCTGGCAAGGGATACACTTTATTAAAAAAATCTGCGTTTCCTGTTTTGGATGTACTTAATTTGTTTACGGTTTTGTTAATGTTGCATTTTTATAGCGACTTCGTCTACTTGAATATTATTATTACTTATTAACTCATCAGTGAATCGCATTTTAGGCATAAATCACGGTGTAAGGTAAAATGTCATATCTGATTAATTTATTCTACATCGTTTCTACTACACTAGACGACTCACTCACGCAATTACATTTGTCTCTCTTTCGTTTGCGATAATCGAATCGTGCCATCCTGTCTTGACGTCTAATCGTAATGAAGTGTGCTATTGCAATATTTAGTTATTTATGTGTGTGTTAGTGTGCCGTTTTTGAAGATCGAATGTTGTTATGTAACCTATCTACACCTTTTTACTTATAATATCATTGGAGATAATGTAGCTTTCTAACGGCAAAAGAATTTTTGAAATCGGTCCAGTAGTTTTTAAGTTTATTCGTTACATACAAAAATACAAATCTTTCCTCTTTATAACATTAGTATAGACGACAAGAAGCCACTCGGGTAGACTATGGGCTGGCCACCACAACTAAAAACAACCAAAAAAGTTGAAATAAAGTTTACTGAAAAAAAATATGTATCTAGATTGAGCATTAAAAAAATATATTCAAAGATCTTAAGCTGGCCCTAAAATATTGCAGTATTTTCATACAAACGCATAAAAGAGTAATTCGCTGGCACGCCGCACGTACATTGATGGAGGGCCGCATGTGGCCCGATGGGACGCGACTTACGAGGTGTTAGGCGCAATACACACAGATAGGAAGAGTAGTGGACGCGACGCCGCGCGCCGTTGCGTTTTTCCAATGCTAGTCTTTGTCCCGTCCAGGGGCGGCCTTAGCCATTGCGAGGCTCTGGGCGGGTAGATCCTTGCGAGGCCTTTGTCTTTGTGGAATTAGTTATAATGATGATGCTTGACAAGAAATACAATGTTTTATAAAATTCAAATAGCCGTTGGTACTTGCGAGGCCCCGGGCAGTTGCCCTGCTCACAACCCCTGGTCCCGTCTAAGTCTTGTCCTTTCTGTGTGCATTGCGCCTTACAGTTAATACTTAGAGGTTACCGCTAATCATCAAGTGGACAATATTGGGCCGTCACTTACTCAAAAAGAAATATTTTTTCAGGAGACTGCAAGTACGACTGCATTCGTATCATCTAACGTGCTTAGCCAGAACGTCAGGATGGCCGGCCACCACTCATATTATACTTTGAAATAGTGAAGTCGCAGAGAGCATCTGAGCGACTAAAGCGCGGTCGCGGTGCAGGAAGAATTTCGTACAATGACACGTCACTACTTATCTCTGTCGCTCGCGCAGAAATATGTTGCCGTCGCGCTCGCACATATGCGGTGACCGCCGTCAACACAGATTGCAATGGGGAAGGCAACGCAAAACTAAAGCAGATGGCAGCACCTCCATACTTAGTTTTTTCCACCAATCAGAACCATCAGATTGATATTAACAATAATGTCAAACACATTGCAACCAATAAGATTGCAGTAGAACAATCGAAAGTGGCGCCATTAGTTCCACAGTTGCCTACCCCTAGGCACAATAGTCCAAGATCCCAGAGCAGAGTAAATATTTTACTCTGAAACGGATGCGTATAGTGCTCTCGCGCTCAATCTCTCGGCTGAATAATTTTTGTGTTTAGGGGATGTTTGGTCACTACAATTTGTCTGACTAATGAAATATAACTTTGTAATAGTTACCATAATAACATTTTTAAAATCAGACATGAAAAATAAGTAAAGTTCATTTATATTTTGTGGAACTTTAAAGCGTCTGACAAAAGTTTTGGTCCATGGAAAGTGTCTGACACTTATGATAAGGGAAGATGGGGTAATGGTAGTCAGCGGGCAATGCCGGTCACGTCAAAATCTAAGAATCCAAAAACATTCTGCTATCGCTACTAGTGTCGCCATTTAGTATGCGGCCAAGTAAACTTATTTACCAAGCGGCGCCATTTTCCTTCGCGCGCAGTAATTTTGACAGCTATGTAAAAGTTTGGGTGTGTTTTGTTGTAATAAAATCGAAAATTCGGTGAAAGGTAAGTTTAACGTGATTTATACCAATCAATATCTGTCTTAAAGTGAATTACTATACATTTATAATATGAATAAAATGTCGTTTTATTTTGTTTTGGTACACTTTACAAGCAACCCTGTGTTAATTTTGAATGATCGGTAATACGCTAACAGTAGACCGCCATTACCCGCACCTGCGGGTAATAGCGGTCAACGAAGGGTTTTACAAAATTATTAAAAAATAAGAAACCCGTAATAGATTGATAATGCGCCTCATATATATCTATAGCCCACTATATAAGCTATATAAAAAGTCAGTTACCTACACCGTAAGTCTCAGAAATAAAATTAAAAAGGGATTACTGCTTAAGTGACCGCCATTCCCCCATCTTCCCCTACTATTTTAGAATAATATTCTACAAAACATATATAAAAATCAGCCATGGTATTTAACTAACTCTTATTTATATATACCTTTCTTACCTGCCCAGGTGTCACAAGGTGAGCTCCACAAGCACGCAGGTATTCAAAGAACATGAGAGGCTACTGGGAACCTAAGGTTTCATCTATGTGAAAATAAGTTGTCTGATCGCTCTGGGATCTTACTCTACAAAGGTCATTGTACAAAATTCTTCCTGCCCCGCGAATGGACTGTAGAAGTGAAAGGTGATTTTTGATTAAATGCTAGCAGTCAGTGAAAAATGCTCAACAATGCACCTCACCAGATCTGTGCTAGCCCTTTTTATAGCCGAGAAATGCTCACGCATACTGCACTACAACGGGGAGATAATGCAGTTATGTGGCACTCAAACCTACTAAAACTCCACTGTGTCCTCCTCTGCCACATATGGCGGGAACACGGGCACGCGTAAGCACTCATCCGCTATCCCGCCGCGCCTGTCTGTCACCGGACCCTCCTCCGGGGAGTACCCCCCATCACCGGCGCACCAGAACACATGGCACGCTAAGACCACCCCGGGGACCAAACAAGCACATGGGCGCCAGACGACCCCGTGTTCTAAGAATTTATAAATTAAACAACAAACATACAAAAAATGATTTAATCAATTTCAATAATCATTACAAAAATATCAACAGTTACAACTTATATTATAATTTAATAACCATGGAATTACAGGAGTTAAGCTGCGCTTGCGGCGGCCAATCCGTGGATGGGTGACCGTTCTGTACACATCGAGACCCCTCAGAGAGCACGTTAAACAGTTGGTCCCGGATGTCATACGAATACCTATGACAGTTGTTACGGGTAGTCAGAAGCCCGAAATTCTCACAACCGGTCTTCATAAAGATATCTGTTGCGATCATATTTTTGTTAGAAATAACATGTTTTTCTAACAAAATTGTTTTTCTAACAACACAGTACAATGATAGACCACGGTCTGTCATTGTACTGTGTTGTAATTGGTCCGATTGTTGATTAAACATGTTTTGTTAGATTTTAGACGCAGCAGACCCAGCATAAAGTTCAACCAGTTGTCAGAATTTCAGGGAACAGAGGGTGATGGCAGTCACTCCGTGTAAAATACTGGTATTCAGCCGCATCTGGTTAGACTGGAAGCTGACCCCAACATAGCCCAGGCAGATTCTGGACCACGGATTGACCACACGGCATTTCACCAGGATTCTGTTAATCATCATAGGTTAGAGTCTATCTTAAATAGTCTGAGACCCACGCTGACATATCAGAGGTGTATTTCACAGGCGGTAAGTCGTAAGGTATTGTTAAAGAATTCTTTGTTTTTTTTTGTAGAGGGAAGTAATCTTCATTTATCTGTGAAAGGAGTAAAAATTAAATTAGGTTAGGCACAAATCTAGACTCTGGGCTGCTACTGAGAAATTCCTAATGGAAAAACCTGATAATGATTTGCCCGACCTGGGGATCGAACCCAGGACCTCATGATTAGCAGTCACGCTTGCCACCACTAGACCAACGAGGCGGTCCGTTTTTATTTCTGTAAATAAATCTGTTACAGACATTTTTACAAGTCAATGTAATGGTTTTATTAAGAATAGATGGCTCCAGCATTTTCTATCTGACTCGCTCTGAGAAGAAAAGCCGAAACAAACTCAGAGATCAAGGTCTCTTTTAAAGTCCAGACATTGTGGTATAAACTATGCGAGTGTAACAATGTAAGGCTACTAAGGCCTAAATCCTTCTGAGAAGAGGTCTGTGCCCAACAGTGGGACGATATTGGGCTAATTATGTCTGTGGCGCCATCTACCACGCCACATGCGAACTATGGAGCGCGACGAATGTCTAGAAGACTACAGCGACAACAAATGTCTACTCTCAAATGTGACGTCACAAATCCTGCATCGCGATATCAAGATTTGGCACTCAGATAGTATACAAGGTTAGTCGGAAAGGGGGTACTGAGCCGCGAGTCACTTAATGTATCACTGATGATTGTTTTATAAAGAAAGTGTTAAATTTCAAAATTCGTTAAAAAAGAACATGCAAAATGATTTTTAAATTAGTTTTTTCAAAAATTCACCATCCCTGCTTTAGTTATGAATTCAGAAAATGGAGTTTCTAATCCGTGACCCCAAATATGACCTAAACTGTAAACACAGCTGATCATAGCTATGGACAGATAAATTTTAGCATATTTTTTACGAAATTTTTGAAAACCTATTTCTCTTAAACTATCGAGTTTTGGGGAAAGTTGTAGAACAAAAGTTATCCCTTATTATGGGTACTTTAACACCTTTTCGTCTTAGTACCCCCTTTCCGACTAACCTTGTATATACAACTTCCGAACATCCACTGTTGGGTTTCCTCTCGCAAACAACGCTCTAAGCCAAGGTCCAAGTCACATTAGGGGTCACCCTTAGTGCTGTTGTTGATAGCTAGTCATGATGTTAGTAGTAGTAATAGTAGTTAGCTTAGGTTAAGTATTTTACTCTCGTCCCCATTGGTTAGAGACCCATCAGGTCTCGCCAATAACTGCTCGGTTACGTAGAAACGGTCCGGAAGACCATCTACAAGCAGTCGAATATAATTTCAATCTTTGGGCAGTAGCCCGCCAAGCAAAGACCGCCTGGTTGGAGGATCCCCCCTTTTCTTTTGAGGATCACCACCATACCTCCACATGTAGTTTTATGTACTCACCACGAACCGAGGCAAAAATAAAACGCCAGCTTCATAGCTCATGATCCTGAGTGCTCCATTACCCTTGTTCAGCTGACCCCAAGCCGCCTTACTGATGTTAGCTGACGTCAGCAGGAAGAACGCAGCCCTATCTTCAGAGAAACGGGTGTAGGATTTGATGTGAGGCATCGCACGGTTTCTGTGTGAAGATTTCGCTTGCCATTGACTGAAAAAAATAATATTGTCGTTGGTACCGATTCTGTCGTGCTCAATTTAATTTAGACTATTGTCATCTCTTTCACTCTGATAAATAAGACAACACCACGCCTGTGTTCCCCGAAGGGTTGGGCAGAGGTGTATACTGACACCCTCATTTCGCCGTTATGTTTAAGTCCCATGTAAATCAACCGTGCACAAATCTAAACTCCGGGCTGCTACTAAGGAATTCCACATGGGAAAACCCAATATCACTTTGCCCGGGTAAAGAATGTAGCAGTAACAGCCCGGAGTGATAGTGACAGCAGTGATAACCTAATGGTGAGACCGTCGGTCTGCCAAGTCATAGGTCTCGAGTTCGAACCCAAGGCACGCACCTCTTACTTTTCGGATTCACGTGCGTATTGTATAATTATCACTTGCTTAAAAACGGTGAAGGAAAACATCGTAAGGAGACCGGCATGCCTGAGAGATATTTCTCGACGGCATGTGAAGCCAAGTCAGAGGCCCATGGACGGCATAAACTCTGACACCAGGTTAGTCACTAACCACACGAAAAGAAGAAGAGCCCGGTGTTTTAAATTTGTGCCCGGTTGATGGCAATAGGCTCTATCTATAAAATTTTATCAATTTTAATATTTTTTACTGATTATTCAAATTATTCAATTTGCATTTTAATTATTATATTGTATAATACTCTGGCAAAATAGGTTTTTGTATTATAATTATTATTTTAATAATATCGCTTTACTTCATTCCAAACTGTAAAGTATGAGCATCATGCAGCTATTAATGATACACCTATAATCATATCATATTACTGCCTATTGTCTGGTAGTATGAGTCTGTCATGCTCACTTAAAAGTCTTGCTGATGGTGGCGTTGTTTATCCGGTCGTTGGGTTCCCTACAATATGGTTGAGCTGACCGATGCGGATGTGCACGTCATGCTCGTGAACGGGTGCCGTCTGTCGGGACTGGTCAGCCCTTAACTGCTATGGCAATCCTAGAAGGCATATTTTTCTATTTGTTGCTCTTATGTGAGTTTATTTGTTACATTAACCTGCATTATTCTCATTCCATTTCTCACACTACTGTAATGGAATTTGTCATAAATTACTATTTTGAAAAGAGTATTCATGGAGTTTCTTGCCGGCTCTTCTCCATAGAACCTACCTTTTGGAACCGTGCACCTAGTTATGACGTTTTAAAAATGCCTGAAATCTGGTCTATTTGAAATAAAAAACTTTGACTTTGCTCGCCCTATTACATGGGACTTTAACATAACGGCGAAATGAGGGTGTTACTATACACCTCTGCCCAACCCTTCGGAGAATACAGGCGTGATGTTATGTTATAAATCGCTCATTTCATTATTTAGGATGTGTTTAAGAGGAATTGCGGTCGGCATTTAGTCCATACAAACGTATTCCTGTTTCCTCGTTGGATAATGTCACTAGAGCAAATATTTTTTACCATATATATCTACCACCACTATGTCCCTATGTTTTGTTTTTGTCAATAAATTAATTATTAAAAGAACTAGTAACACTTAAATTTTACAAAAATCGACCGCTTTTACTACCGTTTTCAGACATCTGGCAAACAAATTTGACGAATATAAAAAATAAAAGAAAAACGTACAGACATAACCAAATTCTTTCTTAAATTATTACAGAAAAAGATATTAAAATCGGTCCAGATTTGAAGAAGGAAACAGGGAAATACGAAAGTACGATTTCGCTAATATTGCACAGAAGAAATCAGTCCGACATGCAGGTGTCTCTTTCGCGCTCAATCGGGAAGATTTGTGGAAGGGGTGGGACGAAAATAGATCGCTTAAAAACTTATTCAAGTAATATTTTGCAGCCCTCGTTTCCCCTTAAGAGTCTTCACTCCTGACGATTCTTAAGTACGTCCGTAGTACTCTGTGCAGTCAGGTTCACTACCAACCTTTCTGACTGGGTAATTTCTTCACCACGACACGAGGTATTCGCCAACAAGATAGAAGAATAAGGGATAATTTCCACCAAACGGCTCGCATCGCATCGGATCGGAAAGGATACGAACTGATGCGGCGACAGCCGATCGCGTCCGGCAGGATGTCGACGCATACGATCGGCTCCGTATCGTCGCTTGCGAACGTATCCGTTTCTGCGCCTAGTCAAATAGTTTGATTCCTACCTAAAGGATCCGATCGCATACGACGACAGGCGAACGGAGCCGATCGCGCGTCGCAGCATACTTTCGGCTACGATCGCGTGTCGCGGAAGACGCCCGCGGTCAAGCTGCTGTGCGCGGCTTGGTAATATAGACTTTAAACACTGTGTACACGATTTAATATCGTTTAAAGATTGTAAAATCCGTTCCAATCCCATGCGATGCGAGCCGTTTGGTGAAAATAATTTTAATAATACTGATACTTACTATAAGAAGGCCCAGTAACTGGGTTGCGGAGGTCTGATGGCAGTCGCTCCGTGTAAAGTACTGGTATTCAGCCGCATCTGGTTAGACTGGAAGCTGACCCCAACATAGTTGGGAAAAGGCTAGGCAGAACAAGAACAACTTACTATAAAAAGCCATTAAGCCATGGTTGCTTTGCGTGGGCGTCCGCGGCGTACGGCAGACAGCCACCACCTAGCAGGTTATCATGAGACTGACGAACATTTTCTGTGAAACAATAAAGGACAATGACATACATACATACATAAACTCACGCCTTTTTCCAATGGGGGTAGGCAGAAACTATAGAACGCCACATGCTACGACCCTTACATACCCCTTTCGCTTCATCCACATTCATACATCTTGTCATACACGCCGGTTGAAAGTACTACGCACCTGACCTTTGTGAAGAACATCACCAATAACATCGATGTATGTCCTTCTAGGACGTCCTCTACCGGCGTTCCCATTAACATCCGCCTTATAAATTCCTTTTGGTAATCGCCGTTCACTCATTCTCTCAACATGGCCAAACCACCTAAGCATACTCCTTTCAATTTTTGTCACTACATCATCTTTTAAACCGCAACTTGGACAATGAGCATTGTGAAAACTGAGAAGGATAAAGAAATTAAGTATCAAGACTTGGCACACGAGGTTGTCGACATGTCGACGGTCCCTACGTATACTACCGAAACTACAAAATCTCAGTTTTTATTTTATTATGTATGTACACCGATTACGCTGAGATTTGTGATCCGATTTACGTGATTCTTCTTTAGTTTGATGCGGAATAGTTGCCTTTTGGTCCTATAAAAATGTATTATTTTATAACGTTTAAGATAACATAATTTCACACATTTTATGCAGATAAAATAATAACTGAGATTTTGTAGTTTCGATAGTATACGTAGGGACCGTCGATGTGAGAGGTTGACTCAGCAGTCGTTGTGCTGATAGTCGTTACGTCAATGGCTTAATAGCCCAGAGCTTCGACCAACTGATGAGGCTCTCGTTGGGCGGCTGGGTCAAGGGCCTGATACAGTGCGCGGTACTTCTGGACACGGCGCGTATTGTTAGGAAGTTCCTCTCTCTGAGGCCCTGACCACCGGTAGCTTTGACCCTGTTCCCGATACCGGTGGGCTACTATTTTTTTATATTTTTTATAGAAATATTAAAAAATGTTAAATTAATATGTATAGAAAATGAATCTTCTTCTTCCTCTTAGCCTTTTCCCAATTATCTTGGGGTCAGCTTCCAGTCTAACCGGATGCGGCTGAATACCAGTATTTTACACGGAGCGACTGCCATCAGACCTCCGCAACCCAGCAACTGGGCAATACCGATATCCTAAGGTTAAACCGTTTGTCAGACTTTCGGGCTTCTGACTACCCGTAACGACTGTCATAGGTATTCGCATGACACCCGGGACCAACGGCTTAACGTACTCTCCGAGGCACGGAGGGGTCTCGATGTGTAACAAATGGTCACCCATCCACGGACTGACCGCGGCAAGTGCAGCTTAACCTCGCAAATCGTACGATAAGCGCGGGTGTTATTTACCCACGGGCCCCTCATGAAAATGTATAGAAAATGAATATTAGACTTCTATTAAAATTGTACAACAATTTAGTATTATTTTAAAGAAACTATAGGAAGAAACGATATGTAAAAAAAAGAAATCGACGATAAAATGGAGGAGCTACACGCTCACAAAGTTTGTGGAGGAGGCATTTTCTATCCTTGTCGCGCGAAACGGATATTGTACGGAGTGATGTCAAGTTACTATGAAGTTTTAAAATATGACGTCATTGTGGTAGTAGTGTTGTCTTTATCTAGTTAATAATTTTAGTTAGTGTTAGTAGAATTTCTTGTTCCTAGAGGGAAACCTTGTCGCTCATCCTTATCTCTTCTCCTTCGTATGCCTTCCCACACCTCGAGTCGTTATGATGGATCATTTACTGTTCGTGCTTCGCGCCTTTGGAATTCTCTTCCTCACTCCTTACGTGATAGCCCGTCGTTAGATGTTTTTAAGAAAAGAATTAGGGAACATTTCCTGTCTACATGACCTGTATGTATGTATGTAGTATTTTATATATTATATTGTATGTATTACGTTTATGTATTGTGTGCTATACACATATTTGTTTAGTTTATGTAGATGTGTATATTTATTGTGTATTTAATTTGTAATTTTATATAACTTGTACACTTAGGTAATTGTTCTCCTCAACATCAAATCTCTCTATCGCTCTAAGGTTGGCTGTTAGAAAACTCATTTGTGAGTTAAGCTCGCCTTTGTACATGATTTTACCAATGGAACTGTATTATATATTATTATTTTGTGTACAATAAAGAATAAGAATAAGAATAGAATCTTATAAACTATGTTAGTCAACACCCATCGCAATACGCATACATTTGTGTTGGATTGGGCAACCCGCACGAGTAACAATCATCTGCAAGATACCGTTACTACTACCTCTCACACGCTGTAATAAGGACGCTACTTTCTTGCGAATAATCGCATGAAAGCCGTCCGTTCGAGCCTCTACAAACATCCCAGACGCGCTACAATAGCGAGGCAGTCGCATCAGCATCCTGAAGATGTTGTTGTATTGGATACGCAGAGCCCTAGCAGCCCGAAGAGTGTAGTTTACCCACAAGCTACTCGAGTAAAATGATTAGCAGTACGCCTTAAGGCGGATACGACCAAACAGGAATAAATTTTACTCTCGGAGTAAATCGCTACTTACTCGAGAATAACTCAATTTCACGTTTAACCAACTACAATAGGGTATGTGAATATAATTTTTTTATTAGAAATTTCGAAACTATTACAAAAATGATAGGCAACAGCGAAAAAACTACTGAAATATTTAATAAAATGCTCAAGTTATAAACGATTGAAAATTGCTCACTAGACAGAGACAACATGACGCCACAATGACGTCATACCTTGCAAACTTCACAATTATTTGACACCACTCCGTACAATATCCGTTTCGCGCGACAAGGACAGAAAATACCCCCTCCACAAACTTCGCAAGCGTGTAGCTCCTCTATTTTTTCATCGATTTTATTTTTTCACATATCAATTTGTATCTATACTTTCTTTAAAATAATACTAAATTGTTGTACATTTTTAATAGTAGTCAACTACCCTATTCGAGGAATAACGAGTCTATTCGGGAATAGTCACTATACCGCCGTCAAGCATAGATTAGGGAGCTTATTCCAAGAATAACAAAATGGCGTCCTATTGTTTTAAGCTATAATTTCAACTCAACACAAGGTATTGTTCCAAAAAACATATAATGCAACGTTTAAATAATTTGATTGAAGATAGTGATAGTGATGAGGAAGTTATTAGACGTCCAAGGTGGATAAAAGAGAGAATAGATTTAATTGAATATTATGATTATGAGGACTACGTTTACGCATAACGTCACTCATTTTATAAATATGATTATCTAAACTTGCAAAACGCGAAAATAAATACCACATGAACCAAACGGAACCGACAAGCAAAACTTCAAACATTTGAAATTATACTGACACTATTGACATTGACCGCAACTTTTCCACTCTATAATATGACAAATGAGAGTTGTCATGCGTTATGCTTCTGCATTCTACCGTTTGTAGAACAACGTTTTTTGCCGGGTATTACATTCGTTCACCACATGTTCACATTCACTCCGCTATTCGCGAGTAACTATTCCAAGTATAGTTATACGTTAGATTGCATGGAAAAATGACTGTGATTTATTCGAGAATAAAATCATGGAATAAATTATTCCTGGTATAGTTACTCGTGTATAAATTCGGGTTTGGTCGAATCCGCCCTTAAAAAGATTTATTTTCACTTCCCTCGAGCAGCGAGCAAATCTCCGCGCGAGCATATTCCCCCTGACTGCGAGTGCTCTGCGTTCCCTCTCTATGTCTGCGTCATCTTGCAAGTGCTCTGTCACAATGTGCCCCACATACTTCAAGCTGCTCACCATCCGCAATGCCGCAGCATTAAGCATAATAGGTGGAACATGCGCTGATGCACATCACATGATGTTTATAACTTGGACATTTTATTAAATATTTAATTGGTTTTTTCACCGCTGCTTATCATTTTTAACCGACTTCCAAAAAGGAGGAGGTTACTATGTTAGTCTGTACGTTTTTTTTTTTTGTGTATGTTCATCGATATTTTCGCCAATTGTGAACCGATTTTAATGATTATTTTTTAATGGATAGGGTATACTTCGAAGTTGGTCCCATTTAAATTTGGTAAAGATCTGATGAAGAAATTCGGAGATAGACAATGGAACTCCTCAATGACGAACAGTACGCATATTGTGATAATGTGATTATGTTACGAGCAGCGTCTTTAGTAGGTCCAACCAAGTTTTAATTAAGGCCACTAAAAAGAAAAAAATAAAAACTTTTTTACAAAAAATTTAAACCGACTTCAAAAAAGAATAAAATAATTACCATATAAAATTAACAGTTTCAGAAGTCGGTGCCTTCACTTTGGTTCAGTGTGGATCAGCACCGACTTCTGAATCTGTTAATTTTATATTGTAATTATTTTATTATTTTTTGAAGTCGGTTTAAATTTTTTGTAAAAAAGTTTTTTTGAAATAGTTTCTGACATTTCTATATCACGTCTATTTCTTGAAATTTTAGACAGGGACCATTCACGTATGACGTAAGCACGAAAGGGGGGTGAAGGGGGTCTTTGCTTAGATTGTTTTTGATGACATGGGGGACGGGGGTGTCTAGTGATTACGTCAGCAATTTTTATTTATTTACATATTTTTCTAGACTTAAAAACTGCTGCTCATTAACAATAAAGAAACCTGATCAGTTTAAAAAAAATATGTACCAATGTTTACGTAAGCATAGGAGAGGGGTAAAACGGTGTCATGCGAATACCTATGACAGTCGTTACGGGTAGTCAGAAGCCCGAAAGTCTGACAAACGGTTTAACCTTAGGATACCGGCATTGCCCAGTTACTGGGTTGCGGAGGTCTGATGGCAGTCGCTCCGTGTAAAATACTGGTATTCAGCCGCATCTGGTTAGACTGGAAGCTGGCCCAAAGATAATTGGGAAAAGGCTAAGAGGACGAAGAAGAAGAAGGGGGTAAAAGCTATGCTTACTTTTGCTGATAAAGGGGAGGGGTGGGTCAAAAATTAATAAAATTCTGCTTACGTAATACTTGAATGGCCCCAGAGGTGCAAGAGTTGTACGGAATCATTCTTACCTAGTGATGGGTAGACAATCTTCAACTCAGGAAGACCAGACAATAATTGAGACTGATTTTTAGTTTTTGTGAAGTTATGTAGAAAATCACCCGTTAGCCATAACTGTGGAACAACAATTAATATAAGCAAAGGTAGATTAAGGGGGGCACAGGGGGCACGTGTCCCCCCACATACAAATCTTAAAATTCAGCATGAAACAAGCAAAGTCGGTTTCGAGACGGACACGGGGGGCACGTGCCCCCCGGCTGAAATTTGCCATGAAATCTTATATCACAAGTACAGGAAAAAACTGAAAATGAGTCATTTCTAATTCTTTGTGGAGATGCGCGCCTGTCGCTCGCCGCGCGGTTATTCAACTCGGGGCGCTAAAATCTCTCACGTTAAGAACACATGTTTACTTCTCGTAATTAATTGGAAATTACATATTGACCATATATGTAAAAAGCTGGGACAGTTTTCATATGCACTTTACAGATTAGGGAAAATAGCAAGTCAAACCACTTTACTAACAGCTTACCACGGTTACATCAGCTCCACCCTCAGATACGGTGTAATATTTTGGGGCAACAGTACAGACAAGAAGCGTGCTTTCATTGCTCAAAAACGTTGCATCAGAGCCATATTTAACCTACATGAAACTGACTCCTGTGAGCCAATCTTTAAAAAGATGAACCTATTAACACTACCATGTATCTACATATTTGAGACCGTAGTATTTGTGAAAAATAATATTGGGCTGTATGATTATTACACTCGAATACGGCATAAGGACCAATTGCGCACAGTAGCTAGCAAGACTCATTTAATGTATGAGAGTATATTTTGTACAGCTTCACGTATCTTCAATAACATCCCAGGGACTACTAGAATAATTCCAGAAATAACAAAATTTAAGAAGAATCTCCATAAACTGTTAGTAAACAAATGCTACTACTCTATAAAAGACTTCCTATCAGACAGATCACTGCACCAATACAGTCTCCCTCAGTCATGATGCGTTCAGTGGGCCACTAATGTGTACCTACAAGTGTTTATTTTTTCCCTATAAATTCTATATGAAATTTTAAATAATTTGTAACTTTAATTTAATAATGTATTTTTAATGTATTTCATTTAACTTTCCTATAAGTGACTATTGTATGTCCTATGGGCGGGACATAGCTGAGCTCAATTTAATTATTTAACACCTCTATTATGTACCTACCTATGATCCACAATAAAGATATTGATTGATTGATTTTTTTTTATTGAGTCCCAACGTATCCCGTTCGGAGTTAATCTATGTCAGCAGTACATCACGAGGTTTGAAGGAATTACATGATTTCGTTAACACCCTGTATTTACCTTAGGTTCCTTCCCATAGCTGCCAATACTGCTAGCCTGGGCAACGAGAGGCCACTGCTTGGTCTCCTCCGTGGGTATACAACAATGCTGCCGTAACAACGACCCCACCCTCGTCATCCCCCAATCTTGGTCGAAATGAGAACCGGGAACCGACGCCACTAGAAATACGCTGAAAAAAATACAGAAAAAAATTGGTAGGTAACAAAAAAACTATATCGTCACCCGGAAAGCCAATACTACTTAAGCGCCATTTTTGGCCAAAATAAGTTATATACACTGGCCTGCAAAAATAAGTATCACACTTTTAAAATTTCAATTTTTTCTGAACTATAGAAGTTAGAGATTTAAAATAAAAAACGTTTTATAGCAATTTTTATCAGCTTTCTTTGAAACTATAGTAACAAAGTTAAACTCTTTTTTGAGTCCTTTTTGTTTCGAAAATATATCTTGTGTACCTAAAAAGTTATTGCAGTTTTAAAAGTGTAATACTTATTTTTGCAGGCCAGTATATATCGTTGGATTGGAATTTTTAAACCCAATCCAACGATATATAAGGTCCAACCAAAATACCTGGACAAACTTTTACACAGTGTTCAGTACGTGTAACTGAACATATCTATGTAAAAAAAACGAGATCCAAGTGTTTTTTTTTCTAACCAAAAATTATTTTTCAAATTTAATTTTACTTATATTATTTATTTTTTAACATTTTTCACTTCGCTGTTTAGGTAAAACACGGCACGGAATTAGCGCGCGCCCCGATGGCGGTCGATGCATAACAAATGAATGAGTTTATTCTTAAAGAGTACAGGCAATTTCAAACGTAATAATTTTTTGATTAGAAAAAAACACTTGGATCTCGTTTTTTTTGCATTGATAGGTATGTTTAGTTAAACGTATTGAACACTGTGTAAAAGTTTGTCCAGGTATTTTGGTTAGACCTTATAGAAGGTTAGTCGGAAAGGGGGTACTAAGCCGAAAGGGTGTTAAAGTACCCATAATAAGGGATAACTTTTGTTCTACAACTTTCCCCAAAACTCGATAGTTTAAGAGAAATAGCTTATCAAAGATTTCGTAAAAGATATGCTAAAATCTATCTGTCCATAGCTAAGATCGGCTGTTTTTACAATTTAGGTCATATTTGGAGTCACGGATTAGAAAATTAATTTTCTGAATTCATAACTATAGCAGGTTTGTTTTTATTTTGAAAAAACTAAAATAAAAATCTTTTTGCATGCAAATAAAAATTATCGAATTTTGAAATTTTAACACTTGCTTTAAAATAGTCATCAGTGATACTTTAGGTGGTCTGCGGCTTAGTACCCCCTTTTCGACTAACCTTGTATATAACTCATTTTGGCCAAAAATGGCACTTAAGTAGTATTGGCTTTCCGGTGACGATATGTAGGCAGGCAAAGGTGCCTTGTACACCGACTGAACGAAATTCAATTTCGAGTCTTTATTGGTTTTATTTGTGGTCTTCTTCTTCTTTTCGTGTGGTTAGTGACTAACCTAGTGTCAGAGTTTATGCCACCCATGGGCCTCTGACTTGGCTTCACATGCCGTCGAGAAATATCTCTCAGGCGTGCCGGTTTTCTCACGATGTTTTCCTTCACCGATTTTAAGCAAGTGATAATTATACAATACGCACATGAATCTGAAAGGTCAGAGGTGCGTGCCATGAGTTAGAACTCGAGACCTATGACTTGGCAGTCCGACGGTCACACCACTAGGCTATCACTGCTCTAGTATTTTTACGTTATTTGCAAAGGAAAAGAACTAAGCTTATAAATGTGCCGTGAATGAATAAGAATGAATTATGATTATTATCGTCTGATGAGATCTGCTATAATCTTTATTATTATACAGTGCAACCTCGATATAACAAATCGGACGGGAACAAGTAAATATTCGTTATATCAAGTAATTTGTTAAACTGAGGTTTGGTATATTGAGGTTAGGATGGTCTAAAATTTGTTATAAAAAGGTAAAAAAAATATGTAGTTTTATTCACCTCAACATAATTAATGATGTTTCGCTTGTCTGCGACTGATAAGGAACAAACACCTTTTACGTTTCTGAGCCATTGTAACTTCAATCTTTAACAATAGTGACGAGCAGCAGTGTTTAGTAAACACTGAAAAAAATAATCGATTTTGGAAATAATCAATTAAAATCGTTTTTTCTAAAAGTAAAAATCGATTTTAGTACGTGATTTTGTTACAAAAATCGATTAATAATCGATTTTTTAATAATCAAAAATTAATCATAATCGATTTTTCATCTGACACCTCGCAACATTAAGTCTGGTATGCTATGCCCGGAGCACGAACTATGCACCCAAGATATAGGAGAAACCGAAGGAGTGAAAGGCCTAAAAAAATAAAAGCTCGTCCTATTATAAGTTGGGAATGAAATCAAAAAAGGTGGGAATTTATCCAACCCATGTCTAATTGGCAAATTAGGGAAAAATTGATTAATATAACAAAATCGATTATTTTTTTAAGAAAAACCGATAATTTATTAATCGATTTTAATGCAAAAAAAAAACAATCATTTATTAAAAATCGATTTTTTATGTAGAATGTCACATCCCTAGTGTTTACATTACTTTACATCAAACAACAATGATTGTTTTACGAAAAAAACGTGTCTAAACCTGTCGTGACATGAATCACATACTATGGGATTAAGGGACATATATTGGTGGGAAAGTTATTTAAAGGGTTGACAAAATTCTTTCATTAGAGGAATTTATACCTTTTTTGATAGTAAAAAAAAACACTTTCTAGCCTGAAGCACAGGTTTAACCTAGTTCAGGCGTTAAGCAACCGTGCTATATTTTAATTGTTAAGGTATTTATTGTAAATGTGCCCATTGTATAAATAAATGTTTTTTTTTTTTTTGTTGAAAATTCGTTATAAAGAGGTTGTTCGCAATGTAACGTTATATTTTACATTGACTCTTATGGACGATTCAAGGGGATTACGAAGAATTTGTTAAATCGAGGAAGTCGTTATATTGAGATACGTTATATTAAGGTTGCAGTGTATTTTCTTTTATTCCTAAAATCAGCTAGATCTAATGACAAAGTTAATAAAACGGCAACACTGACAAAGTTAATAAAACGGCAACACTTTGGCAGACCACGATTAGTTCCGATTTTGGCCGCGCGCAAACTTATCTTACGCGCACTCTAAATACACACTTTAACAGCATAAGAGATGAAAAATAATTTAAATACTTACTTAATATGACTAAAATCGCATCTTTTCACTCTTTCAACGTAATAAGCGAGGTTAGGTAGATGATAGTGGTTTAGATATCGCAGTAAACACTTCTTAAACATCGTTGGAGATTCTCCGTCGTGTGGCATCGCGTCTGGAGGCAGTTCGGGGCATGGAGGACTGAACCACAGCCTGGAAGAAAAATATCCTTGGAATTATACTCCCCTACATACATACATAAACTCACGCCTTTTTCCCATGGGGGTAGGCAGAAACTATAGAACGCCACATGCTACGACTCTTACATACCCCTTTCGCTTCATCCACATTCATATATCTTGTCATACACGCACGCCGGTTGAGAGTACTACGCACCTGACTTTTGTGAAGAACATCACCAATAACATCGATGTATGTCCTCCTAGGACGTCCTCTACCGGCGTTCCCATTAACATCCGCCTTATAAATTTCTTTTGTTAATCGCCGTTCACTCATTCTCTCAACATGGCCAAACCACCTAAGCATACTCCTTTCAATTTTTGTCACTACATCATCTTTTAAACCGCAACTTTGTCTAATCTCTTCATTTCTCAATCTATCATTCAAAGTTACACCGCACATACTTCGCAAGGAACGCATTTCCACGGCATTTATTATACTTTCATGCCTTTTCTGCCACGACCAACATTCACTTCCATACATAAGCGTAGGTACCAACACACCATTATGGACAGCCAGTCGTGCCTTTTTGGACATCGACCGGCTAGCCACAACCGCATGCAAAGCACCATTTATTTTATTTCCCGCATTTGCTCTCCTTTCCACATCTTCGTCAATCTTACCATCTCTTGTAAACATGCTTCCCAAATAAACAAACTCATTCACCTGTTCAATACTTTCATCTCCTATCTTTACTTTACATATACTCCCCTAGTACTTCAATATTACTTTCCTACTTATAAAACTTAGCCCGAGTAAGAAATAGGGTAGAGATAAACTACGATAGCATGTCCCGCCCCTCCAAATTACTATTTCAATGTGTTTAGTCACATCTTTACGAAAGAGTGCGTATGTAGTTGTAGTTTTTGTTTGACGGCTGTCTCAACACGCACACATGCGTTGGGAGTATTGATGGTGCTTTAGAAATACTTTCACAAATACATTGAAGCGTTTTGAATTTTGGAGGGGCGGGACATGTTATCGTAGTTTATTTCTATTTGACTATTATAATTTTATTAAAAATCTCGAAACTGTTACAAAAATGATAAGCAACAGTGAAAAAACCAATGAAATATTTAATAAAATGCCCAAGTTATAAACGATTGAAAATTAATAACTAGACAGAGACAACACTATTGAATGATGGCGACATAATATTGATGACAGGGATGTTTGGCATTAGTTCTTGCACATGTGGCTTCCCTGGAACCTCATTAACAACATATGTGTATGTCTATTAACTATCCTCAATTATGATTATTTATTTTTTATTTTTTTATTTGTATCATTACTGTCAAGATATCTTTATCTTATTTTATAATGATTTTTTAGCTAAGTTTTGATGACATTTAATTATGTCAATTGTTTTATATAGTTTAGCTTCCTTTTCACTTTTGTAAATGTGAGAACTTTGTGGACCCGCCTCTATAAATTTGTAAATTACTGTTATTCATATAGTTTTTATTCTATTTTATTTGTTAATTTATGTTCTACATTACTCATTGGTCTGTGGTCAGGACTCCTTTGTTCTCTCACTATCCTAAATCATTGTACTCTGAAATTGTTAAAGATATTATTTTTAAAAGAGTAACCATGGAGTTTCTTGCCGGCTCTTCTCCATAGGAAACGACTAATTGGAACCGTGCATCTAGATTCGACTTTTCATAAGCACCTGTATTGGTTTATGTGAAATGAAAACTTTTGATTTTGATTTTGATGACGTCATTGTTCAAAAACTTCATAGTAACTTGACATTACTCCATACAATGACCGTTTCGCGCGACAGGGACAGAAAATGCGCCGTCCAAAAACTTGGTAAAACGTGTATATCTCCTTCACTTTTAGATGATTAACCGACTTCCAAAAAGGAGGAGGTTACTATATTCGTCTGTACGAGTATGAATGTATTTTTTTTTGTGTACTTTCATCGATATTTTCGCCAATTGTGAACCGATTTTAATGATTCTTTTTTTAATGGATAGGGTATACTTCGAATCTGATTAAGAACTTCGGAGATAGACAATGGAACTCCTCAATGACGAACAGTACGCATATTGTGATGATGTGATTATGTTACGAGCAGCGTCTTTAGTAGGTCCAACCAAGTTTTAATTAAGGCCACTAAAATGAAAAAAAATAAAAACTTTTTTACAAAAAATTTAAACCGACTTCAAAAAAGAATAAAATAATTACCATATAAAATTAACAGTTTCAGAAGTCGGTGCCTTCAATTTGGTTCAGCGTGGATCAGCACCGACTTCTGAAACTGTTAATTTTATATGGTAATTATTTTATTCTTTTTTGAAGTCGGTTTAAATTTTTTGTAAAAAAGTTTTTTTATTTATTTTTTCAATGATCGTTTTCTTTCTACACCTTTTTTCATATAATAATTTATTTTTAACCTTTTAAGCGCGTGGCTGAATATCAATTGCCGTCCCCCTAGTGCGCGACTACGAATCGATAAAATAATACCTACAATAAATATATTAAGCTTTTTCAATACTTAGAGCTATGAAACAATTTTAAGTAATTGTTGTAAATCATATCTCTATTGAATAATCGTTTTAGTTGTACCACTCAGTTCATAGGACGAAAATAGTACAAAAAAACCATACATGCTCTCTGTCGCAGAAATACGACACGCGCGGTAGGGGCACGAAAATATTTGTCGCAGAAATGCGACTCAAGCGGTTAAAAGGTTGAAGTACTCAACTACCGAATTCCTTACAATGAAAAGTCAGCTTATAATGAAAATGTATAGCTAAATTTATTGTTGTTATAATGAGACCGGAGCCGTGAGCTTAATTACATCCTCTTTTCGTGTGGTTAGTGAATCACCTGGTGTCAGAGTTTATGCCGCCCATAGGCCTCTGACTTGGCTTCACATGCCGTCGAGAAATATCTCTCAGGCATGCCGGTTTCCTCACGATGTTTTCCTTCACCATTTTTAAGGAAGTGATAATTATACAATACGCACATGCATACGAAAAGTCAGAGGTGCCTTGGATTTGAACTCCAGACTTATGACTTGGCAGTCCGACGCGACGGTCACACCACTAGGCTATCACTGCTATTGTTAAATAGGTAAAATTTTCAACTCACCCCTGCACTCTGTTCTCCCAATCATCCAAATATAAGTTAGCTGTAGAGATAACCACCCGGAGGGAACCGTCTTCATAGCAGAGTATCATCATTTTGCTAAAACAAACTATTTGTTGCTTATTTCTATACATAATATGGTGCTATATTAGTTAACGATGTGTCAGAACCAAAGTCCCTAGCAAAGCTGAATGAGTGGGTCGAGGAACTTCAAGTATACTCTACCAAGAAGACCACAGTCTGCTTAGTTGTCGGCAATAAGATTGACAAGCATATCATTTTGGGACCCAGTGCATAATATCAGCAAGCACATTGGGTCACCCGCGCGACGGCGCAACGAGTATTCCCAAGAAGGGTTGATGTCAGGCAGGCGGCCGGTCATAAAACAATAAGCCAAAACCTCTAACAACATGGATTTATGAAATACATGTTGTGCCGACCCCACCTAGTGTGGGATAAGGGCAGGAAGAAGAAGAATATGGTGATGTTCTTCACAAAGGTCAGGTGTGTAGTACTCTTAACCGGCGTGTATGACAAGATGTATGAATGTGGATGAAGCGAAAGGGGTATGTAAGGGTCGTAGCATGTGGCGTTCTATAGTTTCTGCCTACCCCCATGGGAAAAAGGCGTGAGTTTATGTATGTTCTATACATAAACATAACATCATGCCTTGTATTCCCCAAGGGTTCAGCAGAGGTGTATAGCAGGGGTATTCTTCGAAAAATATTAACAAAAATTGAGAACGTCATTAGCATCATCCCAAAGTTAAGAATGCAGATGTTTAATACTATAATTATGATAATGAAAACTGAAACTATACCGCTGCCGTCAAGCAATAAGACAAGAATAAAAACAATCTGACAATACTATAACGTTAACAACCCGGGAGAAGAATGATTTGTTAAAATAATGTTAAAAAATTTCGAATATTCACCCATTAACACCCCCATTTCACCAGTTATGTTTAAGTTCCATGTAATAGGGGCAAGCCTATTGCCATTAACCGGGCAGAAATGAAGACACCGGGCATAGAGAAATACCTAATGGAAAAACCTAATAACACTTTGCCCGACCTGGGGATCGAACCCAGGACCTCATGTTCAGCAGTTGCGCTTGCGCCTACTAGACCCACAAGTCAGTGAAATACATTCAATACATTTCCTTGCTAAAATATCTTATTTGTCTAATAGAGTTCATTCCGCCCAGCCTTTTCCCAACCATATTGGGGTCAGCTTCCAGTCTAACCAGATGCGACTGAATACCAGTATTTTACACGGAGCGACTGCCATCAGACATCCGCAACCCAGTAACTGGGCAATGCCGATATCCTAAGGTTAGACCTTGTCAGACTTTCGGGCTTCTGACTACCCATAACGACTGTCATAGGTATTCTTATAACACCCGAGACAGACGGTATAACGTACTCTCCGAGGCACGGAAGGGTCTCGATGTGTAACGAACGGTCACCAATCCACGGACTGACCGTGGCAAGCGCAGCTTAGCCTTGCAAATTATATGACCCGCGTGGTTGTTAATTACCCATGAGTCCCTCTCTCTCTCTCGTTATATTAAATAGATTATCATCTTTACATAGCATGAAACAAAGTCGCTCCCGCTGTCTGTACGCTTAGATCTTTTAAACTACGCAACGGATTTTAATGCAGTTTTCAGCATTAGATAGAGTGATTCAAGAGGAAGGTTTATATGCCCCACATTAGTATCTACATTGCACCCGTGCGAAGCCGGGGCGGGTCGCTAGTATATAAATACAACTCACGTGTGATGCTTGCCAAACGGCGTTGCCATGGTAACGTAATGCGCGTCAACTTGAGGTTTCTTCTTATTAATACCCTTGAGATCTGAGCAGTCTTCTCCGTACAAAATCGTTAGCTTCTTTTCACTGAAAAAACCTTGAGTTAAAGTCCAAATCGTAGATGTCGTTAAAGTCAAGACATAATCTCGTAGCCTTATATTCCCAGAACGGTTTGGCAGACGTGTTTTTAATACACCTTCGTTTTGCCAGTTAAGTTTAACCGGGCACAAATCCAGACTCCAGACGACTATTACTGAGAAATTCCTAATGAAAAAACCCAATAACATTGCCCAACTTGGGGATTGAACCCAGGACTCCATGCTCAGCAGTCGCGCTTGGGACCACCAAACCAACAAGGCAATCAAGCAAGGCAAGGTCTCTTACTGACGTTTTCAATAAACATAACGCCTGTATTCCCCAAAGGGTTGGGCAGAGGTGTATAGTAACACCCTCATTTCGCCGTTATGTTTAAGTCTCATGTAATAAGGAGCGAGCCTATTGCCATCAACCAGGCACAGATGCAGACTCCGGGCTGCTACTGAGGAATTCCACACGAAAAAAACCCAATAACACTTTGCCCGACCTTTTTTTTTTTTTTTTTCCCGTTGGAAAATCCTCATGGATGTCCCTCGCCCGGTGAAGGCGAGGGGTCTGCCGGACTCTTACCGGCTAAAATCCAACGGTGCTCCTTCTCCTGACCGTTCGGCCGGGGTCGCGGGATTCGCAAAGCATGCACCGCGACCCCAGCAGGTCCCGGTGCGCCAACCCTCGGCGGACCTCTCCTCTATGGGGCCTTGCCCCACATCCTCCTGAGAAGCGCGCACGGAACACAGCGCGCCGCCTTCTCGGGCCTGTTACTCGTCGGTCCCACTTTGCCCCACCTGGGGATCGAACCCAGGACCTCACGATCAGCAGTCGCGCTTGCGACGACTAGATCGACAAAGCAGACAATTGCCCGATAACGTTATTATGGGTACAAATAAGTATAGACGGATTCGGGCATTGGTCTGCCTATTTTGGGTAATTGTTCTGTGGACATGGGTGGCGAGTTGACTGAATGTAGACCATTTACTTATTACTTTCTGTGCCACGGTGGGGCAAGCGTAGAGATAAGCTACGATAACATGTCCCGCCACTCCAAAATTCAAAACGCATCAATGTATTTGTGAAAGTATTTATAAGGCACCACCAATACTCCCAACGCATGTGTGCGCGTTGAGACAGCCGTCAAACAAAAACTACAACTACATACACACTCTTTCGTAAAGATGTGACTAAAGTGTTTATTACACTATTCGATTATTAGGAAATCTAATTAGGAAATCGGAAGGTGTGGATGGAGTTAGAGAGTGAGACAGTTAGATTCCGATTTAGGAAGGTCCCGATCGAAGGTTCCTAAATTGTTTACGATTTAGGTAAGTGTAATCGCATCGCTACGGTTTAGAGCAGTGTTGCCAGATCAGATTTGTAAATTTACAGCGGTTTGAGTATATACTTACAGTATTTTAGTATAAAAATACAGTATATCGTAAAGTTAAGAGCGAAGCGAAGAGCAATAAAAGGTATATATGGAAAAGTACATAATGATAAAAAATAAATGTATACATTTTTTTTCCCTGAATTTCTCAAAAGTAGGTACTATATTTCTGCATCATTTTTGGAAAAAATACTATATTTGATCAAAAAAAAAGGTGGCAACCCTCGTCGTCGCTCCGATTTAGAAATCTATTTAGTGTAGGGTGATCACTAGCTTGAAAGAAAGAAAGAAAAAGTATTTATTTTCCGCCCACGCGGACGCATACGGATCCTTAAACTTAAAAATATAATGTTTCTTAAAAATTAACACTTATATTTAAACCTATTATATTAAACAACACGGTAACCCAAACACACAAAAAAAAAAAAAAACTATGGTTACTATTATTTAGTCTATGGTGCACGGGCTACCATAACCATAAATCCTCATGCATCATAAAACTAAGTGACAATAAGCAAATACAAACATATAAACATGTTGAATTTGTGCGTATAGCTTATAGCAATAGCTTCTAACTTCCTAGTTAGTATTCCTAATTAGATTTCCTAAAAATCGATTAGTGTGATAAGCACTTGAAACACATTGAAATAGTAATTTGGAGGGGCGGGACATGTTATCGTAGTTTATCTCTACCATCTGCCCCACCCTGGATACGTCTGGGTGACCCAGGACATGAGAAGGGGGATATTATTGATCAGACATGTCCATAATGGTGTGTTGGTACCTACGCTTATATATGGAAGTGAATGTTGGTCGTGGCAGAAGAGGCATGAAAGTAGAATAATTGCCGTGGAAATGCGTTCCTTGCGAAGTATGTGCGGTGTAACTTTGAATGATAGATTGAGAAATGAAGAGATTAGACAAAGTTGCGGTTTAAAAGATGATGTAGTGACAAAAATTGAAAGGAGTATGCTTAGGTGGTTTGGTCATGTTGAGAGAATAAGTGAACGGCGATTAACAAAAGAAATTTATAAGGCGGATGTTAATGGGAACACCGGTAGAGGACGTCCTAGATGGACATACATCGATGTTATTGGTGATGTTCTTCACAAAGGTCAGGTGCGTAGTACTCTCAACCGGCGTGCGTGTATGACAAGATGTATGAATGTGGATGAAGCGAAAGGGGCATGTAAGAGTCGTAGCATGTGGCGTTCTATAGTTTCTGCCTACCCCCATGGGAAAAAGGCGTGAGTTTATGTATGTATGTACATACCTATATCCAGCGAAGTAGTATTGTGCTAGAAGCCACCCAATTTCCACCATGAAGTTGATTTGTAAAGAGCATTTTAATTCGCCTAAACTGCGATCCAGAATCTCTGTAAAATAAAGCGTTTATCTTGGTATGGGCATGTGATGAGGAGGGATGAAACACATGTGACTAAGAGAGTGATGAATATGAATGTTGATGGATGGAGGGGGAGAGGGAGACCTAAGAAAAGATGGATGGTGTGAGGGAGGATATGAAAGATAAGGGAATAAATTATAATGAGACGGCTGACAGGGAAGAGTGGAAGAGAAAAACATATTGCGACGACCCCAAGTAACTTGGGACCAGGGCAGGAAGATGATGATGATTATTATAACAGTTAAGAACGGCGAAATGAGGGGGTCGTGGCTAACCAACGGATGGGTAACCGTTCGGTACACATCTAGGCTCTTCCGTGCCTCAAAGAGCACGTTAAACAGTCGGTCCCGGGTGTCATACGAATACCTATGACAGTCGTTACGGGTGGTCAGAAGCCCGAATGTTTGACAGCCGATCTAACCTTAGGATATCGGCATTGCCCAGTAACTGGGATGCGGAGGTTTGATGGCAGTCGCTCCGTGTAAAATACTGGTATTCAGCCGCATCTGGTTAGACTGGAAGCTGACTACAACATAGTTGGGAAAAGGATAGGCAGAACTATTATTTTAATGGTTTAATGCTTGCCTTTCATGTAGGGGTGTGGTGGCAGAGTTTATGCCACCCATGGGCCTCTGACTTGGCTTCACATGCCGTCGAGAAATATCTCTCAGGCATGCCGGTTTCCTCACGATGTTTTCCTTCACCGTTTATAAGCAAGTGATAATTACACAATACGCACATGAATCCGAAATATCAGTGGTGCGTGCCTTGGGTTCGAGCTTGAGACCTATGACTTGGCAGTCCGACGGTCACACCACCAGGCTATCACTGTATTTTTCCGCTGATCATGACCATGCATCACCAATCAATACATTTTCGCTGACCAAAACCTCAATTATTACCTAACCCAGGGGTCGGCAACCTGCCCCTTTTCGATGTAAAGTTGGGGCTCTCCAGTTCCATACACAATCATTAATTATTTTACTTTCAAAATTCTTAAAATCGTACAACTGATCCATAATTGAGTACTATAATATAGTATGTCAAGACTCGTCAAGGATCACTACCTATCAATATAGTTAAGTTTGCATCATTATGTATAGTTATTTATTGTCTGTTTATATTATGTATTACATACACATTACACTATATATATACAAGGTTAGTCGGAAAGGGGGTACTAAGCCGCAGGCCACTTAAAGTATCACTGATGATTGTTTTAAAGAAAGTGATAAAATTTAAAAATTCGAAAAAAAAAAGAACAAAATTATTTTTATTTTACCTAGTTTTTTCAAAAATTCTTCATTCCTGCTTTAGTTACGGATTCAAAAAATGGAGCTTCTTATCTGCGACCCCAAATATGACCGAAATCGTAAACACAGCTGATCATAGCTGAGGATAGATAGAATTTGGCGTATTTTTTATGAAATCTTTGAACAGCTATTTCTCTGGAACTATTGACTTTTGGGGAAAATTGCAGAACAATACTTATCCATTATTATGGGTACTTTAACACCCTTTCGGCTTAGTACCCCCTTTCCGACTAACCTTGTATATATATATTTATTGTATATAATATTTATATATTTGTGTTTTTAGGTTTATTTAAAATACATAATTTAATGTCTCCTCGTTAATTGTTACACTGAGAACTACCTCTCTCTTTTTTTTCTTGCACTTCATGTCCATCCAAAGGTTGTCTGGAAGAAATCGCCTAGTGCGATAAGACCGCCCATTGTACATCTCTATTTTTATAGTAATGTTTCTTGTTTGTTTTGTGTACAATAAAGAGTATTGTGTTATTATGTCTGCAGTCTGAGATATACTGACTATGACTGAGAGATAGATATAGTAACTATACTGGCCTGCAAAAATAAGTATCACACTTTGAAAATTTCGATTTTTTCTAAACTATAGAAGTTAGAGATTTAAAATAAAAAACGTTTTATAGCAATTTTTATCAGCTTTCTTTGAAATTATAGTAACAAAGTTAAACTCTTTTTTGAGTCCTTTTTGTTTCGAAAATATATCTTGTGTACATAAAAAGTTATTGCAATTTTAAAAGTGTGATACTTATTTTTGCAGGCCAGTGTATATCTATCTCTATAATATTGGATTAACTATTTTATTATACTAGCTAAAAAATGTTTTAAGCTATAAACATTTGTATATATTTATATGAATAAATATGACTTCATATTTGAAGTGGTTTACTTTAAATAAAAAATTAAACATTTATAAGCAAATACTATAACAATGAAACGATATTTTTTTAGTGGTTCTTTAAAAACTGTGAATTTTTTTTCAATTGCAACTTTTGGCTCTTTCATCTCAAAAAGTTACCGACCCCTAACCTAACAATTTAAATGACAGGTGTAAGGGATGATTCTCATTAGAGCGGGCCAGGTCCGAGCAGGGACCGGGGCGAAGACCACCATCGCATACATTTTGTACCGAAGCAAGACCTCAGTCGCTCAGTGCTGGTTATTTAGCGTCAGTGACCAACCCGGAAGCGACTGAGGTCTTGCTTCGGTACAAAATGTGTGCGATGGTGATCTTCGCCCCGGTCCCTGCTCGGACCCGGCCCGCTCTAATGAGAATCATCCCTTATTGTATTAATTTGTAGTTACCTTGAAAAGTGATTGAATATGGTTGTCCATGCGTCTCCTTACAATCCGTGATGGTTGTGTAGAACACGTAGTACGGCGCGCTGGCTGCATGCTTGGCGGCCATGTTGCCTTTGGGTCTTACAACCGACAAGAAGTCTTCTGGGCGACGTGTAGGATTCACTATTGGACGGTAGTCGCTGTCTGGATGGGAGGAAGTACTCTATGAAATATGTTGTTGATGATACAATAGAGAACACATTGACGACACATTTGGTGCAGTGGCCGAGCGATCGGCTTCTGCGCTACGGGTCGTGGGTTCGATTTCCGCACGAAACAAATATTTGTATGGCCTACAGATGGTTGTTCCGGGTCTGGATGTTTGTGCGTGTGAAGATTTGTGTCTGTAAACGCACCCACGATACAGGAGAAATCGTAGAGAGGGGCAATGTTCATTAGAAAAAAAAACAAAAGACAAGAAAAAAAATATTGATTCTAGACTTGGTCGCGTTTGGCCCTAGTTTCACCTGATGGTAAGCACAGACAGGGTCTAAGATGGATCACACGAATACAAGGAACAGAGATATACAAGGTTAGTCGAAAAGGGAGTACTAAGCCGCGGGCCACCTAAAGTATCACTGATGACTATTTTAAAGCAAGTGTTAAAATTTCTAAATACGATAATTTTTATTTGCATGAAAAAGGATTTTTATTATAGTTTTTTTCAAAAAACATCATACCTGCTTCAGTTATGAATTCAGAAAATTAATTTTCTAATCCGTGACCCGAAATATGACCTAAACTAGCTTTTGCCCGCAGCTTCGCATACGTGATTTTTTTTTCACCCCCTTAGGGGTTGAATTTCGAGAAATCCCTTCTTAGTGGATGTTTACGTCACAAAATGAACCTACTGTCAAAATTTCAAGTTTCTAACCCCAGCCGTTTAGGCTGTGTTGATAGATCAGTCAGTCAGTCAGTTTCTCCTTTTATACAGTGGTGGCCATATAATTAGAAATAATCATTACTGCACACATTGTTATTATAAAAATTCGCTATAAATTTTTATCAGTCTATCATTGATGACTTTTAACTACGTCATTATGTAGGCCCATCAATAGTGCTTATATACATGAGAACAAATTGAGGGAAACAACAAACTCCTAAAAAAACTTACAATCACTTTGTAAATAGGGTGGCATTTGAAACGAACTGAGAGCTGGACAAATAATTAGAAACGACAACTAAATAGTTAAAAATTCAAAGTTTAAAATAATTTTGTCCTTGAATATTGGCGAATGCTTATTTCTGCTTCATTATTAATCATCTAAATGTTTTCAAAAGTTATTTTAATGAATTAATTTACTCAAAAAAATAAAATATGGGAAACTTGTGATTCATTCATACCCTTAAAAACGTATGGGTCTGTAAAACGTAACTATTCTTTCAAAAAATGTTGCTGATAATTTAAAATGCTCCAATACTAAAGTTTGCGACGCGGTCTATCACTGCAAATTACTCTGCAGTGCCAACGATGATACATGAAAGCCAGAATCTCAGAAAACGAAACCATGTAAAATGCATATTTTATGCATGTTTATTGTATCATTGCAAGATTGTTCAATTAACAAAAACAAACCCTTTTCAGGGCCATTATTAGGTTGAAATATTCAAACTACTGAAACAGGTGTCTTTAATATAAGGGAGCTTTCCTTCATCCAATGTTTTCTTTTATTGAAATCCATCTAGTGTCTCACTTTTTATTTAGAGACATACTTATTTTTTCGATGTATGACGTGCAGTACTAATTGTTTCTAATTATATGTCCACCACTGTATATATAGATTGTAAAAACAGCTGATCATAGCTGTTCACGCTACGCAACGTATCGTGGACATCACAAGCTGGAGGAGTGAGGCGTGAGAGGCGCAGAGAGCGACGCGGGCCGAGCGCTCGTCCACTTTGCCCATAGCGCCAGCCGCGTGTGCACGTCCTATTGTTCTCGCCTACCTACCTAACGTTCTTGTTACTCAATGTTATTTTATAAACTTATCTGCATTACACATGTTAAATAGAACAAAAGTTGTTTGTATGGAGAGTTCCCAACATAGCTATGGACAGATAGATTTTAGCATATTTTTTACGAAATCTTTGAAAAGCTATTTCTCTAAAACTATCAAGTTTTGGGGAAAGTTGTAGAACAAAAGTTATCCCTTATTATGGGTACTTTAACACCCTTTCGGCTTAGTACCCCCTTTCCGACTAACTTTGTAGAGGGATTCCCTTATACCCTTCTGGCTATCACATACACACAAGTTTAATGTGAGGCAGTGGCGTAGCGTGGAGGGGGCAAAGGGAGCCAAAGCCCCGAGCGGTGCATATTTAGGGGCTGCAGCGTCAGGTCATAGCCATCAGATCAGATAACTGTATTGTCATCAGGTCTACATAGGTATCTATTTACGTAAAATTTCAAGTCAACACGACAAGTGGAAGTTATTCAAAATAGAATTGTAAGATTCATGATTATAAGGCTGAGCATCCACCAGAGCTGTGCTAAGCTGCGTAGCGACGAATGTGTTTTGTAAGCACCAATAGAATCACATCATTTACCTAGCCTCGCTCTGCGCAGCTCTGGTGGATATTGGTCTAGCAGTGAGAGGTTTTTGTTCACACAAAACAAGCGAGAAATGTGTTGCGAGGAATGTGTTGCGAGGAATGTGTTACGAGGAATGTGTACCGCTCCCACCACGGCTCATTTGTACACATTAACACATTACGCATTCCTCGCACAGCTGTGGTAGAAAGGGTCACACCGTTTCACATTTTCGCATTACACATTTTCCTCGCACAGCTCTGGTGGATGTCCATCCTAAGGCGGATTTCAGTGAAAACGCCGGTAGAGGACGTCCTAGAAGGACATACGTCGATGTTATTGGTGATGTTCTTCACAAAGGTCAGGTGTGTAGTACTAGGGCACGCCACAATAGCGGCGGTAAGACCCGTCATGGAGGAGTGGCTGGAGAGGCGGCATGGCGCCCTCAGCTTCCGGCTGACGCAGGTACTCTCGGGACACGGTTGTTTCAGGAAGTACCTGTGTCGTATAGGCCGGGAGCAGACGCCCGGATGTCACCACTGCGACTGCCCCGAGGACACGGCACTGCACACGCTGCAGGCGTGTCCAGCTTGGGGGTCGCAGCGCCGCGAACTAGTCGCGGTGGTCGGCGGTAACCTCTCGCTTCCGGCCGTGGTTGTGTCCATGGTCGGAAGCGAGAGTGCGTGGGAAGCCATCGCCTCCTTTTGCGAGGGGGTGATGGCGACTAAGGAGGAAGCGGAGAGGGAGAGGGAGCGGTGTGCTCTCCTCCCTTCCCGCGCCAGACGCACCGGGCGCCGGAGGGCGCGCGTACGCGACGATCTCCAGCCAGCCTAGTGTGTGGCCTGCGGGCGGTGGGTTAGGGGACCCACCGCCCGACCAGTAACAGGCCCGAGAAGGCGGCGCGCTGTGTTCCGTGCGCGCTTCTCAGGAGGAGAGGTCCGCCGAGGGTTGGCGGACCGGGACCTGCCGGGGTTGCGGTGCATGCTTTGCGAATCCCGCGACCCTGGCCGAACGGTCAGGAGAAGGAGCACCGTTGGTTTTTAGCCGGTAAGAGTCCGGCAGACCCCCTCGCCTTCACCGGGCGAGGGACATCCATGAGGATATTCCAACGAAAAAAAAAAAAAAAAAAAAAAAAGGTGTGTAGTACTCTTAACCGGCGTGTATGACAAGATGTATGAATGTGGATGAAGCGAAAGGGGTATGTAAGGGTCGTAGCATGTGGCGTACTACAGGGTGTAAACAAAATCATGTAATTCCTTCAAACCTCATGATGTACTGCTGACATAGATTAACACTGCACGGGATACTTTTGGATTCAATAAAAAGAAATACAAAAAGTAAACATGTGTTCTTACCCTGAAGCACTTTAGCGCCACGAGTTAAATGGCCACGCAGTTCGCTATGGGCGCTAAAATGTCTCACGTTAAGAACACATGTTTACTTTTTGTGTTTTTTTTATTGAATCCAAAAGTATCCCGTGCTGGGTTAATCTATGTCAGCAGTACATCACGAGGTTTGAAGGAATTACATGATTTCGTTTACACCCTGTATAGTTTCTGCCTACCCCCATGGGAAAAAGGCATGTGTTTATGTATGTATGATTACAAAAATACGTTTATTTTTCAATCCTTTAGCAATCAACACAGCAACAGTTTTCACAGATTTTTTGCTTAGTTGCGAAAGTAGGGTTTGGGGGGGGGGGGGGTCAAATTTAGAGTTGGCCGCGGGTGGAAGAAATACACGCTGCGACACTGATGTGATGATGGTAGCTAGCTAGGCGGACTGTATACAAGGTTAGTCGGAAAAGGGGTACTAAGCCGAAAGGGTGTTAAAGTACCCATAATAAGGGATAACTTTTGTTCTACAACTTTCCGCAAAACTCGATAGTTTAAGAGAAATAGCTTTTCAAAGATTTCGTAAAAAATATGCTAAAATCTATCTGTCCATAGCTATGATCAGCTGTGTTTACAATTAAGTGATATTTGAGGTGACGATTTAAAACTTAATTTTCTGAATTCATAACTAAAGCAGGTAATTTTATTTTTGAAAAAACTAAAATTTAAATATTTTTGCATGCAAATAAAAATTATCGAATTTAGACATTTTAAAACTTGCTTTTAAATAGTCATCAGCGATACTTTAAGTGGCCCACGGCTTAGTACCCCCTTTCCGACTAACCTTGTAGATACCCACCGCCATATACCGACATATATGCGTATAGATTACCGCCAGACGGGCAGATAATTATTCTTATAATATACAAGGTTAGTCGGAAAGGGGCTACTAAGCCGCGGGCCACTTAATGTATCACTGATTATTGATTTAAAGAAAGTGTTAAAATTTCAAAATTCGATAAAAAAAATATCCATATAAAACGATTTTAATTTTAGTTTTTTCAAAAATTCTTCACCCCTGCTTGAGTTACGAATTCAGAAAATGGAGCTTCTAATCCGTGACCCCAAATATGACCTAAAAAGTAAACACAGCTGATCATAGCTGGAGATACATAGAATTTAGCATATTTTTCATGAAATCTTTGAACAGCTATTTCTCTTAAACTAATGACTTTTGGGGAAAGTTGTAGAACAAAAGTTGTCCATTATTATGGGTACTCTAATACCCTTTCGGCTTAGTACCCCCTTTCCGACTAACCTTGTATAATTATAATGTATATATACATGTACATATATATTGTAAATTGGAGCACAATGCAGCCATTAGTGTAACATTTTGACTCTGAGTATAATTTGACCGCTGATGACAGTGTTGGATTCCCATAATATTATGGTCGAGCCTGATTTGGCTGCACCTGTAGCATTATCAAAATGTAAATTATTATTGACATTTTGTATTTTGTTATCACACTAACCTGCATTGTTCTTACATATTTTTTATTTTAATCACCGCATTGTAACTGTACCCGATTGTACAGCAAATTATTTTAAAAGACTATCCATGGAGTTTTTTGCCGGCTTCTTCTCCATAGGATCTACTTTTCGGAACCGTGCAACTAAATTGTCGAGACGTTTCCTAAGTGCATGTACTGTGCCTATTCGAAATAAAAAAAACTTTGAATTTGAATAACAAAACCCACCTTTCACACCCTCTCTCCCACTTGATGGTGTTTTACTAGTCTCTCCATTGGCATTACGTGATGTTCTGCTAGTCTCCCCATTAGCATTACGTGATGTTCTACCACTCTCCCCACTGGCTTTACGTGATGTTTTACTACTCTCCCCATTGCTTGATTTCCTGCTACTGTCCCCACTCCTGCTAGTGGGCGATTTAGTCTTATCCCTCTGTTTCACTTCTAATCTTGACTTATCTTCTGTACTCTTCTTGGTGTTAGGAGGGGGTGGTTGTGGGTTTGTTTCTTCTAGATTGGCAGATGATGATGTGCTGTAACAGACATAATCTTGACATATTTATTTTTTTAGTTTTTGCAAATTATTTATTACTTCATTGCGTTAGACCCTAGTCTTACCTAATGGTAACGACAATAAGCTGTATTTCAATGTGTCCAAATGCTCGGTAATGTCCTTTGGTCGTGCGCGCACCCCTCTCCGCTATGAGTACAAAGCTGAGGCGATACTCATGCAGCGAGTAACGCAAGTGCGGGATCTGGGGGTATATCTCACTCCAGATCTTACATTTCGCGAGCATATCATTAAGATATGTAAGAGAGCGTACAGAAACCTCGGCTTTGTACTTAGGCAGTCACAGGGGTTCACTAATATTACGACCATACGGGTATTATACGACGCTCTAGTCAGGAGTCACTTGGAGTATGGTGCTGTAATATGGGCTCCACATGAAGCCAAGTACTCTGTCATGCTGGAGCGCGTACAGAATAAGTTCACGCGTCACTTGTACTTCAGACTGTACGGGGTTTATCCATTGTACCCGCTGATGTACCCCACCCTGTTTGTACTGGGCATGGTCGGGTACAATGAGTTAAGGGTGCGACGACAGTTTACTCTTGTTGTCTATTTAATTAAATTAATCCGGGGTAAGGAGCACAATCCGGGAGTGCTTCAGTGCTTGCGGTTCTCTGTACCAGACCGCTACGTGTGGAGGCGGCGGCGCCCGCCACTGCTGGCTGTGCCAACTGCCAGAACCAACCTGCTGGCCAAAGCACCTCTCACGCGAGCAATTCGTACTGTTAACGAAATTCAGAATAGGTTGGACATTTTTTCGTGTTACTTTAGTGAACTTGCAAGAGTAAGTTTATACATAATATGTTACGAAAGCAACAATTAGTGTAATGTTATGTTTATTGTTTTTTATTGTTATGTTTGTGTAAAACATATGTATGTTAATTTTCTTTGAAGATTGTATTGTTATAATTGTATTGTTTTAGTTATAAGTAATGTTGTGTTAATGTATTGTGTAGTTATTTGTAATTGTTAGTAATAGTGTTATTTAAAATGGTTAATATTATAAGTAGGCTTAGCTATCGCATTAGGTTTCTAAACCTGTAATGATAGTTTAAGAGTTTTAAATAAATAAATAAATAAATAAATAAATAAAGTAAGCGCAGACAGGGTCTAAAATAGACCACACAAATCTAAAGCTGGATACTGATTATTTGCAAGGCAACATCCAATGCAACACGACGGTCTCCGCCCACGGTAGCGCGTTTCAACCGCGAAGTCTGATGGCGGCAGCGTTTAGCGCGCACGCCATTTTTAATTTTCCATCTAAATGGGTCCGTATGACGCCGGTGCTTGTTCGCGGCGCGCAGAACCGTCGCGAATGGCCGTCAACATCACACTGTGCGCACTCAAAGCGTTCGTCGATAAAACCACAATCGGCGGGAACTAACGAGCGCGCTACGAATGCACGCAGCGTACGCGCAGTGCGCTCGCGAACATATTACATGTTGTGTTGCAAATAATCTGTACCCAGTTTTAAGAACACAGATATAGAGGGATTCCCCTATACCCCTCTGGCTCTCTCATACACACGACGGAACACAGTAAACTGCTTGGCTTGACTTTAATGTTCAGGTGGTAGCTAGCCAGATGGACCATATAGATCCTACCACCAAGCGTGCTGGGTTTTGTATGTTGCAACACGCATCTAATCCCAGCGTGTGATGAGGAAGTTTTATATTCTAACCCGTCCCCACATGGGATAAAACTTAATTATTCATTTTTAACTGCCTCATTGGTCTAGTGGTGGCAAGCGCGATTGCTGATCGTGAGGTCCTGGTTTCGATCCCCAGGTCTGGCAGTGTTATTGGGTTTCTCCGTGTAAAATTCCTCAGTAGCAACCCAGAGTTGGCAATAGATTCGCCCTCTGTTATGTAGGACTTATACACAGCTGGGAAATGAGGGTGTTACTATACACCTCTGCCAAACCCTTCGGGGAATGCAAGCTTGATGTTATGTTAATTATTGGTTAATAGAAATAATGATATGGGTCGAGGAACTTCAAGTATACTCCACCAAGAAGAACATAGTTAGCTTAGTTGTCGGCAATAAGATTGACATGCATATCATTTTGGGACCCAGTGCATAATATCAGCAAGCACATTGGGTCACCCGCGCGACGCCGTAACGAGTATTCCCAAGGAGAGTTGATGTCAGGCAGGCGGCCAGTCATAAAACAATAAGCCAAAATCTTTAACAACATGGATTTACGAATTACATGTTGTGCCGACCCCACCTAGTGTAGGAGAAGAAGACGAAATCTGTACTAATATTATAAAGCTGAAGAGTTTGTTTGTTTGAACGCGCTAATCTCAGGAACTACTGGTTGGAATTGAAAACTTATTTTTGTGTTGGATAGTCCATTTATCGAGGAAGGTTATAGACTATATAACATCACGCTACGACCAATAGGAGCGGAGCATAAATGAAAAATGTTGTAAAAACGGGGAATATGTCCACCCATGCGAAGCTGGGACGGGCCGCTAGTAATGATAATTATAAACTCACCTACAACTCTGCTCCGGCTCAAAGTTTTTACCAGGAGAGTATAACTGCTTGTGTATTATCATCTTCAGCTGGTCCACGTACATTTGCTTCTGACTGTTAAGCTTTGAGGGTATCGGGAAGTCTCCGCTGCCAGTGTACGAGTCGAGGATTGATTCTACTGCAAATTGACAACAAGAAAAGTTCAAAAACTAAAACCTGACTACTGAAAAATCATGCGCTAAAAAGTGTGAAACAAGAAAATATTTGTGATGTACAGAGGATAGCTGTGGTGATATGCGACTGCCCTAGTAGTTAGAGAGCTGGTCATATGATTTACTGACTGGTATGGTCACTGTCTGCTGAGCCTTAAAAACGATAGCAGGTTAGTAGGTGTTGCCTCAAGTCGCCCTGTAGCGGTCCGCAAATATCTACGTGGTATCTTCCCGGGGGTTCTCTATTTTAATTCCTACGATTTTATGTCATAATTTAACATTGCATAATGTTACTTGTCCTAACATTAGTTACGCATAATACTCATTTGCCATAACTTTTTTAATCCTATTTACTATAAGCATAATATTTAATAAGCATACTATCCAAAAGCATAAGTTTACTTAAGCATAACGACGCATAACCATAACTATTATAAGCATAAAATAACATAAACCTAACCTAACCTAATATAAATACATAAATATTCGTAAAGTACGTTTCCTTTATGCTTTTTGATCATTATCACAAATAAATATTAGACAAATAAACAATATGCTTTACAACTTTATGCATATCAAAGTTATGAATATAAACAATAGGATATACAATATTTATACTTAATAACACAATATGCTAAAAGCAATTATGGCACACTATTATTATGACAAAGAAAATTATGCCTAACTTATTATGACAATTTAAATTACAACAAAAACCATTATGAGAAAAAAAGGGATTTAAGAGAAAAAAGGGTTGAAAACCGACTGATCTGGAAATCGTCTGCTTCTTTGTAGTTTTGATTTGTGTGATCCTAAATAGCCATCCTGCAAAACGCTCGGGGCGCTAAAATGCCTCACTTTAAGAGCACATGTTTAGTTTACTTCTTGTAATTATTTTTTTGTGTAAATCCAAAAGTATTCCGTGCTGGGTTAATTATGTCAGCAGTACATCACGAAGTTTTACATGATTTCGTTTACACCCTGTATTGTTTTATTAGGGTAGGTGGCATAAATAGATAGATTGGCGGACTGGGACCTGCCGGGGTTGCGGTGCATGCTTTGAGAATCCCGCGACCCTGGCCGAACGGTCAGGAGAAGGAGCACCGTTGGTTTTTAGCCGGTAAGAGTCCGGCAGACCCCCTCGCCTTCACCGGGCGAGGGACATCCATGAGCATTTTCCAACGAAAAAAAAAAAAAAAAGAAAAAAAAAAAGTAGTTACGGGAAATCTGAAGCCCGAAAGTCTGACAACCGGTCTACCGTTACGATATTGGCATTACCCAGTAACTGGGTTGCAGAGGTCTGATGCCAGTCGCTCCGTGTTAAATACTGGTATTCAGCCGCATCTGGTTATACTGGAAGCTGATCCCAACATAGTTTGGGAAAGACTAGGCAGAAAATGAATGTCTGGACTTCAAGTCTTTGAGCCTATTACCAAAAAACAGATAGGTACAGAAGTCAATCTACATACAAGTGCGCTCGAGCAACGCACACATAGACACTGCTCACGGACACAATATCTTGGACTGTTTGGGACTAGAGTGCGAGCGCGAGTGCCATGTGCTTGAGAGAGATAGATATATAGATAGAGCGACCGCCGAGCGTATGTATGAAAAGTGAAGTAGATACATGTGATTGACTTCTGTACCTATCTGTTTTGTGCTCTTACCATGATCAAACAAATCTAGCATACAGATTGATAACACAACACTTCTAGTAAAAAAATAACACAACAACATCACGCCTTGTATTCCCTAAAGGGTTAGGCAGAGGTATTTTAGTAACACCCTCGTTTCGCCAGTTATGTTTAAGTCCCATGTAATAGGGGGCGGGCCTATTGCAATTAACCAGGCACAAATCCAGACTCTGGGCTACTACTGAGTAATTCCTAATGGAGAACCCCAATATCACCTTGCCCGACCTGGGGATCGAACCCAGGACCCTATGCTCAGCAGTCACGCTTGCGACCACTAGACCAACGAGGCAGTCAAAATATAATTTCACAAAAACTGTTTTGTACTTACAATGTTCATGGCTGTACTCTTTAAAGTGTATGGGATTCAGTCTGAAGCACTTATCTCCGTAAGGACACTCCATTTTAGGTCTCTTTGCATTTTTATCTGAAATATGGAGTTCTTTGTCATTATTGGCGCCCATAATTAAACTAAAGTTAGGAATTTCGTGAGGGAATTTAACAGTTACCTTCCATTACGTCTTTTCGTTTAGTTGGAGTGCTCATACTGGGTAAACAATTTTTATTTTAAATTTTGAAGTTTTTTCTTGTTGCAGTGGCAGACCGCAGCAGACAGCTTTCAAATTCAAAATTGACAGTTCTTTTGACAGTCGAAATCTCGGATTAGGAATTTATTAAGTACCTACGTTCTGAAATTTTGTCTAAGAATAATATTGGTGAAACAAGGACATTACATGTTACATTGATAATAATTCCATGTGGTGAAATAATGATGAATTGTTAGCTATTAATTTCAATTAGGAATCCAAAAGTAATTCGGAATATTGCCATACTTAAAATATTACCCTTTATTTTTTTAATTTCTTGTTTTGACTTTTGACATTCGAATATTTCGTTCGAATTTTGCTTTTGAGTAAAATTGTAATTTGAACAGTCGTTTTACAAATTGTATATTAGATAAGAAACCGGTAATCGCATAGATTTGTGTAGTTTATATCTACAAACCATTGCTATATTTGCTTTGCTAATAAATTAATTCTAGGTAAGTTTTCTAGATACATTTTATGTCACATAAACATTCTTATTGTAACATGATTTATGCTTGTTTCGTAGAACTGCTATAAAGTTTATACTTAGTGTACCTACAATATGTGTGAGATGCACATGTTAGTACTACATGTTTTATAATTAAGGAACTATTTCATCAAGATATGACTGATTTTATCGAGTTTTAAAACTTTCGAGACACAAACGCAGGTTATTAGTGGACCCGTGACTCTGACAATATCGTCGCTGTGCAGTGAAACCTAGTAATTCCAATGAACGTAATTTTACAGAACGAGATAATAACTTTCTGTTAAAAAAGTATGAAGTGTATCTATTTCATTTTAGAGCTGTGCACATCCCTTCTATTTAAGCATTATAAGGTTTTTTACCCAACAAATAAAAAACATAAAATAAAAATGAATTTGTGCATTACGAGGTTTTCACTGCCCAGCGACAATATAAATCATTCTGACATAGTTGGGGAGAAACATAATGCCCAGCAGTGGACTATGTTTGCTCAGTTCTGACTCATTGATTGATTAGTATTATTCCAAAATAACAATATTAGCCTAGCGGTTGAACGCTTGCCTTGCATGCAGGAGGGTCTGAGTTTGCACCTCTGACTTCTCAAATTCATGTGTAGATCAAAACTTGATTATCACTTGCGTAAACATGTAGGAAAACATCGTGCGGAAACTTGCACACCTGAGAGAGGTCAAAAAGATCTTGATGGTGTGTGTAGCCAGTTGAATGCATTGCATATAGAAAAATAAGCAGTGCCTACTTCATAAAATTTAACTAACTACTCCATCTTTAACTATTGATATTGAAGTGGTAACGAGGTAAAAGAAAGAAACTCAAAAGAGGGAATTGTTTCCGTAGGTATATTTCCATTTACCACTTTCCTTCTTTATAAATTAATAATATTACAGATTATATTTAAATTGAATTTTGGGACACACTACAACAATAAAATAAAATAATTATAACAATGAATTTAACTAACTAGAATATCTATGAATGGATCTAGACCGCGGAGCAAAATTGAGCGTGCATTCGCCTTAGAGCAAGGTCGAACACTGGATCCGTTGCCCTTTGAATATAACATTTATGCGGATCATCTGCTCACGAGTGTGCGCGATGTATACCGAGCGTTTATCAATATAAATAAAATAAGCGTGTATGGCTATGATGTCTTTTGGTCAGAATCGTATTTAAATGGGCTTAAGAGTACAATCGAAAGACGACATTGCTAGTGCCTGCCTACCTAGTCTGAAAACCAATGCATTCCACTGTGTGTAGTTCAGCAACCCGCACCAGGCCAGAATGGTTGAAAGGCCTAAACTCCTCTCATCCTGAGAAGAAACCCAGCTGTGAGACAGTAACAGACTGAATTATGCTGATTCCCTAACTACTCACGGTCACTTAGAAATGAAAACCTACAAACTTACAATAAAATTATTTGTTTCAGAAAAATGATTGACGACGAAGAATTCACAACATGTCCGTACAACGCCAGCCACCGTGTCCGTCGATCACGTATCCACCATCATCTGATCAAATGCGAGAGAACTGGACCAAAGCTCCTAATATGCCCGTTCAATGCCACACATCGTTACCCAGAACATTTATATAAGGATCATTGTGACAATTGTCCGAGTAGACGTCCCGAACAATTAAAAACAGGGTCTGAGCAGCAACTAAGTATCGGAGCCCGCACTAAACCGAAACCAATATTGCAGAAGGAATATTTACCGGAGGATGACCCCGAAAACGATTATTGGGATGATTAAATAGTATTTTTAGTATAGGATCCCGGTATAGAACAACCTTCACAGAGCACAGCATTTACACCTTTTTATTTTTTTTATTTTTAGCTTGGGGAAATCTTCATGGACTATCCCCCGTCTGGGGAAGACGGGGGTGTGTGCCGGACTCTTACCGGCTAAAACCACCACGGTGTCCCTCCTGACCTAAAGCCGGGGTCGGGGTATTCGCTATTGCATGCACCGCAACCCCGGCAGACAGCATTTATACCTGCCTACCCAAGAGTTGTAATGGGAAAATAATAGTCAACCTAACGTTTGCATATTCTATAGGCTTCATACTTTCGATTGGTATGGCATTTGTCTATTAAACAAACAAGTGAAATGTTTAAATTTTTTTTTTTAATAATCATATTCTGGAGTGAATTTTTTTATTTAACGCATTTGCAATAAATTTATTGACATATTTAATTTGATATAAAATACTTTTCATCCCTTAACCAGCTCGGTGAAGGTCATTCTAAACTGGGATCTTAGATTATTTTGAATGATTGGCTACCAATTTTTTAAATATGTACTCAGGTAGTTTTCATTTTATTATTATTTTAAATGAAGTTCTGGCTTGAGGATTCCAAATTTATAACACAAAATAACATGTATTTTTTTATTATTTTAGTTCTATTTTGCCATCTTACTCACTCTGATAAATTAAGAAAGAGATGGACGTAATAAGAGCTGTCAAATTTAGTTGATCTAAAATTTCCATACTAATTAAGACGACACAACAGAACGTATCGACTAAGAACACGGTGAAGTTCAACGCGTAAACTAGTTTGACATCTCTAACTTAGTTCTTATCTATCACCGTCCTTTTCTCACGCTGTCTATTAGTAAAAGATAGCAATTCTCTAATTTTAGTTTCGTTGGTGAACAAGAGAATTAGCGCCATTGACTAATATTTTGCCACGAAAGGCACATGTTTTATAATACCATGTAATGGGGTGAATAGGGATGCAGGGGTGAATCGAAACAAAACTTTAAAATTAATTTTAACCTTGAAATAATACAGTTTGTTTGCAACAAGGACACTTAGGTCCGTATTACAGAACGAAACTCAAGCATTAATCTCTGTTTAAAACTAGTTTTGAGTCTACTTTTAATTTTAGAACGTTCCTCAAGCATAGATTCATTGATCATAGTTCAGCTGAGTTTGGCTTTATTCTAGATCGTTACTCAGTTCGTAGATTCGACCCCAAGCAGTGATTTGATCTGTAATCAACCAATCGATTGGCTCGATTTGAGTCTTGTTTCATCTGAGTATAGATTGATTGCCGTTCTGAAATAAGACCGTTCCTCAAGTACTGATTCTATACTTAAACAGTGATCAACTGATTAAAGATCAAACTGGACTTGAGGAATGTTCTGTAATACGGATCTTAGGGGCGATTTTACCAACGTCGGATAACTTATTCGAGGAATAACTTTGAAGTTTTGACACATTCTGTATAGAAAATCTGTCAAAACGTGAAATTTATACCAAACATAAACGTTATCTGACTTTGATCGTTAATTATAATACAGTAAACACATTACAGTCCTTTTTAGCAACAAACTATATTATTTCAATGTTAAAATCCCATTTAAAGTTTCGCCTCGATTCACCCCTACATCCCTATTCACCCTGTTTTACAGTACTCATCTTAACTTTTTTCAAATATATAGTTTTTCAATTTATTTAGTTTTAAGTTTAAAAGTTCTACTATTTTTGTTGACTCAAACATTGTCAGATTTATTTTTTTATAAAAAAAAAGTATTTTATTTCAATTATTTCCTCTGCTATCTCCAAATATGAGACTTTGCAAAAATATTAAATATAAGTTAAATGTATTAAGTTTATTCTGGAATAGAATATAATTCTTATTCTGGGTTTCAAGTTACCTCTGTCGAATTACATACATAATGGCTTAGCAGTTTAACCGAAAACATGTAGGTACCAACGACAAACTCACTGTCGCCTTTACGATATTATTAAATAAGTACTCTAGCTAAGCATATACAAGGTGTAAAAAGACCCTTCACGAAGCCGTCAATCATGCATTCAGTACATCAAACTAAGTAACCCTACGCAAAAATTGTCGCTGGGAAACGACTTTTTTTTTTTGGGTGAAAAATTTCGTTTTACTGTAAAGCTAAATGTAACGCACTCAAAACACTGTGCTGATAGATGCAATGAGTAGTAAACGGGTAATGGAGGTATTTCAAGTACATTTGCAACCTTCAAAAATAGTATTTTAAAAAAAAGTTGTGAAAAAGTTGGAACTTTGACCTTCAATATCTCCGTAACTAGAAGGTTCCCAGGCATAGTCCAGAACAAAAAAAAAATCTCAATGACGTGGAGAATAAGTGCCTTTCGACTACGTTAAGGGTCTATTTACACCGTTTATACGTTAATCGTAAATGGTGATTTATTTTCTAAACTATATGGTTCTAAACCCTAATTGTAATCCTACGGGCCGACGCAGATTTGGCGAAGCGCAGCGCAGAGCATTTTTCACTGCCAAAGCATTATCATCTTTGTGTGCTTTGAAATAAGATCGAAAATCAATTAACACAACTACTAGTCCCCGAGACTCCGAGAACATCGAAGCGACTAGAAACGAAAGGTGATTTTCGATATTATTTGAACGCTAGCAAAGTCTATAATGGTTTGGCAATGAAAAATGCTCTGTGGTGCGCCTCGCCAAATCTGCGTTGGCTCTAGAGCGCTTTCAATTTAGTCTGTTGGTGTCGGCAGCCGTATCGCTGCAGTGCGGCCGTAGTGCTGCAAATGGGCGGTTGTGTTCTTTCTATATCGACGCTCGGCAGTGAAAACCTCGTAAATCAAATCTTCTTCAAAAGCGTTTTATTTGTTCTTTCGATTTATAATCTCGTCATACACTTACTAGTTTCAAATACTTCTAAGCTATCTATGACGTACGACGACAAACTTGTATTAACATTTGATCGGCCATTTTTTTTCTGGAGACAGTTCTTTTTATCTATTTTAAAAATTTGTATTTTACACATATGTGGTTTTCACTGCCGACCGTCGATATGAAAAAGCAGAACCGCCCGTCCGCAGCACGACTCCTCGACGTCCTCACTGCTGCGGCAAGGCTGCAGCACAAAACAGGTAGGTACAGAAGTCAATCTACATACAAGTGCGCTCGAGCAACGCACACATAGACACTGCTCACGGACACGATATCTCGGACTGTTTGGGACTAGAGTGCGAGTGAGTGCGAGCGCGAGTGCCATGCGCTTGAGAGAGATAGATATATAGATAGAGAGACCGCCGAGCGTAGGTATGAAAAGTAAAGTACTATGCGTTCCAAATAAGAATAGTACTGTCAAGACGCCATTTTGTTCCGCAATACTCGTGAACTTCATTACCGAAGCGTAAGGTGTGCAAAAAAGTAAATAAAGAAATTATACTCAGTTTAATTATTTTTTGTTCACTTTTTCGGTATTTCTAATCAATTTTACGCCAAATTAATTACACAGTAATTATATTATTATTATGGCGACATATTAGGGTGACCAGTAGCATTTCGTGAAGTTAACTATATATATTGGTTCATTTTTTTAATGAATACTGCTTCCAAGTATTATTAATTTATCCAAAATTATCTATTTATGGAAAACAAGAAATAACATTTTATAAAAATGAAATCTATGAATAAAATAAAATAACATTTTTATTTTCATAGTGTTTTTTTGCTGGCGGTACTAATTTGACAGGTATCGTGTGAAGTTGTAGCAAGCGCGATCTTATTCTTATTTGGCACGCATAGTACATACATGTGATTGACTTCTGTACCTATCTGTTTTGTGCCTGCAGTACGACTCCAACCGTTTAAATAGAAAACGCCCTAACGGCGTGTCCGGCGTAAGCGACAATCGCGACACGACGCGATGCTGAGAGCGCATCGAACGCAATCAAAACAACGGCATCCCCTGCTGGCGGCCTATGGAGCGAGATACGACGTAACGCGTACTTGCTCCGCATCGTGTCGCTTCGCGTCGTACAGCGTCGCGTTTGTCGCTTACGCAGGACACCCCGTAACTGTAGCTACTCACCGTGCCAAAATTACGCAAACGATCTTCGATTGCTTGCAAAATTATTTAAATTACCCTGCAGGCGTAACATGACCTCCGTAGACAAAGGTTTTGTCGTTGGAACAATACATAAAATGACATTGCCATTGTGAATATTATGTCATTTTGTCTTCTTCCGTCGACAAAACCCTTGAATTCGGTGGTCATCAGATGCGTAGCTACCGCTGTATCAGCCATATCAATGATACGGGGCTCGGCTACAGGGACCCCGACGTGTGTAAGCGAAAATTCGTAAAATGTTATCCATAATCCCACTCAAGCTCTTAGGCCGTACACCAAACTCAAATGCACACCCCAGACACTACATACAACCATGGATTTTGGTTTTTGGTTTGGGCTTCGCTGCAGTCGCGTAGAAGGGTCCCCATTTTGATGCAGGGCCCATCTAGGGCAAACTACGCCACTGGTGGTCATATTACGCCTGCAGGCTAAAATTACGCCGCCTCTTGCCGATAACAATAAACAACGCAGGCGTAATTACGCCGTAATTCGGTTGCGTAATTTCAGCATGGTGGCGCTACACTATGGGACTGTAAGCATTAAATTGTAAGATTTTAATTATAAGTAATGACATTTTAATCTCATTATAAGAAGTAAAACTTTGTTACTATTTTAATATTTTGTTTTATTTGCTACCTCATTCCCAAGGAGGGTTGATGTCAGGCAGGCGGCCGGTCATAAAACAATAAGCCAAAACTTCTAACAACATGGATTTATGAAATACATGCACTATTGTGAGCGCAGCGTTTGCAGCAGGGGCGAAGCTACCGCCGTATCAGCTTTATCAATGATACGGGGCTCCCAGGCTACAGAGGCCATTGGCCCGAGGAGGCGGCGCGCCGTTTTCCGCGCGCACCTCTCAGGAGGACGTGGGGCTAGGCCTCACACAAGGAGAGATCCGCCAGCGGCTGGCGGACCAAGACCTGCCGGGGTTGCGGTGCATGCTTATACGAATCCCGCGACCCCGGCCGAACGGTCAGGAGGATGAACACCGTTGGTTTTTAGCCGGTAAGAGTCCGACAGACGCCTTCCCGGGCGAGGGACAACCATGAGGATTTTCCAACGAAAAATAATAATTCTATAGAGGGCCCCGACGTGTGTTAGCGCAAACATTCGTAATATGTTATCCATAATCTCACTCAAGCTCTTAGGCCATACGCCAAACTCTTAAACGCTAAACTCAGCACACCCCAGACACTCCATACAACTATGGACCATGATTTTTGGTTTGATTTTCTCCATTTGGGATTCGCCGCAGTCGGGTAAAAGGTCGACCAATTTTGATACAGGGCCTGTCTGGGGCGAGCTGCGCCGCTGGTTTGAAGACCGACATGGAAGAAATACACCAAGTTTGTGAGGATTGCAACACGCGGCGGTCTGTTGTGTCTGCCTATCCCTATGAACAAGGCGTGATGTTATTTTATAGAATAATAACATCATGCTTTGTATTCCCCGAAAAGTTCGGCAGAGTTGTTTTTAGTACACCTCGTTTTGCCAGTTATGTTTAAGTCCCATGTAATAAGGGGCGGCCTATTGCCAGTAACCGGGCACAAATACAGACCCAAGGCTGCTACTGAGAAATTCCTAATGGAAAAACCCAATAACACTTTGCCCGACCTGGGGACCCAGGACCCCATGCTCAGCAGTCGTGCTTGCGACCACTAGACCAACATGGCAGTCAAAATTACAATTATTAAGTCAAGATAAATAATAGTACATTCAAAATGACAAGCTTACAAATGTACAAACTAATTTAGTACCTAATAAATAATCTTATCTTATTTCCTGATCAGTAAATCATTAAGTACCTACCACACCCTTCAATAGATAATGAAACAATTTACTGACAATTCAAGGCTTAGTATGTACAGAAACTTCTAGTACTATGTAGCTACTGCCGTGGTCAGAAGATGAGTCACCGCCCGTTCACACAGCAGATCCGTTTTAGGGCGATGCTTCATTAGTGCGTTGCGTTGCGTCGTCGCAACGGATCAACGCATTGTATGCCACACCTGCGTTGCGACAACGCACGACGTCGCAACGCAAGAGGACGACGCACCCACCTCTAGCAGTGGAACTCTGTACATCGTCGCACCGGAGCTCCGACAGCGCAGCGCATCACCCTCCCCCCGCTTCTTCTCTCGTCCGTCGATCCGTTGAAACGTCGTGTGCCACGACGCAACGCTTTAATGTGGCATGTCATTTAAAATGTATGGAAAACGACGCAGCGTTGACGCTGCGACGACGCAACGTAACACAACGTTGTAATGAGACAGAGCTCTTAACGGGTCCGTCAGTACTGGATGTGTTGTTCACAGCTGTACCGACGGATCAGTTAAACAAATGGCAGCTGCGTTGCATCTGGCAGACAGGATACGATAAAAATAACGGATACAGTATTTTTTCTTGGATTCGGAATACTGTAGTGTATGTGAACTCGCTCATACAACTACAGGAGCCATCACCAAAATAAAAACGGATCCTGTAAACGGCTTCTGTGTGAACTAGGTAGCTGTGAGTCAGCGAGGCTGACTGCCCAGTGCCCAGAGTGCGCCGGACGTACTTAAGTATTGTCACTCATGGAGGCTATGATATGATTAATAATATCGGAGTCTCAAAAATAAACAGGTACATGGTGTAAATCCCGACATAGTTTATTCTACTAACGTCAATAACCATGGATTATTTTTGTTTTTTGTCTCTTATTCCTTACAATCTGTCTCTATTCAATAGGATATTCAGTCATTTTTAGGTTGTGTTTGTTGTCTTGCTTGGTATGTGTCCTATGACACATCCAAATACTTATGAAGCATCATGCTATGTTTGTCCGATTAAATCTTGTGGAATTTTATGTTTTAGTCTACGGACTACTTTTCTATTCATGAGATGGTTTGCCAAGATGTTTGGGTGGTGAATTATTCTTTCTTTATATGATTTGATATAGCTTTTAATTTCCTCTTCGACTGTAAGTATTTTTAGATCATGGTGTAGAGTTCTGTTTGGTACAAACCATGGGGCGTCCGTTATTATTCTTAAAAGCTTGTTCTGAAATCGCTGTATGATCTCTATGTTAGAGTGTGATGCTGTTCCCCAAAGCTGGATGCCATAGGTCCATATCGACGGGTCCTACGTATACTGGTACAACCCGCAAAAATGCGAAATCCACTTTTCTACATCAATCACCTCCAAATCACCGATATTTTACTCAATTTTTTTTTAAATGTAGGTATAGTTTCGTGGTTACAAATTTGCAAACGAATGGAAATAACAGTATTATTTTATACGGGATATAATCAATATTTAAGATCTTTAAACCGCTCTTCTATAAAGTTGTGTTTTTACACTTGCACCATTATACGTAGGACCCGTCGATATAGGCTTAGTTATAGCTTTGTATAAAAGGATTTTGTTTTCCAGGTGTAGTTGTGATTTACGACCAATAATCCAGTATAACTTTCTTAGTGTCAGTCCAAGTTGCTTCCGTTTCGTGAAAATGTGTTTTTTCCATGTGAGGCGTCTGTCGAGGTATAAACCAAGGTATTTGACATGTTCAACTTGAGGTACTTGGATATTATTTAACTGTACTGGGGGGCAGGTATCTTTTCTTCTAGTAAATGTAACATTTACCGACTTGGTCTCGTTGGCTTTTATCCTCCACTTCTTCAACCACAGGGCTATGTCATCTAAACAGGTCTGCAACATAGCTGAGGCTACTCTATGATCAGTGTGGGACACTAGCACAGCTGTGTCATCCGCAAAGGTTCCTGTGGTTGCTAAATTTGATATTGGGAGGTCAGCGGTATGAAGCAGATATAAAATCGGTCCAAGCACACTGCCCTGCGGTACCCCAGCACTAATAGGGTATAGTTTTGATGCAGCTTCGCCACTTTGTACAAAGAAGTACCTATCCTCCAAGTATGACTTTAAGATCAAGTACAAGCCGCTTGGGAAACTGGTTTTAATTTTGTAAAGGAGGCCTTCGTGCCATACTCTATCAAATGCTTGAGAGATGTCAAGGAATGCAGCAGCACAATATGCCTTATCTTCAAATGTATTGTGAATTTTACTAACGAGTCTGTGTACTTGATCTATTGTGCCATGCCTCTGTCGGAACCCGAATTGGTGGTCGGGTATTAAATGTTTATCCTTAAAGATAGGCATTAAACGTAACAGAAGGAGCGATTCATAAGCTTTTGAAGCTATTGGAAGTAGACTTATCGGTCGGTATGACTTTGGGTCTTCAAGATGTTTTTCTGGTTTAGGAACCATTATGATTTGAGCTGTTTTCCACTGAGGAGGAAATAAGTGGAGTCTATGGAAATTTAAAACAATACATGATTAATAAGTTTTTATAAGCAGACAGAAGGACGCTGCTGTCTTCTTGACATAGTTTTACGAAAGTCCCAAGCCAAGACGGGGTGGCCCAAAGATGGGTTGATTATAGATGGATGGGCCATAGATGGGTGGCACGTAGATGGGTGGCCTAAAGATAGGTGGCCCAAAGATGAGTGGCACATAGATGGATGGCCTTTTCTTTGCTGGGATTCACACATAGGATACATGGTGATCAAGAGCGTAGCCAGGGTGAAGCGAATGAGGTGCTTGCTTGTCTCACCCTGGCACAAAAAATAATATGTAAATGGTCTACATTCAGTTAACTCGCCACACATGTCCACAGAACACTTACCGAAAATAGGCAGAACACTGCCGGACTCCGTCTATACTTATTTGGACCTCATAAATAAGTTTATAGGGCAAAATCGCCCAATAATCCCATTCTGCACTTCCAGATTTATTGAAAAGATAAATATTTACCGTCTGACTGATTTTGTCCCTCGCTGGACAAAATCCTAGCTACGCCCATGTCTTGTAATCGTCGTTGTTTGATTTCGATACGAACCTTCGGCGTTTGTTTTTCGGAGCAGGCCGTGGCTGGCCATTTTTTTTACCGTTGGAAAATCCTCATGGATGTCCCTCGCCCGGGGAAGGCGAGGGTGTCTGCCGGACTCTTACCGGCTAAAAACCAACGATGTCCCTCCTTCTAACCTAAGGTGGGGTCGCGGGATTCGCTATTGCATGCACCGCAACCCCGGCAGGACTTGGTCCACCAGCTTCTTCTGGTGGACCTCTCCAGTGGTGAGGCAATTTCTCCCCTGCCCCACTTCTGAGAGGCGCGCGCGGAACACGGTGCGCCATCCTCCCGGGCCTGTTACTGGTCGAGCGACGGGTCCGCTAACCCGCCGCTCGCAGGCCACTCACTAGGGTGGCATGGATCGTCACACGCCCCCCGGCGCCCGGTGCGTCTAGCGCGAAAAGAGAGGGAGGAAGACGCCTCCCTGTCCCTCTCCACTACCTCCTTGGTGACCATCACCTCCTCACAAAAGGAAGCGACGGCCTCCCACACTCTCTCGCTCCCCACCATGGATAGAACACAGCCGAAAGCGAGGTCTCCACCTACTGCCGCAACCAGGTCACGGCGTTGCGCTGTCCACACAGCGCACACTTGCAGCGTGTGCTGCGCCGTGTGCTTATGGCAGTCCACACAGTGGTGACATCCGGGCGTCTGCTCCTGGCCTATACGACACAGGTACTTCCCGAAATAGCCATGTCCCGAGAGTACCTGCGTCAGTCGGAAGCTGAGGGCGCCATGCCGCCTCTCCAGCCACTCCTCCATCACGGGTCTTACCGTCGCTATTGCGGCGTGCCCCGCCTTGGCTGGCCCTGGCCCAAGCTCTGGAGAACAATGAGAACAATAAAACTCCAAAAATAGTCACTGAAACAAACAAACATTTCATTTAACATGAAATATATTTTAGCTATCGACGATGACATCAACCATTTATCACTATTTTATCTTTCCATATTTCCGATAGTAAAGATTGTAAATAACTTCTAAAATATTTAGTGTTCACCTACCGAACGATATAATACATTTATTTGAGTATTTTTTTTACATTTATTCGTGTTAAAGTTACATTTAATTCGGTTAAAGTTACATTTAATTCGATTAATATTTCCAGAACATTTCAAAGTGTGTTATTTAACTTTAGTTATTAGATTAAAGTGAATATTTTTGTAAAAAAATGTATGTGAATGTAGATTTACCTTTTTTATCAAGTGATTAAAAGATTATTGTTATAATAAAAAGTGCATGAAAGATTAAGAAATTGTTAAGTGTGTGTCAACTATATTCCAAAGGTCTCGTCAAATTTTGGGATTAAAAATGTTTTTATAATATTGTAAGTACCTACTTGCCTATCTTCACGGCGATTATACGTAATTATCTACATTTATTATTATCTCCGTACCTCGGAGAGCACGTTAAACAGTCGGTCCCAGGTGCCATACGAATACCTATGACAGTCGATTCGAGTAGTCAGAAGTCCGAAAGTCTGACAACTGGTCTAGCCTTAAGGTATCGGCATTGCCCAGTAACTGGGTTGCGAAGGTCTGAAGGCAGTCGCTACGTGTAAAATACTGGTATTCAGCCGCATTTGGTTAGACTGTAAACTGACCCCAACACAGTTGGGTAAAGGCTAGGCAGAACATCTATGCGTGGGCACGCTTGGCATTATAGCTGTATAAGTATTTAAGTTGGCAACTTGGATAACTAACCCGTCATCATAAACCATGATCAGCAACTCTCCAGTTGTACTGTGACTGACAAATTATTTTAATTCTGTAAATAAAACTGCTACAGACACTTTTCCAAGTCAATGTAATGTTTTTTTAAGACTAGATGGCCTCGGCTTTTCCTATCTGACTAGCTCAGAGAAGAAAAGCCGAAACAAACTCAGAGATCACGGTCTCTTTTAAAGTCCAGACATTGTGGTATAAAAACAATGCGAGTGTGACAATGTAGGGCAACGTTTGGAATGGCCTTTTGAGGAAAATGCCATAGCAGGTTTGAGTTGACATGTCCCAACTGATCATGACACATTAAAATCTATACTAATATATAAAACTGAAGAGTTTGTTTGTTTGTTTGAACGCGATAATCTCAGAAACCACTGTTGGAATTGAAAAAATATTTTTGTGTTGGATAGTCCATTTATCGACGAAGGTTAAAGGCTATATAACATCACGCTACGACCAATAGGAGCGGAGCATAAATGAAAAATGTTGCAAAAACGGGAAAAATGTCCACCCGTGCGAAGCCGGGACGGGCCGCTAGTGTTAAATAACACTGTCACCTTACCGTCCAAACGTGATAGCCGAATGAACGCTTGCCTTCCATGCTGGAGGGTCCTACTTCAACCCCGCACCTCTGACTTTTCGAATTCATCTGCGGATCACGGAAAACCTCATGAGGAAACCTGCACACCTGAGAGGGCTCTATAAAGCTCTCGATGGTGTGTGTAGTCCGCCAACCCGCATCAAAACAGTGGGTTGTAGTAAGGCTTAAACCCAGTGGGACAGTGGTGTCAATTCTGTGGCGCACTTTGACAGGACTAAACTAAACTAAGGGTGTATGTCTCTTTCTGTTTCAATACAAGGTTAGTCGGAAAGGGGATACTAAGCCGCGGGCCACTTAATGTCTTCTCCTTCCTGCCCTTATCCCACACTAGGTGGGGTCGGCACAACATGTACCTATTTCATAAATACATGTTGTTAGAGGTTTTGGCTTATTGTTTTATGACCGGCCGCCTGCCTGACATCAACCCTCCTTGGGAATACTCGTTGCGCCGCCGCGCGGGTGACCCAATGTGCTTGCTGATATTATGCACTGGGTCCAAAACTGATATGCTTGTCAATCCTACTGCCGACAACTAAGCAGACTATGTTCTTCTTGGTGGAGTATACTTGAAGTTCCTCTACACTCATTTAGTTTTGCTAGGGACTTTGGTTCTGTTCTGACACGTCGTAAACTAATATACCGTGGCTTTCTATTTGTAGTCAACTCCGATTGTAGCTGGGAATGATGAATTGCAGTCTCCCGTTGTGAACGCTAGGATTGGATTTAACCACACTGCACTCACCGATAAAATAATATACAATTTCTCAATGTAAAAAATACGCGAAAAATTTATTTTTCGCCATTGAGATATACTGTTAGTACATTATATCTCAATGGCGAAAAATAAATTTTATAAAATATCATTTGATATTTGGGTTGCCACGGCGCACACACGGGCCACTTAATGTATCACTGATGATTGTTTTAAAGAAAGTGTTAAAATTTCATAATTCGTTATTTATTATTTCCATTCCAAATGATTATTATTTTAGTTTTTTTTTAAATTCTTCATTCCTGATTAAGTTACGAATTGAGAAAATGGAGCTTCTAATCCGTGACCCCAAATATGACCTAAAATGTAAACACAGCTGATCATAGCTGAGGATAGCGTAGAATAACGAGAATTTAGCGTATCTTTTATGAAATCTTTGAACAGCTATTTCTCTTAAACTATTGACTTTTGGGGAAAGTTGTACAACAAAAGTGATCCATTATTATGGGTACTTTAACATCCTTTCAGCTTAGTACCCCCTTTCCGACTTACCTTGTAGAAAAAGAAAGTGACAGTTGCGTTTAGTCTAGTTTAGTAATGTCAAAATGTGCTACAGAATCGACACCAGTGGCTCCGATTCTCTTATTCACCAACTACTCTGCAATAAAAAAATTGCTATCTTTTACTTATTTTAATAACAAACGGCGCGAGAAAAGGACGGTGATAGATAAGAACTAAGTTAGAGATGTCAAACTAGTTTATACCTTGAACTTCACCGTGTTTTTAGTCGACACATTCCGACGTATCGTCTAAATTTGTATGGAAATTTTAGTGTTTTTTATTTTTTTTATTTGAAATGGGTTTGCTCTTGACTCTAGTCTAGGTCAGAGGAGACAGAGACAAAGTCTACGATGGAGTGAGCTTACCCAGAAGAAGCCCGTTAACTCTAACTTTGAAGAGATTCAGGTTGAATGCGTTCGGGAACACAGACGCAGGTAGTGAGTTCCACTGAAGGATGTTTGGAAGCGCTTAGTGCGAATTGGTGGAATGGCAACTAAGTACGGATGGTAACTTGCAGTGCGTCGAGATATCCGATGGTAGAAGGGGGCGGTGGGATGAGGTTGTGGAGTTCTTGAGCACACTCTCCGAAATACAGTTTATAGAAGACCGACAAGCAGGCAACCTTGCGGCGATGAGCCAAGCTGTGAAGCTTGACATCCACAAGTTCAGCTAAATTAGACAGTTCTTACGTCCGTCTCTTTCATATTTTATCAGAGTGAAACAGATGGCAATAGACTAAATTAAGTGTAATTTGTCTAAAACAGAATCAGCACCGTTAATGGGCTGATATATGCTTAGGCATGTCACATCGGGTCACCCGCGCGACGGCGCAACTAGTATTCCCGAGGAGGGTTGATGTCAGGCAGGCGGCCGGTCATAAAACAATAAGCCAAAACCTCTAACAACATGGATTTATGAAATACATGTTGTGCACCTAGTGTGGGATAAGGGCAGGAAGAAGAAGAAGATATGCTTAGGCATGTGATGCGTGGTGTCCATGAGCCTTTAACCAGTTTCCACCCGTCAACCGGCGCCTATAATCAGCCAGCTAGTCACAGAAACCTTGTAACTTTCTTATCATAATCAGCGAGTTGCATTTCATTGTTATCAATCCCAAAATAATATGATGTATTGTTCATATTTGTTATATTATCGACTGATTAGGTCGTAATAGGTGTTAATGAGTTTCACTATAAGAAAATATATAATAGCCGAAGCTGCCTTTCCACTAGAGATGTGCGAGGTAGCTAAGCTGCGAGAATGTAAAAGCTAAGCTACGAAACTATGTGACCTTTTCCACTGATGCTAAGCTATGTAGCGGAGCGAGTAAGATGTGCTATGAAAATGCGCCGCTAGCTGTGCGAGGAAGATGCGCAGCTCGAGCTATGCGACGTATCGACAATAGGGAAGGCACATAGGTCTGCTCATAGCTACACCACTCGCGACCATCCATAGCACGCATCCACAGCACGCATCCTTCCATATAAAACGCGCGCGTGTAAGACGTATATGATTCGCCTTGAAAGGGCCCTAAGATCTGTCCTTAAAGTAATGACATTCAGGCCATTCAGATTCCCCACCAAAACCTTATATGAGAAATGTCAAATATTAACGGTACGGCAGATGTATATTCTAGATATCGTCATCAAACAGCACCTTATCACGCCATACGATAATAGTGTTCTAAAAAAACGCACCCCACGAGACATCTGTTCATCAATTAAATGTCGAACTGCATCAGCTAGAAAGCAACATAAGTATATGTCCGTTCATTTATATAATAAGGCGAACAAAGAGCTTAAAATAAATCCTCTCACAATGAAGGAAGCTAAAAGTAAGGTTAAATCATGGCTACTTACGCATGACTATGAACAAACCGAACTCTTTTTAAAATAGTCTATATAACATCACACACCACATATCTACATTACACATGCACACACCACAAACACTACACTTCATATTCATACACTATACAACTAACACACTTTTATATTGCTCCATGATGGAAATGTTTCTCAGGTTTATAATTTTCTCTTCTATTTTCATTTTTTACTTTAATTTTTGTTCTTATTGCATAAAACTCGACTCATAATTATTGGGAGAAGACACTGGCTCCTGTAACACAGGTACTATACCTAGCGCAGGACTCAGGGCCTCACTACTATTGTTAAAATTATTTATGTCAATAAAGAATTTATTATTATTTATTATTATTATTATAAAAATCGTAGCTTAATAGAATCAGTTTCCACCAGTGCCATGCTATGTGGACAAATGAATATGATTGGTGGATATCAAACGCATCCATAGCAACGTTGCATAGCACATCTCTGGTGGAAAAGCAGTCTTAAGCCAAGCTACGAAACTATGTGTCTATTTCCACCAAAGGAATTGGTGTAGCGGAGCGGGTAAGTTGCGCGAGATAGCTGTGCGAGGACGATGCGCGATGCAGATATCAGAGACATCCGGGGGCACAACTGAGTAGCCTATCCAGCTCTGCCCTGTACCCAGAGTTGCTGGATGTCCGGTTATCGACCGGACAGTCCAGTTTTCGTTATCTCTGTCCGGTCAAGAAAATCTTAGTAAACCAAACAAACTATAGGTTTTTTTGTGACTATCAGAAAATTTATAAAAAAAAGTTGTTCCTTTTTTTGTTCAAAGACATCTGGCAACTCTATCTGTATCTCCCATAGGTACACCACTCACATCCCTCGCTCACATAACAATAAAAAACTTAGCTTCATTCAATTAAAGCTAAGATGAGCTAAGCTATGAAATTGCAAATGAAGCGATCCTATTCGCCAGTTTCACACATATCCCTTGCTACGCAACCTCGCACATTCCTGGTGGAACGACAGCGATGCAGGACACATAGCGTGGCACGTCCACAAACCAGATGACCTGACCCAAAGAAAGCAGAAAGAAGAACTCTTCTATAAACTGTATTTCGGAGAGTGTGCTCAAGAACTCCACAACCTCATCCCACCGCCCCCTTCTACCATCGGATATCTCGACGCACTGCAAAGAAGGCAACAGTCTTCTCTCGTGTTCTCGTGATAGCCTAGTGGTGTGACCGTCGGACTGCCAAGTCATAGGTCTCGAGTTAGAACCCAAGGCACGCACCTCTGACTTTTCGGATTCATGTGCGTATTATATAATTATCACTTGCTTAAAAACGGTGAACGAAAACATCGTGAGGAAACCGGCATGCCTGAGAGATATTTCTCGACGGCATGTGGAGCCAAGTCAGTAGCCCATGGGCGGCATAAACTCTGACACCAGGTTAGTCACTAACCACACGAAAAGAAGAAGACGGAATGAGAATAGCTCGTGCTGTGGTGAAAAGATTAGTCAGTCAGCAAGGAGTAGTTAACGTGGTCCTCCGTTCCATGGGACTGTAGGTGTATCTGTTATGGATTTTGGTAGGGTTAACCCCCAAATCCGCCGCCCGACCAGTAACAGGCCCGAGAAGGCGGCACGCTGTGTTCCGTGCACGCTTCTCAGGAGGATGTGGGGCAAGGCTCCATAAAAGAGATATCCCCCGAAGGTTGGCGGACCGGGACCTGCCGGGGCTGTGGTGCATGCTTTAGCGACTCCCGCGACCCCGACCGAACGGTCAGGAGGAGGAACACCGTTGGTTTTTAACCGGTAAGAGTCCGGCAGACCCCCGCGCCTTCCCCGAGCGAGGGACATCATGAGGATTTTCCGACTTTAAAAAAAGGGTTAACCCCCATATCTCTCAACTCCTCTTCCTCCTAGCCTTTTCCCAACTATGTTGGGCTCAGCTTCTAGTCCAACCAGATGCGGCTGCATACCAGTATTTTACACGGAGCGACCGCCATCAGACCGCAACCTAGTTACAGGGCAATACCGATGTTAGTAATGTTCTACACAAACGACAGGTGCATAGTACTCTCAACCGGCGTGCGTGTAAGCAAACGAAAGGAGCATGTGGCGTTCTATAGTTTCTGTCTTCTCCCATGGGAAAAAGGCATGAGTTTATGTATATTCTTAAATTAGAACGGCTGTCAGGCTTTCGTGCTTCTGACTACCCGCAACGACTGTCATAAGTATTCTTATGACATCTTGGACCGACCCCCAAACGTCTCAACTATGTTCATTATTTACAATATTATTTAATTTTAGAGTACCTACCTCATTGCAGCATTGTATTCAAGTATCAACACTTATAATCGCATATATTACATATATATTAACTGACGTTGTTCCTATTTCTAGATTATTAATAACTGATAAATTAATAAACACGATATCTTCGTATTATTTATCATTATGATAAAATTGATATGGAAGTGACACACAGTAGGTTGTTGAAGTTCTTCAAGGAAAGCCGTCGCAAGTAAGTTATTTTCTTCTTTACATAGTATAAAACGAAGTCGCTCCCGCTGTTTGTACGCTTAGATCTTTTAAACTACGCAACGGATTGTAATGCAGTTTTCAGCATTAGATAGAGTGATTCAAGGGGAAGGTTTCTGTGCCCCACATTAGTATCTACATTACACCCGTGCGAAGCCGGGGCGGGTCGCTAGTTATAGTATAAAACAAAGTCGATCCCGCTGTCTGTACGCTTAGATCTTTTAAACTACGCAACGGATTGTAATGCAGTTTTCAGCATTAGATAGAGTGATTCAAGGGGAAGGTTTCTGTGCCTCACATTAGTATCTACATTGCATCCGTGCGGGCTGGGGCGGGTCGCTAGTTTCATAATAAATAGGAGGTATTATTTACCCACTTAAATTACTGGCGTACTACGCCAACCGCCGCCATATTTAGCTAAACTTCTTGGTATGAGATGAATGAGAATAAGTCATGTCGTGGTGAAGAGATTACCCAGTCAGCAAGGTTGGTAGCGGAGCTGACTGCACAGAGTGCGACGGACGTACTTAAGTATCGTATTTAGCTAGTGATCGCAAACACTCAAATGAAATAACATCACGCCTGTATTCCCCGAATGGTTGGGCAGAGGTGTATAGTAACACCCTCATTTCGCCGTTATGTTTAAGTCAGCGATAGGGAGCGAGCCTATTGCCATCAACCGGGCACAAACCCAAACATACGGAAAAACCCAATAACATTTTGCCCGACCTGGGTATCGAACCCAGGACCTCACGATCAGCAGTCGCGCTTGCCACCACTAGATAAACGAGACAGTTCTTCAAATATGTCGATATTATTAGACGAAATGCGTTCTCTGTTAGGAAATATAATACTTTGGATCTGCAAGTCCTCAGTTATTCTGTATTGGAAGTTGGAGCTGTCCTAGAAATGTCGATAGGGTCTGAGGGAAGTTCATATTGTGGAGGAACGAAGTATCCTCCTCCAACGAAGAGGGATAGTCCTCCTACCAGGCGGGTCTTATGCCTGGCGGGCCACTGCCCAACGGTTGATGTTGGGAACTTGTATACACAAGGTTAGTCGGAAAGGGGGTACTACGCCGCGGGCCACTTAATGTATCACTGATGATTGTTTTAAAGAAAGTGTTAAAATTTCAAAATTCGATAATTTTTATTTGTATTCAAAAAGATTTTTATTTTAGTTTTTTTCAAAAATTCTTCATTCTTGCTTTAGTTATGAATTCAGAAAATTAATTTACTAATCCGTGACCTCTAATATGACCTAAATTGTAAAAACAGCTGATCATAGATATGGACAGATAGATTTTAGCATATTTTTTACGAAATCTTTGAAAAGCTATTTCTCTTAAACTATCAAGTTTTGGGGAAAGTTGTAGAACAAAAGTTATCCCTTATTATGGGTACTTTAACACCATTTCGGCTTAGTACCCCCTTTCCGACTAACCTCGTATATACTAACTCCGTGTCAGATCTTAATATCGCGATGCGGGATTTGTGACATTTCATTTGACAGCTGTCATTGTTGTCGCTGTAGTCTGCTATACATTCGTCATGCTGCGTAGTTCTTAAGTGGAGTGATAGATGCCGCCACAATACCTTCATCGAAATACTTTCCACCTCATCTTCGGGGTTTATAACCGTCATTTTTCTCAAGCCCAACCTTTCAAAGCCGTCTACAAAAAACCAAAGGAAATTACTGACGCTGATTAGATTCAAGAGTAATTAATTCTCCAAGTATGAGAGACGTTAGAGATAATTTCTTATGACCTTATCTACGCTAATATTATAAAGCTGGAGAGTTTGTTTGTTTGAACGCGCTAATCTCAGGGACTACTGGTTGGAATTGATAAATTCTTTTTGTTTTGGATAGTCCATTTATCGAGGAAGGTTATAGGCTATATAACATCACGCTACGACCAATAGGAGCGGAGCATAAATGAAAAATGTTGGAAAAACGGAAAAAATATCCACCCGTGCGAAGCCGGGACGGGCCGCTAGTAGTACGATATAACTAAGAAATCGCATCGGCAAACTTCGTAAAACCGATCATTTCCGAACTAAATGCGACGTTGAGACCACGAATATTTATTAGTAATGCAGTCAAAAATTATCTTTACATAGTCTGCTTAGTTGTCGGCAATAAGATTGACAAGCATATCATTTTGGGGCCCAGTGTATAATATCAGCAAGCACATTGGGTCACCCGCACGACGGCGCAACCAGTATTCCCAAAAAGGGTTGATGTCAGACAGGCGGCCGGTCAAAAAACAATAAGCCAAAACCTCTAACAACATGGATTTATGAAATACATGTTGTGCCGACCCCACCTAGTGTGGGATAAGGGCAGGGAGATGATGAGTAAAAAATTATCTTTACGCAGACGCAATAAGTGCCAGTGTCGCATAAATTACGGGGTGTCCTGCGTAAGCGACGAACGCGACAAACGCGATCAAGACAACGGCATTCCCTACTAGCGGCCTATGTAGCGAGACGCGACGTAACGCGTATTTGTTCCGCGTCGTATCGCGTCGCATCGCACGGCGTTGCGTTTGTCGCTTACGCAGGACACCCCCTTAACGATTACCATTGGTTGTTTCATCAAGTTTTCTGATGCGATTTCATAGTTGTCTCTTATTGTACTTACCTGTTCATTCTAACTATCATAATAATCATATTTCAGACCAGAGATGGCGGAAGCACCTATAATTAAAATCCAAAAGGATTATGTAAGTCCACCGAACGTCGAAGCCGATGTACCAGGGACGCAGAAAATCAGAGATGTTGACGACAAAAGCCAAGACAATGTAGCTATGGATACCAGCGAAATTCAGATAACTGGAGCGGAATTTACTCTATCGCCTGTTATAACTGTTACACAAAAAGAAACTTCACTCACTAAGGGTCCTATGAAGTCGCAAAAAGTAACAGTAACTCAAGACATAGCGGTGAGTTACCAACATTTGTTTAAAAAAGATGTAAAACCTGGCAAGACTGTTGTCACCACCGTTCAGAAACTTGAATATAAGTATTGAATGTGATTTTGACTTTCATTTTTACCTTTTTACTGTAGCTTTATGTCCAGCGCTGGACTAGGCTTCTCCAGTAGACACTACGCTGGATATACTGGTTCGGTGATCGAAAAGGGTGTCACACCCATGAAGGGATACGTCAAAATGGAGATCACACCGAAAGTAGAAACATTTTGCCTTGTATATTTAGTTTTAAATTCTGTCTCTTTCTAAATACCCTACTTAGAAGGTGATGGAATGTTTAGTTTTGAAATCTATCATCATTATCCTCCTGTCCTTATCAAAACTTATTTGTGGTCGGCGCAGTATGTCTTCTTCTTCCATACATCTGTACTAGCCGTCATCTCAGTAGTCACCCCCTTTCTAGCCATATCATCTTTCACACTATCCATCCATCGTTTCTTTGGTCTTCCTCTACTCTTATAACCATCCACATTCATACTCATTTCCTCACGACATGTTCCTCGTTCCTCTGCATCACATGCCCATACCATGACAACCGGTTTCTACACAACTTCTCAGTCACCGGGCGCCACTTTCAGGCTTCCTCTTACATACTCATCCCCAATTCTATCCATTCGCGTAATACCACACATCGCTCTTAGCATCATAAATCTATCTCTTTCTAATTAAAGTATTTAGAAAGAGACAGAATTCTAACTTCAACTTTCAGTACTTAGGCATTTGTAGTGTGGATTCCATTTTTACCTATATACCTCCATGGTCAGACCTCTCGTTTTGGCATTGCTGACTATCACCATTCGTCTTCTTTTCATCATAAGAACCTTGACAGATAGCGTATAACTGAGAACGAGGGATGGAAGCATTGCCTTAGTAAGAAGGCTAGCTATGACAAATACGACAGTCTACTTTACGAACGAGTATTGAACTAAGATTGTACCTACGATACTATAAATATTAAGCCTTACACCGATATTCTAAGACGTTCCTCCAAAACTTATTCGACTCGTACTCGACTCAGAACGGCCTCGAAACCACCTTCAAAATTGTATTCTTAGTCGCAATTTCGAGTGAACTTTGGGGTTCCTCGGTGGAGTCATTACGTCATAATTTGAATTATCTGCATCGCGCAAATAACGCCGCGATAAAAAATTGTAAGGATTATCGTAAGCATATTCGACAAAGTCTTCATAATTAATTTTTATTACATACGAACTTTGACACTTCCTTCCTTAAGGTAGGTTCTGAGGTACCTTGAGTTTGACAGATGATTCCTTACCTCGACTGAGGAAAAATCTCAAGTCGAAGACGTTTATGTCAAGTCGAGTCGAGTAAGTTTTGGAGGAACGTCTTAGAATATGGGTGTTATACTCAAAATCTACATATTTAACTAACAAAACCAGAACTGAGTGCTTTAATGACAGTTCAAGTAAAATAACAATAAAATCTGAAGTTACCTGTGTTTTTTGGGTCACAAAGCACGGATTTTTTCTAACCGGTAACCTGACCAACGGCTTTTAACGTTCGGGAATGGCACTAAAAGGAACTAGTTATCAAAAAGAAAACAAATAGATGCCAAGCTTACTAGTGTTGCCTAAATTCTCAAATATGTTTGTACCAAATCGAAACTGGTTATTTTCCAAAATTATGCTAAATTATACTAACGGGTAACAGTTAAAAAATGGAGTTAACGATGGTTAAATAAAAATAAGCGTTGTTTCACGCTTTGTCGTTCTTGATATACGTCAAAAGTTTGCTTTGGACCATAGTATCCCTAACAACTTTGACGAAATGTCTTTTATGCCGTGAAACAACGCTCTGCGTTTGACGGACGTTAAACATCCTACGTAATATGTAGTTTATATTACGTCCCCACATAGGTAAAACGCTGATTTCATAGGAAATCAGCGTTTTGTATGGAGAATTTTAAAGAAATTGCATTTTTCATACTAACATTTTCTTAATTTATTTAACAACTATGAACGCTAATGTTTTAAAACTTGTATGCACTAATATTTAAAAACTAAGATAACGTATGCCACTTAGATTATGCGACAAAAATAAGAGTTAAAACAGAAATAGTGGTCGTTTCTGCTAACAATAATCACTTTTTAACAAAAATAAAACCGACTTCAAATGGTCTATCTCCGAAGTTCTTCATCAGATCTTCACCAAATTTAAATGGGACCACTTCGAAAGAATACTCTTTCAAACAAAAAAAAATCATTAAAATCAGTTCACAATTAGCAAAGATATCGCGGAACAAACATAAAAAAAAACATACAGTCGAATTGAGACCCTCCTCCTTTTTGGAAGTCGGTTAAAAAAGAGGCGTCATTTTTAAGGTATTTTTTATGTTTAGAAAACTATAAGTAATGAGGTTTTTTTACTATTGGTAGTTGTCTATGATGGTCATTATTCGATATAATATCAAGCAATTGATGAATGTTTTAAATCATAGAAGTGACGAGGATTTCTATTTGTGAGAAAAAAACGCCAATTTCATAGGTTCATAGCCAATTCATAGGTTCCTAATATTTGACTAACGTAACTTACTTTTACTGATCGTTTGAAACAACCGCCACTAAGGGACAAATGGAGCAACATGCCGCGACACATCTACGTGAATGTCCCGGTGGACAATGTCGCGGAACAATTCGCTCGCACACACCTGCGCCCGCTCTCAAAGCGGCGGCTTGCGACATGTGTCTCGTCACGTAGAAATGTGTAACACTTATGGATGGCTTTAGACGACCCTCAACAAGCATGTGCACATAAAATTTAGCAGGCGTGTACTTACGGGAGGATAAAGAATAACACTTGTAACCGTACACTATAACATTTTAATAGGAATTACAAGTAGATCAACAGTGCGTGGTTCGTAGCAGTGCGAGGAGTCCAGGGTCTTCTTGAGCAGGTGTAGCACTTAACTTGGCAACTGCAGCGGCGCGAGAGGCCGAGCTGCAGCGTGCCCGACCTTCTATAGGCCTGGACCTCCGCCAGTCCACCACCACCCGTCACAAATGACCACAATGTTGAGCGCAACGGTGCAGCGTCACTTAGACTCAATGTTGCGCGTCATGTTGTGGAACATTTTGTCCCTTAGAGAATCCAAGGCTTTACTATAGTCTGCGCGCAAGTGCTAGTCACCGCATGTGGTATGAGAGCGGCAGGAGGGGGGTGCAAAACAATAGACGCGCTGTCAGTTTGCTTTGTCTTGTCTACCGCGGACCCCCCTCCTGCTACTCCCATACCTCAGGAGGTGACTAGCACTTGGGCGGACTATACTCAATTCAGAACCTAAGGTCTTCTGGCACTGGCTACAATTTTGAGCATTAAAGAAATAAACATAGGGGGCCTCTGGACTAGTAGAGAAAGAGCCCAACGATGGCTGGCAGCCCAAGAGCGCCATTGATTAGGGACTTCCGAAGCGCCCGTCGATCACTCGCTGACTAGTGGCCACAGACCCACTAGGTACGACCACAGTCTAATAATCTATACAGTCGTTCGACGAAGACGTCTAGACAGGTCAATGGTGCGGGGGGCAAGGGGCGAGACGCGGGAAGAGCGAGCCCGAGTTACACACGCCATTTTGTTAGTAGCTCGGGACATGTTTTTCGGGGTTGTCGCGCGCATGTTTTAATGTTTGTAGTTATGTTATTTTATATTATATTATTCGAGTAGGCAAAAATAACCAAGGTAAACAAAATGGCGGGTGTAAGATATAGGCCTAGTAAGAATTTAAGAGAGGTATTACTCTATGGAAGTGTAATTTTAATCCATGCAATAAATTTAATTAATAATATTTATGAATTGTTAATAATATCTTTGAAACGGTGAGTTATACATCAAAAATAACCAAAATGTTGGTCCCTTTTAAGAAACCCCCGACATGGGCTTCCTAAGCTGATCCCTCGGTCACCCATCCATAGAATGACCTCGATGTCAATTGCTTTACTTTTAGTTTACGAAAATAGTCCTGGTGAATCTGCAGCGCGTGATTATGGACAAGTGGAATGTTGGAGTGTTGGTATTGAAACCCAAGATGGCGGGCATTATTTTTGAAGTGAAACTTCTTAGACGGCGTCCCATTTTTATGGGAGAGTACACAAGAATGAGAGTTCAAAATTGATCTAACATACTTAAATAAATGATTATTACTATATTATTGAGTTGTGACAACCCTAGCCTTTATACCCTTCCGCGACATTGTTTAGACGTTTTCGGCTTTTACTACGAGATCAAAGACGTCGCACTACTGTACTTCTTTATACTGTGGTACGACCCTGGGTAATCACCTTCATTGGTACGAGAAGACAGACTCTTGGAATAGTCACAATCACTCACTTATCTTAGGTAGTGTCTGTATACCACCATTAAGAGGCCTCTGGGGTTTATAGTAATAATTCTTACATACATACAATCACGCCAGTTTCCTTGGGGTAGACAGAGACTATAGATTTCCACTTGCTACGATCCTGACACACCCTTAATTCTTAGTAGAAAGTATTTATATAATCCCAGTGGTGTAGCTTGCCCTAGACGGGCTCCGTATCAAAATTTGTCGGGGGGCCCTTTTACCCGACTGCGGCGAAGCCCAAATGGAGAAAACCAAATCAAAAACCATGGAGTGTCTGGGGTGTGCTGAGTTTAGCGTTTCAGAGTTTAGTTTGGCGTACGGCCTAAGAGCTTGAGTGAGATTATGGAAAACATTTTACGAATTTTTGCTTACACACATCGAGGCCCCTGTAGCCCGGGGGCCCCGTATCATTGATACGGCTGATACGGCGGTAGCTACGCCCCTATATAATCCAGATTTTAGAATTAATTTGTGGGTAGTAGGTACTGTAATTTCATCTCAATAAATCTTATCAGATCTAAGGAACTTCTAAAGACCCCTTTTTCCAATTCCAGCAGCTAGATATAGTTTCATCAAAACTGCCCTAACAGTTGCTCATCAATTTCAGGCTGGTGACGCGGAGAATGGTGGAGATAGAGTCAGTCGAGAAGATGACAGCTTGACGACGACAGACAGAGAACAAGACAGCAATACTGTAGTGAATAGTGAGCGAAGAGTCAAGAGGGTTAAAGAAGGAAACATGGATGACGAAGGTATGTATAAACGAGTTAAGGTTTTATCAAACAGAACGCGTTATTATCGCGCGTCAGGACGCTAACCTAACGAGGGGCTCGTGGCTAAATAACAACCGCGCCGATCGTACGATTTGCGAGGTTAAGCTGCGCTTGCCGCGGTCAGTCCGTGGATGGGTGACCATTTGTGACACACTGAGACCCCTCCGTGCCTCGGAGAGCACGTTAAGCCGTCGGTCCCGGGTGTCATACGAATACCTATGACAGTCGTTACGGGTAGTCAGAAGCCCGAAAGTCTGACAAACGGTTTAACCTTAGGATATCGGCATTGTCCAGTTACTGGGTTGCGGAGGTCTGATGGCAGTCGCTCCGTGTAAAATACTGGTATTCAATAAGGCCCCGTCAAGGCCGCGGAAGGTAGGGAGAACGGCGCACCGTAATACCGGCACACCTCTCCCGCCGCGACCTCCCGCACTCAGCCGCAATGCGTTCCAAACGACATAGCGGCCCGCCTCAGTTGCGATGGCGCCGAAGCGACACCGCAACCTAATTGGCCGTTACATCGAGGGCTACCAGACCCAAGCCCCGACGAGCGGCCCTTAGGTTCCTCTTCGCTTCACCGTGGCACCGTAGGGGATCAATGCCACGGCTACTAAGCCCCCCCGCAACGACAATGCGGGAACCCAACCGGGGGGGAAGAAGGACGCTAACCTAACGCGACGCTATGACGCCCGGCTGTGTTGTACTGCGGTGGTGATGTACCGCCAAACAGAGCGCCAGCGCTAGCATTACGCAGCGCCTTCGAGTTTAAACCCAAGGTACGCACCTCTGACTTTTGTGGATTCATGTGCGTATTGTATAATTATCACTTACTTAAAAACGGTGAAGGAAAACATCGTGAGGAAACCGGCATGCCTGAGAGATATTTCTCGACGGCATGCGAAGCCAAGTCAGAGGCCCATGGGCGGCATAAACTCTGACACCAGGTTAGTCACTAACCACACGAAAAGAGGTTATAAAAGTAATGTATGTCACACATAGCTAGTAACCTATCTAGCTAAGCTAAGTTAAGCCTGAAGTGGATTCCCCATACAAGTCCAATGGGTGTGGTTTGATGATTCTCCGCGACCATCCTACACCCTCACTATTGTTGATCTATATTCAACCCGAAATTACACGGTAATATTTTAACTGCCCCGTTGGTCTAGTGGTGGCAAGCGCGACTGCTGATCGTGAGGCCCTGGGTTCGATCTCCAGGTCGGGCAAAGCGTTATTGGGTTGTTCCGTGTGGAATTCCTCAGTAGTAGCCCGAAGTTTGAATTTGTGTCTGGTTGATGGCAATAGGGTCGCTCCCTATTACAATGGGACTTTAAACATAACGGCGAAATAAGTGTGTTACTATACACCTCTGCCCAACCCTTCGGGGAATACAGGCGTGATGTTATATTTATGTTTTTATATAAATGTTTGCAGATAAAATCCATGATGAGAAAAAATCCAAGATCCCCATCATGAAGTTGAAACAGGTGGTAGAAAAAGTTAGACATGAAAGACAAGCTCAAAAGGCAAGAGAAAAAGTAAGTTCATGTAGTTACATTACTTACATTACTGTTCCGCCTAGCCATTTTCCAACTGAGCATTTCTCAAAATTATTGTACAGTCGTCTATAGCAGACGGCGACGCAACGAGTATTCCCAAGGAGAGTTAGGCCCGGCGCCCATTATCGGAATCGGTACGACTGAGGATTTTAGGTGGCAAATAGCAATATACTATAACATAATGGCAATAAAGTAGAAATTTCCGTGATATGTGGTCGTAATAACAAAAATACCGCTTCGGTATGCTTGAGGCTGGTGTATCGGCAGCCTTGAGAATGCTTCGGGATGCTTCGGCATCCTTCGGCAACCTTCGGTACGCCGCCGGCGCCGAGGCAACACTCGGGGGATAGTTTGCCCTGCGGGGCGAGGGGAGGCATCCGCCATTTGCATCATTTGACTCACACAACACAATCGAGGTAATCGCTGTGTGTACCGGTTGTTTGCTGTCACATCGAATGTCATGGCGGAAGAAAAGCTTATTAATTTAGTTCGTCTACATGAGTAGACGAACATCTTATGATGAGAAATACGATATTGAGACGCTTCGGCAAGCTACAGGACGGTGCGGCATCCTTAAGGACGCCTCGGAACGTTGCAGCATGCCAAAGCATAATTGCCGATAGTGTGCGCTTGCATGTAGGATGCCGAAGGATCCTTTTCCTTGCCGATGCCGATAATGGGCGCCGGGCCTTGATGTCAGGCAGGCGGCCGATCATAAAACAATAAACCAAAACCTCTAACAACATGGATTTACGAAATACGTATTGTGCCGACCACACCTATACTCAATACTCAATATCTTTATTGCTTTACCATAATGTGTACTTAGGTGGTAACTATATAATTGAGATCATTATGGACCCTGTAGGGCACAGCAAAAGGGTAGAAGAGAGGAAGCCCTGTTTTAGGAGATAATGAACAGTAATATTATTGCTATATTATTTAATTCTCGTTTATTCATTGTATATACATATAAATTATATTTTTAAATATTTCCACAAAAAATATAAAAAACATTTAAAAATATAAAAAATAGTAGCCCACCGGCATCGGGAACAGGGTCCAAGCTACCGGTGGTCAGGGCCTCAGAGAGAGGAACTTCCTGACAATACGTGCCGTGTCCAGAAGTACCGCTTACCATTATTTAATTTATTATTATTGCTAATTTATTTCATTATTAGGTCAGGGCTCTTTATTTATTACTATTATATTATTTAATTCGTTTATTCATTTATATTTACATATTATTTACATTTTTAAATATTTCTATAAAAATTATAATAAAAACATTTAAAAATATAAAAGATAGTAGCCCACCGGCATCGGGAACAGGGTCCAAGCTACCGGTGGTCAGGGCCTCAGAGAGAGGAACTTCCTGACAATACGTGCCGTGTCCAGAAGTACCGCTTTCTGTATCAGGCCCTTGACCCAGCTGCCCAACGAGAGCCTCATCAGGTGTTGGTCGAGGCTCTTGGCTATTAAGCCATTAGCCGTAACGACTATCGGCACAATGACTGCTGAGTCAACCTCCCACATGTCGACAACCTCGTGTGCCAAATCTTGATACTTAATTTCTTTATCTTTCTCGGCTTTCACAAGGTTCTCGTCATGTGGGACAGTGACATCAACAATAATTGTGAGACGCTCTGATCGATCTATCACCACTATGTCAGGCTTATTGGCAACAATAGTCCTGTCGGTGATGATAGATCGATCCCAGTACAATGTGATATGACCATTCTCGAGAACTGGGTCGGGCACATACTTGTAGTATGGTACTTCTGCGTCCACAAGGTTGTATTTCAGAGCAAGTTGCTGGTGGATAATCCTAGCCACTAGGTTGTGTCTGTGTAAATACTCGCCGTTAGCAAGACGAGAACAACCAGAAATAATATGTTGAATGGATTCGCCGGGACAGTGGCATGCCCGACAGATGTCAACCGTGCCGTCCTTCACAATATATTTCCGGTAGTTGTTCGTCAAGATAACTTCGTCCATAATCGCACAGACAAAACCTTCGGTTTCCCCAAATAGGTCACCGAAACGTAGCCAGGCTACGGACGCTAGGAAATCTACATCGGGCCCGTGAAGGGCCCGGTAAAAGCGTCCGTGAAGCTCCTTGCTCTGCCATACCTCCCTGCGACCAGTACTACAGGCTTGCGCCAGTTCTCTTTAGCCAAGGAGAGCGGGGTGAACCCTTTGTCCACTGCGACTACATCTCGATGCATCCCCACGTCGGCATGGAGGAAGTACTCCCTGAGGCTGCACACCTCGCGGTTGTGGAGGGTCTTAGCATTTAAAAAGCCTCGACCCCCACACTGCCTCGGAATGTACAGCCTCATCACCGATGAACGTGGGTGATGCATTCGGTATGCAGTCAGCAGCGTACGGACCCTCCTATCCAGGGCGTCAAGTTCAGTCTGAGTCCACTTGAGTATGCCGAAGGAGTACATCAAGACCGGCATGACCCAACCATTAAAGGCGCGCACCTTATTTCCGCCTGACAAAAGACTTTTAAGTACTTTTTTCAGGCGGCCATAGAAGCGCTCCCGTAACGATTGCTTCATGTCGGTCTCATTGATGCCTAACGCCTCCGACATGCCCAAGTATTTGTAGGTTTCGGTTGAGGAGAGGGATCTGAGGTGTATGGAATCCGAGAGTTGTGTTCCCACGGATTCCATAATCCCTCCTCGCTTTACATGCATGACTGCACATTTGTCCACACCAAATTCCATCCTGATGGAATTACTGAAAGTTTCAGTTACTTTCAGTAACTTCACCAGTTGCAAATTGTTGGGGGCAAAGAGTTTCAGATCGTCCATGTAAAGGAGGTGGGATATCACCTGACCACCTCTTCTTAACCTGTAGCCTAACCCTGAACCCTCCAATAATGTGCTCAGAGGGTTCAAGGCTAAACAAAACCACAGCGGACTCAGACTATCGCCCTGGAATATACCTCGCTCAATCCTTATTGGTTCACCTCTCCCTTGGATTTGCCGACATCCTGGATAGTGAAGGACGGTCCTACATTGCCCCATATATGACGTCAGGAAGGCGCATAGAGTTGTATTCACTTTATACAACTCCAGCACCCTCATGAGCCATGTATGTGGTACTGAGTCGTAGGCCTTCTTATAATCTATCCAACATGTCGACAGATCCTTTCGAGATCGGCGAACTTGTTGGCTAATGGCCATATCTATGAGGAGTAGCTCCTTAGTACCGCGGGACCCATTCTTACATCCATTTTGAGAGACGGACATAATAGAATTATTTATAATATGAGAATTAATTTTGGCTCTCAAAATGGACGTAAGAAGTTTATAGACCGTCGGCAAACATGTAATTGGTCTATAATTCTTGGGTTCCGCAGTACTACCTGATTTATGGAGCAGGTGGGTAACTCCTGCTGTAAGGAACTCTGGAAGCGACCCAGATTCCAAAGACGACTGGAATTGTGAGGCCAAACGAGCATGTGAACTGCGCAACCATTTTAGCCAGAAGTTGTGCAGTCCGTCTGGGCCAGGGGATTTCCAATTCGCCATTGGACGGACTGCACTGGTTACGTCTTGGGGGACAATAGTAATGTCCCCCATTTCCTCAATCGGTTCACACGCTCGCTGGACCTCCTGCATCCAGTCACCTTCAGTGTGAGTGACAGGCATCGACCAGATATTGCGCCAGAATGTATTCATGACATCATTATCCGGTAGATGCGTGTCACTCACATCGTGATCAGGTCGCTCCCAGGTTCTGTATACCCACCTTTCATCGCTATGAAACATGCGATTCTGGGTATATCGCTCCACTCGTCGCTTATACCTCCGAATACGGTTTGCCCATGCATAAACCTTCTGCTTCAGGAAGTCGATGCGCTCTGTGACACGGGACAAGTAATCTCGAGGATTGATATCAGTCCCCGAGAATGCCCGCCTCACAAAGCGCATCACTCTAGGGCGAGTATTGCCCTCCCTGAAGCAGATTAGTTTGCCAATGAGTGCTCTAGCCTCGTTAATACGACGTTCAATCCTGCACTGCCAGGCCGGTACGGCGGGTTTTGGTCGTGTAGCTCTGTCATTATTATCAAATTTGGCGTGAGCTACACGACATGCCGCAACAGCCGCGCAGTACAGGATTGAATGAGTATTTTCGAGGTTTTCGCTGTTATTAAAATAACTAGATAACAGCGAATCTAGAGCACACATTAGCGCCCTATTTTTTCTATGCATCGGCAAACCGGGTATTCGTGGTCTAATGTTTGGCGGAGTGAACCGATACTCTCGAATCGCAAGCTCTATTTTATTTATTATTATTTTTGGTATATTATTTATTTATTATTTTTATATTATCTAATTTCTTATTATTGCTATTTTATTTAATTATTATTTTTGATATATTATTTATTTATTACTATTATATTATTTATTATTTTTATTATATCATTAATATGTTTTAAACATACCTATAAATTGCGTGATTATCATTAATTATTGTTATCAATTATTATTTTTATATTATTGTTTATTGTATTATAATTTCCTTAACATATATTATATACATTTTTTCTATTATTTATGTTTATCGTTTAAATATTCATCTAAGGAATAATAGCATTTGTGTGGGATAAGAAGAAGAAGAAGAAACGTCTATAGCAGTAGCAGATGTCCCACTTTTTACCCAAGTACCAAGGAAGGGTTATTTTTTCGCACGTATCTTGTATGTTTGTAAATTTCTTTATTACCTCGTATCTTCCAAATGGCTGGATTGATTTCGACAGTTAAGGTATCGAAATATTCGTCTTAAAAACCCAAGTGTCCTTAGATAGATATTTGAAAAAAAAACAAAGTGGCGGATTTTTGGCTTGAAATAGTTGTACGATGCTTTTAGGGTTCAATAGGTAATTAAACAAGCGACTGTCTCGGAACAGATTTGTATTGCGACTAAATAAAAAAGAATACAAACATCTTATTAATATGGTGAGCGGTTCAGTAGTATGAAGCTATCTAATGTAATTACAAAAGTATGTATGTTGTATGTTTGTTTGTAAAAAATATAAAATCAACTATGATTCAACATAAGCCGCCCACCAAAGGACTATACAACTCCTTTAAAAATCAACTAGTAGCATATAACAAACAAATGTAAAAAAAAAGAAAATATGATACATAAATACTACTCTGAATTACTATCGATTGGTAATGAGCATAATTTGGTGACAGTTCTTTTAATTACACTATCTCCACTCTTGACACTATAAACTCTAGTGTGTCCATCTGGACCTGGATGTTTGCTTACTACTCGGCCAAGCAACCATTTTCCTGGCGGAAGATTCTCTTGCTTTATTAAAACGATATTGCCAATTTCAAACTCTTTTTCTCGTTTAAGCCATTTTGGGCGTTGTTGTAATCTAGATAAATATTCCTGCTGCCATCAGACCAGAAATCATTTAGCAACTTTTGGATGTATTGCCAGCGTGATAGGTGGTGTAGTTTAATATTTTGTAAACTTGGACTAGGTATGGTAATAGGAGCTTCTCCAATCAAAAAATGTCCAGGAGTAAGTGGTTCAATACTCTCATTGTCTAAATCATCTCGTGGGCATAGCGGCCTTGAATTTAAACAAGCTTCAATTTCGCAAAGGACTGTCATCATCTCTTCGAACGTCAAGTTGCTGGTGAGTATCCGCTTTAGATGGTACTTCATGGATTTGACTCCAGCCTCCCAGAGTCCGCCGAAATTAGGACTATATGGAGGGATGAAGTGCCACTGCGTGCCATCAGATGCAAATGAGTCTGCGATTTCTCCAGTGAACTCGAGGCACGCTTCTCTCCACAGGGCTACCAATTCCTTGTTTGCTCCAACAAAGTTCCTACCCTGGTCACTCCATAAATGAGCACACCTTCCTCTTCGTGCACAGAACCTCTTGTATGCGCCAATAAACGCTTCGGACGTCAAATCTCCAACTAATTCTAAATGAATGGCCTTCGTAGCCATACATATAAAAATAGATATGTACGCCTTGTGTGTTTTGCTGCCTCTACCTTTACTCATCAGAACTTGTAATGGGCCAGCGAAGTCTACGCCGGAGTGTAAAAATGGCCTGGCTGGTGTCACACGTACTCGCGGCATGTCACCCATAACCTGCGTTCTAGCGGTAGCATTATGTTTGGCACATACTAAGCATTTGTGATAACATTGTTTGACTAGTGCCTTAGCTCGTATTATCCAATACTTGACCTCAGAAAGCACAACATTAATTGTATTCCTCCGTGTAAAGTTTTTGTATGTGCGTCGGCAATAATCAAGGGTGTAAGATCGTTTTTCTTGCCCAATATAATCGGATGTTTACTTTGATCTGTCAGATCAGAATGTCTGAGGCGTCCGCCCACCCTGAGAATCTGCTTCTCATCTAAGTATGGATCTAAAGTTTTCAATGAGCTGGTCTTTTTCACTTGATTACCTTGTTTTAGTAGTTCTATTTCGTCTTCATATTCTTCTCCTTGTACTTTCTTTACACATATGTATAATGAACTTTCTAATTCTTCGGTTGTGAATGTTGAATCTATGCCATCTTTTAATATCTTGTGATTCAAAAATCTTCTACAAAATGTAATACTTCGAATTAGTTCTGTTAATGTGTCAAATTTTTTAAATTCATCTACTAATCTTCTGCCTTCAGTTTCAGTTATTGTTAAAGTTTGTATATTTGTTTTTTGTTCTAACTCCGTAGGTATATTTGGTCTTGTATAATTAATTTCTTCACTTGTTAGCCATTCTGGCCCTTTCCACCATAAATCATATGTCATTAACTCTGATACTAGTGCACCCCTAGACGCTATATCAGCAGGATTCTCATGCGATTGAACGTGGTACCATTGATCTCTGGCAACGTTTCCTGTTATTTCGACTGTTCGGTTGGCAACGAAAGTCTTCCATCTACTAGACTCTCCTCGAAGCCACGCAATAACTATGGAAGAATCAGTCCACGCATAAATATGGGATGCTGGGATTCGCATTGCAGTTGAAATTTGTTTTAACAATCTGGACAACAGTAGAGCTCCACACAATTCAAGGCGTGGCAAAGACACTGTCTTTAATGGGGCAACGCGTGTTCTTGCAGCAATCAATGAAGTTTTTATTGTTTCATCTGTGTTCTGTACTCTACAATAAACTACAGCTGCGTATGCTTTCATTGATGCATCACTAAAATCATGAATTTGTATGCTGTCATGCCTTGAATTTTGTGTTCCCAGCCATCGATCGATGTGTAATGTGTTGACATTTTCAAGATCCGCGCGTATGGTTACCCACTCTTCTTTGAGAGATGACTCAATTTCTCCATCCCAATCGACCTTGGACTGCCAGAGCTTTTGTATCAGAATTTTTGCTTGTACGATGCATGGCGCAATCCATCCAAGTGGATCAAATAATTTTTGTAGATCTGATAAAATGTTTCTTTTCGTGACAATCTTAGTAAGAGGAGTTAATTTTAGGTTATATTCAAATTGATCATTGCCTAAATTCCATTGTATACCTAAAGCTTTTATTGTTCCGTCGATATTTATATCCAAATGTGCATTAATCGATCTCTCACTTGGCTCAATAGTTTTCATGAAATCAACGTTATTGGACGACCATTTTTTAAGTTCAAAACCTCCTCGATGTAACAACATCTTCAAATCTTGGCTTATTTTAATGGCCTGTTCCAGATTGTCACATCCAGACATAACATCATCAATATACAGGTCGTTGCATAACACCTTTGCAGCTTCGGGATAGTTAGCACCTTTATCAATAGCGAGTTGCATTAGAGTTTTCACAGCTAGATACGGCGCTGAAGCTGTACCGAAGGTAACCGTCAGAAGTCTGTAATCTTGAATATTTTCAGATGCATCATTTTGCCATAATATTCTTTGGTAGTCAGTGTCTTCCTTGGCTACCAGGATCATTCTATACATTTTTTGTATGTCAGATACAAAACAAACTGCGTGCGTTCGCCATCTCATTCATCTCAACACAGGGCCTGAGAGTAATTCGTCATTCAGGGAAACACCATTGTAGCCCTTGCACGATGCGTCAAAAACGATACGAGTCTTGGTGATTTCTTTATCGTTGCGGACAACGGCGTGGTGGGGTAAGTAGACTGTATTTTTTGTGTGTTTTTCATTTAGCGGTACTTCCTCCATATGTTTTAAACTTTTGTATTCGTGTATCACCTTTTTGTATTCTTCTTTCATTTCAGGTTGTTTATTAAGTCTTCTCTCTAGTTGTAAAAATCTATTTAAAGCTATTTCTCTTGTTTTTCCTTCCGGTGATTTTGGTGTGTCTGTTTTAAATGGTAATTTTACTATGTATCGTGCTTCATTATTTCTAGTGTGTGTTCTTTCATAAATTTCTTCGCATAGTTGCTCTTCTCTAGTAAAATTCCTTTTTGTATGAGTATCTATTTCCCACATTGTTTTTAATAGTTCTGTCACATCAACTTGGTCATTAAATGCCATGAAACATTTTTCTTTTGTGTTCGTCTTAATACTTATTTCTCCAAATACGATCCAGCCAAGGTTGGTTCTTTGCGCTATAGGTGACCCTGGTGGACCTTTGATTAAACCTTGTTGTAGTATCTTTGCATATCCCTTGACATCTATAAGTAGATCTATGTTTCCTGATACACAATACTCAGGATCTGCTAACTCAATGTCAGTCAAGTGTGGCCATTTATTTATTGCCATTGTATTTGTGGGTATTTGAATTGTCAAATGCTTTGTCATCACATAGGGTTGTATAGGTAGACTAAAATTTGGTTCCCACTGTGATAAAACTTCTACTTGTACTTCTTGTTTGACAACGACCTTCATGGATTCCATTCCGGTTACGATCCTATTGGTAGACCGTCTACTTAGCTTTAACAATTGAGCCGCCTTCTCACTTATAAAGCATGCTTGTGATCCTGGGTCTATCAGTGCCTTGAGCACAATGGTGTGTCCTTGTTCACTCTGTACTGTCACCATTGCAGTCGCTAAGAGACCCATGTCTTGTCTGGCATTGTAGTATGACGCAATCATTGTATTCACTTGCACCTTTTCTTCTACATCTGCTTGTGTTGATACCGTCGGTTGTATAGTTTCCGATGATGCCGAGGTATCTGTCTTCTTTGATTGATGTATAAGGGTATGATGTCGTCGGTTACATATGCGACAGGACATTGGAACACGGCATTTAAAAACCGAATGTCCTGATGCCAGGCAGTTGAAACAGCGATTGTTATTCTTCACATAGTCATTGTATGATTCTCTTTACACATAGAACAAATATTTTCAGTAGTTGAAACATGAAATGCACGTTCTTTAATAGTTTTTTCTCGCGTAATTGTCGTTGAAGAGGGTGTCACTAATTCTAATGTCTGGAATTTGCCTTCTAGAAATTTCTTCAAGTCTTCCCATGATGGTAATTCTTCTGAATTTCCCTTGTAAGCATACTCCTCCCAGTCCTTGTGCGACTCCGGGTCCAACTTCTGCACGACCAGAAATATTGTTATAGGATCCCAAGAGTCCGTGTTCACATTCAAGTTTTTAAGGTTATTAATAATGTCGGTAGTTGTATCCAAAACTGATTTAAGTTGACTAGCAGATTGAGTGTTGGACTTTCTTTGTGTAAATAATCTCTTCAACAGTGAGTTAACTATCAATCGTTTGTTACCGTAACGATGTTTCAATGTATCCCATGCTTGTAAATAGTTGTCTTCTGTTACTTGTACATGTTTGAGTAGGGCAGCCGCTTCCCCACTGATACTGGTCTTTAAATAATGCAATTTCTGAACCTTACTTAGTGATTTGTTATCGTGAACTAGCGCAATATACAAGTCCTTGAACGCAGACCACTCTTCATATATACCAGAAAACGTAGGTATCGTTATTCTTGGCAGTTTCACTTGTGTTTCATGACTATCTTGTAATAGTTCTTCAATGTTTGTAGCTTGCGGTTTTGTAGTTAATTTTGCTAACATATCTCGTAATTCACCCAACAAACACAAGTAAAGATCTTCATAAATAAAAAACTCATCATTAACAAAGTACGGTAATATACTGCGTTTATCTCTCGGTGTCATCTTCGCTAATTCTTGATGAGCACCGTTAAACGTTTTCCAGTAATCTTCAATGCACTGAATTCTTGATTGTATATATCCCTTAGTTAAGCGTTGTTTAGGGCATTTCCTTAAATTAACTTGTGTCTTCTTTAATAATTCCGCGGTATCCTCCAATATATTAAGTACTTGTTCGGGTGTAGTAGCCATATTTCTATGTTAAGTACGTTTATCTTCAATGATATAGCTACTTTGATGCATCTACTGATGTATTCGCCAACGTTATAACTTGTAAAAATCACTAATTACTTCAATTATGCATAAAGCTTCACTCGACGGCTGCTTATCGCTAATGGAATGCGGCGTCTATTGTTCTCAAGTAACTGGTTGTCTATTCAATGCGCAGACGATCCGGCTCGATTATGACCACTATGTACGATGCTTTTAGGGTTCAATAGGTAATTAAACAAGCGACTGTCTCGGAACAGATTTGTATTGCGACTAAATAAAAAAGAATACAAACATCTTATTAATATGGTGAGCGGTTCAGTAGTATGAAGCTATCTAATGTAATTACAAAAGTGGACTGTATGTTTGTTTGTAAAAAATATAAAATCAACTATGATTCAACAATAGTAATACGTTAATAAACAAAAAATACTAAAACTATCGAGCATTAAGTTTAGTAGCAGGCGGGACCCAATTGCAAATTATAAACTGAAAGACAATTAATGGGTTCCGCTTGCTACTAAACTTAATGCGGGTATTTAATTTAGGCTTTCAGCTCATACCGACGTTGAGTTTAATTCGTTTATAGTTTATTTAGATTTTGTTATCTATGCTCAATCTTATTTCGGTCTATTTAGTGAATTACTTTAAAATTATTTTCTTGCAGTCGGGTTTTTGATTTTTCAATTATGTATTTATTAGGTCCCCACCTATGAAATCAGCGTTTTGTATGGAGAATTTTAAAGAAGTTGCATTTTTCATACTAACATTTTCTTAATTTATTTAACAACTATGAACACTAATGTTTTGAAACTTTTAAGCACTAATGTTTAAAAACTAAGATAACGTAGGTATGCCACTTAGATTATGCGACAAAAATAAGTTTTGGCTAAGTTAAAACAAAAATAGTGGTCATTTCTGCTAACAAAAAGAGGAGTCATTAATAAGGTATTTTTTATGTTTAGAAAACTATAAGAAATAAGGTTTTTTTACAAATTGGTAGTTGTCTATGATGGTCATCATTCGATATTATATCAAGCAATTGATATATATTTTAAATGATAGAAGTGACGAGGTTCTCTATTTGTGAGAAAAAAACGCCAATTTCATAGGTGGGGACCTAATATTTTTGTTAAATTATTTTTCTATGTAATTGAATAGAACATTGCTACTTTTTAATCAATTGAATAAAAATAATTACTACTGCTCTAAATAGAGATAACAAAAAAGACATAAATGCATTAAGAACTTATTAATTAAAATAATATTTTATTAATCAGTCTGGCCCAGTTCTATGAAAAGTGGAGTGTCCCAATTCCAATACCCTACCAAACTATCGTTCTTTAATTGAGTAAATATCGTCGGTCGGAATCATTACCGGTACAATTCAAATTATGCTTTTTTTAGAAAATTTAAGCTCTTAAAGCTTTTAAATACTTTGAAAGGCAAATTTTGTTGACATAACTTTTATTAACCTTGATGTTTGATATGCCTACATACTGTTAATGACTTAGGCCACTATAATAATTATCTGCCGGTACATGTCGTTTCTTCTAGTTAGATTAACGCGTATGAGTTGTTCCAGTAGTGATTTTGAAAAAGCATTTAAGTTTCTATCATTCTGCATTTTCAGTCCAAAACACATAATTTTGGAGATGTTCCAGTAATGACTCCGACCGATGTTAAGGGCATTGCAAAAATAACAAGTGTATTTATTTATAACCATAGGTCACAGTTCACTTTACAATACCTTTTGTGACATTTCTTCATTCAATATTTTTGTAATTAATTATTTTAACCTGTCCTGTAAAAAGTTCCTTTTTATAATCCCAGTTTTTGTTAGCATAATTTTGGAAAATAACCAGCTTCGATTTGGTACAAACATATTTGAGAATTTAGGCAACACTAGTAAGCTTGGCATCTATTTGTTTTCTTTTTGATAACTAGTTCCTTTTAGTGCCATTCCCGAACGTTAAAAGCCGTTGGTCAGGTTACCGGTCAGAAAAAATCCGTGCTTTGTGACCCAAAAAACACAGGTAACTTCAGATTTTATTGTTATTTTACTTGAACTGTCATTAAAGCACTCAGTTCTGGTTTTGTTAGTTAAATATGTAGATTTTGAGTATAACACCCATATTCTAAGACGTTCCTCCAAAACTTACTCGACTCGACTCCACCTCGACTTGACATAAACGTCCTCGACTCAAGATTTTTCCTCAGTCGAGGTAAGGAATCATCTGTCAAACTCAAGGTACCTCGGAACCTACCTTAAGGAAGGAAGTGTCAAAGTTCGTATGCAATAAAAAATAATTTTGAAGACTGCCGAATACGCTTACGATAATCCTTACAATTCTTTATCGCGGCGTTATTTGCGCGATGCAGATGTAAGTGCGGCGTGGGTAAATCATAAGAACCAAAGTCCCTAGCAAAAGTGAATAAATGGGTCGAGGAACTTCCAGTATACTCCACCAAGAAGTACATAGTCTGCTTAGTTGTCGGCAATAAAATTAACAAGTTAACAAGCATATCATTTTGGGACCCAGTGCATAATATCAGCAAGCACATTGGGTCACCCGCGCGACGGCGCAACGAGTATTCCCAAGGAGGGTTGATGTCAGGCAGGCGGCCGGTCATAAAACAATAAGCCAAAACCTCTTACAACATGGATTTATGAAATACATGTTGTCGACCCCACTTGGTGTGGGATAAGGGCAGGAAGAAGAATTTGCGCGATGCAGATAATTCAAATTATGACGTAATGACACCGTCGAGGAACCTCGAAGTTCAATTGAAATTGCGACTAAGAATACAATTTTGAAGGTGGTTTCGAGGCCGTTCTGAGTCGAGTATGAGTCGAGTAAGTCTTGGAGTGAACGTCTTAGAATATTGGTGTAAGTTTAAGTTGATAATAGGTTCTTTACTGTAATTTTAAAACAGAGTTGTGGCCAAATAGTAGGTATAAAAGATCTATTACCGCTTGTATGTAGCACTTTAATTATAATAGAGACAGATTTTTTGAAATACGTGAAATGTTGTTATGTCATCCTATTTAATACATTAAAACTTCCCGAAATTGATTAAGTGTTTTAAACGTAGGAGATTGAAGGTAACAAAATAAGAATATTTCTCCGCCTTGGTTTTATATTTATAAATTTCGCAGCTTCTTTACTAATTAAATCTGGAAATAAACCTTATATTTAGAAACTTTACACATTTATCTTTACTTAAAACTAAAAAACCAAGTTTATTTCAAAAAAAAAATGTTAGTGCTTATCTATATTCTATTACAAATACTTATAACAGTTGTTACGGGTAGTCGGAAGCCCGAAAGTCTGACAACCGGTCTAACCTTAGGATATCGGTATTGCCTAGTAACTGGGTTGCGGAGGTCTGATGACAGTTCTGATGACAGTCGCTCCGTGTAAAATACTGGTATTCAGCCGCATCTGGTTAGACCGGAAGCTGACCTCAACATAGTTGGTAAAAGGCTAGACAGAACAGTGTTATATTAATAATACCGTCTGTAAATATGAATTAAGTTACTTTGAAGTAATCCTGTATGAGATATGTATAAAGCAATCTCTTCCATTTTTTTTCAGCCTAGAAGATCATCCATCCCAAAACTGAAAGACGCAAAAAAAGCAGTCAAAAGAGACGGCTCACTCAAATTTGAACCGAAACTCGAAGACGAATTTGAGAAGATATACGAAGAAATTGTAGATAATAAACAAAGAGAAATTGACGACAAAATACTTGCTGTCCAAATTGAAGACACTGATAAGGTTGAAAGTAGGTTTGAAGAAATAATACAATCTTATGACGAAGATGAACATGAAAAGCAAACTGTTTCTAGAATATCTAAGATACCTGCTTTAAGAAGAAGAAGTGATGACCGGCCAAGCAGAATTGCTGCTTTAATTGATAGAGCTAAAGATAAAAATACTGTGACAGAAAGCAAACTTAAAGATGGAGGATTCAACGTCACTGCATCTACTATTAGAACCAAAAGATTTTCAAGAGGCAACAGTAGGGATTTGAGTAAAGAAGATCAAAAAGTTGATATTACAGAACCTATAGATATTAAAGAAAGTGGGGATAGCGATGTGTTCGTTACAGAAACTGTTAAAAAGGCACCGGTTAAACCAGAAAGATCTATTCGTAGTATCAGTAAAAGAATAAATAAAGACGGTCATAAAGTTGTCGAAACAATTGAAAATACTAGTGATGGTAGCAGTCAGAAAATTGTTAAAGAAACTATTGTAAAAGAAGGTATACCAGTAAGAACTAAAAAAATCACCCGCATTGTTAGTACAGAGACGAGAGGGGATGATGAAAATATTGATTCAAATGTGAAATTAGGAAACATTCAAAATAACGAGGAAACCGTAACAGTTGAAGAATCTATGGATGGAGGAAATCATATTATTACTACAAGAACTACTATCAAAGAAAACATTCAAGTAACACCAGTTACAACTGAAAAAATTGTTCGCAGCACTAGCCACCAAATTAGCACTGAGAGTCAAAATGTTAACTTAATCGAAAATAGAGCGGCTAAAGATGGCGATAGTAAGAAAATTCCTGTAAAACCTGAAAGATTTACTCGAGGCATAAGTAGGGAAATGGGTAATATAAAACAGAAAGATAACACAGAAACAGTAGAAGAGGTTAAGGATGATGCTAGGCAGAAAGTTATTAAGAAAACAATAACAAGAGAGAACGTAAAAGTAGGTATACCCGTAAAAAAAGTAACCAAAGAAACAATAGTAAAACAAACTAACAACGAAGAAACATCTTCAAAAATTGATGATAGTAAAGGTGCAATTAAGAAAGCAACTTTGACAACAGAAAAAATTGAAAAAGAAAGCATCAAAGTAGGTATACCAGTATTTACTAAAGTCACTCAAAGTTTCTCTAAAGGTAAAATACAAAATGTGGAAATGAGTAGAACTATTGAATGGAAGCCTGCTGATGAAGTTAGAACTAAGCATTATTCTAGGAGTGTAAGTGAGAAAGTCACTAAAAAAGAACTTCAGAATATTGGGAATGGTAAATTTGAAGCCCCTACTGCTATTAGTGAAGCTACAGATGATCAACCTATAGTGCAAACAGATAATGCAAATGATACCACTACCACGCAAGATAAAATACATATAGACCCAATCTTAGAAAGAGAAATTAAAGAAACAGTCAAAGATATCGCCAGTAAAATTACAATTAATAAAGTAACTGAATATCAATCTGAAGAACAACTAACTAATGTTGAGAAAAATACGTATTCACTTAGCAAAACTGTTGATCTGAATTTAGATACAGATTCTACGGAACCTACAGATATTGAAGAACATATAAATTCAATAGATTCCAAAGAAATAGGGCAAATCGATATCGAACAAGTCAGCAAAGAATATTCTACAGAAACAAATAAAGAATCTATCTTAACTGACACAGTAACTGAAAAGAGAGAGACAGTATATAGTAATTTGCCTACGAAAGAAAAGGACAGTGATACCGAAGAAGTGACGATTCTTAAAGGAAATGTAAGTAGGTTGAAAAATAAGATTGCAAAAGAAAATGTAGTCGTTTCTAAGAAAGAAACCGATGTGGAGCCTCCTGAAAAGAAGTCGATATTATCTAAAATAGCTCTTTTCGAGGTAATTATAATACATATAATGATCTTTTTAAATTGAAATTATAAACACACTATTACATCGATTTACAAAAAATGTAGGCTATGTTAGTTACAAGCAAAACATGATCGATAACCATTGCTTCAAGCAACAACAGATTAAAAGCTTCATATGACTCTCAGTAATTTAAGAAAATTGTCAATGAGGTTTGAATTATTACTGTGTGTGCGTTGTCACGTCTTATATGTATATCTCGAAAATATCCGTTTTGGGCGAATTGCATAGTATGTTAACTAAACGAAAGGCATTCCCGTTAACCTGAAACAGTATTGCGTCCATACATGCAAAAAAAAATATATTACCTACCATTGAAAGACAAAATGTTTTTAAATAATGAAATATTAACAAAAATATTAAATTGATACGTAAAAAAAACACTGTACACACGCACTTGTCTTTCAACATGGAATTACAGCAATGTTGCAATTAATTAATTTTTTATACTTATATTTCTATGCTGATATTTTAATCTATTAATAATATAGATTAACGTGTTTAAAGGAATGCCCTCTGTTATTTAACATATGTATATCAGTCATAATTTTCATATTTTTTTTTGTATTACAGCGCCTCGAACCAAGGGAACCCCCTCCAGTAATAAAATCAACAATACCGAAATGCAAATATGTAGCAAATAAGAAACCGAAAATAGTTGACGAACTATTAAAAGAACAGCCAAAAATGGACTCTTTTGGAGATACAAATAAGGTTGAAATAGGTTTAAATTACGATGAAGTAACGTACATAAATGAACCAGTTATTGTTAAAGAGTTTTGGAAAACTGAAGAAGGTGGGGGACAAAATGTTTCACCGATAAATCGAGTCTTTACAGAAAAAACAATGACACTTCAAACACAAGAAGACACAACCAAAGACGGCATAAATGTACAAAAGATAGATTTAGATACCGGTGAAATTTTACCAGGCAGAATAGATTTTGCTCCAGTCGAAAGTGGAATTGAATTTGCTCAAACATTGCCAGCACAAATTCAGTTTACAAACAATGAAAATCAATTTGAGGTTGCTACATCTCTACCAGGACCAATTGACTTCGACCCTTACCATTCAACTACAGACAAAGTCGCCGAAATCAAAGATGATAAAGATAAAATTCCAACGGATGATAAGCAGTTCGAGTATGAAGCTGAAATCGGTAAAACAAAACCAGGGAAAATTAATATTAATATTTGGAAAAATCAAGTTGAAGTTAACAAGACTCTTGTTGATAAAATTGAAGTTCTAAGAGGTGAAAGTCTTGATGAAATCGCTAAAACATTGCCAAGTAAAGTTGATTTTAAAACTTATGAGAGTCAAGCCCCAGTAAGCAAAGCCTTACCAGGAAGCTTTGACTTAAAAGAAGAAGATCAACTCCAATTTACCAAACAACTACCTGCTAAAATTGACTTTGAAATCAAAGAAATTCAATTCCAAGTCGCCGGTACCTTACCAGGCTCAATTAAATACGAAACCGATGATAGTCTAAATCAAATAGGAATGATTTTGCCAGATGACATTGACTTTAAGACTCTTGACAACAAGGTTGATTTCGGCAATGATCTACCTAAAATCGACTTACAAACAGATGAAACTCAAATAGAAATCGCTAAACCATTGGGCAAAATTGACATAGAAATTGACCAGCCAGCAATATTGCTGAGTAAAGAAAATAACTTAAAACCCGATGAAAATTACATTAAATCAAGTGAAAAGGAATTGAATAAACCTACACCAGGTAAATTAAATCTTAACTTATGGAAAAACCAAGTTGAGGTGAACAAAACCCTTGTAGGTAAAACTGGCGTCAAAAAGAGTAAACCAGTTGAAATTGGAAAACCACTTCCAGGTAAATTTGATTTCAAGACTTACGATAAGCAAATCGAAGTAAGTAAGGCAATACAAGGGAAAGTCGATTTTAAAAAGAGTGAAAATAAAGTCGGAATTGGTAAAACTTTTCCCGGTCAAACTGACCTAAGTAGCCCTGGAAGCCAAGTGGAAACAGCAAATATTAAACCAGGAGAAATAAAGACCATAAAAAGTCAAGTTGAAGAAATAATGATTTTTCCGAGCACAGTAGATTTCAGTAGTACTGAAAGCCAGGTAGTAGTGGTTGAAACACCATCAGACACAGTCGAATTTAGTACTACTGATCCTGAAGTGGAAGCAATAACAACTTTACCAGGAAAAATTGACTTCGATACCAACGTAAATCAGGATGAAATACATAGGGCATTACCAGGTAAGATTGAGTTTGAGACTTACGAATACAACGCCAAAATAAGTGAAACTTTACAGGATAATGTATATTATAGTACAACTGAAAATCAAACACAAGATATTAGTATTAAAGCAGGTGAAAATAAAATTGAAATTGCAAAACCTTTACCTGGCAAACTAGACTTAAGAGCTTGGCAAAATCAGTTTGAAGAGAGCAAAACACTTGTAGATAAAATAAATGTTGTAAGAAGTGAAAACCTAGACGAAATTGCTAAAACATTTCCCGGCAAAATTGACTTTATAACGTATGAAAGTCAAGTAGAACATCCTAAAATTTTGCCAGGAATTATTGACATCAATACGTTTGATAGTAAGGTGCAAATTACAGAAGCATCACAAGAAAATACTGACTTAGAAGCCATTAAAGATGAGGCAAACGTTGCTACAATTTTACCAGGCAAAGTAGACTTTAAAACTTCCGATAATAAGCCTCAACTCAATCATTTCCATACAGGATTGAATGAAAATAATGGCCTAAGCAATGAAACTGATCAAGGCAAAAATAATCTAAAACCAGAAGCAAATAAAGTTGAAATCTCAAGTGCAACAGATCCTAAAGAATCACTCAGCGATCCAGAACTTGTAGACGAAGATCCCGAAGTTAATGTTACACTGAAAAACGATTCCATCATCGGTAAAATAAAGAGAAAAATGTACTTTATTACTAATAAGGATAAAGTGCAAAATTCTACAAATAACAGTATAGAGACTGAGATATCAGTAGTAAGCGATTCTAATGGAAATGATTATGAGAAGAAGATTGAAGAACTGCTGACAAAATCATATTCTATACACGATATTGGTCAAAAGACTCCAACTACGATTGAACAGTCAGTAACTACTGTGAGTAGTACAGCTACAGAAAACACACACGAAAACACGGATGAAAATTCCGAAGAAAATCACAAACAACATGCAAAGCAATATGGACTTAATAATAACTTGAATACAGCTCACAACAACATTACAACATCTAAAATTGAAGTAAATATAACTAAACAATATCTTAACAAAGATGATTTTAAGGAAACAAATGAAAATGGATTCGATTTCACTCCAAATAAAGCTCAAAATGAATTAACAAGAAGTGCGTACGGTGCAGATGAGCTTAAAACTACAAGAGAAGATTTAAAAAGAGCGAAGTCTTTAGCAGAATTGGACTTAGGTGACGTCATAAATGGCACAGTACAACGAATGGTAGGAAGAATGAAGTCTGTAGATTTTGGAAGAAGAGAGAGCGTGAAAACTGAGAAGATCAGTCTTAAGGAAATGCCGAAGAAATTGTCTGTTTTGGAGAAGATTGCGCTTTTTGAGGTAACTTTTTAGATATACTTCTTTACATAGTATAAAACAAAGTCACTCCCGCTGTCTGTCTGTCCCTGTGTATGCTTAGATCTTTAAAACTACGCAACGGATTGATGCGGTTTTTTTAATAGATAGTGTGATTCAAGAGGAAGGTTTATATGCCCCACATTAGTATCTACATTGCACCCGTGCGAAGCCGGGGCGGGTCGCTAGTTTTTAATATATTTGACTGCTTCGTTGGTCTAGTGGTGGCTAACGCGACTGCTGATCGTGGGGTCCTGGGACCGATCCCCAGCTCGGACAAAAGTGTTATTGGGTTTTTCCGTATGGAATTTTTCAGTACCAGCCCGGAGTTTGGTTAATGGCAACAGGCTCGCCCCCTATTACAAGGGACTTAAACATAACGGCGAAATGAGGGTGTTACTATACACCCCTGCCCAACCCTTCGGGGAATACAGGTGTGATATTATGTTGTTTTTAATTTTTTTTTATTGTATGTTTGTTTGTTTATTAAGCCGTAGTCCAGACATGATGAGATCAGACAAAGTTGCGGTTTAAAAGATGATGTAGTGACTAAAATTGAAAGGAGTATGCTTAGGTGGTTTGGTCATGTTGAGATAATGAGTGAACGGCGATTAACAAAAGGAATTTATAAGGCGGATGTCAGTGGAAACGGTAGAGGACGTCCTAGAAGGACATACATCGATGTTATTGGTGATGTTCTTCACAAAGGACAGGTGCGTAGTACTCTCAACCGGCGTGCGTGTATGACAGGATGTATGAATGTGTACGAAGCGAAAAGAGTATGTAAGGGTCGTAGCATGCGGCGTTCTATAGTTTCTGCCTACCCCCATGGAAAAAGGCGTGAGTTTATGTATGTACTAGCGTCCCGTCACGGCTTCGCACGGTTGGACATTTTCCCCGTTTTTGCAACATTTTTCATTTATGCTCCGCTCCTTTTAGTCGTAGCGTGATGTCATATAGCCTATAACCTTCCTCGGTAAATGGACTATCCAACACAAAAATATTTTTTCAATTCCAACCAGTAGTTCCTAAGATTAGCGCGTTCAAACAAACAAACAAACTTATCAGCTTTATAATATTAGTATAGATGTACCTATGTAGTCCAGGCATGAAAGTGTCAAAGCATTTGAAAGATGAGTCAAATGCACAGATTAACTTACGCGACCTAAATTTAGCGGTCAAGTTTCGAAGTATTCAGCTACAAGGACACACCAAGGCTGAACTTACGCCAAATGTAATGAGATTAATCGATTCAGTCTAGAATTCGTTCGCAGAACGTTTGGCTGCGTAATAGTGTGTCTGTCATTTAGTTCTAGGTTTAGCATCCACCAGAGCTGTGCTAAGCTGCGTAGCGAGGAATGTGTTTTGTAAGCACCAATAGAATCACTTCATTTACCTAGCTTCGCTCTGCGCAACTCTGGTGGATATGGGCTTAGCGGAGCGAGGTTTTTGTTCATACAAAACAAGCGAGAAATGCGAGCGAGGGATGTGTTGCTAGGAATGTTTTGCGAGGAATGTGTTGCGAGGAATGTGTTACGAGGAATGTGTTACGAGGAATGTGTATTGCTCCCGCCACACCACCCTCATATTCGAAAAGAGTCCGCTACCTATCCTCGCACTGCTCATTTGTACACATTACGTATTACACATTCCTCGCACAGCTCTGGTGGAAAGGGTCACACCGTTTCACATCCTCGCTACACATTTTCGCACCGCACATTTTCCTCGCACAGGTCTGGTGGATGTCCAGCCTTAGTCTACGCTTAGCACAAATGCCGTCGAGTTACTAACGTAAAAGTTACGTCAATGTAAGTGAGTTTTCAATCGGAAATACTCGTTTCGCACATACTCTTCTTGTGCCTCCCCTTATCCCACACTAGGTGGGGTCGACACAACATGTAATTCGTAAATCCATGTTGTTAAAGGTATTGGCTTATTGTTTTATGACCGGCCGCCTGCCTGACATCAACCCTCCTTGGGAATACTCGTTGCACCGTCGCGCGGGTGACCCAATGTTCTTGCTGATATTATGCACTGGGTCCCAAAATGATATGCTTGTCAATCTTATTGCCGACAACTAAGCAGACTATGTTCTTCTTGGAGGAGTATACTTGAAGTTTGTTCGTTTAGCCCATACCTACTATTTAATTAAATTGAAAACTTTATTCATATCTATGTAAACTCAAACTCAAACTTTTATTTGCTTTCCACAATGATATTAGTAGTAAATAATATATAGTACATCGTGGACCCTGTTGGGCACGCAAAAATATTAGGAGAGAGGAAGGAATTGGTAAGTAATTTTTAACCGAATTCAAAAAAGAAGGTTTCTCAATTCCACCGTATATATTTTTATTTATTTATTGTAGTATCTAGGTAGATTTTAGTATTCTTAATTTAATATTGATTGTAAGTACTGTTTTGACTATTTATATTTATTAGTTTTTAATTAGGTACCTATAATTATAATGTACTTATCTGTAGTTTTAGTTTTTACATATAAGTTTATGTGGGTACCTATCTAGTTATGTAATCGTTTATTATTATAGATACATATCATGTATGATACAAATTGTGTATGTCGCAAAAAAATAAACCAAAATGTTATACGACAGTTGTATTTTCGATTCAAAATTCGCTTTCATTAGCGATACATTTACAACGTCATTCGTTCGTACTAGACCGGACGGTAATATAAAAAATATAACAAACGTAATTACGCCGAATTTTCGCTACACTCACACAATAAATAGAAAAAGATTAAAGATAAATACCTATATATTTATTTTGTAAAACATTAGTACAATATTAAGGTCTTCTATGTACAGTACCTAATTAGGTAGCTACCTGTTTTGCCATATATGGCGTACAAAATTAGTCTCACTAGGCAAACAATACAAAAAAATAGAATTTAAATTGAAATGTCAAAATTTTAATAATACAAAAAATTTACACATACATAAAAAAAAGAACATAATGTCAAAATCCAAACAATACTAGAAACAAAATTAAATCATAATGTCACCAGTCCGAACAAATACCAGAAATAAAATTAAATCATGTCAATAGATAGATAGATATACTTTATTGTACACTAAAAGAAATAAAACAGAAGGAGTACACATTATTAAGAACAGTACAATGAAATCGAAACAAGACCAGTAATCAAATCAAATCATAATGCCAAAGATTGAGTTACTTTACACAAATAGGAGACGTACAAAAATCAAAACGCACAATCGGACTTCTGAAGGAAAATGTCATACAAAAATTCATCCATTAAAATTAGATTAAAAACAATATATATTAGTAAAGCATCTGTTAACTCTATCAAAATCTCGTTAAATACAGTTTAGTATAAAGGTGGTCACTCACCGGGAGTATTCTCGTGTAATGTAACGATTTTAACGATTCGATTTTGAGCATTACTTTACAATACTGTGCCAGCTCGACGCACTGACTAAGCGCCCGTTCACACAGTGGATCCGTTTTAATGGATCCGTCGGTACTGGATCTGTTGTTCACATCTGTACCGACGGATCAGTTAAAAAACAAATGGCAGCCGCGTCGCATCTGGCAGGCAGGATACGATAAAAATAACGGATCCAGTATTTTTTACTGGATTCGGAATACTGTCGTGTATGTGAACTCGCTCATTCAACTACAGGCGCCATCACCGAAATAAAAACGGATCCGCTAAAACGGGTCCTGTTAACATTTTCTGTGTGAACTAGCTGTAATACTCAGTTTCCCGCACTCACTGCTGCAATGTTACAAGTTGTATCATTACAGGTGTGCATAGGCGTATTCAGGAAATAATAATAATGGATAATCCTAGTGGCTAGGATAGTGGCGAGAGTAACTTGTTAACTAGGGTGGGAATAGAAACCGTGTCAAAAGCTTTCGCCAGATCAAGAAAAATTGTGAGGCATTTCTTTTTGTTATCTATGGTTCGAACAATGTGATCAGTAAATTTGTTTAATGCATCTTCTGTGGACTTGCCGGATCGGAAACCAAATTGATAATTTGAAAGTAGATTATATTTTTCTAGATATGTTATTAGTCTTGTATCAATTAACCTTTCTAAAATTTTTGACAGCGATGTAAGAATAGAAATAGGTAGATAGTTAGTGACACGGTTTCCATCTCCACCCTTGAAGATGGGGCGCTTACCCCACCGTGGCACAGGAAAGCATAGGTGAATGGTTTAGATTCAGTCAACTCGCCACCCACGTCCACAGAACAATTAGGTACCCAAAATTGGCAGACAAATTCCCGACTCCATCTATACTTATTTGGACCTCAAAGATAAGGTTATGGGGCAAAATTGCTCCATAATCCCATTCTGCACTTCCAGATTTATTGAAAAGACAAATATTTACTGTCTGACTGAGTTTGCTCAACCCTGGACAAAATCCAAGGTAATGCTCACCTGGACGCATTCACTGATGTAATGTTTGAATCTGAACTGTTGCATTACACGCGAATGCTCCCGGTGTGTGACCACCTTAATGTATTTTTTTAATTCAAATGTTTCTCTATCGAGAATAGTCGTGTACATAACGATAGTTAACTAATTACTTCCGGAACGTGGGTACTTTTACTTGATTAGCATAAAGAGTCAGTCTTTGGTTGAGTCGCAAACCGTAAATATTTTAAACGGAAAGAAAATTATTGTTTAATTGAGTTAAATTAATATCAAAAGCATGTCGTGGTTATATATTTTATTGTGTTTAATGTGTTCATTTACTCTCGTAAGTACGTTTTTTTTTAAACGGGTTCAAATCTTGCGATAGATTTTTCACCCACTTCTGCTTAACCGATTCTACTGAAACTTCGCACACAAATTCAATTCCCATGACAATACAACATTATAATAATTTCAACCTTTAATTTTCAAATTCTGATGGTAATAAATCCTGATGCAAGATAAAACCGTTCATCTTTAACATAAGATGTTTTAAGGGATTTTCTTTTCGTGTGGTTAGCGAGTAACCTGGTGTCAGAGTTTATGCCGCATAAGGGCCTCTGACTTGGCTTCACATGCCGTCGAGAAATATCTCTCAGGCATGCCGGTTTCCTCACGATGTTAAAGGGATTATTGACGAACTATTGGGATTAGTGATAAACACCATTTAGCCTCTGATAAGCATGGTCTTGATATATCAAAACGCTCTATAGAGCGTTTTATAAAAATTACAAAAAAAACGAAGGTCCATAACTGGGAAACAGTGCGTCGTAGGGCCATGTTTCTCAGAGGCTAAATGGTTTCTATGGATAAGCTTAACCTGATGCTGAAACAATTTTGGAAGATTTCAATAAAAAAAAAAACTCCAAAAAATTTACTGTCCTGCGCCCCTAAGGATACTCTAGCAAAAGATCGATCGACACAAAATTTTCAGAGATTTTTTGTTTTTTTCTCGATTTTTCAAGGGAGTTTTACATCATCTTATGGCTTTCGACTAGAGCAACAATTTCTTTCCCGAAAAGTTTTTCATCCGAGTTACCATTTATGAGATATAGAGCGTTTTATAAAAATTCAAAAAAAAACTGAAAGCCCATAACTCGGAAACGGTGCGTCGTAGGGCCATGTTTCTCAGAGGCTAAATGGTTTCTATGGATAAGCTTAACCTGATACTGAAACAATTTTGGAAGATTTCAATAAAAAAAAAAGCTCCAAAAAATTGACCAAGTCCTGCACCCCTAAGGATACTCTAGCAAAAGATCGATCGACACTTAGAAAATTTTTAGAGGTTTTTTGGTTTTTTCTCGATATTTCAACGGAGTTTTACATCATCTTATGGCTTTCGACTAGAGCAACAATTTCTTTCCCGAAAAGTTTTTCATCCGAGTTACCATTTATGAGATATAGAGCGTTTTATAAAAATTCTAAAAAAACTGAAAGCCTTAGCCATTACTCGGAAACGGTGCGTCGTAGGTTCATGCTTCTCAGAGATCAAATGGTTTCTATAGACACGGTTAACCCAATGCTGCAATATATTTGGGAGATTTACGAAAAAAATAAAAATAAACGAAAATTTTCTGTCATCGTTCCATAGCGCCCCTAAGGCTACACTCCAACCCTTTTTTCATCTCTCGCAACTCACACGTTATAGGAGACCACACATTTAAAACGCTGATTGAGAGTACTACGCACCTGTCCTTTGTGAAGAACATCACCAATAACATCGTTGTACTATGCGAGCCAAATAAGAATAGCAGTGTCAAGACGCCATTTTGTTCCGCAATACTCGTGAACTTCATTACCAAACCGTAAGGTGTGCAAAAAAGTAAATAAAGAAATTATACTCAGTTTAATTATTTTTAGTTCAGTTTTTTGGTATTTCTAATCAACTTACGCCAAATTAATTACACAGTAATTATATTGTTATTATGGCGACATATTAGGGTGACCAATAGCATTTCGTGAAGTTAACCATAATAATATTGGCTCATTTCTTTAATGAATACTGTTTTCAAATATTAGTAATTTATCCAAAATTATCTATTTATGGAATTCAAGAAATAACATTTTATAAAAATAAATATAAATAATAATGAAATCTATGAATAAAAAATATATCTTTTTTTTTCATAGTCTTTTTTTGCTGGTTGTACTAATTTGGCAGCTATCGTGTGAAGTTGTAGCAAGCGCGATCCTATTCTTAGATGGCACGCATAGTATGTCCTTCTAGGATGTCCTCTACCGTTCCCATTAACATCCGCCTTATAAATTCCTTTTGTTATTCGCCATTCACTCATTATCTCAACATGACCAAACCACCTAAGCATACTCCTTTCAATTTTTGTCACTACATCATCTTTTAAACCGCAACTTTGTCTGATCTCATCATGTCTGGACTACGGATTAATAAACAAACAAACATACCTACAAGAAAAAAAAAAAAAAGCAACATAACATCACACCTGTATTCCCCGAAGGGTTAGGCAGAGGTGTATAGTAATACCCTCATTTAGCAGTTATATTTAAGTCCCATGTAATCGGGGGCGAGTCTATTGAAATCAACCGGACATAAATCCAGACTCCGGGCTGCTACCGAGAATTTCGTAATGGAAAAACCCAATAACATATTGCCCGACTTGGGGATCGGTGAGCGTAGCCATGATTTTGTCCAGCGTGGGGCAAACTCAATCAGACAGTAAATATTTGTCTTTTCAATAAATCTGGAAGTGCAGATTTTAGGGCAATTTAGCCTTATTTTTGAGGGCCAAATAAGTATAGACGAAGGCGGGCATTGGTCTGCCTGTTTCGGGTAATTGTTCTGTGGACATGGGTGGCGAGTTGACTGAATCTAGACCATTTACCTATTCGTTCCTGAGCCTGGGTGGCGCCCATCTGCCCCACCCTGAATACGCCTATGTCGAACCTAGGATCCCATGCTCAGCAGTCGGATTTGCGACCAACAAGGAAGGCCATACTTCTATACTAATATTATAAAGAGGAAAGATTTGTATTTTTGTAAGTAACGAATAAATTTAAAAACTACTGGACCGATTACAAGAAATCTTTTGCCGTTAGAAAGATAGATAGATAGATAGATATACTTTATGCACACTAAAATAAATAAAACAAGGAATACACATAATTAACAGTACAAATGGCGGTCTTATCGCTTAAAGCAATTATCACAATCTATTATCAAAGCTACATTATCACTGAGTAACATAGGCTATATTTATTGCTGGAATAAAACTTCTTACGCGGGCGGATAATATATAAAAATAAATTACTTTGCAGGGTAAAGCGTCTCCATTCAGAAATGAATCTACCACCTTCAGAACAAGGATCACCAAGAAGAATGAAACTCAAGTCATTTCTGAAGAGGAATATCTTCACAAGATTGAAGATCTAACGAATGCAAAGACGAAATTTGGTAGATTGGAAGAGATGTTGTATTTGCCTCTATCGAATGGTTTTGAAATGCCCGTGATAGCTGTGGGTACCGCTTTGGTAAGCATCAGTTTTATTTTATGTCATGTATACTGGGTGTAAAAATAGCCTTAACGAAGCCGAAGTCTACGCATACTGTACATCAAACCAACTAACATACATCAAAAGAATTGCTGGGAAACGACTTTTATTATTTGGTATTAAAAAACACCTTTTAATTGTAGCGCGCAGCAGACTGTGCCTATGTCTCAAAAATGTTGATAATGTATATCTTGAAGAATGTTTAGTAATAACATTTAAACTGAATTTTCGTGAAAATCGTACAAAAACATGGTGACTTTGACCTACAATATCTCCATAACCAGTCGGTTCTATGGTCTAATACCAAAAAATCTTCGTAATGATGGGAAGAATACGTGGCTCTCGGCTTCGTTAAGGGTATTTTTACACCCGATATGTCGTAGGATAATCGGAAAAATCGTATCTTTGCGATAATCCTAGGACGATTGCAACGGACCGGATATTTAGAATCTAAGACAGATTATTGTAAAAATTCGCGCTATTTTCAGGATCATTGAAACATGAAACATGAAAGCTGATTGGCTAGTCTAAGAGTAGATTTATACATATAATTTTTATCCTGGTTGATCAGCTAGCCGATGTTATAAGGAATGACTTAGGTAGGCTACTTTTATTTTAGAAACAGAATTAGGGGTCTATGTAGAAAAAATTAAACCCATCCGACTTTTACGCTGATGAGGTCGCGGGCACCCCTAGAAACCCCTAAACGCTTCACCCACGGTTCTGTTCTGCCTATCCTTTTCCCAACTATGTTGGGGACAGCTTCCAGTCGAACCAGATGCGGCTGAATACCAGTATTTTACACGGAGCGACTGCCATCAGACCTCTGCAACCCAGTTACTGGGCAATGCCGATGTCCAAAGATTAGACCGGTTGTCAGAGTTTCGGGCTTCTGACTTACCGTAACGACTGTCGTAGGGATTTGTATGACTCCCAGGACCAACTGTTTAGCGCCACCATGCTTCACTCACGGTGTTTGAAGGAAAACATTATCTAGATCCCGGCACACCTGAGAAGGCTCCAAAAGTATACTAAAATCAGTCCATTACAGTCCCACTGCTGGGCACGGTCTCTTCTTCACTAGAATAAGAATGATTTTAAGTCTTAGTCCACTACGCTGGCCTGGTGCGGGTTGGCGGACTACACACACCATTGAGAACTTTATGGAGCCCTCTCAGGTGTGCTGGTTTCCTCACAATATTTTGCTTTACATCTAAGGCAAGTGATGATCAAATTCTTATACGCAGATGAATTGAGGTGTGGAATTTACAAATGGGCTAAGTGCCCAAAAAACCGAAGTCAATATTTTTAATGTCAAAGGCACTATTGCCAACTCCAAAAAGTTGGAGTCGCTAAACTCAATATGAAAAGTCACCAGTCGCTCGTAAGTACAGATGTAAAGATTTGTAACTTATCGGCTGAGCTTTTTTTAGCTTTCAACCATTGGATGCATTTGCCTCTCCTACCCAGTGGTATCCAGTGATAATTCCGTCGAATTTACAAAAACTGTATTTCTTACGAGCCCTACCATTGATTTCATTTGTACTTTAAAAGTCGCCAGTTAAGTCGCTAACACATTTCTGACGTCTAATCTTATTTTTTGTCGCTGAGGCACCATCAAAAGTCGTTAGTTCCAGCGACAAAGTCGCTAAATTGGCAACACTGGTCAAAGGAGCTACATTGGGCAGCCAATCCATTTTTATTAAAACTTTTGATTCTTTTTTTTGGCACTTAGCGCATTTGTAAACTCCACGCCTCAATTCAAAAAGTCAGAGGTGCGGACTGGGTTCTAACTCAGACCCTCCTGCATGGAAGACGAGAGTTCAACCGCTAGGCTATCGCTGCTATTTATGGCACGGATGATGAAGAGCTTAATTTTTTTTCAGTTGGATAACCGCTTACTGCCACATCTGATAGGAGCAGCCATTGACTTGGGTTACCGCGCCATCGACACAGCATACATTTACGGCAATGAGAAGGAGATAGGACAAGCTATTAAAGCTAAAATTGATGATGGAACTGTGAAACGGTGAGTTAAAATATCTTACAGATTAGACATGGACACCATTTTGACTAGTCAACAGTGCTGCCAATAAAACATTCTCGAATCCCCGCGGCAGTGTTATCAATTCCCCGAAATTCCCCGCTTCTTTTTGATTTGTCCCCAAGCGATAGTGGGACGACCTTTTTTTTAGACGCTCCCCTCGCTCTTTCGATTTCTCCTGTATCTTGAGTGCATTTACAAACACAAAACCGAAAAAAATGAAATTGGTCTAAATTCCCCGATTTCTGTCATTCTCCGCGTTCTGACCCTCAATTCGCCGCAAATCGGGGATTTTCCCCGCGATTGGTAGCGCTGCTAGTCAAAGTACCTATAATATTGTTCTGCCTAGCCTTTTCCCAACTATGTTGGGGTCAACTTCCAGTCTAAGCAGATTCGGCTGGATTCCAGTATTTTACACGGAGCATCTGCCATCAGACCTCCGCAACCCAGTTACTGGACAATGCCGATATCCTTAGGTTAGACCGGTTGTCACACTTTCGGGCTTCTGACTTCCTGTAACGACTGTCATAGATATTCGTATGACATCCGGGACGACATTTTAAACGTGCTCTCCGAGGCACGGAGAGGTCTCGATGTATAACGGACGGTTACCCACCCACAGACTGACCGCGGCAAGTACAGCTTAACCTCGCAAATCGCGCGTATGATCCGCGCGGTTGATAATTAGCCACGAGCTACTCAAAAAGTACCGATTATATAACCTTTAAATTAAAATTTAAAAGCACTCCCGTCATTGTAATTGTCCTATGGTTATAAATTATGGTTTAATGTAAGATATACATTTTATCACTTCACAGCGAGGACCTGTTCATTATTTCAAAGCTCTGGAGTACGTACCATCGACCTGACCTCGTAGAAGGAGCCTGCAAAGCTTCGTTGAAGAATCTGGGCCTGGAGTACTTCGACCTATATATGATACATAACCCTATGTCGTTTAAGGTTAGTCAAGTTGAAGTATGATCTTAAAAAACATCTATTTTTCTTAGTCTCGTTTGGCCCTAGTTTCACCTGATGGTAAGCGCAGACTGGGTCTAAGATGGAACACATGAATACAAGTAACAGAGATATAGAGGGACTCCCCTATACCCCTCTGGCTCTCACATACACACGACGGAACACAGTCAACTGCTTGGTACCGAACTTTAATGTTCAGGTGGTAGCTAGCCAGGTGGACCGTAAATAGATCATGAACCCCCTTTAAAGAACCTTTCGTCAGCTAGTAGGCTACAATAAGACAGATTTCGTTTTGCCTAGCCTTTTCCCAACTAAGTTGGGGCCAGCTTCGAATCTAACCAGATGCAGCTGAACACCAGTATTTTACACGGAACGACTGCCATCAGACCTCCGCAACCCAGTTACAGGGCAATGCCGATATCCTAAGGTTACATCAGTTATCAGAATTTCGGGCTTCTGCCTACCCGTAACGACTGTCATAAGTATTCGTATGACACCCGGGACTGACGGTTTAACGTGCTCTCCGAGGCACGGAGGGGTCTCGATGTGTAACGAATGGTCACACATCCATTGACTGACCGTGGCCAGCGCAGCTTTACCTCGCAAATCGTATGATCTGTGCGGTTGGTAATTAGCCACGGGGACCTCCACAATAAGACTTCTTCGTTGATCTAGTGGTGGCAAGCGCGACTGCTGATCGTGTGGTCCTGGGTTCGATCCCCAGGTCGGGCAAAGTGTTATTGGGTTTTTCCATGTGAAATTCCTCAGTAGCAGTCCGGTGTCTAGATTTGTGCCCGGTTGGTGGCAATAGGCTCGCCGATTACATGGGACTTAAACATAACGGCGAAATGAGGGTGTTCAAATTCAAATTCAAATTCATTTATTTATCAAATATAAGCTAACAGTTTACACCAAATCGCTTATATCTATGCTAATTCTACAAAATTACATAAAAGTTTTAATTAAAACTTCTTAGACTAAAAAATACAAAAAAGAAACGGAATAAAATAAAATAAAATTAAAATTTGTAAACAAAAAACAACCTTATACAGAAAATTAGAAAAAACAAAAAACTATTATTTCTTCATATTTAAATAAATATACACATGTTTAGTGATAGTCCATTGAGAGTCAAAAAATAAATCAGCCTTAGGAATATATTTTAGAAAATCATTTATTGAGCTAATGGCTCTAGCAGTGGGAGTGTTGTTGGTTAGGGGAGCACGCCATGTAGGCGGGTAGCAGAGGAGTCTATGTTGTCGTCTTACAACGCCACGCATATACTGGTCAGGAACATAAAAATGTATTGACTCTCGTAGAACGGGACTATCTATCTTATCTACTAATATTAGATAATAATTAATTATATGTGTGAATTCTCGTCTGAATTTAAGTGTGTCTAAACCTACCATTCCTGACACGAATAAAGAAGGATACAGAAAGGGGTAATATCCATATTGACGTTTGTATAGGTATCTACAGAATTTACGTTGAATTTTTTCTATCATAATAGTGTACAATGACTCTTGAGGACTCCAAACTATTGCATTATATTCCAATTTGCTACGGACATAGGCATTGTATATTTGTTTTATAACTTGAGTGTTCTTAAACTGAGATGATAACCTAACGATGAAACCAAGACATTTATTAGCGGCTTTGCAAGTTTTAAGAATATGTTCGTGAAAATTTAATTTGCTATCCATTATTACTCCCAAATCCCTGATCGAGAAAACACGTTCCATTGACGCGCCAGCAAGTTTATAACCATCACTAATCGGATTACGGGATCGGGAAAAAGTTATTGTTTTACACTTAGAATTATTAAATGACATTTTATTTTTTATACTCCATTCAACTACAGCGTCAATGTCATGTTGTAGCGCCTCACAATCCTTAGCGTCGGTAACAGAAAGATACAGTTTTAAATCATCAGCAAACTTAAGGCATTTTGCGTTAGAGATAACAGTAGGTAAATCATTGATCATTATTATAAATTGTGTTGGACCAATGGTACTACCTAGACTTACCCCTGATCTACTAAAATACTCTTCCGACTTATATCCCTCTACCTTAACGAACTGTTTACGATCTTTTAAGTAGTAAGCCATGAATTTTAAGAGTGAAGTTGAGAATCCTAGTAATGCAAATTTATTTAAAAGCACATCATTATCTACAAGATCGAAGGCTTTCTTGAAGTCAAAGTATGCGGCGTCCACCCGACAACCAGACTTAACTCTACTATTTATATAATCAACAAATTCTATATGATTAGTCACCGTGGAGCGCCCAGGACGAAACCCATGCTGGCAATCACTCAATTGTCCTTTGATTTGTTTACAAATGGCGTTGTTAAGAATAGATTCAAATATCTTCCCAAATACACACAATATAGCAATCGGTCTAAAGTTTGTAATATCTGTGGACGACCCACATTTAGGTATTGGAGTCACTCTAGACACTTTCCACTTACCAGGGTATAAACATTGTCTAAGGGAAAGATTATATATATATAGTAAAGGCTCTTCTAAAGCCGACAAGCAATCTTTTATTAACCCGGTATGTTGTCGGGACCACAAGCTGTTAACGCTTTTAGTCGGCGCACTGCACGCCTAAGATCCGTAGTTGTAACTTGTTCAATAGCCACTCTAGACAGGCATCCTAAACGATTAGCCTCGTCCTCCGCAGCCTTCACATCTAGTGACGGAGAGGTATCATGGAACACTGAGCTAAAATATTCGGCAAACAAGTCAATGGCATTCTGTCCTTCTACAGACTTACCATTATAAGTATATGTTTTTATATGTTGCCTATTTTTACGTTTTTCCTTCACATATTGCCAAAAACTTGAGGGATCTTAACTTATATTGTTTTCAACCTTTATAATATATTTTTTAAATGCTGTATTAATGAGCTCTTTCACTTTAGCCCGATAATATTTAAAAAGTTCCTTGTTAAACTCTAAACCATGACATTTAAATTTCTTTAAATTAAAATATTTTAATTTTATGTATTGAATAATTTCTTTGGTATACCATTTTGAATATATGTATTTATTGTTTTGGGCTATTCTTTTTAAGGGAACATGTGTACTGATGACGTCATTAAGTTTATTATATAGTATATCAACAGCTAGGTTTATATTTAAGTTCTGTTGCTCAAATAATTCGGTCCAGTCAATATTAACGATATCAGTGTACAAGCTATGTAAATCTGCATCACGGAAGTTCCATTCCATACTTAAATACTTTCCTGGAACCAAAGAGGGCGGATTGCTTGCTGTTCTAGGAAGAGTAAGTAGTATCTCTAATGGTGGGTGGTACGCATCCCATCCATCCACGCTGCTATACGTGTCCAGACTGCACCACTTCACGAAGGTTGAGGAGATCATGGAATACGTGCGTGTGAAGACTAACTGGACTTTGAGGGTAGTGAAGTTGGAGTCGCGTCTCAACACGAACTTCAAGTCGTTCGTGGTGCGTGTCCCGACACGTCACCTCGACAAGTTCCTCAAGGAAGAGTTCTGGCCCGAGGGTGTTGTGTTTCGCCGGTTTCGTGGCCAGCTACATGACACCAGTCAGCGTAACACGGCGCAGACACTTCGTGTATGTTAGTTTTAATAATTATAATGGTGTATGTATTTATAATATTTATAAGTTATTTTAATATTGTATTGTATGTGTTTATATGGGCCTTGATGCCTGAAATAAATAAATAATAATAATAATAAATAGGGACTAAATGTTCAGTATCAGGTGAAACATTGACACTTGGAATCTAGAGTAGTCAATACTAAATCCAGGACGCATCCATGTTTATTTCTAATGTTATTGCATTGTTGCAACTTAGAATACTCCAGAAAATTATTAAATTGAGATCTAACTGTTTTATTGCACGAATTTACATTGAAATCACCAACTATCAGAAATGGATATTCAGCATACATGTTAACTGCATTTTCCATGCATGTTAAAACGTCTAGATATTATTTACTGTTGTAACTGGGCGGTAGGTAGACGACACAGACCATTAGCTTAATATTTAAGTATTGAGGAACTTATGTTGCGCGTAACCAAAGCCACACGTTGATCGAAGTAAAACTTACAAAAGCTGTCATTTGAAACGTCAAATGAATACAAGAATATCCACAAAGTTGCGTTCGGAATCACGCACTAATGACGCGCAGCAGTAGAATGCTGATAATGCGCTCGCGTGACGCGAACTTGACGCGAGCGTATCTGACAGCGGTTGCCGATACTACGTGAATACGAAAAGCGTTGTTTTGATCGAAACTTAACTGCAACTACACTGCAACTTAACTTCTTTAGTTACGTGAATTAGCCTACTGGGCGGCAGGTAGATGACACAGACCATTAGCTTAATATTTTTCCCACTAACAAGAGCGAACAATAATTCTTTATCATCTGTTAAGTCATCTACATTTGTAACTCTTCATAGTAGGTATAGCAGTTCCTAGTCGCCAACAGAACACCGCCCCACCCAACATCACCCGGACGGTCTTTCCGTAGAACAACATATTCAGGCGGAAACAGTTCCGCGTCATTAACAGAGCTATTGAGAAAAGTTTCTGTGAGGATGATAAGATCGCTTGATATTGTTCTAGTATTATTGTAAAATAAAGTAGTTTTTGTTCGGAGACCTCTTACATTTTGATAATATAATAATAATTTCTTGGTCTGTCTATTTTCGTTACAGTTTTCTTTGGTTTTGTGAAGAGCTGCTTTATTTGATCTATACACATTTCTCCTAGTATGTCTATGCGAGAAAAAACTTAGAACACCTATTCTCTAGTTCTACATTTTGAGGAATAAGTACCGTATATCCATAATAACTATAATCAGCTACAATTCTACATAGTATATCATTGTAGATATGTCTTAATCCTAATTTAGTAAGCTTGCCTGTTCTTAATGAGAACATATCGAGAGACGCTACAAGATTTGAATCATAAAAATATGCATAGGTGTTATTTTGAAGCTCTAAATATAAAAGATTATTAAATAATTCTATTTTGTAATTATAAATAGGATCTCCGCGTATATAGGTGGGTGCACATATAATTATGTTTGTATTAGAAACATGCTGTACAGAGTGTCGAAGCGCGTACGGTGTTGCTTAGACGTGTTTTTGCAGTAATTAGCTAATTACTTACATCGTAATCTATTGTACACTAAACGGTCGGCCGCTCGGCCGAACCGGTTTTCGCTTGCACGAATCTACACCTTATGCGTAATGAGTACAGACGAGAATCATAATGAAGAATTAATCAATACAATTACTATGGAGGACGAAGAAAATACACATTTAGAAGACATAACACAATTATTTGAGGTTGAGGATAATGAGACATCGAAAGATGGAATGCGACCTACGAAAAGAGGAAGAGAAAATGATGAATGGAGTGAAGTAAGGAATAACAAAACCAGGACGAGACTATTAAGAGGGATAACGGAATTACGTGTTACTAGCAAAGATAAATTTCCTAAACAATTTGCAATTGCGAAATTTTTTAAGGAACAAAGAATAATGAATATAATTAAAGTAAAACATATAAACCCGTACAAAATTATTGTCGAACTTAACAATGCCGACAGCGCTGAGAAGTTAGTGAACTCTGAACATTTTAAAGGATTAGGGTGGCGGTTCCAGCGGCCTTTTGAAGTTGGTTTATCATATGGAGTCATTAAAAATATCGACTTAGATATTTCTGAAGATGAGCTACGTTCATGCCTAACAAGTACATGCAATGTCGTGAATGTGAGACGTCTACAACGAAGAGACAGAGAAGCAGCCACTTGGACCGAAAGCGAGACATGGAGAATAGGATTTGAAGGACCATCTTTGCCCTCTTATGTTCTCATTTACGAAATGAGAGTACTGGTAGAACCTTACGTTTTTCCTGTTACGCAGTGCTCCAGGTGCTGGAGGTACGGTCACTCTGCTAAAATGTGTCCATCAACGAAAACTGTATGTCCTAAATGCGGAGGTAAACACGATAACTGCGAAATAATTTATTTTAAGTGTGTGAATTGCACAAATAATCACATGGCATTGGACAAATCTTGCCCAATGTACATTAAGGAAAAGGAAATACGTCGTATTATGAGTGAGCATAATGTTTCATATAGAAAAGCATTGGAGATGTATGTACCTCCTCCTGCACTCTCCTACGAGGCAGACATCAATAGGCAGACACTTACACCTTCTTATGAGACAGTCTCAGTTACGCAAGCACCTACCTCAAGTACACCTATGTCACCCGTGTTACAGTCGAAAGTTACATTCGCACAAAAAACAACACGCCCTGTACCAAGAAAAGAAACAGTGTCCACCCAGAAAAATACCAGAAACGAACAACAAACCAAGAATTTACCACAAATGGACAAAACACAGACGGAGAAAGAAGAAGAAATCTTAAAGAAAAGTAAGAAGAAAAAACATAAAAAGAAAGCGCCCCAATTCGAAGCTTCCCGTACCCAGGAGTGTTATATGGACTTTCAGGAGGATACGAGCAGGGGAGACGGAACTGAAGAAGAGGACGATAGTAAAAATGAGGATTTGGAAGGCGATAATTCATTTGGATGGCTGGTAGATAAAATTAAATATATTTTATTTGTGAGAAATGATACTTTCAAGGTCAAAATTATAACTGTTGTTCAAATTAGTGTTGAGTGGGCAATGTCTTGTTTCCTAAATAAGATAATACCTAAAGATTTTTCCTCTTTTAAAAACTGTTTCCGTAATGACAGTTAAAATAAACATTTTGCAATGGAACTCACAAAGCGTGTTACCCAAAAAATTAGATTTGGAGCAAATTCTGTTTTTAGAAAAAGTTCATATTGCGGCGTTATGCGAAACTTGGTTAGATTCTGACAGTTATTTTAGTGTAAAAGATTATAATGTATTTCGCTGCGACAGACCTGACTCATATGGAGGAGTCGCAATTCTAACTCATAAATCCATCAAGGCTCAACAATGTCATACTACTATTTCAAATTCGGGTATTGAGATGGTCCATGTCAGAATTATGAATTGTACTTTCATTCAAAATGTTATTTCAATTTATTGCGCACCTAATGTCTGTACTACCCAAAATGATTGGGACTCGTTGTTTGCTATAGCTAACTCTAAAACTGTCGTTTTAGGAGATTATAATGGTCATCACTCAAGTTGGTCCACGAAAACAGATCAAAGAGGTACTAAAATTTTTGACTCTTTAATTGACCACAATTTCGTTACCTTGAATGACGGGAAACCGACTCGTGTAAAGCTAGTTAATGGAATTTTACAAAAGTCGGCCCCTGATTTATCTGTAGTGTCTTCAGACGTATCATTAATGTTTGATTGGAACGTAACTAATGAGTCCTTAGGCAGTGACCACATGATAATCAAACTGAAGACGTTGGATAACAGTGTACCACGTATCGTTAAAAAACGAAACTTTAAAAAAGCCGACTGGGTTAAGTACCGTTACGATATCCAAGAAACATTAACTGAGTGTACATTGCCTGTTAATCCCCAAGAAGCGTATAATTTCTTCTTAAATATCATCAACAGAGCCGCTGATGCAAATATTCCTTATTTTAAATTTAACCAAAATCCCAGTAGTCAATTTAAACCGAAACCTTATTGGTCGCCATTATTATCTAAAGCGGTCGCGGAGAGACCATTGGCTTTAACGTACTTTAGGAAAAACCCAACTCCAGATAATTTACAGAAAATAAAAGACAAAATTCGAGAAGCTCAAAAACTAATTAGAAGTGCTCGTAATGAGGGATTTCGTAAGTTTTGTTCTTCAGTGGACGAGGTCACTTCGGCTAGTGATATGTGGCGACGCATGCGCTGGTTGAGAGGATACCGTTCAGCTGGATTCCATGTGGACGAGACGTTGGCTGAACAAGTCCTTTTTAATTTAGCTCCTGATTTTACATGCCCCCCATTACCTACTTTTTGTTCTCAAAATCATATATTGGAAGTTGCTATAACAAGACAGGAACTTGACAAATGTGTTAAATCTAAAGATACCGCACCGGGTTGCGATGACATTTCCTTTTCGATGGTAAAAAATCTTCCGGACGTTGCTAAAAATATTTTGATACAACTTTACAACTTATTTTTTTCTTTAAATTTTGTTCCTGAGCAATGGCGCCAAATACGCATAGTACCAATCCCCAAACCAGGTCGAGATTTGACTTCCGCTTCCGCAATAAGACCTATTTCATTAATTTCCTGTTTATGTAAAATCTTTCATTCCGTTATCAATAAGAGAATTGAGTGGTATTTAGAAAGTGGAGAATTTTTTGCTGAAGGGACAATAGGTTTTAGAAAAGCACGCTCGTGTTTAGATAACTTAAATCTATTAACCTCAAAAATACAAATTGGTTTCTCAAAAAAGCTTGTCACGATCGGATGCTTCCTTGATATTGACAACACTTACAATAACGTGGACGTCACTACTCTTCTGTTAATCTTGGACCAACTTGGTGTGGGAGCACAGTACTGCAGATATTTATGGGAGTTTCTTAAAGAAAGATATTTAACGATTAATGGCTTAGATAATACCGTCACTAGAATTGCCAGAAGAGGCTTGGCACAAGGTGACCCCTTGTCGCCACTGCTATTTAACATTGCGACCATTCATATTTGTAAAGCAATACCTAGCTCCGTATCTATCTCGCAGTACGCCGATGACTGCGTACTTTATATAACTTCTTGTAACTCCGATCAAGCAGCCGCTGAGTTACAGGAAGCGTTGGATATTTTATGTGATTGATACCCTAAATCTAAATATATCACCAAATAAGAGTAAAATTTGTATTTTTAACAGAGGCTATAGGAGAATTTCGGTTAACTTGTCAATTAGATCTAATAGATTAGAGGTTGTTGACACGGTTCGATACCTTGGTTTGTGGTTGGACCGTTCTCTGAGGTGGGGAAAGCATATCAATGAGGTTTGCCAAAAAATTCTTAAATTCATTAAAATTATTAAAGTGTTAGCTGGTTCAACTTGGGGTGTGCACCCAAAACATTTAAGAAAACTGTATATATCTTTAATTAGAAGCCGTATTGACTATGGAAGCTTTTTCTATGGCAACAGTGCAAAAACTCACTTGGAAAAATTAAATAAATTACAGAACCAAGCGATGAGAGTAGTGGGTAGTTTTATTAAAACTACACCCATTCATGTGATGGAAAGCGAGTTATGCCTACAACCATTATATCTTCGTCGACGATTCTTGGCTAGCAAATTCTGGCTTAAAACGAAAGCCTTGCAGGCAAACACTGGAGGTATCAACTTACTTTCCGAGCTATCCACATTGTGTAATAATTCTTCATATTGGCAAAACAAAAAAATACCCTTGTTAATCTTAGTTCATGACTCACTTCACACTTTAAAAGTTCATTGCAGTAATAAATTAGATATGTTTTCCCTGAATACATGGGTTAATAATATAGATAGCAGCAACTTTATAAAACATGACGTAAGTTTTATGACCAGACCAAAAAGGCAATACAATCCTGTTAGCTTAAGAAATTCATTTGTTGATTTCATTACTTCCGAATACTCGACTTATTTTAAAATATTTACAGACGGATCTAAGGACGATGATGGTATAGGGGCTGCCTTTTATGATTCTGAAGGAAATTCCATGACATTTCAAATTAATGCCAGTGTGTGTATAATGGAAGCGGAACTGATTGCGATCGCAGAAGCTCTGTCATATGTAGAATCAATTCATTTAAACAATATCGTCCTTTTCACAGACTCCAGAAGTTCGCTCCAACACTTGGCTCGGTGCACCTCGACATTTCGAGGAACACCGATAGCCTACACTATACTGAACATTATTTTGAAACTACAATCTGATGGAAAACGCATAGTTCTTCAATGGATTCCATCACATATCGGAATAAAAGGCAACAATATTGTTGATCTACTAGCCAAGCAGGCCATAAGTGATGGAATTCCTGTTAACTTTTCTCCTTACTTTACTAACTTTATACCTCATATCAAACAGGATTGTTATTCGCTTTGGAAGGAGTACTTCAATAAAAGATCACAAGAAAAAGGAATCTGGTACAAAACGATCCATCCGCATCCCTTGAACTCACCGTGGATAGATAATCAGCTGTTGAACAGATGTGATACTGTTATCGCACTAAGACTTCGTTCCGGACACATTCCGTGTAATAAGTTCTTATCTTAATGGCAAAATCAACAACGCCTAATTGTGATTCTTGCATTAATACCGTGGATGATGTTTATCACATATTAACCGAGTGTGTCCGCAACGAAGAATTTAGAAATAGCTTAGGTTGTAGGATTAGAGAGATAGGTTACTGTAATAGTGTTCTAGCTGTACCACTTTCTGATGCAGCTAGAGTACTTTACAAACTAACTATGTTAAATATATATTAGTATGATTTTGTTAAGCCAACCAGGGCTGCATGATCGCATGTGCGACAAAGCCCTTTATTTTTGAATAAAAAAAAAAAAATAAAAAAAAAACATGCTGTACAGCCTCCCTAATATATGTTATCAATTCTGCAAAGTTAAGACTAGAAGTTTTAAAATCCATTTCTCCTAACATAATGATACAATAGTCAATCATGCTATAATTACGTAACTTGTTGTCTAAGTTTTCAAGTAAATGTTTTATGTAACAATTTGGTGATACATAATGAATATAATCAAATTGATTGAAAGTTGTCTCTACAGACTGCAATGTACCGCAAACACCATTAGTTAAAATGCATAATTTTGGTTTTCTACCGTATTTCTTATGGCAGTGAGATGCTTGAAACCCATTTGAATTTTGCTTTTGCTTTTCTTCCCCTTCAATTCTTGAGTTTGTAGTGGTCACGCCATCTGTCTTAGAATAGTTCAGACAAAAGGTATTATTTGTGGCATAATCTATATTGTGTGATAACTGGTCATTAAGTTTTTTACATTTTCTAAGAGATGGCGTGGTTTCTACCGATTTTTGGTTAGAATTTTCATCCTGCCTCAGCTCCTTTTCAGTATCAGAGAAATCCAATCTGAAACTTGTTAGACTGCTGCTCCGCTGCTTACTCGTCGATGGTTGCTTACATATATGTGTTATCTGATTAATTTTCAATTTGTACTCACTGATTTGCTTCGCCTGCTTGTTATTCTCGAGAAGTAGGTTTTCTATCTCACTTTCTGCGCTTCATAACTTCTCTTGGAGTGTATATATTTTGTTTCTCATTTCGTTCATATCGTCTATTATGTTTGTGTTAGTAGCAGGTATACTTCTATTGAGCTGTCGAGATGGTGTCGACTTTATGGATGAAAAATCATCATTTTCATCGTCAGCTGAGTACACAGCAGTGAGGCCATCGAAAGAATTATTTGTTGGAATGTTAGTCAAACATCTACGTACTGTAACATTGTTCCATTCAGTGTTCGGAGATTTTGTGACAGGGGTTGTACTATCTTGTGAAATAAATTGATCTGTTTTTTCAGTTACTTTTTTCTTCAAATTAGACATCTTGTTTTTGCTCAAATAGTTTTTTCACAACACTTATATGCATAATAAACAATACTTTACAGAACTAAGCTATTTTTACGAATTACGAATTACGGAGATATAAATTGTTACTATACACCTCTGCCTAACCCTTCGGGGTATACAGGCGTGATGTTATTTTATGTGGTGACTGAACATAAATCGTATTATCTGTAATTGCAGGAAGGACCCGATCCGATTCCCAAAATCGCCACAGTCCTCCAGTACTCGCAATACGACTATTTAGACGCCTGGTTTGGCATGGAAGGGCTGGTCTCCAAAGGGCTGGTAAGGAGCATAGGCATCAGCAACTTTAACTCGCAGCAGATACAGAGGATATTGGATAAAGGAAGGATAAGGCCAGTCGTTAATCAGGTAATGGTATTGTTCTTCAGACTGCTTAAACAGAAGTTTTTTTTCTATTCCACTTGTAGATAGTCTTTGCGGACCGTTTATATGTAACCGGGTAGTTATTAGCGAGACCTGAAGGTTCTCCAATCAATGGGGACGAAGTAAAATACTTAACCTAAGCTAAGCACTGCTACTAGCAACACCAGGACTAAGGGCGACCCATAATGAGACTCGAACCTCGGCTTAAGGCGTTGCTGGCGGGAGGACTGGGAAGGAGACAGGTTGATGAGGGCTGAATTAAAGGTGTGACTGCGGAGTCTGAAGAGACGACCGGCTCCGCGGCGGGTGAGCACGGTGGATCATCAACGACGCTTCAATAGAAGTGCCTACCATTTCTGGACATTTCAAACCGTTTAATATGCAAACGTTGGGTTGACTATTTTCTTCCCGTCACAACTCTTCGGTAGGCAGGTATAAATGCTGTGTTTATACCTGCATTAATCATATTCTGGACTGAAATTTTTTAGTCAACCCATTTGCAATATATTTATTGACATATTTAATTTGATATAAAATACTTTTCATCCCTTAACCAGCTCGGTGAAGGTCTTTCTATACTGGGATCTTATAGCGTTTATTTATATGCCGAATTTGACAAAAAGGAAACTTCCATTAGTAAGCAAAACGATTCTTTTTTGTTTATAGGAACCGGACATAAGTGAGGCTGTCACTTAATGGAACCCTGAGCAAATTGAGAAAAACGAACTTGAAACGAGTTTTTCCTCCTAGGGACATGACTGATCACCTAAATCTTCTTCCAGGTTGAATGTCATCCGTACCTGTCGCAGCAACGTCTCCACGGCTTCTGTGCTGAACGTAACATTACCCTCAGCTGCTTCGGAGTCCTGGGGTCCAAGGTAATTCTACAATTCTGCTTCTGGGTACTCGTAATCTGGCAGACGACTTACCAAGTTGTCTGAGGCAAGAAGAAGTCTCGATCGATCCAAGACTTGACTGTGGGAACGCTTTACCTCGTAGATCGAATGACTGCGTATCAGGAGTAACTCCGGATCTTTTTTTAGTTTTGTATTGGTTTGACGAACAAGCAGACAGCCCACCCACCTGATGGTAAATGGTTACCGCCGCCTATTACACCAACAACACCAAGAGGACTGCCTTGTTGGTTTAGTGGTCGCAAGCGCGACTGCTAGTCGTGAGGTCCTGGGTTCGATCCCCAGGTCGAGCAGTGTTATTGGGTAATTCCATTATTAATTTCTCAGTAGCAGCCCGGTATCTGGATTTGTGCCCGGTTAATTGCATTGTGCTCGCCTCCTATTACATGGGACTTAAAAATAACGGCAAAATGAGCGTGTTAGTATACACCTCTGCCCAACCCTTCGCGGAATACAGGCGTAATGTTATGTACTACATCACGAGGTTTGAGGAATTACAAGATTTCGTACACCTACAACACCAAGAGGATTATCATAGATCTGCAAAAATAGGCATCTTTTTAGATGATTTCATGTGAATAGCTGTATCCGAAGTAATTTGGTGCGCAGAAGCCGAATCCGCTGTCAGAATAAGCCTATCACGTCAAGATGTTGAGTTATCCTAACCTCAATGTTCAAAAACAGCAATTTTTACGTGTTTTTGAGGTTATGCCGTAATTCGTTTTTTTTGCATCTATTAGATAATAGGTACCATCGTATAGTATAGGTCTTCTACAATTTCCATTTTTAATATTTCGGGTACGATTATTTATCTCTGAGTTATGAAAGTTTTAATGCAAGTACCTTTTCATATATTGTCCTGTAAAATAAGCATTCTAAAGACAAAAAGGTAGGTACTTGCATTATAACATTCATAACATAATAAAGTTTGAGCTACACGATGACTGATGCGTGCGTGCCGTCAGTTAGGACAGGTCAACTCAAACCTGCTATGGCACTTTCCTCAAAAGGCCATTCCAGACGTTGCCCTACATTGTTACACTCGCATAATTTTTATACCACAATCTCTGGACTTTAAAAGAGACCTTGATCTCCGAGTTTATTTCGGCTTTCTTTCTCAGAGCTAGTCAGACAGGAAATACCGGCGCCATCTAGTCTTAGAAAAACATTACATTGACTTGTAAAAGTGTCTGTAACAGATTTATTTACAGAATACATACATACATAAACTCACGCCTTTTTCCCATAGGGGTTGGCAGAAACTATAAAACGCCACATGCTACGACCCTTACATACTCCTTTCGCTTCACCCACATTCATACATCTTGTCATGCACGCCGGTTGAGAGTACTACGCACCTGAACTTTTTGAAGAACATCACCAATAACATCGATGTATGTATGTCCTTCTAGGACGTCCTCTACCGGCGTTTCCATTGACATCGCCTTATAAATTCCTTTTGTTAAACGCCGTTCACTCATTCTCTCAACATGACCAAACCACCTAAGCATACTTCTTTCAATTTTTGTCACTACATCATCTTATTTACGGAAATAAAAATCATTTATCATAATGTACCGCTTGGCTATTATGGCGTGAAATCAAATTAATAAAATGTATTGTTACTTTTCAGGGTACGCCAGCTGAATTCAAGAGTACGGTGGCCCCTGCTATCGATGATGCTCTAGTCCAAGTTATGGCATCTGGACTAAGCGTCTCGCCCGCACAGCTGCTTATTAGGTACCTTTTATTTTTTTATTGTTGGAATATCCTCATGGATGTCCCTCGCCCAGGGAAGGCGAGGGGGTCTGCCGGACTCTTACCGGCTAAAAACCTACGGTGTTCCTCCTCCTGACCGTCGGTCGGGATTCGCATAAGCATGCACTGCAACCCTGGCAAGTCCCGGTCCGCCAGCCCCTGGCGGAGCTCTCCTCTATGAGGACTTGCCCCACATCCTCCTGAGAAGCGCGCACGGAACACTGCGGGCCTGTTACTGGTCGGGCGGCGAGTCCCCTAACCCGCCGCCCGCAGGCCACACACTAGGGTGGCTGGAGGTCGTCGCGTACGCGCGCTCTCCGGCGCTCGGTGCGTCTGGCGCGGGAAGAGAGAAGAGCAGACAGCTCCCTCTTCCTCTCCGCTTCCTCCTTGGTCACCATCACCCCCTCGCAAAAGGAGGCGATGGCTTCCCACACACCCTCGCTTCCGACCATGGACAGAACCACGACCGGAAGCGAGGTCCCCGCCGACCGCCGCGACTAACCCGCGGCGCTGCGTCTCCCAGACTGGTCATTAGGTACCTAAGTTTATTTCCTACAAACCTTTTCCCTCCTGACCTTTTTTTGTGGTCAGCTTCCAGTCTAACCAGAGGCGGCTGAATACCAGTATTTTACAACGAATGCCATCGGACCTCTGCCAACCCAGTTATTGGGCAATGCCGATATACTAAGGTTAGACCGGTCGTCAGACTTTCGGGCTTCTGACTTCCCGTAACGACTGTCATAGGTAAGTAATGGTAACCCGTACAAAATCGGAGAGGGTTGCTAGTTTAAAAATGTTGTGTTAAAAATTGGACATTATGCGTATTGGGACATTTTGCGAATCGGACATTTTATGAATAGGGCATTTCTGGGAATCAATAATTTTGCGAATAGGGCATTTTGTGAATCGGACCTATTAGTATAGGATCCCAGTATACAACGATCTTCACCGAGCTGGTTAATGGATGAAAAGTATTTTATATTAAATTAAATATGTCAATAAATATAATGCAAATGGATTGACAAAAAAAATTCAGTCCAGAATATGATTAATGCAGGTATAAACACAGCATTTATACCTGCCTACCCAAGAGTTGTGACGGGAAGAAAATAGTCAACCTAACGTTTGCATATTCTATAGGCTTCATACTTTCGATTGGTATGGAATTTGTCTATTAACCAAACCAGTGAAAGATTTAAAATCATAATCATATTCTGGACTGAATATATTTAGTTAACCCATTTGCTATATATATTTATTTATTGACATATTTAATTTGATATAAAATACTATTCATCCATTAACCAGCTCGGTAAAGGTCGTTCTATACTGGGATCTTAGACTATATTGCGAATATGGCATTTCGTAAATCGGACATTTTGCGAAAGATATTTTGAGAACGGAACATTTTGCGCAAATAAACATTACATTTTGCGCTTAAACCAATATAACAACCTTGATTCCTTTCCCTCAGATACCAGATCGAGTGTGGCCGCAACGTGGTAGTGAAGTCGTCCACCGCTGCCCGCTTATGGGATAACCTTCAAGCTCTGACCTTCACGTTGGAACAGCCCCAAGTAGACGCACTACACGCGCTCAATAGAAACAAACGAATTTATTATTTTAGAGGGTAAGTTACTACCCAGCCCATTACTGTCCCACTGGTAGGCACTGGCCTCTTAAAATGAGAAGGACGTAGGCCTTAATCCATCACGCTGGCCTGGTGCACTAAACAGATAGGTACAGAAGTCAATCACATGTATGTACTTCACTTTTCATACCTACGCTCGGCGGTCGCTCTATCTATACAAGGTTAGTCGGAAAGGGGGTACTAAGCCGCGGGCCACGTAAAGTATCACTGATGACTATTTTAAAGCAAGTGTTATAATTTCAAAATTCGATAATTTTTATTTGCATGCAAAAAGATTTTTATTTTAGTTTTTTCAAAAAAAAATCATATCTGCTTTAGTTATCAATTCAGAAAATTAATTTTCTAATCCGTGACCCCACATATGACCTAAATAGTAAAAACAGCTGATCATAGCTATGGACAGAGAGATTTTAGCATATTTTTTTCGAAATCTTTGAAAAGCTATTTCTCTTAAACTTTCGAGTTTTGGGGAAAGTTGTAGAACAAAAGTTATCCCTTATTATGGGTACTTTAACACCCTTTCGGCTTAGTACCCCCTTTCCGACTAACCTTGTATATCTATCTCTCTCAAGCGCATGGCACTCGCGCTCGCACTAGTCCCAAACAGTCCGAGATATCGTGTCCGTGAGCAGTGTCCATGTGTACGTTGGTCGAGCGCACTTGTATGTAGATTGACTTCTGTACCTATCTCTTTTGTGCCTGGTGCGTGTTGGCGGACTAATACCATTGACAACTTTATGGGAGGTGAGGTGTTCAGGTTTCTTCACGATGTTTTCCTTCACAGTTAACGCAAGTGATAATCATCATAACGCACCTCTAGAATTACAATGACGCAAATGCAAAAATCTTGAAACTGACTTTTTAATCTAACTTATGTTGATAAACTATCGAAAGAAACATTGACTCTTGTTTATTTACCGTTAATTCCGCTAGATGGAAGTAGTGTCAATGTCGAATTCAGCAGGACTTGAAAGCAACATTGAAGTTTAAAATTCAATTTTCTCGGTTTCATACTATTTGCACTTACGTCAATGTAATTCTAGAGGTGCGATAATTTGATTATCACTTCTCAGCTCACTTCTCGCAGAATATAACATCACGCCTGTATTCCCCGAAGGGTTGGGCAGAGGTGTATTGTAACACCTTTATTTCACCGTTATGTTTAAATCCAGGGCCCGGACATTTAAGAGACAGTCGGCCCTTTTTTAGACACTCCCATCTCTCTTTCTCCTGTATCTTGGGTGCATTTACAAACACAAACAATTTGCGGCTTCTTTTTCAAGCGATAGGCGATAGTAAGACGACCTATTTTTTTTGACGTTCCACTCTCTTTCGATTTCTCCGACTGTGTGACCGGCCCGTCAGGCCACATCGGCCTGTTTAAGTCCCATGTAATAGGGGGCGAGCCTATTGCCATCAACCAGACACAAATCCAAACTCCGGACTGCTACTGAGAATTCCATACGGAAAAACCCAATAACACTGCTCGACCTGGCAATCGAACCCAGGACCTCACGTTCAGCAGTCGCGCTTGCCACCACTAGACCAACGAGACATTTCACATGTTTTATTTTTATTTTCAGAATGGGCGACACTCACAGGAACTACCCGTTTCGAGCGGGATATTAACTTTTTGGAAAGTTTTCTAGAAAACTGAAAATTGTAACTTTTTATTTTCTATAATTTTATATTTTAATTAGAAATTAGCTTTAGTTTGACATCTTAATGGCAGCGTTGAAGCACTGTTATGGTGCGTCCAGACCTGACGAACGCGAATGCGCAGCTCGCGAGCTGCGCGCGTACATTTCATGTTCGTACAAAGATCGCGCGACGTCCGCGTGCCGCTCGCGCGCAAGCTACGCGCCGTACGCGAGCGACGCAGGTGGTGCGCGCGTGCCGCTCGTGGAACCTGCCACCAACGTCTTCTGTTTTTCCTTTTAGTTTTTTTCAGTAATAAAATAGCCGATGCTGCAGCAATTATGCTAACGGCAGTCGTATGGTCCGACATCTTCGGAAGCAAATTCACAACTGAGGCTCATAGTTCAAACGCGAAAGAAGCTATGTCCGCACGAGCGGCGCCCGAGCCGCACGCGCGCCCCACTCGAGCCTTGCCGGAGTTGCACTAGAGCGGCGCACCAAACGTTCGCTGTAACTGCACGCGAACAGCACGCGCGCAGCTCGCGAGCGGCTCGCGAGCGGCGCGTTCGTCAGGTCTGGACGCACTATTATGTAGACCTCTCAATGTGAAACAATCAAAATACCAATGACTAATATTAGGTTAGAGTGCGCGCAAGATAACTCTGCGCGCGGCCAAAATCGGAACGAATCATGTTCCGCCATAATGTTGCCGTTTTATTAACTTTGTCACTAGATCTACCTGATTTTAGGAATAAATGAAAATATAATAATAAAGATTATAATAGACCCCATCAGACGATAATAATCATACTGCATTCTTATTCACTCACGGCACATTTATAACCTTAGTTCTTTTCCTTTGCAAATTACGTAAAAATACCAATTAATTTAATTGATATGTAGTAAATTTAAACGTACATAACTTAGCTCAATTAAAATATAATAAACCGCAAGAGGGCTGCCCAATTTTAATGCTCACGAATATATTACTTTTCCTTAAAATGTAGGACTTTGTATTTTTGCGATCATGGCAACATTTACCACGCCCTCCGTCGCGCGCAGAGTTATCTTGCGTGCACTCTACCTATGAAATTGGCGTTTTTTTCTCACAAATATAGGACCTCGTCACTTCTATGATTTAAAACATTCATCAATTGCTTGATATTATATCGAATAATGACCATCATAGACAACTACCAATAGTAAAAAAACCTTATTACTTATAGTTTTCTACACATAAAAAATACCTTAAAAATGACTCCTCTTTTTGTTAGCAGAAATGACCACTATTTTTGTTTTAACTTACCCAAAACTTATTTTTGTCGCATAATCTAAGTGGCATACGTTATCTTAGTTTTTAAACATTAGTGCATAAAAGTTGTAAAACATTTGTGTTCATAGTTGTTAAATAAATTAAGAAAATGTTAGTATGAAAAATGCAACTTCTTTAAAATTCTCCATACAAAACGCCGATTTCATAGGTGGGGGACCTAATACATTAACCAGTAATTTATGTTATGTTGTAAAGCTAATTAAACTACAATATACCTAATATTGTAATTGTGTTCATTCAGCGACTCCTGTTGCTGACTGTACAAAACAGTTTTGACAGGTCTACATACACAGTGGCGCCACCTGGTGTCGATTTTAGAACTACTCAAAACATGATGCCATTTTGATTATTTTATTTTTTATATGAACATTTAAATCACAATGTATTTCTACATTTTTTAATAAATAAAATACATTCTTCAATATAAAAACACGTTATTTATTTAACAATGATCCATAATTAAAATAATTCATTTAAAATTAAATTATATTTAATGAAACACAATTATTATTATTTTACTTAGTCACGTTTGACTCCAGACTCATCTGATGATAAGCGCAGATAGGGTCTTAGGGCGATGCCTCATTAGTGCGTTGCGTTGGCTCGTCCCAACGGATCAACACATTGTATGCCACACCTGCGTTGCGACGACGCACGACGTCGCAGCGCAAGAGGACGACGCACGCACCTCTAGCAGTGGAACACTGTCCGTCGTCGCACCGGAGCTCCGACAGCGCAGCGCATCACCCTCCCCCCGCTTCGTCTGTCGTCTGCCCCTCTAGCAGTGGAACACAGTCCGTTGTCGCACCGGAGCTCCGACAGCGCAGCGCATCAATCTCCCCCCACTTTGTCTGTCGTCCGCCGATCCGTTGAAACGTCGCGTGCGACGACGCAACACTTTAATGTGGCATTTCATTAAAAATTTATGGAAAACGACGCAGCGTTGACGCTGCGACTCAACACACTAATGAGGCAGAGCTCTAAGATGGACACGAATACAAGTAACACAGATATAGAGGGACTCCTCTATACCCCTCTGGCTCTCACATACACACGACGGAACACAGTAAACTGCTTGGCGCTGAACTTTAATGTTCAGGTGGTAGCTAGCCAGGCGGACCGTATAGATCCTACCACCAAGCGTCAACGCTTACCAAATAACAATGATTATAGTTTTTCTGCCTAGCTTTTTCCCAACTATGTTGTGGTCAACTTCCAGTCTAAACAGATGCGGCTGAATACCAGTATTTTACACGAAGCGACTGCCATCAGACCTCCGCTACCCAGTTACTGGACAATGCCGATATCTTTAGACCACTTGTCAGACTTCCGAGCTTCTGACTACCCGTAACGACTGTCATAGAAATTCGTATGACACCCGGACCGACTGTTTACCGTGTTCTCCGAGGCACGGAGGAGTCTCGATGTGTAACGAACGGTCACCCATCCATTGACTGACCGCGGCAAGCGCAGCTTAACCTCGCAAATCGTATGATCCGCGCGGTTGGTAATTAGCCACGAGCACCTCTAACAACTATTCTAGTTTATCATTACATATTGGGTGTAAAAATACCCTTAACGAAGCCGAGAGCCACGTATTCTTCCCATCATTACGAAGATTTTTTGGTATTGGGCCATACCTGGGAACCGACTGGTTATGGAGATATTGAAGGTCAAAGTCACCATATTTTAGAACATTTTTCACGAAAACTAAGTTTAAATGTTATTACTAAACATTCTTCTATACAAAAATTATCAACATTTTCGAAATGAAGGCACAGTCTGCTGCGCACGCGCTTACATTGCGCGCTACAATTAAAAGCTGTTTTTAATACCATAAAATAAAAGTCGTTTCCCAGCAATTATTTTTGCTGTATGTTACTTAGTTTGATGTACAGTATGCGTAGACTTGGGCTTCGCTACGGCTATATTTACACCCAGTGTATAAATCATAATTATTCGGTGGTAAAAAAAAACTATTCTACTGCTTAAATTATTTAAAAATTAATCACTGTATTGTCTTCGGCGCAGGTTTCTTCAGTAATCCTGAAACAAAATTTAAATTCCTGAATTATACAGAGTTAACTTTAAATTAACTGGCAAAACTTCACAAGCAGTGGCGTAACGTGGGGGGGGGGGGAGGGCAAAGGGGGTCTGCCGGGGTCGCGGTGCATGCAACAGCGAATCCCGTGACCCCGGCCTTAGGTCAGAAGGAGGGACACCGTGGGGTTTTAGCCGGTAAAGTCCGGCACTCCCCCCGTCTTCCCCAGACGGGGGACAGTCCATGAGGATTTCCCCACGTAAAAGGGGGTCAAGGCCCCGGGCGGCGCAGATTTAGGGGGCGTCTGGTCATACACCCATATTCTAAGACGTTCCTCCAAAACTTACTTGACTCATACTCGACTCAGAACGGCCTCGAAAACACCTTCAAAATTGTATTCTTAGTCGCAATTTCGAGTGAACTTTGAGGTTCCTAGACGGAGTCATTACGTCATAATTTGAATTATCTGCATCGCGCAAATAACGCTGCGATAAATAATTGTAAGGATTATCGTAAGCATATTCGATAAAGTAAAAATTAATTTTTGTTACATACGAACTTTGACACTTTCTTCCTTAAGGTAGGTTCCGAGGTAACTTGAGTTTGACAGATGATTCCTTACCTCGACTGAGGAAATACTCGAGTCGAGGACGTTTATGTCAACTATAACTACCGATGGTAGTGAGTCGAGGTGGAGTCGAGTCGAGTAACTTTTGGAGGAATGTCTTAGAATATGGGTGATAGTCATCAGATAACTGTATTATCTATCGGAACTAATAGGTACTTATTTATGCAAAATTTCAAGTCAATGAGACAAGTGGAAGTTGTTCAAAATAAAATTGCAAGAATGATTATAGAATGACGTTTTATTTTGAATCCTTTTGCAATTGTGGAGTAACGAGGTATCGTGTTCCTCCAACGAAAAGGGAGGATCCTCCTACCAGGCGGAGTCTTGTGCCTGGCGGGCCACTGCCCAATGGTTGATGTTGGGAACTTGTATATATACTATCTGCGTGTCAAACTTTGATACCGCGATGCAGGATAGTTTGCATGTGGCGCGATTGGTGCCGCCACACAATCAACACAGCAACAGGGTATCACAGTATTTTCACCGATTTTTCTGTTTAGTTGTGAAAATAGTGTTGGGGGGGGGGGGGTGGTGGCAAATTGAGGGGTGAGCCCGGGTGGAAAGAATACACGCTACGACACAGTTCACAGGGTTACTAGTTCTCATTAAAAGAAAACATTGAAATTTAAAAAAACACCGTTTTTTTTTTTAAAATAGTCTGTGGTATGTCCCACTGCTGAGCAAAGGCCTCCCCTTTTGCCTTTCAAACCTTTCTATTTTGCGCCACCTACGCCGCGGCCGACCTCGACGACGACGTCCTACTTCTCCGTCCAGTGAGTGACGATCTTTGCCCACCTCTCCGGGTGCATTCGAGCGACATGACCGGCCCACTCCCACTTGAGCCTGGCTGTTTCTTCTCCAACATCTGCTACTTATCTTTATTTAGTTAGATAAAAAGATTCCGAACTAATAGTTGCAGAAAGCCCAAAGGCCCATTCTACTTACGTGGTATACTGGTAGTCTTCATAATTTTCGGTTTGAATGTATTCTCTTGCGACGAACTCTTAAATTTTGACGGGAGTTTCCCTGAAAATAGTCAGTTAGTCAATATCTTTAATAAAAACATTAATTTTTATTTTTTTACCCTTGACTTGGACGAGTTTGGCCCTAGACTCACCTGACGGTAAGCGCAGACAGGGTCAGAGATGGCGCACACGAATCCAAGGAACAGAGATATAGAGGGACTCCCCTATACCCCTCTGTCTCTCACATACACACGACGAAACACAGTAAACTGCTTGGCTTACACTTTAATGTTCAGGTGGTAGCTAGCCAGGCGGACCGTATAGGTCTTACCACCAAGCATTATCATTATTATTTGTTATTACTTATCTTTATCTTTAAAGATATTATAATGAGGACGGTTACAAGCCTTATAGCCTATCGGTCGAACGCTTGCCTTCTATGGAGGATCAGAATGAGATACCGGTCCGCATCTGATTTTTCGAAATTGCGGATCAGAATTTGATCATCACTTGCGTTAACGGCGAAGGAAAACATCGTGAGGAAAGCTGCACACCTGAGAGGGCTCCATAAAGTTCTCGATGGTGTGTGTAGTCCGCCAACCCGCACCTGGCCAGCGTGGTGGACTAAGGCTTACAACCAACTCATTCTAAGACTAGGTCCCAGCAGTGGGGCAGTAATGACCTGGATATTAGGTGGAGCTACGATCATCTCAAGGTGGCTGATAGCAGATATATGAGATAGGTCAAGGATCAAGCTCAGTGGACTGAAAATGAAGAAGAACTTAATAAGTACTTACTAGGACTGATCTTTAAAAGATTCTTCTTCGACGAACTGTCACTGATCAACGACAATTTTTTCTGCGGTATTTTAGATATTCCGCCATTTTCTTTTTCAGTGCTGCCAGTGTTAAATGTTTTAATGTTGCCAGTTTTTAATGTCTTTTGAGGGTTTAGCGCTTTCAAAGAGTTTCTGTGTGATGAGATTTTATGTGTGATGTTTTTCATAGTTTTTATTGGTGAGATATTTAATTTCTTAAAGTTAGAAGTTACTTTAGTTTTCTTAGTAACTAAATTGCTGTTTATAACTCTTTCAGATACAATATCTTTCATGTTTGGTGTATCCTCGTCTTTGACATCTTTCTCAGTAACTTTATTACTTATTTGAGATATTATGTTTTTATTTTTAACATTATTTGCGTTTTTTTCTATAACATTTTTAACTGTTTGGTCTGTTTTGGCGTTTAAATTAACTCTGTCCTTATTTTTTAGGGTTATTTTAGAACCTTTGTTAGTCATATCTGGAAGTTTATCTTTATTCTTAGTAATAGCATCAGGAGCTTTTTTGATTGGTTGATCATCGTTTTTTGCGCTGGCAACATTCTTTTCTTTCGATTTTGTTGCGTCAGTAGTTTTAGGTTTATTAACAGTTTTGATCGGATTACTTTCTATATTTTTTGTGTTGGCAACATTAGAAATTTTCTCAGTGCTTTTGCTTTGTGGACGTTCAACGTTTTTTGTAGCATCTTTTTGTACATCTATATTTTCTTTGCTTTTTGCTTTAGTAACAATTTTAGATTTCTTCTTTTCAGTAATTTTAGTCTTAGCGTTATTATCTTCATTAATGCTATCTTCAGAGTTACCAGCCTCCTTTGTAGTCATATTTTTAGCTTTAGTGTTGCTATTTTTACCGATTTCAATTTTATTAGATTCCTTAACTATTTTATTTTTCGGTTTAATGTTACTTTTACCTTGTCCAGTATTGTCAGATTCTTTCACAATAAGTACTTTAAGTTTAGTGTTGCCTTCTATATCTTCAGTTTTGCCCGTATCTTTCACAACTTTAGCTTTAGACTTAGTGTTGCTACTTTTATCTTCAGCATTACCATTCTCCTTTACATTCTTGGATTTAGTGTTGCCTTCTTTCTTATCAGTTTTGCCAGAATCCTTCATATTTGTTTTAGTTTTACCATCCTTATCTTCAGGGTTACCAGCTTCCTTCGTAGTTACAGTTTTTGTTTTAACATTAGTTTTGACTTGTCCAGTATTAACAGAATCTTTTGCCTGTTTATTTTTAGGATTAATATTGCTATCTCTATCTTCATCATTACCAGTCTCTTTCACAATTTTATTGCTAGCAACTTTATTCACAATCTTATCACTAACATCATTAATTTTTCTTTTTTTACCTCCTTGAGTCAGAACATCATTCATTTTGCTTTTCCTAGCATTAGTCTCAACATTGGCAACACTTTTTTTAGATACATCACTGGGTACATCATTTTTCATCTTTTTAGTCCCACCATCACCATCTTCATCATCCATGTTCCTCTTTTGAGCAGGATTAGGTATGTTACTTTTTTGTTTAACCTTTTTTGGAAGACTTTTTGGTGGAGCCATTACTTCGCTGTCCCGTTTTTCAGTTTCGCTATCTCTTTTTTCTATATCGGTGTCTCTTTCTGTGGTTTTGGACTCTAGGTCTGATTCCGGGTCTATTGGGCCTCGGACTTCGAGGCAGGTGTTTATAATTTGGGCTAGAACTAAGGTCCGTTCGTCTGTTTGTATGGCAGGGTCCAGGAGTTGCTTGTGGGCCTGAGTTATTATTTTTATGTGGGATTCATCTGGAATTGTTTATTGAAGTTATTTATTTATTAAAAATATATATACATAACACACCTGTATTCCCCGAAGATTCGGGTAGAGGTGTATAATAACACCCTCATTTCGCCGTTATGTGTAAGTCGCAAAAGGGGGCGAGCCTATTCCCATCAACCGGACACAAATCCAAACTACGGGCTGCTGCTGAAGAATTTCACACGGAAAACCCCAATAACACTGCCCGACCTGGGGATCGAACCCAGGACCTCACGATCAGCAGTCGCGCTTGCCACCACAAGACCAACGAGGCAGATATAAATAAAAAAATCTTTATTTTGCCAGATATGAGTACAGTAAAGAAGAGTTACAAATCCTTACTATTATTATAACTACAAAAATAATTCTGTCTGTCCGACTGCTGACTGTTTGTTACCTCATCACGACTAAGTTACTGAATCGATTTAGATGAAACTTGATACAGAGATAGTCTGGAAAACGGATAAGAACTTAAGCTACTTTTATCTCGAAATTTGCGGAATACGCGATGATGCGAGGCTACGGGCAACCTCTACTAATTATAAAAGGTTAATTAGTTTTTAAATTATAAAAACTAATTATAAATTATGTAATTTGCTAATTTAGTTATAGTTCTCTTCGGTATTCAAAAATCAGGGGGTGGCAATGCACGCTACTCAATAAAATTTAATTTTTATTCTATATTATTGTATTATACAAATAAACTTGAATCTTTTTATAAATATACTAGCGACCCGCCCTGGCTTCGCACAGGTGCAATGTAGATACTAATGTGGGGCATATAAACCTTCCTCTTGAATCACTATCTATTGCTGAAAACTGCATTAAAATCCGTTGCGTAGTTTAAAAGATCTAAGCGTACAGACAGCGGGAGCGACTTTGTTTTATACTATGTAAAGAAGATAATGAGCAAATTAGAGTAGTTCTAGGTTTTAATTCCTTATTTCTAATCCGTCATAGGCAGATAAATGGTGTGATATTGATAATAAGATTACTCTTTCAGCTTTCAAACAGTACCTTATATATTTTTACTCAAATTTCCAATTTATCGGGTTTCAAACCGAAACATAGGGAGGGCCGTATTTTAGCACGCAAGTGTAATCTATATCTCCTCTATACATATCTATCTATCATCATCATCTTCCTGCCCTGGTCCCAAGTTACTTGGGGTCGGCGCAATATGTTTTTCTCTTCCACTCTTCCCTGTCAGCCGTCTCATTATCATTTACTCCCTTATCTTTCATATCCTCCCTCACACAATCCATCCATCTTTTCTTAGGTCTCCCTCTCCCCCTCCATTCATCAACATTCATATTCATCACTCTCTTAGTCACATGTGTTTCATCCCTCCTCATCACATGCCCATACCAAGACAAACGCTTTCCTTTCAACTTTTCTGTCACTGGTGCCACTTTCAAACTTCCTCTAATATACTTATTTCTTACTTTATCCATTCGCGTCACTCCACACATCCATCTCAACATTCTCATCTCCGCTACGTGTAATCTTCTTTCTATCTATACATATGTATAATAAATCTGTAGACTTGACGTGTCTATACATTGGAAATAAAAAATAATAATTCCGGTGGTGTTAAACAAGAACTAACTAGCTGTGTCCTCACGGCTCCGCCCGTAGCCTATGTTACTCAGCGATAATGTAGTTTTCTAACGGCAAAATATTTTTTGAAATCGGTCCAGTATTTTTCAAGTTTATTCGTTACATACAAAAATACAAATCTTTCCTCTTTATAATATTAGTATAGATAGTAATATAGTATATAGATAGAATCCATATCGATCATTTTTGGAATTTTTGTGTTGATCTGTTTGTCGGTTTGTTTGTGCACGCTGCACGTAAAAAGTACTGACTCAATGCGGTTGACTTTTATAGACAAATATTGTGCGTATCACGGAGTAACATTTAGTTTTTGTTTATCGTGATTGGTTCGCTCAATTAAAATATATTAGAATTTAAAGACGCAGGCGAAGTTGCGGGCATATCTAGTTAATACATAAATGTAACAAAAACATACCCATATAATCCAAGTCGAACTTCATTCTGTGGTGGAACCGGGCGACCGGCGACCATTTGTTCTCAAGCCTCCACGACACTTCCAGAAGATCTGCGCATTTCATCACGAACCCACCTTCAGTCTGGAATGGAAGAGTATTTTACAAACCGGCAAATATTGCTTAGATTAATAGCAATAATTATACAAAGAGAAGTAGATACATCATTGACGCGGCAGAGGTGACGATATATCCCGTGTGGAGACGTGCTAGAACAGGGGTCGCCCAATGGCGGACCGCGGTTCGCATCCGGACCGCCGACCCATTTTGTGCGGACCGCGAGAATAGCAACTTGCACTACCGAGTACGTAATGTAATAAAGATGTATCTCCCGCATTATCTTTGTTAATAAATATTTTTTTCTATAAAATGTTGTGCGGACCGCGATGGTCATTTCTTAAAACGGACCCCGAGCGACACTAATTGGTGACCCGTGCTAGAATATAAAACTTCCTCATTGCACGCTGGGAATAGACGCGTGTTGTAAGATATAAATAACCCAGCACACTTAGTGGTAGGATCTATACGGTCCTGGCTAGCTACCGCCTGAACATTAAAGTCCGGCGCCAAGCAGTTTACTGTGTTCCGTCGTGTGTATGTGAGAGCCAGAGGGGTATAGGGGAATCCCTCTATATCTCTGTTACTTGGATTCGTGTGCGCCATCTTAGAAACTGTCTGCGCTTACCATCAAGTGAGACTAGGGTTAAAAGCCACCAAGCTTAGAAGACAAAATATCAAAAATACACCAATTGGTGTATATTGCATATAGCTATCTCTTTCACTCTTGTACTTCTTCCTATCTTCGTCTTACTCATTACAGATACTATAGGTCTACCAGAATCTGATGGCAAATAGGGAAATTAAATGTTTTTGTGGGTAACACAAGGGTAATTTGAATAAAAAGTCTTGATACTTGTAATTTTCTTTTCTTTACTTCTTTTCGATCTTCTTCCTGCCCTTATCCCACACTAGATGGCGTCGGCACAACATGTATTTCATAAATCCATGTTGTTAGAGGTTTTGGCTTATTGTTTTATGTGACCCAATGTGCTTGCTGATATTATGCACTGAGTCCCAAAATGATATGCTGATATATGGTTTTTTGCAATTTTATTGTAATGGAAAAGGAAACCTTGTTAAAATAAGTATGTTTATTAAAAATGTTTGAACAAAAAAACATTGAGTCGGCGCATGCATCAGCGCATAGCTAAGTTATACCTGCATGTCAAAATGATGCCTGCCGGTACATGCATCGACTTTATTGAGTCAATGCATGTACCACCAGTAACAACGAAATAATGTAAATGTGTATATTATAAGAAAAAAAAAAAAACAATAATAATAATAATATTAAATAAGTAAACATATATATAATGTGATGGACTCGCATAGCTTAAGTAGAATAAGTAATATTTATAGTAATATAAATAATACATGTTGTATTTCCGATACAGGAGTATCAAATAAGTAAAATAAAATAAAAAGTAAATAATTAAATAACAGCAAAACAGAGCGCGGACGAAATGTCTGCGGTGAATAAACTCATTTAAAAAAAAAAAAAAAAAAAAAACAAAAAAACATTAATCAGAACTGGAAAATGTATCAACTACAGTCATACTCGTTTTGACAAGTGACATGTTGACATTGCCATATGAAAACCACTATTTGTTATTAATTTTTAATGCCATGAGATTCTGGTTGACCTATAGTAATAATTATGCACGATCGAATTTTAAACGAAAGGCGGAATTAGGGAGGGCGGAATCGTCGCTAACCACTCCCTCGTCAAGATTGCGCCTTAGGATGTAGTAATGAATGCTTACCGCCTGATATAATGATAATGATGACTGCCGATTTTAAATAGTTAGGTACTTACAACATAAAATAGGGGGCTTGTGATTAATTACCAACCGCGCACATCATAGGGTTTGCGAGGTTAAGTTGCACTTGCCGCGGTCCGTCTGTATATGGGTGACCGTTCGTAACACATCGCGACCCCTTCGTGCCTCGGAGAGCACGTTAAACAGTCGGTCCCGGGTGTCATACGAATACCTATGACAGTCGTTACGGGTAGTCAGAAGCCCGAAAGTCTGGCAACAGGTCTAACTTTATAATATCAGCATTGCCCAGTAACTGAGTTCCGGAGTTCTGATGGCAGTCGCTCCGTGTAAAATACTGGTATTCAGCTGCATCTGGTTAGACTGGAAGCTGACCCCAACATAGTTAGGAAAATGCTAGGTATATATATATCATAAAAAAATGAGAAACTTACATGGGGCTCCATAAATAATGCGTTGGTGTATTTGTTAGCTAAGCGAGCGAGCGTCGTGCGGCGGGAGCGGTACCCCGCTGCGAAGCTTTTTAATACCTGTAATAATATTATACAATAACTTCTGATCAGTATTCCCAGGCACTGTCAAAGCAACAACTACGTGTAGTCACGGCAGCCGTCACTGGCCATCGTTCGTTTAACAAACACCTCTCTGTCATTGGAGTTACAGACAGCCCACTGTGCAGAGCATACATGGAGGAGGACGAGACGGCAACCCACATGCTACTAAACTGCCCTGAGGTCGCCACATACAGGGCCAAGTACTTCGGAAACCCAGGTACTCTCCGAGAGATCGTCAGCGACATCAAGGGTGTGCTGGCCTATTTCGAGGAGTTAGGGTGGATCGAGTGACTACACTTACCACCCGTGACGCAAAATACGCGCTCAGACGTGAAGTTGCGGACACCAGCCCGTTATACTTTATACCTTCTCAGGAACTGAGAGTGCAATGATCAAGTTAAACTAGCTACTACATGACGCAGCGTTGACGCTGCGACGACGCAACGCAACGCATAGATGAGGCAGAGCTCTAAGCCTGAGCATCCACCAGAGCTGTGCTAAGCTGCGTAGCGAGGAATGTGTTTTGTAAGCACCAATAGAACCTAGCTTCGCTCTGCGCAGCTCTGGTGGATGTGGGCTTAGCGGAGCGAGGTTTTGTTCATACAAAACAAGCAAGAAATGCGAGCGAGGGATGTGTTGCGAGCAATGTGTTGCGAGGAATGTGTACCGCTCCCGCCACACCACCCTCATATTCGAAAAGAGTCCGCTACCTATCCTCGCACCGCTCATTTATACACATTAACACATTACCCATTCCTCGCACAGCTCTGGTGGAAAGGGTGACACCGTTTCACATCCTTGCTACACATTTTCCTCGCACAGCTCTGGTGGATGTCCACAGCACCGCTCCAACACAGCAAATAGCTTGCCATCCAAGTTAGGGTTTTAAGTCATGTACATTAAAGTCAATTTTATGGTGGACTGTAGTGGCAGCGCACTTGCCACGAACCGTCAACTATTTGGACATTTTTCCAGTTTTGCAACATTTTTCATTTATGCTCCGCTCCTATTAGTCGTAGCGTGATGTTATTAGCCTATAACCTTCCTCGATAAATGGACTATCCAACACAAAAATAATTTTTCAATTCCAACTAGTAGTTCCTGAGATTAGCGCGTTCAAACAAACAAACTCTTCAGCTTTATAATATTAGTATACATTATAAAATTTACTTTAACGCACACGATTTAAAGCTCTAACTTAAATGGCAAGTTATGTGCTGTGTATGCTTATATAGTGAGTGTTGACTTAACTCTGTAAAATGTTTTACATTGACCAACCGTCTTCTTCTTCTTCCTGCCCTTATCCCACACTAACACCCATATTCTAAGACGTTCCTCCAAAACTTACTCGACTCCACCTCGACTCACTACCAAGTTGACATAAACGTCCTCGACTCGAGATTGTTCCTCAGTCGAGGTAAGGAATCATCTGTCAAACTCAAGGTACCTCGGAACCTACCTTAAGGAAGGAAGTGTCAAAGTTCGTATGTAACAAAAATGAATTTTGAAGACATTATCGGATATGCTTACGATAATTCTTACAAGTATTTATCGCGGCGTTATTTGCGCGATGCGGATAATTCAAATTATGACGTAATGACTCCGTCGAAGAACCTCAAAGTTCACTCGAAATTGCGACTAAGAATACAATTTTGAAGGTGTTTTCGAGGCCGTTCTGAGTCGAGTAAGTTTTGGAGGAACGTCTTAGAATATGGGTGTAGGTGGGGTCGGCACAACATGTATTTCATAAATCCATGTTGTTGGAGGTTTTGGCTTATTGTTTTATGACCGGCCGCCTGCCTGACATCGACCCTCCTTGGGAAACAACATTGACCAAATGTATGAAGAAAAATATCAATAGAGTGTTGCCACAAAACAGATAGGTACAGAAGTCAATTTACATACAAGTGCGCTCGAGCAACGCACACATAGACACTACTCACGGACACGATATCTCGGACCGTTTGGGACCAGAGTGCGAGTGAGTGCGAGCGCGAGTGCCATGCGCTTGAGAGAGATAGATATATACACTGGCCTTCAAAAATAAGTATCACACTTTTAAAATATCAATTTTTTTTGTAAATTATAGAAGTTAGAGATTTAAAATAAAAAACGTTTTATAGCAATTTTTATCAGCTTTCTTTGAAACTATAGTAACAAAGTTAAACTCTTTTTTGAGTCCTTTTTGTTTCGAATATCTTATCTTATCTTGTGTACTTAAAAGTTATTGCAATTTTAAAAGTGTGATACTTATTTTTGCAGGCCAGTGTAGATAGAGCGACCGCCGAGCGTAAGTATGAAAAGTGAAGTACATACATGTGATTGACTTCTGTACCTATCTGTTTTGTGGTGGTGCTGTAACTTCAAACTTACTTCTATAGCGTCGCTGGGTACCTTCACTGAGTGAAGCACAGACTTTGAAAGCTCAATCTCATGTGAATTCTTGACAGGAACTACGCGAAGACCTCTGTATGACGGCGGCGCGAATTTGCGGTTCTAAATAGGCAGAACAATAATTTAATCGAAATGGTTTTTTTACCTTTTAACCTCTTGAGTCGCAATTCTGCGACAAATATTTCCGTGCCCCTGCCGCGCGTGTCGTATTTCTGCGACAGTGAACATTCATGGTTTTTTGTTCTATTTTCGTCCTATGAACTGCGTGGTACAACTAAAACGATTATTCAATAGAGATGTGATTTACAACAATTGCTTAAAATTGTTTCATAGCTCTAAGTATTGAAAAAGCTTAATATATTTATTGTAGGTATTATTTTATCGATTCGTTGTCGCGCGCTAGGGGCACGGCAATTGATATTTAGCCACGCGCTTAAAAGGTTAACATCATCTACAAACATACATAATCATATATCGTGGTTAAGTAACAACCGCGTCGACCATACGATTTGCGAGGTTAAGCTGCGCTTGCCGCAGTCAGTCCGTGGATGGGTGACTGTTCGTTACACATCGATACCCCTCCATGCCTCGGAAAGCACGTTACAGTTGGTCCCGGGTGTTATAAGAATATCAATGACAGTTGTTACGGGTAGTCAGAAGCCTGAAAGTCTGACAACCGGTCTAACCTTGGGATATCGGCACTACCCAGTTACTGAGTAGCGGTGGTCTGATGGCAGTCGCTCCGTGTAAAATACTGGTATTCAGCCGCATCTGGTTAGACTGGAAGTGGACCCCAAGATAATTGGGAAGATGCTGCTGACGGCCTATGTAGCAGTCTGTGGCGAGATGCGTCGTGACACGTACTATTCATATTTTTTTAGCTATTCAGCCAAAACCCGTCCCATTATATCTTTACATAGTATAAAACAGTCGCTCCCGTTGTCTGTACGCTTAGATCTTTTAAACTACGCAATGGATTTTAATGCAGTTTTCAGCAATAGATAGAGTGATTCAAGAGGAAGGTTTATATGCCCTACATTGGTATCTACATTGCACCCGTACGAACCCGGGGCGGCTCGCTAGTTAAGTTATAGAAAGCTATAATAGTCAATGTAACAAAAAAGTGACCCTATAGTACCCTAGGGAGGGGAAAGAAAGGAAAACCCTTCAAAAGATGGCAGGATGACTTGGTTAGGATGGCTGGTAAGACATGGACTAGACATGCAAGGAACACGGAGAACTGGAAGGGGTTGGAGGAGGCCTTTGCCAGAGGGCACACAGAGACTCAGAACTGATATTAAACTTGTACTACAACTGGACCTACTTATGCAAAAAGGAACCAATCCACACACATGCCAAAATCGAGCTAAGTATGAAGAAAGTTTTCAAAATGCACCTTCTATTGACCATGTAAAGATCAAAATGATCTGACAACTTTGGCACATATTCTGTCAAAGTTAAGATCATTTTGTTCCTTACAGGGTCGATAGAAGGTGCATTTCTAAAGCTTTCTACATACTTAACTCGATTTTGGCATGTGTGTGGATTGGTTCCTTTTTAACCGACTTCCAAAAAGGAGGAGGTTACTATGTTCGTCTGTATGTATGTTGTTTTTTTTTTTTTGTGTATTTGCATAAGTAAGTCCAACTATCACTCTGAAAAAAGTCTATAAATAAAATAATTGCCCAGTAACTGGGTTGTGGAGGTCTGATGGCAGTCGGTCCGTGTAAAATACTGGTATTCAGCCGCATCTGGTTAGACCGGAAGTTAACCCCAAGATGATTGGAAAAATGCTGCTGACGGCCTATGTAGCAGTCTGCGATGAGATGCAACATGATATGTACTTTTCATATTTTTTTGGCTATTCAGCCATACCCCGTCCCATTATATTAAGTTATAGCGGCCCGTCCCGGTTTCGCACGGGTGGACATTTTTCCCGTTTTTGCAACATTTTTAATTTATGCTCCGCTCCTATTGGTCGTAGCGTGATGTTATATAGCCTATAACCTTCCTCGATAAATGGACTATCCAACAAAAATTAATTTTTCAATTCCAACCAGTACTATGCGTGCCAACTAAGAAAAGTACTGTCAAGACGCCATTTTGATCCGCAATACTCGTGAACTTCGTTACCAAAGCGTAAGGTGTGCAAAAAAGCAAATAAAGAAATTACCTATACTCAGTTTAATTATTTTTTGATCACTTTTTTGTTATTTGTAATCAATTTACGCCAAATTAATTACACAGTAATTATATTATTATTATGGCGATATATTAGGGTGACCAGTAGCATTTCGTAAAGTTAACTATATATATTAGTTCATTTTTTAATGAATACTGCTTCCAAATATTATTAATTTATCCAAAATTATCTATTTATGGAATTCAAGAAATAACATTTTATAAAAAATAATATAAATAATAATGAAATCTATGAATAAAAAAAATTTACATATTTTTTTTTCAGTTTTTTTTGCTATCAATATTAATTTGACAGCTATCGTGTGAAGTTGTAGCAAGCGCGATCCTATTCTTAGTTGACACGCGTCGTAGTTCCTGAGATTAGCGCGTTCAAACAAACAAATTCTTCAGCTTTATAATACATTTTAGTGTAGATAAAAAGCTATATTAGTCATACTTACAGGAGTATGCATGAAGAATGTTATAGTGAATGGTACGAGATCTATCCTGCATTCAGCTGTTACTTCCCTCCAGGTCCCAGCCTCTTTAACTGGGCGCTCCCTGAAGAACAATAAATTATTATACTACTAGAGGTTGCCCACGTGGATGCCGTTTATCAAGATTTTCGGAATAAAAGTAGCCTATATCCTTCTCCAAGTTCCTGACTGTCTCTGTACTGAGTTTCATCACAATTGGTTCAGTATTTAAGTCGTGAAGAAGTAACAAATAGACAGACAGTGTTACTTTTAAAGAAGGATCAATTTCGTATAAAGATATCGTCGCTGCGCCTGCAAAATACCCTATGTATTTTTTTTGATAATCGGTCTTTGATGCTATTATATATAATACTTCTCAAGCCATGTGCACCTGTAAAATCCGTTTTCTAATAATTTATTTGGTTAAGAAGACAGCATAATAAATTATTAGAAAACTGATTTTACAGGTAAGAAAGAAAGAAAGAAAGAAAAACCGTTTATTCACGTGAGAGTGACGCACATAAACATAGCTTTTTATAAAAATAAAATAACTGGCACAGCCGACGCTCAGCATAATGCCGTGGCCCGTGCACGAAGGCACGGAACCACGGCGCTGGTTTTCAGCGTAAGCCGGCGTGTCGCTGTCTCGGAACTACTAATTAAAAAACATCACATAAAGTTCCGAGGCACAGACAGTAGCACTGTTCTGCGGTCGCTGTGGACACAAAAGGACGCTGTTCGGCAATAAATAGTTACAGAGATAAAAAATATAAGGTGCAAGTGGCTTGACAAGTATTATAAAATACTACATAATACATAGCTAATTTTGCATGTGCAGCGTCAATATCTAATGCTGCGTCCAGACCTGCCGAATGCGCCGCTCGCGAGCCGCTTGCGAACTGCGCGCGTGCTGCTCGCGTGCAGTTACAGCGTACGTTTGGTGCGCCGCTCTAGTGCAACTCCGGCAAGGCTCGAGTGGGGCGCTCGTGCGCACATAGCTTCTTTCACGTTTGAACTATGAGCCTCAGTTGTGAATTTGCTTCCGAAGATGTCGGACCTTACGACTGCCATTAGCATAATTGCTGCAGCATCGGCTATTTTATTACTCACAAAAACTAAAAGGAAAAACAAAAGACGTTGGTGGCAGGTTCCACGAGCGGCACGCGCGCATCACCTGCGCCGCTCGCGTACGGCGCGTGGACGGCGCGCGAACTTCGTACGAACATGAAATGCACGCGCGCAGCTCGCGAGCGGCGCATTCGCGGCGCGTTCGTCAGATCTGGACGCACCATTAGACAAAAGAGAAACATTGAACATGTTGACTTTTGTAAGATCATCACCATAGCGACACTCGGCAGTGAAAACCTCGTAAATAAAATGTTCTTCAAATGCGTTTTATTTGTTCTTTACATTGATAAACTCGTCATACACGTACCAGTTCAACAAACTTTCAATTCAAATACTTCTAAGCTATCTATGACGTACGATGACAAACTTGTATTAACATTTGATGGGCCATTTTTTTGCAGGAGACAGTTATTTCTACCTGTTTTAAAAAATTGTATTTTACACATACATGGTTTTCACTGCCAACCGACGATAGCTAGGGACTATGGGGCCCTGAGTGATCATAGGGCTCTTTATAAACTCATTCAAGGGCCTGTGAAAGAATGAGGTACGGTGTTCCTCCAACTAGGCAGGTATTATGCCTGGCGGGCTACTGCCCAACGGTTGATGTTGGGAAGTTGTATCGTCAAATCTTGATATTGCGTTGCAGAATTCTGTGCATCATATTTGGAGGTTGTCATTATTGTCGCTGTAGTCTGCTAGACAATCATTCATCATCATCATCTTCCTGCCCTGTTCCTAAGTTACTTCTGGTCGGTGCAATATGTTTTTCTCTTCCACTCTTCCCTGTCAGCCGTCTCATTATCATTTACTCCTTTATCTTTCATATCCTCCCTCACATAATCCATCCATCTTTTCTTAGGTCTCCCTCTCCCCCTCCATCCATCAACAATATTAAGAATATCTATCTGCTAGGCAATCATTATGCTGTGTAATTCACATGTGGCGTGGTAGATGTCGCCACAGGCCCACTTCTTCTTCTTCTTCCTGCCCTTATCCCACACTAGGTAGGGTCGGCACAACATGTAATTCATAAATCCATGTTGTTAGAGGTTTTGGCTTATTGTTTTATGACCGGCCGCCTGCCTGATGTCAACCCTCCTTGGGAATACTCGTTGCGCCGTCGCGCGGGTGATCCAATGTGCTTGCTGATATTATGCACTGGGTCTCAAAATAATAGTGCCACAGGCCCACTATGCATGACAAAAAATTTGTAAACCCAGTAAGTTGTTCTCTACACACAAAGATGCTGTTCGCTGCTGGTACTGCTTGACACATAAGCCACCTGCCACAGTCACAGGTGGCCGGCCACTGCAAACTAACACCCATATTCTAAGACGTTCCTCAAAAACTTACTCGACTCAGGACGGCCTCTAAAACACCTTCAAAATTGTATTCTTAGTCGCAATTTCGAGTGAACTTTGAGGTTCTTCGATGGAGTCATTACGTCATAATTTGAATTATCTGCATCGTGCAAATAACGCCGCGATAAATAGTTGTAAGGATTATTGTAAGCATTTAGTTTAGCTTAGTTTACCTGGGCTGTATCTGCACTTAGCCTCTTGATTGGGTCATTGTGCGTGTATATATCGTAAGCATATTCAATAGTCTTCAAAATTTATTTTTGTTATATATGAACTTTGACACTTCCTTCCTTAAGGTAGGTTCCGAGGTACCTTGAGTTTGACAGATGATTCCTTACCTCGACTGAGGAAAAATGTCAAGTCGAGGATGTTTATGTCAACTATAACTACCGATTGAAGTGAGAAAGACCGAGTCGAGGTGGAGTCAAGTCAAGTAAGTTTTGGAGGAACGTCTTAGAATATGGGTGTAACTTTTCAATACATTCCGCAAATCTGCACACACTAATGGTGTGGCCAATGGTGGTCACATGAACTGCATGGAAACATCTGTGTCTGGCCACTGGCAGTGGGCAGTGGGTGGGTGCCCTAATAACTTATTAACTTACCTTTCTAGCTTAGGTTCCTCAACCAGAACATTGACCTCCGACTGTAACACCATCAAGTTGGTCAACTCCTGCGTGGCTTGTAGACAAGTCATCATCTTTGTTTGTTGAAGCTTCAGCTGGGGTATTGAGGGGCCAGTGTCAACGGCTTGTGGGAAGTCATCTTCCGAGTCGGAACTGTAAAGTTTTGTTTTACAATGAAAAGGTGGTGGAAACTGTTGAAGAAGTATTGTGATCAGTAGTAGGATTATTTGGGCTAGCAGTAACAAAAAATTACTCGTATTATTGATAAGTTAAAAAAAGTTACAATATTAAATGGTGTTAAGTAAAAACACAACTTAAGCTCAACAATTAACATTATAATACAGGTAGTTGTTTTTATTCGTACTTATTTATTTCACGATTTATTCTATAATAATAAAATTACCTTGCAGAATAATCTTCGTATCTGTTATTTTTATGATTGGCGCGAAAATCATCAATACTCGTTTCATAATACTTGATCTCTTCTAGGAGCTTCTCCTTATATGCCAACAGAGCTTTCCTCTTTTCGTTTATAGCATTGTTATTCGACATTTTAACTTATTTTCTGCAAAGCAAATAACAACAAAACAATGAATCAACGAAGTTTTCAAAATAACGCCTTTGTTTTTTTAAAATGCAATGTGACCAGTACCTCTACCATGAGTTTACACAGTCCAAACTCGCTAGCGTCTCCGTAAATTATTTGTATGAAATATTGTACAGCGCCCCTAGCGGTCACAGAAATAATTAAAATTCGTACCATGAGCACTATAGATTACGATAGGTTAAAAACCTAACGTAATCTATTCGATAGTCACTAACGTTTTTCAGCTATCACCATACAAAACGGTACCATGACTCACTAATTTCACTGAACCTATCGAATAAGACGCTTACGATAGTAGTTACGTAGCTCACTAGCATTTTGACGTGTGAAACATATGTTAACATTAAAGTTATATACGTTTTTGAGTCTACTAAAGTCTGCAAGAGCTTATTGGGCATGGAATATGTTAGTGACCGCGTTTAAAATAATAACTTTACATTTTAAATAACTTAATAGAAAGTAAAGTATAGTAAGTCATCTAATTTTTGCGTCAATGAATAACAAACATCCATCCTCACAAACTTTCACATTAATTTATAATAGTAAGTAATGTTAGAAACGTAAATTACCTGTTAATTTATTTATTTTAAATAACAATCCATACAATAAATTCAATAGAAAGTTGAAACATACATTTCCATGAACTCCACCAACAATTGAAACTGTGAGACACTGGTCCTCATTTTATTAAATAATCTGTTTGAATCTAATTGTACACTTTTAAACCACACAACGCAGCTCTGTGACACAACGTCAACAAACAAAATTACAAATTGAATATACGACCAAAGATTACAATAGTATACATACATATACGACGACAGTGACAATAAGGAATAAAAATTTAAAAACCACTAAATACTATAAGTAATCTATTAACCATCAACTTTTCTATTTAGTCGGTTTATTTGTGATATTGACTGTCATAACATTTTTAGCATAGCTATAACATTACATTTTGAGCTTAAGAGCCGTTCTCTCTTCTTATTAATGGGAAAGAAAGAAACAAAACATAAGTAGAGTGAAGTTAGCTAGATGACACGATCTATCGAGCTTACCTTAGCGCCTGCGTAAGATTCCGTAAATCTCATGGTGCGAGCATTATCGAAATCAATTTGATCCACGTTAGCACGCTAGCGAGTTCAACGCTAGCGAGTAATTTTTCGATGACAACTCATGGTAGAGGTACTGTTAACCGTGGTCCACCAAACGTTTCCTACCATTTACCGGTTTTTTCAAATTACAATCTTATTATCCTTAGAATGAAGGTTTTAGCCCATAGGTACGGTGTATTAGCATAGGTGCGGGCTTGTAAAAATTACAATTTATTTTGACCATGCTCTACAAAATATAAAGGCTTCCAAATTTCAGCCCAGCATAATTTAACAAATTTATAGAAAATATATACTTTTATTTTGTTACTCATTAGAGGTACTTATTTTACATTTATAATCAATAAAAAGTTGGTTGAAAAACCGTACAAATTAAAATGATCTAATATGTACACTTCCTAAAGCATGACATTTATTATTTTTGGATACATTCTCGAAACTATACTGAAGTAATTTAAAGGCAATTTTTACAAAATTATTTTAAGATATCTCTATTTTGAATATTCCGCAAAATTAAACATTTAATTAACAGATATTTTCATTTGAATCCTGCAAGTCATTATTTTTTCGATAGGTTTCGCCCGTTTCGCACTTCACGTTTCGTTACATTATCGCAGTTTGCAAATGACGTAACAAATTAGTATCCGAACGGTGATTTTTATCGCAAATACATGTCAAAGTGGACACAGTGGCCCGTAATGTTAATATTATAAAAAATAATATAATTTAAACGCAATAATAATATGATAACGAGTGCAATATTAATAATATAACAATATAAGTTAATCCTAAACGAACATAGGACATAAGTTATGCAAATTTCAATAAAAATAATTAGTTACGAACCGAATCTTAATAATCGTGTTTTAATTAAATAAATATAGTAAACATGCGAGCGTGCGGTTCATAGGTCAAGTTTGTGAGTGTTGTGAGGTATTTAGAGTCCCTAAATGTGTTAAAAGGACATAAACATTGTTTAAATAGAGAATAATCTGTGATAATTAAAGTGTGGAAGATCGCCGAGAAACTTGTTGAAAATGGGTCAGACAGGCAGCACGGTACCCGGTAAGCACTGCTAATTGTACTCTAAATACGCGCCAGAATGTTCTAACTGGTATCTAATTGGAATAAAACGGGGTTTCCTGATTATAACCTCCATTGAACCACTGTTGGTAATTGTTCCACTGTGTTTATTTATTGCAACATTATTGCAGTATAAACATTACTTACCTTTATCAAACATTACGTGTTACTGTTTAAATACAGCAATATTGTTGAAAACACAAGTTTTTCATTAAGAATGTTAGGTGATATCACAAAATTAGTTTTCACATGTAAATTGTTTTTTTTTTCTAAAAGATTGAGTAAAGTACTGTTATCTGACTTTGATGTTTATTGTTTAAGCACAAACATTACTTAATACCTGAAAAAGTAACTACTGTAGGGGTAGCCGGGGCCTTGAAGAATAGGGTCTCATTGTTGAAGAAGAGCCCCGGAAGAATAGGGGCCACATAATAAGTCAACAAAGGGCCCCATTATAAGTCAATAAAGGGATAATCATACACCTGCGTTTTTTTTATCATTGGAAAATCCTCGTGGATGTCCCTCGCTCGGGGAAGGCGAGGGGGTCTGCCGGACTCTTACGCTAAAAACCAACAGTGTTCCTTCTCTTGACCGTTCGGCCGGGGTCGCGGGATTTGCAAAGCATGCACCGCAACCATTGTACACCTGCCTGGGTCCCCAAGAATTCTATCTATGGCCCCTATTTACAAGCTTTTTAACCAACTTTCGAAAAAGGAGGAGGTTATCAATTGGGCTGTATTTTTTTACCTCACTACACCGTCATTTATAAACCTATTTGGAAAATTATATTTTTGTATGAAAGAGTGTTCTTTCGAAGTGGTCCCATTTAAATTTGGTAAAGATCTGATGAAGAACTATGGAGATAGACAATAGAACTCCTCAATGACGAACAGTATGCATATTATGATGATTTGATTATGTTATGAGCGGCGTCTTTAGTAGGTCCAACCATGTTTAAATTAAGGCATCTAAAATGAAAAATAAAAACATTTTAACAAAAATAAAATCGACTTAAAAAACGAAAAAAAGAATCAAATAATTACTATATCGTCACTCGAAAGCCTATACTACTCAAGTGTCATTTTTAGCCAAAATGAGTTATATATATCGTTGGATAGGATTTTAAAAATCCAATCTAACGATATATACATTTTGGCCAAAAATGGAGCTTAAGTAGTATTGGCTTTCCAGTGACAATATTATAAAATTAACAGTTTCAGAAGTTGGTGCCTACAATTTGGTTCAGCGTGGATTAGCACCCACTTCTGAAACTGTTAATTTTATAATATGGTAATTATTTTATTCTTATTTTAATTTTTTTGAATGCGGTTTTATTTTTGTTAAAATGTTTTTTATTTGTATCGGGGGCGTAGCTACCGCCGCATCTGCCGTATCAATGATACGGGGCACCTGGGCTACAGGGGCCCCGATGTGTGTAAGCAAAAATTCGTAAAATGTTATACCATAATCTCTCTCAAGCTCTTAGGCCGTATGCCAAACTCTAAACTCTTAAACGTTAAATGCCAGACTCTCCATACAGCCATGAACCATGGGTTTTGGTTTGGTTTTCTCCATTTGGGCTTCGCCGCAGTCGGGTAGAAGGGCCCCCGACAAATTTGACACAGGGCCCGTCTAGAGCCAGCTACGCCACTGATTTGTATAAACAAAATTACTCTAGAGTATGTCAAATGACATCACACATGGGCAAACTCTTTTCATCATATCGACGCCGGAAATGTCAGCCGGCGTAATTTCCTTACGCTAATTAAAACTCTGGGAATTAATTAAAGTAGTCTGTATACATCCATATTGGAGCATCATCTTTATAAAATAATGCAAATAGATGAGTGATTATAATAATTATATTTTTTAAGCATGCTGTGATGTTGCTGTCGGTATCTTGATGTTTTCTCCACTGTTAGACAAAAGCGATTTCTGACCATGGCTGTCCTACAAATTAATGTAGCTCTTAAAACCAAATAAGTAATTCATAATAAAGTATGTCAGTAAGTTTCTATTTGCCTTGTTGGCTGATCGTGAGGTCCTGGTTTCAATCCCCAGGTCGGGCAGAATTATTGGGTTTTTCTGTGTGGAATTCCTCAGCAGCAGCCCAGTTTGAATTTGTGCCTGGTTGATGGCAATAGGCTCGCTATTACATGGGACTGTAACATAACGGTGAAATGAGGGTGTTACTATACACCTCTGCCCAACCCAAACTCAAACTTTTATTTGCTTTCCACAATGGTATTAATAGATGGTGAGTAAATATATATAGTACATCGTGGACCCTGTTGGGCACGCAAAAATATTAGGAGAGAGAAAGGAATTGGTAAGTAATTTTTAACCGAATTCGATATCTCAATTCGACCGTATATATTTTTATTTATTTATTGAAGTATCTAGGTAGATTTTCGTATTCCTAATTCAATATTGATACGGGGAATGTAGGCGTGATGTTATGTTATGTAAAGTATCTTTTTTTAAATCAATGGTAGGCAAGGATTTTGTAAAATTTTGTAAATTCATAATTTTGCAGTTTATCGCATTGTCCTTGGCAGCACAGAGCTTTATATAAACTCATCATATTTTAGTACATATTGTGTACATACTTTGGTCACAGATAATTGAAATTATATCATGCTAGCTGTGTCCTCACGGCTCCGCCCGCGTAAGAAATTTTATTCCAGTTATAAATAAGGTTGTCTGGTAGATATCGCTATCAGCGATAAGACCGCCATTGTACCCTTAAATGTTTGTTATTGTATAAGAGCTGTGTTACAATTTTGGTGTACAATGAAGTATATTCTATTCTAAATATAGCCTATGTTACTCAGTGATAATGTAGCTTTCTAACGGCAAAAGAATTTTTGTAATCGGTCCAGTAGTTTTTAAGTTTATTTGTTACATACAAAAATACAAATCTTTCCTCTTTATAATATTAGTATAGATAGATATACCTAGTCTTGCCATAAATATTGTCACGAAGAAAAAAAAAATTTTTTATTGCAAATAATATTTATTACTTTTACAGTGTGTTAGTTTAATACATAAATATAAAACAATTTAAAATATAAAAAGCTTATTCGAAATGGTCTCCATTGGCTGCAATACAGTCCTTTAAACGTTGAAGCCAGTTAGTTATCAATAGAAGCACGCACTCTTTCCATGGGAAAATTCTTCACTGCCAATCATATGGATTGTTTTAGGGACTCAAATTATCATGGCGTTTAGAGCATGCCGTACTCTCTAAAACTGACCATAAATCATAATCCAGCGGATTAAGATCGGGACTAGACGACGGCCAGTCTTCAGCTCTGATGAAGTCCGAAACGTTCACTTCCAACCAAGACTGCGTGGACCGAGCTTTATGACCCGGCGCCGAGTCTTGTTGGAAGGACCATACATGGTTATTGAACATGGTGTTGTTAAGGGGCTTAACTGCCTTCTCAAGAATGGTATCTTGTACACTTGTGCCGATGTTTTGATACCTTTTTCACAAAAATATGGCTCAGTCACTCCTTCATAGCTAACACCCCACCAAACCATCACTGAAGTCGGATAATGCCCACGTTGCACTCTGTCGACTAATTGGGAAGCTTCCTTAGAGCTTTGAGCATAAATACGGTCATTTTGTTTGTTAAAATGTTGCTCAATTGTAAAGATTTTCTCATCCGTAAACAAAACTTTTCTGTGACCTTCCTTTGCGTACCGCTTCAGTAGTTGTTTCGATTTTACCACCCTATTCTTTTTTAAATTATCAGTCAAAAAATGACCAGTGGGTCTCTTATAGGCTGCAAGTCCTAAGTCATCTTTTAAAATACGCGACATGGTTCTGGGTGCTATCTTCATCTCCCGAGAGAAAATCTTTTGCTTTCGGACAGGATTTCTTCGAATTCTTTCCCTTACTGCTTTGACCACCTTTTTCGTACGAACACTACGTGGACGGCCAGATCTTTTTCTGTCACAAACAGAGGAGGTCTCATTGTACCTATTAATAGCTCGGTACACAAACATTTGACTAATACCAAGCGTATGGAGAGTTTTAAAAATTGCATTTGGCTCCATACCAACTTTGTGTAATGCAATCACAGCGATTCGGTTCTCTTTATCACCCCACTCCATTTTAATATCGCAAAATATTGTACAATGTATTGGCGCCAAAATTAGAAACCTCAATGAACAATCGTATAAAAATGACAGTTTCCAAATTCAAATGTAATCTTTCTTATTTTTAATTGTAACAGTATTTATGGCCAGACTAGGTAGATTAATAGAAATAATTGGGTCAACAATAATGTAATCAGTAATTATCAGCTCTTGATTATATTTAAATGAGCTATAAGTACAGGTGCTCAGAATTTAGCAGAGGACGAGGTGTAAGAGGGGCTCATGGCTCACTAACAACCGCACGGATCGCACGATTTGCGAGGTAAAGCAACGCTTGCCGCGGTCATTCTGTGGCAGCTAGACATTTGGTACACATTGAGACCCCTCCGTGCCTCGGATAGCTGGTTCAACGGTCAGTGCCGGGTGTCATATAAATATCTATGACTAGCTGTGTCCTCACGGCTCCGCCCGTAGCCTATGATACTCAGTGATAATGCAGCTTTTTAACAGCAAAAGCATTTTTGAAATCGGTCCAGTAGTTTTTAAGTTTATTCGTTACATACAAAAATCTAAAAATACAAATCTTTCCTCTTTATAATATTAGTATAGATGACAGTTGTTAAAGGTAGTCAAGCCCAAAAGTCTGACAACCGGTCTAACCGTAGTATATCGGCATTGCCCAGTAACTGGGTTGCGGATGTCTGATGACAGTCGCTTCGTGTAAAATACTGGTGTTCAGCCGCATCTGGTTAGACTGGAAGCTGACCCCAACATAGTTGGGAAAAAGCTAGGCAGAACAGTATGTGTGAAACAAGTATTTCCAATTCAAAATTCACTCACATTAGGCTGGACATCCACCGGAGCTGTGCGAGGAAAATGTGCGGTGCGAAAATGTGTAGCGAGGATGTGAAACGGTGTGACCCTTTCCACCAGAGCTGTGCGAGGAATGCGTAATGTGTTAATGTGTACAAATGTGTGGTGCGAGGATAGGTAGCGGACTCTTTTCGAATATGAGGGTGGTGTGGCGGGAGTGGTACACATTCCTCGTAACACATTCCTCGCAACACATTCCTCGCAACACATTCCTCGCAACACATTCCTCGCAACACATTCCTCGCAACACATTCCTCGCAGCACATCCCTCGCTCGCATTCTCGCTTGTTTTGTATGAACAAAAACCTCGCTTCGCTAAGCCCATATCCATCAGAGCTGCGCAGAGCGAAGCTAGGTAAATGAAGTGATTCTATTGGTGCTTACAAAACATATTCCTCACTACGCAGCTTAGCACAGCTCTGGTGGATGCTCAGCCTTAACGTTATGTTTACAGTGCTTAACAACATTCGTGCTAGACCTACGGGTCTGCTGAACCCTATTTCGAAGTAGGCTTGTATAGTTGTAATAATACTCCTTACTGTAGCAAGTAATTTAGTCAATATAAAATACTAGCGGCCCGTCCCAACTTCGCACGGCTGGACATTTTCCCCGATTTTGCAACATTTTTCATTTATGCTCCGCTCCTATTGGTCGTAGCGTGATGTTACCTATAACCTTCCTCGATAAATGGACTATCCAACACAAAAATATTTTTTCAATTCCAACCAGTAGTTCCTGAGATTAGCGCGTTCAAACAAACAAACTCTTCAGCTTTATAATATTAGTATTTAGGTAGATATGAACAAAGAACTGCCTCGATCTAGTGGTGGCAAGTGTGACTGCTGATCGTGAGGTCCTTGGTTCGATCCCCGGGTCGGGCAAAGTGTTATTGAGTTTTTCCGTGTCGTATTCCTCAGTAGCAGCCCGGAGTTAGGATTTGTGTCCGGTTGATGGCAACAGGCTTGCCTCCTATTACATGGGACTTAATAGTGAAATGAGTGTGTTAGTATACACCTCTGCTCAACTCTTCGGGGAATATAGGCGTGATGTTATGTTATGGACTAAGTTTTTTTTGGGTGCTTTATGGATATCTGTGTCAGACATGTTTTACTACTCAATAGGGTAGTTGACTACTATTAAAAATGTACAACAATTTAGTATCATTTTAAAGAAAGTATAGATACAAATTGATATGTGAAAAAATAAATAAAATCAATGAAAAAATAGAGGAGCTACACGCTTGTGAAGTTTTTGGAGGGGGCATTTTCTGTCCTTGTCGCGCGAAACGGATATTGTATGGAGTGGTGTCATTTATTATTATGAAGTTTGCAAGGTATGTCGTCATTGTGGCGTCATGTTGTCTCTGTCTAGTGAGCAATTTTCAATCGTTTATAACTTGGGCATTTTATTAAATATTTCAGTAGTTTTTTCACTGTTGCCTATCATTTTTGTAATAGTTTCGAGATTTCTAATAAAAAAATTATAGTCACATACCCTATTACAAACACAGTGTGAATAAAGGCTTTAATATTCATAGCTCATTCCACACGTTGCCCTACATTGTTACACTCGCATAGTTTTTCCACCACTAAGTCTGGACTTTAAAAGAGACCTTGATCTCTGAGTTTGTTTCGTCTTTTATTCTCAGAGCTAGTCATCACATCGAGACCTCCCCGTGCCTCGCAGAACACGTTAAATTGTCGGTCCAGAGTGTCATACGAATACCTATGACAGTCGTTTCAGGTAGTCAGAAGCCCGAAAGTCTGACAACCGGTTTAACCTTAGGATATCGGCATTGCCCTGTAACTGGGTTGCGGAGGTCTGATGGCAGTCGCTCCGTATCAAATACTGGTATTCAGCCGCATCTGGTTAGACTGGAAGCTGACCCCAACATAGTTGGGAAAAGAAGCTAGGAGGAATATAATTCTCAGAGCTAGTCAGATAGTACCTGACGGCGCCATCTCGTCTTAAAAAAAACATTACATTGACTTGTAAAAGTGTCTGTAACAGATTTATTTATAGAAATAAAAATCATTTAACTTTTATCACTCTATTCACATTTGTTGACTTATTTGTTATGTTTAATTACTAATTAAGTTAAAAGACACAGTAATTACTTAATTACAGACTGATAAACTGTATTTATATAAACAATAGCGCGTTATCAATTTTAACATAAAATTATAATTACTGAAATATGATTAATTAACATATAAAGTATGTAGTTAAAGTTAAAACAGGTACCCAGTCCAAAGTTCTATCGACTGAATCTAGACTGTCTGTAGGTGGATTAAGGCTGAGCATCCACCAGAGCTGTGCTAAGCTGCGTAGAGAGGAATGTGTTGCAAGGAATGTGTTGCGAGGAATGTGTTGCGAGGAATGTGTACCGCTCCCGCCACGGCTCATTTGTACACATTAACACATTACGCATTACACATTACGCATTCCTCGCACAGCTCTGGTGGAAAGGGTCACACCGTTTCACATCCTCGCTACACATTTTCGCATTACATATTTTCCTCGCACAGCTCTGGTGGATGTCCAGCCTTAGACCAAACGAGTGAATTCTCATTCTATCCCCACTCCATCAAATTCTTTCGGTGTAAACAGAGACAGAGCATTCTTTCGTTGTTATATCTTGTTTGCGGAGATTCTATGGAATGCTCTAAGAATGCTCGCCCGCTTGATGTAAATAGCGCTCGAGCGTGCGATCAAGTTGCTTAGAGCGTTCCTTCGTGATCGGACGTGCTCGCTCCTCGAAGCGATCTCTTCAATGCGTTCTTGTGTTCGGCTGATCTAAACATCTCTAGAGCATGTGCAAGAATTCCAGTTCTGGTTCGTTGTCATTTTTGGTCGTTGGTATTCTTTTGGTGTGAATGATGAAAACGAATTATAGTTTTTTTTTTTTTTTTAGTGGGTTTTATCTTGACTCTAGTCTAGTTCAGAGGAGACAGAGACAAAGTCTACGATGGAGTGAGCTTACCCAGAAGCAGCCTGTTAGCCTAGCTAGCTACCACCCTCACATTAAACTCCGGCGCCAAGCAGTTAACTGTATTCCGTCGTGTGTATGTGGGAGCCAGAGGGGTATAGGGGAGTCCCTCAATATCTCTATTCCTTGGATTCGTGTGCTCCATCTTAGACCCTGTTCCCTTAGATCCCAACCTTCTTCTGCGATATGAGAATAGCTCATGCCGTGGTGATGAGGTTACCCAGTCAGCAAGGTTGGTAGTGGAGCTGACTGCACAGGGTGCGACGGACGAACTGGAGTATCTTCAGGAGTGCAGGCTGGAACTGCCTCGTTGGTCTAGTGGTGGCAAACGCGACTGTTGATCGTGAGATTCTGGCTCCGATTCCCACATCGGGCAAAGTGTTATTGAGTTTTTCCCTGTGGAACTCGTCAGTAGCAGCCCGTAGTTTGGAATTGTGCTCACTAGTTTTTTTTTTTAGAAAAATAATTTTCGCTCTCTAGGATTTCTCCTGTATTTTGCGTTGGTGCGTTTACAGACACAAATCTTCACATGCACAACCATCCAGACCCGGAACAACTATCTGTAGGCCATACAAATATTAGTTCCGTACGGGAATCGAACCCACGACCCGTAACACAGAAGCCGATCGCTCAGCCATTGCACCAAACGTGTCGTCGTCGTCGTGTCGTCAGTTGATGGCAATAGGCTCGCCCCCTATTACATGGGATTTATACATAACGGCGAAATGAGGGTGTTACTATACACCTCTGTCCAATCTTTCAGAGAATACAGGCGTGATGTTGTTATGTTGGCTCTTTTCATGAAGTACTAGATTGCTCTATACCAAGGGTGGCCAACTTGATTCGTCCCAAGATCTACTGTTTACTGAGTAGACTGTGCGATCTACCAATAACATAATCAGTACCTCTTCATTCAACTAATATTAAACTTTATTTTTCTTTGCCTTGCCATACTCGACTAGATTAAGAGCCGCGATCGACTGGTTGCCCACCCCTGCTCTATACTGATGTGTTACTAGACTAATATTGATATTGACCTTATATTATGTACTAGAAACAAAGAATACTCGAACAAAAACTATGGTACTGTCATAAGTTCATTATAATTATTACCTTACCCGATACACGAAAAATAATAATAAATAACACTCGTGCCACACAAAAATCGACCTTATATCCACGCGATAAAACTCAATGTTGCTCTGCCTACACAAAACAGCTGACTGTCAGCTGTAAAATTGCATACCTGTGTAGTTGTTTTTTTAATTTGATTCAATGCAAGCGCACGTGCATATTTCCATTGTCAATATTGCAAAATGGACTAACAAAAAATATATGGGATATTCGACTCTATTCTCAACACATTAAGACTTATTCTTCAGAGATTTTGCGATGTAGAAACTGAGTCAAAGTATTTTAATGCTTAAGCCGCTGTATTTAAGGGTATTTTTTGAATGGCTTCTAGTAGGTTATTTGATTAAATAAATTGGGGTTCGGTAAGAAAATAATATGAATCGGAAGGTGGGTTCATTTATTGGCAAATGTTTGCCAAAAACAATGAAAATAAAGGGAGTACACATGGTGTATGTTAAAAACATATGGTCACGAAATGTGTTTGACATTTCATTCAACTCAGCTTATTACAAGCCCACTGTTGGACATACGACTCTACCAGTAGGCTTGGAAAGAGTACTGTCACATTTTGATTAATAAATAATAAAAAAAATATTAAAGTTAATGTGAGTGTATTTTGAATCGAAAATACAACTGTCCTATAACATTTTGGTTTATTTTTTTGCGACATACACAATTTGTATCATACGTAGATATGAATAAAGTTTTCAATTTAATTTCATAGTGGCGCCGGATCTTGTTCACCAACTAAACTAATATTATAGAGAGGAAAGATTTGTATTTTTGTATGTAACGAATAAACTTAAATACTACTAGATCGATTTCAAAAAATATTTTGCCGTTAGAAAGCTACATTATCACTGAGTAACATAGGCTATATTTATATCCCAAAATATTTTTAAAAAATGTCCACCCGTGCGAAGCCGGGACAGTCTGCTAGTCTTAAACTAAAATTACAGGATTTCTATCTTTTACTAACAGACGGCGCGAGAAAAGGACAGTGATAGATAAGAACTAAGGCGCCCCGTACACAGTCAATCTCGATCGCGATCCGCGATCAAAATCAATGATCGCGATCCAGATTGATAATGTACGAATTAGATTGACGGAACGGAACAAAACAATCTGGATCGCGATCATTGATTTTGATTGCGGATCGCGATCGAGATTGACTGTGTACGGGGCGCCTAAGTGAGAGATGTCAAACTAGTTTACGCCTTGAACGTCACCGTGTTTTTAATCGACACCATCTGACATGTCGTCTTAACATGACAACATCACGCCTTGTATTCCCTGAAGGGTTAGGCAGAGGTGTTTTAGTACACCCTCGTTTCGCCAGTTACGTTTAATTCCCATGTAATAGACGGCGAGCCTATTGCCATTAACCGGGCACAAATCCAGACTCTGGGCTGCTACTGAGAAATTCCTAATGGAAAAACCCAATAACACTTTGCCCGACCTGGGGATCGAACCCAGGACCACAAAATCAAATCAAATCAAAAGTTTTCATTTCACATAAACCAATACAGGTGCTTATGAAAAGTCGAATTTAGATGCACGGTTCCAATTAGTCGTTTCCTATAGAGAAGAGCCGGCAAGAAACTCCATGGTTACTCTTTTAAAAATAATATCTTTTAACAATTTTAACAATTACAGAGTACAATGATTTAGGATAGTGAGAGAACAATGGAGTCCTGACCACAGACCAATGAGTAATGTAGAACAAAAATTAACAAACAAAATAGAATAAAAACTATATGAATAACAGTAATTTACAAATTTATAGAGGCAGGTCCACAAAGTTCTCACATTTACAAAAGTGAATTTACACATGCTCAGCAGTCACGCTTGCGACCACTAGACCAACCAGTTTGAAGGAATTATTATGATTTCGTTTACACCATGTATAATATTAATTACTGTGTATATACAGAACCCATAACTATATACTCCGTGCTATTCGTCTAAATTCATCTTGAAGTAATAATTCAAGACGGACTTTGCACAAAGAATATTTTTTTCAAAACTACAACTAATGAAAGCTACCTGTATCTACCATCAGTTGATGGGTAAAGATTTCTATTTGAATCAGCTGAGCGAACAGATTGTCAATGTGACGTCACGGTTTTTGAAGGATCAGTAGGAATTATAGTTAATATCGAAAGCGTAAAGCCTATGTTGCGACAATAAACTAACAAAACATGTTTTGTGAACTTTCGGATCAATTACAACACTGTGATATTGAATACATACAACAGATTCTTGTAAGGGTGAATCTATCATTACAGTTATAGCTAATATCGGTATGTCAGGATTGGGAGCATGGTGAATAAAGTAAATGAAACCAACATAGACTCTCCACCACTGAGAGTACTTTTAATTGGGTTAGTGATTAGTTACAGAAGGTAGTTCACAATATATCACTACAATAATTAACACAAGATCAGAAAATGAGGACAAGCAAACCAGATATAAAAGGTCAGACTTCTTCGGCTGTTCGACATGGAATCCTCTGCTCCATCGAATGACCACTGTTTTTATAACTTCGGGTACGTTGATTAATCTTGACGGTTACCCTCCTATGTCAACATTGTCCAGTGTTACCATCTACCGATAACAGTAAACAGTTATTAGTGAGTGCCTCGTTGGTCCAGTGGTGGCAAGCGCGACTGCTGATAGTGAGGTCCTGGGTTCGATCCCCAGGTCGGGCAAAGTGTTATTGGGTTTTTCCGTGTGGAATTCCTCAGTAGCAGCCTGGAGTTTGGATTTGTGCCCGGTTGATGGCAATAGGCTCCCCCCTATTATGTGGGACTTAAACATAACTGCCAAATGAGGGTTTTAATATACATATCTGCCCAACCCGTCAATACCCGGAATACAGGCGTTATATTATGTGTTTGGCAATAAAAAATGCTATCATTAGTAAGCAAAACGATTCGTTTTTGTTTATAGAAACTGGGCATAAAGGCACCGTATTTCTTACAAATTATTTTTCAAATAAACGCCTGCAAAAAAGATCCACGCAATTTCTTGCAATGCATGCAACAACGTTACCTGTGCCATCTTTACAATCAACTGATCCGAACGAAGATTTCTATTCAAATCAGCTCAGTTACCCTTTGTCACATTTTTTGCGACAATTGTCACACTGACAGATAAATCTTTCCGTTGAGAATGCACGCGACAGACCACTGTTTAGTGGATAATACTTCAAGGAGAGAGATCCCGAACGAAACATTGGTTATTTAATTTCAGACGATTTGTAACAATAACTCACCTCAGCTGAGATCCTAATAGAAAGCGACGCAACGTTGCCTCGTCAGTTGATTGTAAGGAGTACAGGTAGAAGCATTGCATAAAATACCGTTTAGTATAAAAAAAATGAAATTAACGGAGCTAGGAGCGTTATTGGTTAAAATTAAGACTCTTGTATCTTTACCAATAATCAAGCAAAAACTCTTAGGAGGCTTTGCATAGTAGGCTCCCCCCATATGAAAGTAGTTATCACAATTATAATTAGCTTACGAGTCTTATTTTATTTATTGAGGGATAATAAACAACTACGACATATACAAGGTTAGTCGGAAAGGGGGTACTAAGCCGCGGGCCACCTAAAGTATCACTGAAGACTATTTTAAAGCAATTGTTAAAATTTCAAAATTAGATAATTTTTATTTGCATGAAAAAAAATTTTTATTTTAGTTTTTTCAAAAAAAAAACATACCTGCTTTAGTTATGAATTCAGAAAATTAATTTTCTAATCCGTGACCCCAAATATGACCTAAATTGTAAAAACCGCTGATCATAGCTATTTCAATTCTCCCTTTCCTTTCGAAGATTCTTGAAGCTGTTACTCACAAACAAATTTCCTCTTTTATTTTCAAAAATAATTTACTATCCCAATTCCAATCCGGTTTTCGGCCTGGACACAGTACATCCACTGCTCTGCTCAAAGTTACAGAAGACGTTAGGTCCGGTATGGAGAATTCAAAGTTAACGGTATTAATTTTAATAGATTTTTCCAACGCTTTTAACACCGTTGATCATGATATTCTCCTAGCCCTTTTGACACAAATTGGGATTTCGTCGTTGTCTCGGGAATGGTTCTCATCCTATCTTCGTGGACGCCAGCAAGCAGTACGGGTTGATCAGGAGTGTTCTGACTGGTTGAACTTGGTAACTGGCGTACCACAAGGCGGTATACTCTCTCCTTTATTATTCTCTTTATTTATAAATTCCGTTACCAACATCCTCAAATGTTCTTACCATCTATATGCTGATGACTTGCAACTGTATGCTCAAACTGACGTCGGCAATTTAGATGGTTGCATTTCCAACCTGAATGCTGACCTACATACGATAGGTGTCTGGTCCAGTAAATTTGGAGTTTCCGTTAACGTCAGCAAATGCCAAGCAATGCTGATGGGTAGCTCGTTCCATCTACAAAACATTAATACTAATCACTTAATGCCGATTAGATTTAATAATTTAGTTATACCACTGTCACCTCATTTAAAGGATTTAGGTTTGCATATCGACAGTAAGTTAAGTTGGAACAAGCAAGTCAATCAGGTCAGCAAGAGCGTCACTTTCACACTGCGATCTTTCTATAGATTTAAACACTTTCTCCCGTCTAGTATTAAATTACTTCTGGTCCAGTCTCTTGTGCTTCCCATTATTGATTATGCTGATGTTTGTTACTCTGATGTATCCCAAGAACTTCTAAACAAATTGGATCGACTTCTCAACAATTGCATTCGCTTTATTTACGGTCTTCGTAAATATGACCACATTTCCTTTTACCGTTCTCAGCTTAAATGGCTGCCCATTCGTCAGAGAAGATCCCTCAGATCTCTCTGTTTGCTCTTCTCCATTTTAAACGATCCTTGTGCCCCTGGTTATCTGAAAAGCTGTTTTCAGGTTTTGGGTAGTTCTCACAGTCGCAACCTTCGTGCTTCTGAAAATTTGCTCCTTCAGATTCCTTCTCACCGTACGGGTTTCATTTCCAATTCCTTCGCTGTCTCAGCAATTAAACTTTGGAATGTGCTTCCCCTTGATATTAAAAAGGCTCCCAACAAATTTTTGTTTAAACGCAAAGTCCGTGAATACTATCTGAAATCGCTGCTTCCCTAGTTGACGTTTACAGTTTTCGTCATAATTATAATGAGTATTTATTAGATATACCTACACATTGTTCTTACTTTTTTATTTATTTATTTTTGCTTATATACATATTATAGTAATATTTTATATATATATATATTTATTATATATTTATATATGTATTTATAACTTATGTCCTATATTTATAGTTGTTTAGTTATCCATATAGTTAATTATGTCGCAAATATCCATATTTATTTATTTTTTTGTGCCTATCTTTTCAATGCTTTTCTCTTTGACCCAAAGGTTGACTGGTAGAGAATGCCTTGTGGCATTAAGTCCGCCTTATGTACCACCATTGTGCATTGAAGTATTAAATAAATAAATAAATAAATAGCTATGGACAGATAGATTTTAGCATATTTTTTATGAAATCTTTGCAAAGCTATTTCTCTTAAACTATCGAGTTTTGGGGAAAGTTGTAGAACAAAAGTTATCCCTTATTATGGGTACTTTAACACCCTTTCGGCTTAGTACCCCCTTTCCGACTAACCTTGTATAACACATAAAATTAACAAGACTAGGAGGTAATGTTGCAGTCAACTGCATTATCCGCAGATAAAACATATTTAAGTATCAGTGGTTGCCACTAGAAGAGCATTACCAAAATTAACAAAAAAATTGAAATAATAAAGTTACTATACAGCAAGCTATAGATACAAAATCGAATCAGATAATAAACAATTTCACTTAAATTATGCAATAAACAAATAAATAATAATAAGCCTGATATAGTGGTAATAGATCGATCAGAGCGCCGGACAATGATTGTTGATATCACGGTCCCTCATGACGAGAACCTCGTGAAAGCTGAGAAAGATAAACAAATAAAATATCTTGATCTAGCACACGAGGTTGTCGGCATGTGGAATGTGGACTCAGCAGTCATTGTCCCGATAGTCGTTACGGCGAATGGTCTAATAGCCAAGAGCCTCGATAAACACCTCATGAGGCTCTCGTTGGGTGGCTGGATCAAGGGCTTGATACAGAGAGCAGTACTCCTTGACACGGCACGCATAGTGAGGAGGTTCCTTTCTCTGGAGCCCTGACTGCCGGCAGTTTGGACCCTGTTCCCGATGCCGGTGGACTACTATTTTTTATATTTTGAAATGTTTTTTTTTATATTTTTTATAGAAATATTTAAAAATGTAATTAATATGTGTAAAAATGAATATACGGAATAATACGATTACAATTAAGATAATATTTTTATAATATTACATTTAAATTTATTTTTTGAACATGCAAATATGCCAATGTCAGCGAAATTTGAATTATAAGATTCCAACATTCTATGAATAGGGCAGCGGAAGCTGGAGTTCGTACGACAAGAGTTTAGCGCGAACAGAGTACGTGCACGAACCTGACGCACATGAACTGTTCGGGGCACAGAATAACACAGCTTACTCGTTAGATCTATGGCATCAAAACTTATGAGTCTTATGCCCAGTTTCGCAATAAAATATGCTACCATTGGTAAGCAAAACGATTCATTTTTGTTTATAGGAACCTGGCATTAAACCACAGCGAAAACAGCAAAACAATCATACATCGGCAATTTGCAAATTGGCGCCACAAAGAAAAAGAAATGACAGACGAAAAAATAAAATGTATTCTACAGCCAAAGAGTTCCCTTTTCAAAAATAGGAATTACTTTTTTTAATAATACAGGGTGTAAACGAAATCATGTAATTCCTTCAAACCTCGTGATGTACTGCTGACATAGATTAACCCTGCGTAGGATACATTTTTATTCAATAAAAAAATAATTACAAGAAGTAAAGATGTGTATTCTTAACGTCAAGCATTTTAGCGGCCCTTGCGTATTGCGCAGCTATCGCTTGCCACGCGGTCCGCTAAAATGCGTCACGTTGAGAACACATGTTTACTTCTTGTAATTAATTTTTAATTAAATCCAAAAAGTCTCGTGCAGGGTTACTCTATGTCAGCAGTACATCACGAGGTTTGAAGGAATTACATGATTTTGTTTACACCCTGTATATGTTTAACGCAAGTTGCCCATTCCAGATACTTTCTGTACGGCCAAGTATCACATGGACAACCGTTGTCGTAAAAGTCCGATATTACCCATCTCTAGTAGACGCTGATCTGGTCCAGAACTTAAGGAACGTACCCATACTACGTGACCCATTTTTTACAACTTATTCCCCCCCCCCCCCTCGGTGACCACCCGTAGTATATGCCAATACCCCCCCCCTCCCCCTCTAGTTTTCACGTAGTAATTCATAAATATGGTTTTAAATAAAAAAAATCGGCTCAATGTGCATCAATGTTGCCACCTGTGAGTTTAAAAGGCGCTAAACGCTGCGCGCCATATTTGAATATAGCTCGTAAAAGCGCGAGATTTCCCTACAGGATATTGACCACGTGACGAAAACCTAAGCCCCACCCCCGCCCCTGTGACAAAGCGTGGTATTTTGAAGACCCCCCCCCCCCCTGAACGGGTCACGTAGTATGGGTACGTTCCCTTATGAGGAAACTCCCTGCCAGTCTGACCAAGTTACCACCCCAGAAAAAAAACTCATATCCGCTCCTGTAGGTAGCCTATTCATTGCCAAGGAACCACATAGAATGAATTCTGCTTACCCCTTTCATATAAAGAGCGATAAATATATTAATTAAGAAGAAAATTTAAAGCCATTTAAAGTATTGAACAACAGCTGATTACCAGCTGGTACCGAAGAATGTGTACCTGAGTTCTACAGACAAATATGAACCTTAAAACGATGATGTTAAAGTCGAAGTTCCTATCTTCTGAAACTGATACGTAGGAAATTGGCTTTTATTTCAATAAGATTTGAGTTCAAAATTGGTTGCAGCACAATTATTATTGTCCTGTTGCTATGGAATAAGTAGACTACCTTTAACATGTGACATGTGTTTTTACCCGACTGCGCGACAGTAAAGGTGGGGTTTATGTTTTTGTGATGTGGTTGTCGTATAAGAATTGGCCACTCCCTCTTTCCAAATAGATGTTGTATAAGGAGACTACTGCCTACTGAATAGTAGCAAAGTATGATACAATTTATAAGGTTAAGCTAGGCTTGCCGCGGTCAGTCCGTGGATGGGTAACCGTTCGTTACGCATCGAAACCACTCTGTGCCTCGGAGAGCACAATAAACAGTCGGTCCCAGGTGTCATACGAATACCTATGACAGTGTTACGGGTAGTCAGAAGCCCAAAAGTCTGACAAGGTCTAACCTTAGGATATCGGCATTGCCCAGTAACTGGGTTGCGGAGGTCTCATGGCAGTCGCTCCGTGTAAAACTGGTACTCAGCCGCATCTGGTTAGACTGGAAGCTGACCCTAACATAGTTGGGATCAAGTTTAACAAAACAGTAGCATAGTGTGTTAACTACTTACTACTTTACAGGAAATTCAATCTAAACCCAGCAATCCTAAACGGAGATTCCAAATTCGAAATAAAAAAAGATATAAAACTTACAACAAAGCCACTCCTACACGTAATAACTTACACAGATAAAGCGGCCTATTCAACGTTCGTATGAATGCGATGGCTTTGCCTCTCCCACGGTATAAAAAGATCGTTACAATACAGTTATATTCACGTGGTGGAAGCGAACCCGACTGTAAGGAAAAAAGGAAGAGTAATGTGTTAGCATTAGCCGTCTATGGCACCATAGACTCCTATATGTGGTGTGACCGTCGGACTGCCAAGTCATAGGTCTCGAGTTCCAACCCAAGGCACGCACCTCTGATTTTTCGGATTCATGTGCGTATTGTATAATTATCACTTGCTTAAAAACGGTTACGGAAAATATCGGGAGGAAACCGGCATGCCTGAGAGATATTTCTCGACGGCATGTGAAGCCAAGTCAGAGGCCCATGGGCGGCATAAACTCTGACACCAGGTTAGTCACTAACCACACGAAAAGAAGATGGTAGTGTTGTTTTTCATTTGTCTAAAGCATCAAATTTGCTCGCAATTCTTATTGCCCAAGTTATGGCACGCAAGTGCTTGTAAAACTTGCAGAAGTCGACTTGCTGCGGGTGCGTCCACAATTGCCTCTCGTTGGTCTAGTGGTGGCAAGCGCGATTGCTGATCGTGAGGTTCCGGGTTCGATCCCCAGGTCGGGCAAAATGTTATTGGATTTTCCGTGTGGAATTTCTCAGTAGCAGTCCGGAGTTTGGATTTGTGTCCCAATGATGTATTTGTTGATGGCAATAGGCTCGCCCCCTATTACATGGGACTTAAACATATCGGCGAAATGAGGGTGTCCCTCTGCCCAACCCTTAGGGGAGTACAGGCGTGATGTTATGTTTATGTGTCTACCATAAGAAAGTAAGTTGCAGAACGCGACTGAATGATTACGTCTAGAACAAGGCTGAACAACCAATTTTTCTAGTGGGACATACATACATAATAAGCTCATTACTGTCCCACTGCTGCACGGACCTCTTCTCGGGTTTAGGCCTTAGTCCACCACGCTGGCCTGCTGCGGGTTGGCAAACTACACACACCATCGAGAACTTTATGGAGCCCTCTCAGGTGTGCAAGTTTCCTCACGACATTTTTCCTTCACCGTAAACGCAAGTGATACTCAAATTCTGATCCGCACATGAATTCGAAAAATCAGAGGTGCAGGACGTCATCAATCTCAGACCCTCCTGCATGGAAGACAAGCGTTCAACCGCTAGGCTATTACTGCTGTTGGAACATAATTAAAATTAATTAACAGCTGATAGGCCACCTAGTAATCTATATCTATACTAATACTATAAAGAGAATAAACTTAAAAACTACTGGACCGATTTCAAAAATTCTTTTGCCGTTAGGAAGCTACATTATCACTGAGTGACATAGGCTACGGTTGGAGCCGTGAGGACACAGCTAGTTAGTAATAAATAGCTTCCGTAATGACATAATGTCACGCGAAGTGCTTTCGTTTTCCTCTCATATCTTAGAGCGTCGGAAAATGCAGCCGTGTGGCCTATTGGAGGCCACACCGGTGCCTCTGGGCCCTGAGGCTCATCAACTCTGGGGGGTTACTCCTGACAGCTTCAAGTTCTAAATCGATCGTGTTTGATACGAATTAGTGACAATTCTTGCTGTTTTTGGCGATGTTCTACACAAAAGATAGGTGCGTAGTACTCTCAACCGGCGTGCGTGTATGACAAGATGTATGAATTTGGACGAAGCGAAAGGAGTATGTAAGGATCGTAGCATGTGGCGTTCTATAGTTTCTGCCTACCCCCATGAGAAAAAGGCGTGATTGTCTTACTCTTAAAATCGACAAAACTCCACGACCGTGCTCAGATTCCTGTTGAAACTAAAAAATATTTAAAACAATCGTTAATTTTTCATCGAGCTTGCGCACAGTTGTGTGCGTTTGTCGATTTCATCATTAAGAAATGGCAGCTGTTCGAATCTAAGTCTATCGATCAGAGCTCGAAGCTGTCGGGAGTAAACCAGTTGGTCTTGAGAACCAGCAGCGTCTTCCCGTGCACTTATGACAACAAACTGCGTTGTTTATTTTTTTCTTTCGACTGCTTGTAGATGGTCTTGCGGACCGTTTCTACGTAACCGGGCAGTTATTGGCGAGACCTGAAGGGTCTCCAACCAATGGGGACGAGATAAAATACTTAACCTAAGCTAAATACAATTACTACTACTAACATCATGACTAGCTACCAACAACAGCACTAAGGGCGACCCCTAATGGGATTCGGACCTCGGCTTAGGGTGTAGCTGGCGAGAGGACTGGGAGGGAGACAGCTTGATGAGGACTGAATTAACGGTGTGAGCCAAACTGCGATGACCTATCGGTATGCTAATTATGGGGATTTTTTCGAAGTTCCCCAGTAGACATTAACATCTGGCAGTGGTGATTTCCACGTCAAACAATGGACGACAGTAGTCCGAATCGGCGATGTAGGTCCTTCACCCCTGCTTACCCCCCTTACTAACTAATAAACAGCTGATCCACCAGATGACTATAAACAGAAGCCATAATTCGAATCTCGTGAACTTCCGGCACATATGCGCGTGCGCATCTGTCATTACAATTGATGTGCGTTCGATATTTGAATTGATATTGTCACCTTTTGGTACACCTTGTGAGTTTAACTGTTGTATGGTAATTGGTGGGTAGAAGTTTAAGTGGTGATGGTATTCATCCATTTAAGCTTATGGTAGTCCCACTGCGGGGCACGAGCCTCTTCCAGTATCTAGGAGGTTATTGTATTTCGTTCTGTCTTTTCCGAACTATGTTGGGGTCAGCTTCTAGTCTAACCAGATGCGACTGAATACCAGTATTTTACATAGTTGTATATGTAGGGTAAAAATATGATCCAAAAGTCAGCTATGAGGAACTATTCTAGTAAAAGAATTATCATAACCAACTCATTTTGCTAGTGCGGCGAGCGCAGATCTTGTGAACTTCAAGTCGCAAAATCTCCAATTATAATATTTTTTTGTAACTGAAACAATTGCGAGTTTATCGCTTTCTGGTATCATCCTCCGCGGGTTTTCTAAGCTTTACTTTTTGTTAATACTAGCGACCCGCCCCGGCTTCGCCTGGGTGCAATGTAGATACTAATGTGGGGCATATAAACCTTCCTCTTGAATCACTCTATCTATTAAAAAAAACCGCATCAAAATCCGTACGTAGTTTTAAAGATCTAAGCATACATAGGGACAGACAGACAGCGGGAGCGACTTTGTTTTATACTATGTAAAGAAGATGCAGTGAGCTTGCTTTCTGACTTCCTCGTAATTCAAAATAGGACAGCCTAGTCAGCCCATTACTGCTGCTGGACTTCTCCCAGAATGACAAGGGTTTAGGCCTTAGTCCACCACGCTGGCCTGGTGCGGGTTGGTAGACGACACACACCATCGAGAACTTTATGGAGCCCTCACAGGTGTGCAGGTTTCCTCACAATATTTTTCCTTCACCGTTAACGCAAGTGATAATCAAATTCTGATCCGCACATGAATTCGAAAAGTCAGAGGTATGGGTCGGGATCGAACTCAGACCCTGCATGGAAGGTAAGCTTTCAACCGCTAAGCTATCATGATACTAGTACGCTAAGTTTAAACCAGATGCCAGACTAACTTTTTTCTGCACATCAACTGTCATAAAAACTGGCATTGACAGCCGGTGCTCTCCGAGACATTGACATCATATGACCCTACATTAAACCTGCATGCTTCATGCACACATTTCTACCTACTTCTTACCAAAAGGCCGAACAAGGACGTCTTGAACAAAAAAATGTTTAGTGAAAAAAAAAACTCCGCCATCTGTCAGACAGGCACGCGCCGGCGCGTGGCAACAGCCAATAGGAAAGCTGCGTTCAGGCTTCTACTTTTACAATAACGCCATATTGCGAATTATTTTTTTGAAAATGTTTTTTTTTTGACATTTGGAGGTTTATGACCACATATTTTGTACATAGCCACAGATAATATAATACTACAAAGGTTTTGAATCGTGGTAAGAAATAGGCTATGCTCTCTTCATCCTTGGGTGTCGTAAAGGCTACTAGGGGATTATGACAAGAGGATGGGTAGCAGTTTCCTCTGTCAAGGTTCTACAATATGATACAATCACCAATCTGTGTACTAAGCGTGGTGATTAACAATCACCGGTATCCGGCCGAATACTCGCTTATTAGCCAGTATCCGGCCGGATACCGGTTAGTTACCGGATATTCGTTTCATCTTTAGTAATTATATCATTAACACCTTCGATCGTTCATTACTGCTGTAAGAAGAAGCCTGAAAGTGACGCCGGTGACTGAGAAGGTGTGTGGAAACCGGTTGTCATGGTATGGGCATGTGATGCGGAGGAACGAGGAACATGTCGTGATGAAAGTATTGAGTATGAATGTGGATGGTTATTAGAGTAGAGGAAGACCAAAGAAGCGATGGATGGATAGTGTGAAAGATGATGTGGCTAGAAAGGGGGTGACTACTGAAATGACGGCTAATAGAGATGTATGGAAGAAGAAGACATACTGCGCCGACCACAAATAAGTTGGGATAAGGGCAGGAGGATGATGATGATGATAGTTCATTACTGCTGTCTTTGGACTATTGAAAGGTATTCAATCTAGAAGAATAAGTAATAGTACAGATATCTATAAACTTCGTTGGTCTAGTGGTGGCAAGCGCGACTGCTGATCGTGAGGTCCTGGGTTCGATCCCCAAATCGGGCAGTGTAATTGGGTTTTTCCGTGTGGAATTCCTAAGTAGCAGCCCGGAGTTTGGATTTGTGCGCGGTTGATGGCAATAGGCTCGCCCCCTATTACATCAAAATGAGGGTGTTACTATACACCTCTGCCTAACCCTTCGGGGAATACAGGCGTGATGTTATATTAAAATGTTCTTTATGTTCTTCTTCTTCCTCTTAGCCTTTTTCCCAATTATCTTGGGGTCAGCTTCCAGTCTAACCAGATGCGGCTGAATACCAGTATTTTATACGGAACGACTGCCATCAGACCTCCGCAACCCAGCAACTGGGCAATGCCGATATCCTAAGGTTAAACCGTTTGTCAGACTTTCGGGCTTCTGACTACCCGTAACGACTGTCATAGGTATTCGTGTGACACCCGGGACCGTCGGCTTAACGTGCTCTCCGAGGCACGGAGGGGTCTCGATGTGTAACAAATGGTCACCCATCCACGGACTGACCGCGGCAAGCGCAGCTTAACCTCGCAAATCGTATGATCTGCGCGGTTGTTATTTAGCCACGAGCCCCTCTAAAATGTTCTTTATGTTATAACGTCTAATTGCGTTGCGTCGTTTCCTTTATTTGAAGCCAGAAATTCTACTAATTCCTCTAAGAACTGAATAATTACTGAAAAGTAACACAAACATTACATTAACAGCAGTGATAGCCTGGTGATGTGACCGGCGTCGGACTGCCAAATCGTAGGGCTCGAGCTCCAACTCAAGGCACGCACCTCTGACTGTTCCGATTCATGTGCGTATTGTATAATTATCACTTGCTTAAAAACGGTTACGGAAAATATCGTGAGGAAACCGGCATGCCTGAGAGATATTTCTCGACGGCATGTGAAGCCAAGTCAGAGGCCCATGGGCAGCATAAACTCTGACACCAGGTTAGTCACTAACCACACGCAAAAGACAGAAGACTGAATAATAAACAATTTAAATGTATTTCGTAAATATAATTATTTGATACAACGCAAAATCTATTTATAAAACAAAGAACATCGACAACTTTATATTTGCGATAAAAATATTTCAATATCAAAGTTAATACACAAGAAATTAACTTATTCAACTACATACATAAGTTTGTATTAAGATCAACGTAATACAAACGTACGTGCTTGACCACAGAACTGGAATTTCAAAGTTAATGTTCTTCTTCTTTTCGTGTGGTTAGTGACTAACCTGGTGTCAGAGTTTATGCCGCCCATGGGCCTCTGACTTGGCTTCACATGCCTTAGACAAATATCTCTCAGGCATGCCGATCTCATCACGATGTTATCCTTCACCGTTTTTAAGCAAGTGATACTTCTATAATACGCACATGAATCCGAAAAGTCAGAGGTTCGTGCCTTGGGTTGGAACTCAAGACCTATGACTTGGCAGTCCGACGATCACACGAGTTGGCACGGGTCTCCTTTCAGATTGAGTAGGGATTAAGCTTTAGTCCACCACGCTGACCTGGTGCGGGTTGGCGGACTACACACACCGTCGAGAACTTTATGGAGCCCTCTCAGGTGTGCAGGTTTCCTCACGATATTTTCCTTTACCGTTAACGCAAGTGATAATCAAATTATGATCCGTACATGAATTCGAAAAGTCAGAGGTTAGTCAGACTCAAATGAACCAAATATAATCTTTTCTTAACATAGTATAAAACAAAGTCGCTCCCGCTGTCTGTACGCTTAGATCTTTTAAACTACGCAACGGATTTTAATGCAGTTTTCAGCAATAGATAGTGTGATTCAAGAAGATTATATGCCCGACATTAGTATCTACATTGCACCTGTGCGAAGCCGGGGCGGGTCGCTAGTATTTATATAATACTAACTCCTTACTAACATAAAAGGCACACGCACTCTTCCAAAGGAAGTAGTTAACCTTACGACATTGTTAATCGACTAATTGGAGAAATTAACAGCACTTGTTAAGTCGATTACTGCTGAAGATGGGATGACATCACTATTTTTGTGACATTTGGAAAGCAGGTGCACGTCACTGGCAAAATAGTCGACATCGTTCATTCGTTTTGTCTATAGTCAATTTTTTAATCTCAGAGACTGAATTGACAGCCATAAGTGTCAAAATAGATAATTTTTGGTACAATATTTTACATTTTGACGTTTGAGCCTGTCAATTCAGTCTCGGAGATTAAAAAACGGACTTTAGCTTATTCGCAATTGTGATGGGGTCTGTTTCCAGTCGAACGAGATGCGGCTGAATACCAATATTTTACACGGAGCGACTGCCACCAAACCTCCGCAGTCCATTTGTTGGCCAATGCAGATATCCTAAGGTTAAATCAGTTGTCAGACTTTCGGGCTTCTGACTACCCGTAACGACTGTCATAGGTGTTCGTATGACACCCGGGACCGACTGTTTAACGTGCTCTCCGAAGCACGGAGTGGTCTCGATGTGTAATGAACGGTCACCCATTGACAAACTAACCGCGGCAAGCGCAGTTTAACCTCGCAAATCGTATGATGACGCTTACTATGCTTATATGTTAATACAAAAAGCTAGACAAAGGAAGCCAAAATGGCTACCAATAATACCTAGACGTGTTTTGTAGAAAGTTCACTTGCATTATTCGCGAACAAATATGTCGTCGCGAACCACATTGCCAATTGCCAGATGCGCTTGCCCACCTTGCGTTGTGCGCATGCGTCGTGTCGTGCCCTCCCTCTAATTTCTTTTGCATCTGTCAAAGTTGTTTTTTTTTTAAGAATGTAGATTAGGATACAGTTTTCGCTTGTGAGCCTTTGTGTTGGTAGTACTGTTACCAGATTATATCATATGGTGTTTCGTCTAGCGGTTACCCAAACAATACTTCGTATTTTGTCCTACCGTTTCAGAATATAGTCGGTCTTTGTTTGAATGCCATGCTTCAGGTGGCCTGCTGAGGGTCTTGACTGATGATTAAAACCACTAGACTTCAATATAAGTACCTACTATATTGCGATAGGTAGCTGAAAAGGATAGGGGCTCGTTGCTAATTACCAACAGCGCGGATCATATGATTTGCGAGGTTAAGCTGCGCTTGCCGCGGTCAGTCCATGGATAGGTGACCGTTCGTTACATATCGAGACCCCTCCGTGCCTCGCAGAACACGTTAAACCGTCGGTCCCGGGTGTCACACGAATACCTATGACAGTCGTTACGGGAACTCAAAAGCCCGGAAGTCTGACAACTGGTCCAACCTTAGGATATCGGCTTTGTCCAGTAACTGGGTTGCGGAGGTCTGATGGCAGTCGCTCGTGTAAAATACTGGTATTCAGCCGCATCTGGTTAGACTGGAAGCTGACCCCAACACAATTGGGAAAAGGTTAGGCAGGATGTGGAGCAATGGACCTCCATAACTCTTAAAAAAACCAGATTGTAAGCTTGAGAGTCACTGAAAGATTAATTTCTTGTTTTTTCTTTTTACTGCTTGTAGATGGTCTTGCGGACCGTTTCTACGTAACTGGGCAGTTATTGGCGAGACTTGAAGGGTCTCCGACCAATGGGGACGAGATTAAAATGCTTAACCTACGCTAACTACTACTACTAACATCATGACTAGCTAGCAACAACAGCACTAAGGGCGACCCCTAATGGGACTCGGACCTCGGCTCAGAGCGTTGCTGGCGGGAGGACTGGGAGGGAGACAGCTTGATGAGGGCTGAATTAACGGTGTGCCTACTACTATTTATAGTAAACTAGAGGTCGCCTTGACTGGTCGGTCTGCCTTGTTGGTCTAGTGGTCGTAAGAGTGACTGCTGAGCATAGGGTCCTTAATTCGCTCCCCAGGTCGGGCAAAGCGTTATCGGCTTTTCCATTAGGAATTTGTCAGTAGCAGCCCGGAGTCTGGATTTTTAGAAGTCCGACGCCAAGCAGTTTTCTGTGTTCCGTCGTATGTATGTGAGAGCCAGAGGGGTATATGGGAATCCCTCTATATCTCTGTTCCTTGGAATCGTGTGCTTCATCTTAGGCCATGTCTGCGCTTACCATCAGATGAGGCTAGGGCCAAACACGACCAAGTCAAGAATAGAAATATCTGTACTAATTAATATTATTAAAGCTGAAGAGTTTGTTTGTTTGAACGCGCTAATCTCAGGAACTACTGGTTGGAATTGAAATATAATTTTTGTGTTGGATAGTCCATTTATCGAGGAAGGTTATAGGCTGTATAACATCACGCTACGGCCAATAGGAGCGGAGCATAAATGAACAATGTTGTAAAAACGGGGAAAATGTCCACCCGTGCGAAGCTAGTAAACAATAAATGTGCCCAGTTAATGGCAATAGCTCGCTCCCTACTACATGGTACCTAAACATAACTGGCGAAACGAGGGTGTACTAAAAACACCTCTGCCGAACCCTTCAGAGAATACAAGGCGTGATGTTATGTCATAGAGGTCTCCCGCGTGGATGTCGTTTATCGCGTATTTGTAGTTTTCGGGATAAAAGTAGCCTATGTATGGAAGTTAATGTTGGTCGTGGCAGAAGAGGCATGAAAGTAGAATAAATGCCGTGGAAATGCGTTCCTTGCGAAGTATGTGCGGTGTAACTTTGAATGATACATTGAGAAATGAAGAGATTAGACAAAGTTGCGGTTTAAAAGATGATGTAGTTACAAAAATTGAAAGGAGTATGATTAGGTGGTTTGGTCATGTTGAGAGAATGAGTGAACGGCGATTAACAAAGGGAATTTATAAGGCGGATGTCAATGGAAACGGTAAAGGACGTCCTAGAAGGACATACATCGATGTTATTGGTGATGTTCTTCACAAAGGTCAGGTGCGTAGTACTCTCAACCGGCGTGCGTGTATGACAAGATGTATGAATGTGGATGAAGCGAAAGGGGTATGTAAGGGTCGTAGCATGTGGCGTTCTATAGTTTCTGCCTGCCCCCATGGGAAAAAGGCGTGAGTTTATGTATGGATGTAAGTAGCCTATGCGCTCCGGGTTTCAAACTATCTCTATACAAAATGTCATCAAAATCAGTTTAGTAGTTTAGTCGTGATGAGTTCACAAACAGACTGACTGAGGTACTTTTACATTTATAATAGTAAAGATTCACTATACAGATGTAAACGAAATCATGTAATTCCTTCAAACCTCGTTATGTACTGCTGACGTAGATAAACATTGAAAGGGATACTTTTGGATTCAATAAAAAAAAATTACAAGAAGTAAACATGTCGCACCACCGCTCAAATAGTGACATAAGTGCAAAATACTAATCATCGAAAAAAATGCGTTTAAAAGTTGCTCTTACTTGATTTTTCACTTTTTAGGGCATAACTTAGTTAAACCACTACCTACAACAGTATTTGAGATGACATTTTGAAGTATTCTGAACCTAACGAAACAATAAAAAAGATATTTGATGTTTTTGAGTTATGACACTATTTGAGCGGAGGTGCGATTGTGTTCTTAACGTGAGGCATTTTAGCGCCCCGAGTTAAATGACCGCGCGGCGATCGATAGCCGCGCAATTCGCTCGGGGCGCTAAAATGCCTCACGTTAAGAACACAACGTTTACTTTTGTAAAAAAAATGATTTCAAATTTATCCCGTCCAGAGTCAATCTACGTCAGCAGTACATCACGAGGTTTGAAGGAATTACATGATTTCATTTACACACTGTATTAAACATCGTAATTAAGACACTAGAAACAACATCACGCCTGTATTCCCCGAAGGGTTGGGTAGAGGTGTATAGTAACACCCTCATTTCGCCGTTATGTTAAAGTCCCATGTAATAGGGGGCGAGCCTATTGTCATTAACCCGGCACATATCCAAACTTCGGGCTACTACTGAGGAAATCCACACGGAAAGACACAATAAGACTTTACCCAACCTAGGGATCGAACCTAGGACCTCACGTTTAGCAGTCGCGCTTACCACCACTATACCACAAACAGATAGGTACAGGAGTCAATCACATGTATGTACTTCACTTTTCATACCTACACTCGGCGGGCGCTCTATCTATATATCTATCTCTCTCAAGCGCATGGCACTCGCGCTCGCACTCTAGTCCCAAACAGTCCGAGATAGTGTCCGTGAGCAGTGTCTATGTGTGCGTTGTTCGAGCGCACTTGTATGTAGATTGACTTCTGTACCTATCTGTTTTGTGACTATACCAACATGACAGTAAAAAAATCGAGAGAAATAATTATGTACAGCTTAATTAGTGGAATATTAGGCTTAGTGGGAACGCCGGTAGAGGGCGTCCTAGAAGGACATACATCGATGTTATTGGTGATGTTCTTCACAAAGGTCAGGTGCGTAGTACTCTCAACCGGCGTGCGTGTATGACAAGATGTATGAATGTGGATGAAGCGAAAGGGGTATGTAAGAGTCGTAGCATGTGGCGTTCTATAGTTTCTGCCTACCCCCATGGGAAAAAGGCGTGAGTTTATGTATGTATGTAATTAGTGGAAGTAATTAGTAAAGTATGTACTTTACGTGGGAATTACAATTAACTAACTAGTTGTTAAACTTATTGTAAGTGTAAACAGTAAAGACTCATTGTAGCTATCAGTTTGCTTTTAAATGCAATTAACTAATCAATTAAAACAGCTTGATGGGCACAGAGGCTAAGCGATTGCTTTCTCCATTACGGGTCGTGGGTTCGATTTCGAAAACTTATTTTTTATAGCCCAAAAAAAAGCACTTGAAAGTACCAATAATTTCTATTTGAAGTTGGAAGGGAGATTCTGTTGAAGTCATAAGCGGCCTTTTTAATTTTTGTTTGTAAGAGATATAAACAAAAATAAAATGAAAATAGTCTAATGATGTTCAAATTCAACTTTGACCCATGATTTCTGTGCAAGCGAGACTTTTCGTAGTCATAAGCGGCCTTTTAAATTATTATTCTGTTAGCTGTAATAATAATCATTAGGACTACCAAGCAAAAAAAAAGAACATTTGGAAACAGTAGAATTACAATATCCGAATTCAACTTAGACCCATGATTTCTATGCAAGCGAGATTCTTTTGTAGTCGTGCTTATTACACTATTCGATTTTTAGGAAATCTAATTAGGAACACTCTAACTAGGAAGTTAGAAGCTAGTGATCACACTACACTAAATTGAATTCTAAATTTGAGCGACGACTAGGGTTGCCACCTTTTTTTTGAATAAATATAGTATTTTTCCCAAAATGATGCAGAAATATAGTACTTTTGAGAAATTCAGGGAAAAAAATGTATACATTTATTTTTTATCATTATGTACTTTTCCATATATACTTGTTATTGCTCTTCGCCTCGCTCTTAACTTTATGATATACAGTATTTTTATACCAAAATACTGTAAGTACCTAGTCTTGCCATAAATATTGTCACGAAGAAAAAACATTTTTTTTATTGCAAATAATATTTATTACTTTTACAGTGTGTTAGTTTAATACATAAATATAAAACAATTTAAAATATAAAAAGCTTATTCGAAGTGGTCTCCATTGGCTGCAATACAATCCTTTAAACGTTCAGGCCAGTTATCAATAGAAGCACGCACTCTTTCCATGGGAAAATTCCTCACTGCCAATCGTATGGATTGTTTTAGGGACTCTAAATTATCATGGCGTTTAGAGCAAGCCGTACTCTCTAAAACTGACCATAAATCATAATCCAGCGGATTAAGATCGGGACTAGACGACGGCCAGTCTTCAGCTCTGATGAAGTCCGAAATGTTCAGTTCCAACCAAGACTGCGTGGACCGAGCTTTATGACCCGGCGCCGAGTCTTGTTGGAAGGACCATACATGGTTATTGAACATGGTGTTGTTAAGGGGCTTAACTACCTTCTCAAGAATGGTATCTTGATACACTTGTGCCGATGTTTTGATACCTTTTTCACAAAAATATGGCTCAGTCACTCCTTTATAACTAACACCCCACCAAACCATCACTGAAGTCGGATAATGCCCACGTTGCACTCTGTCGACTAATTGGGAAGCTTCCTTAGAGCTTTGAGAATAAATACGGTCATTTTGTTTGTTAAAATGTTGCTCAATTGTAAAGATATTCTCATCCGTAAACTATTTTTTTCTGTGACCTCCCTTTGCGTACCGCTTCAGTAGTTGTTTCGATTTTACCACCCTATTCTTTTTTATTTATTTTTTAATAGCCTATGAAATGTCCCACTGCTGAGCAAAGGCCTTTTGCCTTCCAAACCTCTCTATTTTGTGCCGTTTCTAGCCATGCTAGTCCCGCAAACACGTCTAGATCGTCACGCCACCTACGCTGCGGCCGACCTCGACGACGGCGTCCTCCTTCAGGTGTCCAGTGCGTGACGATCTTTGCCCACCTCTTTTTAAAATTATCAATTATAAAATGACCAGAGCGTCTCTTATAGGCTGCAAGTCATAAGTCATCTTTTATAATACGCGATATGGTTCTGGGTGCTATCTTCGTCTCCCGAGATAAAATCTTTTGCTTTCGGACAGGATTTCTTCGAATTCTTTCCCTTACTGCTTTGACCACCTTTTTCGTACGAACACTACGTGGACGGCCAGATCTTTTTCTGTCACAAACAGAGGAGGTCTCATTGTACCTATTAATAGCCCGGTACACAAACATTTGACTAATACCAAGCGTATGGAGAGTTTTAAAAATTGCATTTGGCTCCATACCAACTTTGTGTAATGCAATCACAGCGATTCGGTTCTCTTTATCACCCCACTCCATTTTAATATCGCAAAATATTGTACAATGTATTGGCGCCAAAATTAGAAAACACAATGAACAATCGTATAAAAATGACAGATTCCAAATTCAAATGTAATATCTTTCTTAATTTTAATTGTAACAGTATTTATGGCCAGACTAGGTATATAGGTACTCAAACCGCTGTAAATGTATAAATCCGATCTGGCAACACTGCTCTAAATTGTAGCGATGCGATTACACTCACCTAAATCGAAAACAATTTAGGAACCTTCGCTCGGGACCTTCCAGTCGCACTAAATCGGAATCTAACTGTTCTAACTCCATCCACACCTTCCGATTTCCTAATTAGATTTCCTAAAAATCGGATAGTGTAATAAGCACTTAAAGCGGCCTTTTTAATTTTAAGCGCGTGCGATATAAGATCACACCCTCTGAATGTCTAGCCATTATTCCCGTCGCGTCCTCTCAATTTCGAATTAGCACCTTTACCCGATGTTCTGAACAAAGAGTCTTCTAAATGTCACATGAAATTAACTTTTCCAATACCATCCCTTTGTCCTACACATCTGCTAGGCTGAAAATACCTATACGTTGTTGACATTCTCCCTCCACTTCTCTACACGTCCTGCTCGGACGCGATTAGGAAGAAAGAGAGCAAATAAGGGCTATGGATGCGCACGCAGCTTTCCCAAAGCCCTTGATACGGCTAGTACGTTGTTCACTCCGCCGCTGTCTCGCGTCGCGTGCGGACGTCTCGCGTTACTCAAACTAAGCCGTGTTAAAGTGCGCTATGGATATCGTGAGTTCGTAAAAATTAATTCGTTACGTACCGTGGTTTTTAATTGTACGATTTTTAACTCGTGAACTCTTAATTTTCGGTGTGACAGATATGATATAGAAGTTTTTTTTCTATCCGAATTTTGGGATTGTAACCGTTTCAATGATGGGCGTAAGTGGTTGTATGAGCGTCAGGCAGGCGAGGGGCTCGTGCCACTGTCCCGCGTGCCCTAGGGCTTCGGGCCATGGGATGTCGATGCCGCCGCAGACGCTCGTGCTCCCCCCAATGGCTCTAGAGCCAGAAACCACCCCAGTTAAGGACAAGAAGGGATCTAAAATGAAGGTCCTTAAGAAAATTAAGAAAAAAATTGGATTAGGTGAGTTTTTAACGTTTTTTTTCTTTAATTAAACAAATGTGGGTATAGCAAAAATTTATAACGTTTTTTTAAGTAGGTAGATGAAAGTTTCTACTATTTTTACAAAATAATATTTAAAAAAATAGTTTATTATTGCTCCTGTGACCCATGCTTTTTAAGTGTTCTAAATAAAAAGTATTACATTAACTATGGTGTACGCTTGATAGCGTAACGGTCGCTTTTAATGCTTAAAGATTTTATCTATGTACCTTACATGGGTTGTTAAAAATATAAAAGGTAACTTTTAGCCGGCGATATGAATATTTTATTAGTAACTACAATTTTAAAAAGTTTCTATCGATATTGAAAATGTTGCCTTTTGTGTTGAGTTACAGCTTTAATATTATGGCGTATTTTTTGGTACTTGTTTAGAAAAACTCAGTATTATTTATTTTTAAGAAAACTCGTACTATGTTTCCCATCCTATAAACTTTATTTTATAGCTCTTTTCATGACCGAAGAACGTTAAGGTATATGACCTATCAAAAAAAGCTATTTCCCAACAGTTATTTGCGATAATAAAGCAATAAAAGTCTGTAACCATATAGTGTAATATCAATTCTAATCTCGACTTAGATTAGCAAAAAACGAACCATAAAAAACGAGCGGAGTTTTTTTGCAACTTTTTTACTCCGTTTTTGTTTTGCAAAAATATAGTTCGTGCCATCTGCTTCCTCTAATGAACGTAATAAAATCAGTTTTTAGTTGTAATGACAACAGTTCATGTCATTTTTAGCAAAACAAAAAAGTTTTTGCTGAAACAATGTACAGCGCGTGCCACCTGCCTTGATTGGATTTTTATCGATAATCTTTTTTTTATATTAAACACAACGTTTATTAATAATAAAAAAGAAAAAAACTTAAGAAAAATATTTTTACTAAAATGTTTTTACTAAAAAAAACTTGCATGGCGCGTGCCATCTGCCTTCGCGTGTTATTGCAGCGACGATCGACTTTTTTTACTGTTTTTTTTTACATTTTTACTTATTGACCAGCTGCCTTTGCACCTTGACTAATTTGGTCTAGATATTAAGGTTGGTCGTGTTCTTTTTTTTAGTTTAATTGGCTCCACAACGCAATCAACAATATTTTGATGTATTGTTGTCATTATAATACTTTTGTATGTGTTATGTATGAGCAATGTTTTGTTTGCCTTACCTTGTGTTGATTTTTTTTTGTGAATGCTCCACTTGTTTCTTAATTAGTTTCGAGACAGGAACTTCTAGCGATGAGGAAGTAGTTACATAGATTTAGAAGAAAATAATGTTTTTGTTGCAAAAAAATATTTTATTATATTATTTTTTTTGGATTTTTAATTAATAAAATGGTCGATTGTGGTGTTGGTGGGCTCAGTGGCGTGAATATGTAAACTATTGTTCTTGGAAAAGATCGCTAAAGGGATTGAAATGGTCCTTTTCAGACCGTAAGTTATACCTGTTGCTATAACCCGCGATCTAAAGCCTACTTAGTTTTCCTCAATTAAAACAATAATAACAACATTGCTATTTATATATTGTAAATATAAGTACTAGGCATGCATAAATGATAACGGATTGCCAACTCATCTCAAACACAGGAAGGCAGGCATTGAATGTGCAAATATGATGCAATTTTATGCTATATATTATTTTATAAGGAAAAAGGGCAACAAAATTGTACAAATTGTTTTACCGGTTACTCATTCCTTGCTTAAATGAAAACGTAGTTATGGTCCTGTTGAGCTAAAAAATAAGGCTGACTTTTTTGTTTTGCCCCATACTCTGCATTCTCCTGTATCGTGGGTGCGTTTACCCGGTAAAACTATTCGGTAGGTCAAACAAATATTTGTTCCTTGCAATCCGGTTAACCACTGGCCCAAACGGGTCGTCTTCAAACCCTTAATTTAAAAAAAAAAAACTATTTAATCGATACCTTTTTATTCAAATGACGTAAGCGACATTAACAATAGTGTCCCTTACGCCCTTTAAGCCGTGAAGTAATTTGTGTCGAAATTAGTTCAAAAATACAATGAATAAATATTCTTAAAAACAGTTTCTTATCATAATAAAAATAGTATTAAAAGATGGCGAATACTAAAACCATTGTGTAATATCGTAAGTGAACCAGAGTACTAACGCAATGACTGCTCACATGACCTCTATAAAAAATATAGAATGGTGCTCTGTTGTAATCAATTTCATAATGTTAAGAAAAATATACAATTACGAAGAATTTTTATTAGTATCCTTTTGAATGACAATTTTTTTGTTTCACGTTGTACAATCATATTTTTTTTTTCCTTTGGAAAATCCTCATGGATGTCCCTCGCCCGGGGAAGGCGAAGGGGGTCTGCCGGACTCTTACCGGCTAAAAACCAACGGTGTTCCTTCTCCTGACCGTTCAGCCGGGGTCGCGGGATTCGCAAAAGCATGCACCGCAACCCCGGCAAGTCCCGGTCCGCCAACCCTCGGCGGACCTCTCCTCTGTGGGGACGTTGTATAATCTGTAGGCTACAAACATTTGACGTATAGTATCGTAAACATATCGCTAATGTAAGCGAATTTTGAATCGAAAATACAACTGTCCTATAACATTTTGGTTTATTTTTTGCGATATGCACAATTTGTGTCATACATAGATTATGAATAAAGTCTTCAATTTAATTAAATAGTATGTGTGAAACGAGTGTTTCCGATTCAAAACTCACCTAAATTAATTTTACGTTTACCTTACTAACGCCATAAAAATCGTGCTAGGCCCACTGGTCTGATACTAGATTCGTCTTTAGTTACGATATTACTCTAGAGACGTACCTGGAACAGGTACTAAATTGTCAACTTATTCTAATACTTAGCTTAGTGCTGTTCTACAAACGATGATATACCTGACGTCATGCCCTGCGTGCCCTGATACCTCCACGTTACATGAACTAATGGACGCTACTGATAACGCTAAACTCGTAGCTAAGTTCTGGGCCGACTCAATTTTGATTGCCATCGACATGCTAAGAAGCAGAATACTTTGCTTGATATTAAATCTATACTAATATTATAAAGCTGAAGAGTTTGTTTGTTTGAACGCGCTAATCTCTGGAAGTACTGGTTGGATTTGAAAAATTATTTTTGTGTTGGATAGTCCATTTATCGAGGAAGGTTATAGGCTATATAACATCACGCTACGACCAATAGTAGTGGAGCTTAAATGAAAAATGTTGCAAAAACGGGAAAAATGTCCACCTGTGCGAAGCTGGGACGGGACGCTAGTCTGACATAATAGTCAAATAAAAAATCACGAAAAGAAAGAAACTCTTCAATACTTAAACTATTTTCTAAAGTCTTTAAACAACAACTTTTCTAAAACTTAGTGTTCCAAGTATTAAACAAAAGACATTTGCGGACAATAGCATTTAAATTTTGTACCAGATGTTCGACGCAATGTGTCCCTTCCTTAACATGTCCTAAAACCTGGTCCTTATTTCCGGAAGGAACCAATTTAACAAAAAGACCAGATGTATTAGTTAAGAAGTACCTACATTTCGCTCCGCCAGATGTCGACTTTTTGTTCTGTGTTTGTGACTAAGAACTTTGGCGTTGCGGGAAGGCGAATTTTTTGGTTAGAACTTTGAAACAATAAGGATAAGTTGTACCAGATGTTGGTTCTATTGTTTTGGGTACAAAAGACATATATTTACGCCCGTATATTTTTTTGAACACCATTTACTTTACAACCGGCATGTTGAAAGGATTTTCTAATTTCAACGTAGGTACAATTTAAAGGACACTAATGTGCCCAGAATCTTAAAACTCGGGATCTCTAGCAGTTGACTGTGTTCCGTCGTGTGTATGTGAGAGCCAGAGGTGTATAGGGAAGTCCCTCTATAACTCTGTTACTTGGATTCGTGTGCTCCATCTTAGACCCTGTCTGCGCTTACCATTAGGTGAGACTAGGGTCACGCGACTAAGACAAGAATTATAAAAGAACTTTCCACTGATAGACCTACGCCAATTAACCTGTCACGACACTAAAATGTTATTGTAAATAAACCTTTATTGTTTTATAACATAACATCACGCCTGTATTCCCCGAAGGGTTGGGCAGAGGTGTATAGTAACACCCTCATTTCGCCGTTATGTTTAAGTCCCCTGTAATAGGGGGCAAGCCTAATGCTATCAACCGGACACAAATCCAAACTACGAGCTGCCACTGAGGAATTCAACACGGAAAAACCCAATAACACTGCACGATCTGGGATTTGAAAACGGGACCTCACGATCAGACTTTTGAGGCAGTTTGTTATTGTTTTATAATAATTACTAGCGACCCGTCCCAGCTTCGCATGGGTGCAATCTAGATGCTAATGTGGGGCATATAAACCTTCCTCTTGAATCACTCTATCTATTGCTGAAAACTGCATTAAAATCCGTCGCGTAGTTTAAAAGATCTAAGCGTACAGACAGCGGGAGCGACTTTGTTTTATACTATGTAAAGATAATACTAACAATATTGTCAAATCGTGACACTAACATCCTGACACTTACCAACTTTTTTTGACACCCGACTTTTTTTGATCAATAACATTAAAGTCTTTGTACTACCCGCCCTCATTGCCGCGTGCGTGAGCCTTCAAAGTCGTGATTGCTATGTGTGGTCGAAATTATACCTTGCGGCAGAAAGTCGTGATGTACTATAGTAGTTTTTTTTTAAGAAATTACGTTTAGATGTTACGTTAGGCGGTAGAAGAAAATGAAGTTTGGATTATGTTTTTTTTTAAATAATATTTGATTTATTATGACATAACATCACGCTTTGTATTCCCCGAAGGGTTCGGCAGAAGCGTTTTGTAGTACGCCAGTTATGTTTAAGTCCCATGTAATAGGGGGCGAGCATATTGCCATTAATCGGGTACAAATCTAGACTGAGCTGCTACTGAGAAATTCTTAATAAAAAAAACTCAATAACACTTTGCTCTACCTGGGAATCGAACCCAGGACCTCACGATTAACAGTCGCGCTTGCCACCACTAGACCAACGAGACAGCTCAGGAAACTTAGCTGAGTAATATTATAAACAATTGATAATTTAATATTACCATGGGAAAAAATATAAAAATGGAACGGATACGATAAACGGTTTCCGTTTAAAAATAATAAATAAAAATATATGTATAATATTTTACCGCACTTGCAACACTCTTTATCCATATGACGGGACTTGTTGGCAGTGGGCCTGAAAGACCAGTTAGCTTGGATGAAGAAGGACCAGGTATTGTGGTGCTTTCATTCAGCATTCATAACGGCGAAATGAGGGTGTTACTTACACCTCTGCCCAACCGTTGGGGGAATACAGGCGTGATGTAAAGTTATGTTAACTATTCTTTATAATATTACTAAGCTAAGCTTCCTGGACATCTCCAGCAACAAAGAAAGCTTAGGGTTGAACGCTTACCTTCCATTCAGTAGACCCGCACCTCTGACTATTCGAATTCATGTGCGGATCAGAATTTGATTATCACTTGCGTTAACGGTGAAGGAAAAACATCGTGAGGAAACCTGCACACCTGAGAGGGCTCCATAAAGTTCTCGATGGTGTGTGTAGTCTGTTAACCCGCACCAGGCCAGCGTGGTGGACTAAGGCTTAAACCCTTCTCATTCTGACAAGACTGCGCTGTCCAGTAGTGGGACAGTAATGGCCTTCTTCTTCTTAGCGTGTCGGCCCAGAACTTAGCTACGAGTTTAGCGTTATCACTAGCGTCCATTAGTTCCTATAACGTGCAGGTATCACGGCACGCAGGGCATGATGTCAGGTGTCCCATCGTTTGTGGAACAGCACCACATTTACACTCCAAGCTGGAATCGTCTATGAATCTCCACCTGAGCAGGTTTTCCTTGCTTCGAATGGGCTGATTATGCAGTTATGCTAAAGGTCCTGGAACCCCTTTTATTTTTTTCTCTTTAGAAAATACTCATGGATGTCCTCGCCCGGGGATGGCGAGGGTCTCTGCCGGACTCTTACCCGCTAAAAACCAACGGTGTCCCTCCTTCTGACCTAAGGCCGGGGTCACGGGATTCGCTATTGCATGCACCGCAACCCCACCCTGGTCTATCGCCATTTACCACGCACCACACCAATTAATCTATAAACCAGATCTTATCAGAAGAAAAAAAAATAAAAAATTCCCCCCATCATTTCCACATTTTGAAAAAATCTGGCTTACAATCACTAGTCTGTTTGGTGGTCCATGTACTCCCAGCTTGACATATTTATCCAAAGATTACAGCCACTTAGAAAGACAAATATTTTTCTAAAAATACACACTATCACTTAAAAGTTTGCTCAGTTGGGTAAAGTTTTATGTACCTAACATTTCGGGAGCTCTTGTTATCGCTCGTGGCATATGTCCTATATCCATCTCACTCTGGCGGTCAGTATTCGTATGTCGCGTCTCTTTCACTCTTATTTACAAACGACAACAGCTGTTTCGCAACGGGATCTTAGTGGCGTGCGCCGGCGCAGATGTTAGGGGTGGCAGTGACTTATTATTAGTAATTTTTTTATTCACACTGAAATCTAAGACGTGGAGGAAAAACAGATTTAGCTATTTTTGGTTTTGAGCGGTAGTTAAAGCAGTGACAAATTAAAATAAAAAAACTTGGTAATTCCCTGAGGAAACGTAAAGATAGATAGATAGATATACTTTATTGTACACTAAAAGAAATAAAACAGAAGGAGTACACATTATTATGAACAGTACAAATGGCGGTCTTATTGCTTAAAGCAATTTCTTCCAGACAACCTTTGGATGGAAAAAAAATATGTAAAGATCGAAGAGGTCAGACGAATGTTGATATTATACACGTAAATCCCAAAATTTTAATCATTTTTCATTAATAATAAAACTTAGATAAGATAACGTCTTTAGGAATACAAAAATTAACCCAAAGAAGAATAAATTTAGGTTCAAATAACACAGATATCACAATAAAAAAAATTGAACTGAAATCCACTTTTCGATGGCTACCAACCCTGGTAATATAGCAGTCAGCTGCTTACACCGTTTCATTTTCTATACGACATTAAGGACCAGCTGGTCCTTTTGTATTTTTTTATAGCCGACCTTCCGAAGGCCTTTGTGAGCTTGTAGAAAAAATGCATTGAACTTGCACAATTTTTCACGAACCCCGAAGCATAGAGTGAAAAAATGTAGGGATGACTCCTTGCGAATTTCCATGAACATCATCACGGTAGATCGTAAGCCACGAAAGACCAAAACTGGTCCTTATTATACCGAACCCACAAGTCGGGTTGCATAAGGCCCAGACTCCACCAAAGCGGAGATGTGCGGAGAGAAGAGGAGATGTGTCGTAAACAACCAATAAGATTTTGTTATTTACACATATCCTCTAAATAACGAAATCCTATTGGTTGTTTACGACACATCTCCTCTCCTCTCCGCACATTCCGCTTTGGTGGAGTCCGGGCCTAAGTCCAAATGGCAAGTCGCTGAAAAATACTGACCGAATTGATCGACAACAGACTTGTAGAAAAGATTTTGAATTGAGGGGGTTGGTTAGACTGGAAACCAACCCCAACAAATACATGGGATAAAGAGTATATACATACAGATATTTAAATTTTGCGTGACCAAATCTGGTTGGACTGGTTGTCGACCCCAATGTTTAAAAGACAAGGACGAACAGAAAAGAGGCTACAATTTTCTTTGCTATTTATTAAAACATAAAAAAAATGCTTTTAGTACACCTGAGGGCTGTGAAGGTGTCTTGAAGATCTTATTAAAGTAGGCCTTAGAGAGAGACCCCGTTTGAAAATGTAATTTTAAGAAAGTTCGTCTTCATATTTTACTAGCGACCCGCCCGGCTTCGCACGGGTGCAATGTAGGATACTAATGTGGGGTATACATATAAACCTTCCTCTTGAATCACTCTATCTATTGCTGAAAACTGTATTAAAATCCGTTGCGTAGTTTAAAAGATCTAAGCGTACAGACAGCGGGAGCGACTTTGTTTTATACTATGTAAAGATATAAGTATACATTTTAACGCACTGTTGACTGCCTTGTTGGTCTAGTGGTCATAAGCACGACTGCTGAGCATGGGATCCTGGGTTCGATCCCCAGGTCGGGCAAAGTGTTATTGGGTGTTTCCATTAGGAATTTCTCAGTAGCAGCAGCCCGGAATCTGGACTTGTGCCCGGTTTGTGGCAATAGGCTTGCCCCCTATTACATGGGACTTGAACATAACTGGCGAAATGAGCGGAATACACGGCGTGATGTTATGTTATTTTAACACCTCCATATAAGCTATACTTACTCCAATAACTCCAAATATCAATACCCAATGAATTACAGCGAAAAAAACAAACTATAACAGCTGGCTTGACTGTTGAAGTGAAGTGCGAGACAGGAGATGCGTTTCTCTGTATGCAAAACAAGGACAGCGATACAACAGATGATATCCAGGTGATCCTTGATATTAGATGCGGGTTTTTGTAGTACTCAAGGTGGACCGAAGTTGTCCGAAGTTTTTTGGATTGCGCAATGCCCAATTCTGGGTAGACATGGTGATAATTTGGCAGAGAAAGAAATTGTATCACCTGCTGTCCGTATAAAGTGTAAATTATTAATGAAATTGATTACTTTTTGGATGGAAAACATACATACATAACATCACGCCTGTATTCCCCGAAGGGTTGGGCAGAGGTGTATCGTAACACCCTCATTTCGCCGTTATGTTTAAGTCTCATGTAATAGGGGGCGAGCCTATTGCCATCAAACGGGCACAAATCCAAACTCCGAGCTGCTACTGAGGAATTCCACACGGAAAAATCCAATAACACTTTGCCTGACCTGGGATCGAATCCAGGACCTCACGATCAGCAGTCGCGCTTGCCACCATTAGACTAACGAGGCAGATGGATGGAAAAAGAACTACAAAATGTCATGTGGTCTCACTTCGTGTAAAACCAAGGTATTGTCTGGAAGAAATTGCTGTTTAGATGAACACTGATACTGTTCTTATTATATTTAGTATCAAAAACATATTAACAAAAATAAAACCGACTTCAAAAAAACGATGAAAAGAATAAAATAATTGCCATATTATTATAAAATTAACAGTTATAAAAGTCGGTGCTAATCCAGGCTGAACCAAATTGAAGGCACCGACTTCTGAAACTGTTAATTTTATAATAATATGGCAATTATTTTATTCTTTTCATCGTTTTTTTGAAGTCGGTTTTATTTTTGTTAAAATGTTTTTTATTTTTTTCGTTTTAGTGGCCTTAACTAAAATATGGTTGGACCTACTAAAGACGCTGCTCGTAACATAATCACATCATCACATTATGCGTACTGTTCGTCATTGAGGAGTTATATTGTCTATCTCCGAAGTTCTTCATCAGATCTTCACCAAATTTGAATGGGACCAATCTGGAAGTATATCCTTTCGAATAAAAAAAAAATCTAAATCGGTTTATAAATGGCGGAGTTATGAGGTAGCAAATATTTAAAAAAAAGACGAATTGAGAACACCTCCTTTTTTCGAAGTCGGTTAAAAAACATTTGATTTTGTAATAATCTCCAGTTCTACCAACAAAATTATAATAACCAAAATCAATAAACGTCTGTTCCCTTCCAATTCCAATTCAAAAATGATGACATCCAATTAAAACCTCATTTACTATTCCGTATTCTAAACTTAAAATTTACGAAGGTGTCCAGTCGAACGCCGAGCACGGCCGAATACAGCCGAAATCGTTCACTAATGATCGTGAGAAAACATCGGGAATGTTTACCCGCCGAACCGCTCCGAATAATGCTCGGAATATTTGAAATTCGAATTTGTTCGGATGCGTTTACGTTTTATTTATTGATATGAATGTTTATGGGAATGGCGCTACTGTAGATTGGTTTGATAATTTAACATTCTCGTCTCACACACTGAGATTAAAATTACAATATGGAACCTTGTGGTTAGGAGGGTAGATGACTTCACACGCTAAGCTTCTTAAATGACCTTCTAATCTAAGTAGTCCCGTCCAAACAGATTCACACAACTGTTCTACCTAGCCTTTTCCCAACTATATTGGGGTCAGCTTCCAGTCTAACCAGATGCGGCTGAATACCAGTATTTTACACGGAGCGACTGCTATCAGACCTCCGCAACCCAGTTACTGGGCAATGCCGATATCCTAAGGTTAGACCGGTTGTCAGATTTTCGGGCTTCTCACAACCCGTAATGACTGTCATAGGTATGACACTCGGGACCAACGGTCTCGATGTTTAAAGAATGGTCACCCATCCACGAACTGACCGTGCCAACGCAGTTTAACCTTGCAAATCATATGATCATGAATCATAATTCTCTCCATTCATCGTGTTCCTTTCATTTTCGGGGATTACAAAACATCGATGTATTCCTTAAATAATTTCTAATATACTAGCGACCCGCCCCGGCTTCGCACGGGTGCAATGTAGATACTAATGTGGGGCATATAAACCTTCCTCTTGAATAACTCTATCTATTGCTGAAAACTGCATTAAAATCCGTTGCGTAGTTTAAAAGATCTAAGCGTACAGACAGCGGGACCGACTTTGTTTTGAAAGATAAAGAAGAAGATCATTTAATCCAATAAGAAATAAATCTCGTTAAAAGTTTTCCCTAACAGGTAACGTAGGTAACGGTTTTTTATAAGTGAAACAAATCGATGACGGCCTTAAAAGTAATTCTATCGTGACCCAAGCAATGTTGATGCACCACTCGTGTCGACCCACTGCTTACTATTGTGGTTCGTGATATCGTATGAAATCTCCTTCGTTTCATGTTATCCTGGTACTTTTATTCTCAAACGTCCATGGTCAATGGTTTTTTTACTATAGAAATCTTAGTTTTAATAGATGGTGGCTAGCGCGACTGCTGATCGTGAGGTCCTGGGTTAGATCCCCGGGTCGAGCAGTGTTATTGGGATTTTCCGTGTGGAATTCATCAGTAGCAGCCGGGAGTTTGGATTTGTGCCCGATTGATGGCATTGGCTCGCCCCCTATTACATAGAAAGGCGAAATGAGGGAGTTACTATACATCTCTGCCCGCCCCTCTCTCTCTCTCTCTTCGGGGAATACAATTTATTGAAAATTTTGTTTCAATCAAATATCGTTTTATATTGAAAGTCTCTAAGACTTTGTACGCGATACCACCATCTTCTTATACTGTCCTAGTATGTAAATATCAGAATCAGATTCAATTAGAATCTTTACAAATAAATAAATTTGAAGTGTCTGTAATGTCTAAATAACAGCTTTTACTAAATGCATATAAAAATATATAAGGTACTAAAAACAAAAAAAAACATTTTTTTAAATATTTGTATGTCTGTCAGTTTGTTCCGGCTAATCTCCGAAACGGCTGGTCCGATTTTGACGGGACTTTCACTGGCAGATAGCTGATGTTATAAGGAGTAATTTTGCCTACTTTTATTTTAGAAAAAGAAATAGGGTACCACGCAAAAAAATTAAAATCCATCCGACTTCTACGCAGACGATGTCGCGAGCACTGCTAGTCTACACTATTTAGTTTTGTACTAACATTTAATTCGTATTGACCGAGACAAAGCGAGGTAGTTGAAACAAATTTTATAGTGTGGTGAAAGTTTGTTTTAAATTTTACGATCCACATCCCTGCTACATACTCTTAATAGACCGTAAGAATCATACTTTCTTCTAAATCTAAATAGTAGCCCAAATTACATTGGATTTTTGGCAGATGAGTATTGGAACTAATTTTGACTGTTTTTTTTTCTATTCGACTGCTTGTAGAATGTCTTGTGGACCGTTTCTACGTAATCGGGCAGTTATTGGCGAGACCTGAAAGGTCTCCAGCCAACGGGGAAGAGTAAGACACTTAACCTAAGCTAACTACTACTACTAACATCATGACTACTAGCAACAACAGCACTAAGGGCGACCCCTAATGGGACTCGGACCTCGGCTTAGGGCGTTGCTGGGGAGAGGACTGGGAGGGAGACAGCTTGATGAGGGCTGAATTATCTGTGTGTAATTTTGACTGTACTCATTCTGACACTATTTATTGCTTCATTGCCGCCACAAACTGCTAACCATTGTCGCATTCAACCAACATTCCAAATACGAATATATTTTTATTATTTGACATTTTATTTTTCAAAATCTTGCTAAATAAATACTTGTACCAAGGGTAGATTCAGTGGGGCAATATTTAAAACATAAGACGACCTTTTTTCCATAAACAGTTGGGCCATTTGATTTGTCTAAGGTCTTCACACGATACTTCACGTAGTGTTAAAATCAATACCTCTCTATACTTTCCCGCGGTCGGTAACAGATGTTCTGAACTGTAAACTAGTTCCTATGGTACATGACCAGTTGTGAACACGGCATGAGCATCTCCCACGACCTGTGACCTCGCTCTTACCTTTTATACTGTTAGTACAGTTTCGTAGATAGACCACACACATACATACTAGCGTGCGAAATAAGTTATCCTTTTTTTGGCAAGTCGGTTAAATTGGGTGCGTGATTTTTTGGATATACCAAAAGATTGGTTAGTATTTTAGCGCGTTGGGTCATTGCCTACGAGTTATTTTTTGTCGCAAATGTTCATTATCATTTTATTGCTTATAAAATGATTGCTAATGATATGCTTTTAAAAAACTCAATAGGAAGTATTTTTTATATTATTATGCTAATTATTTAACAGTTACACACCATATAAAGTACAAATAAGTAATAAAATATTCAATAATATAGTTCTAATATCCCGGAAGCGACGCCATCTTGGAAACGCGGGAACAATCGTTAACAATTATTACTATTCATACTCTGTAGTGTTCAACAAACTTACAAATGCATTCGTAATATTCAATAATGTACTCTATTGCCTTTATTTACAGTTCAAATTCACTATTCATAAACGTAATTAGAATGTGTGTGAAATACTCTGTAGTGATTCGACAAAACTGCGAATACAATTGTGTTATTCAAAAATGTACTCTATTATCTAGGTGGTAAGGTAAAATTCAGCTTTAGTCAATGCACACAGAATTTGGTAAAATAACCACAAAAGAAATGCAGCTACAAAACCAAAACACGAACTTTATTCTCATAAAAATAAAGTCCATATCAGTACAAAACACGTTTTCCACGAAAGCCAAAATAAAATTGTATTTTCATTTGACGTTTCCATTCCCACGGTCGAAATTTGAAATTTTGTTTCTTTTTTTTTGGTACCAAAAGGGTTATTCCTTCATTCAGCCTATTTTCCCCCGAAAATGCCATAGAGTATTATGTGCGTGTAATTTTTTTTTGTAGGCAAACGTCATTTCTTTCTTACAGCCTATTTTGAAATACCAGCTGCTGATCTTCCCGCGCAAGGTGTAAGTGGAGGGAACGGGTTATTCAGGTGTATAGATCGCCACCTTTCACTAAACTATTGTGATCTTTAGACACGACAGGTGGATAACTGTAGCGGTTATGTTGGCATTAAATTTATTATTGTATCGATATTAACGAAGTTTGTTTTGGAGGACCCTTGGAAGTAATGGTCTCTGTTACAGTTCAAGGTCTAATAAGGCTGTGTTGGTTTTAGAAATCCTCATAATAGGGCTAGTTTAAACACCAATGGCCCTTAAAATCTATACTAATATTATAAAGCTGAAGAGTTTGTTTGTTTGAACGCGCTAATCTCAGGAACTACTAATTGGAATTGAAAAATTGTTTTTGTGTTGGATAGTCCATTTATCGAGGTAGGTTTTAGGCTATATAGCATCACGCTACGACCAATAGGAGCGGAGCATAAATGAAAAATGTTGCAAAAACGGGTGAAAATGTCCACCCGTACGAAGCCGGGTCGGGCCGCTAGTTAAGTAATATAGGTTTTGATAAGAGTAAAGAAAATAAAGTGTCTTACGTATAGTGTGTATGAGATTTTCTCCTTAAATCCATACTAACCAGAGACTATCCTCAATTAACAAACTTAATTTAATTTAACTTAAAAACGAAGGTTGTTGAGCCCTGAAACCCTCAGCTACAAAATAGTAAAATTGTTAACTAAAGCTAAATCCATCTTTAACATAGTATTTTGCGGAGTACGTAGAATAAATTCCAAAAAAAAGTAATAAACACCATTAAACTCTTCTACTAAGAAACATCACAATTTCGACGCAAGCGCATCGTTCGTTCATCTTCGTGTTTAATTCGGCTCACGAGCGGTGCGGCCGCAGCTAATGATCTACGGCACGCAGTGATCTATAGCCGAGATCTATACGTGAGATGATTTGAGAAAAAATGTTTTTGGTACCTGGGAAAGAATTGCAAAATTATTATGATGACGAAATACAGAAGTTATGTAAAGTCCTGTAACCTGTAAAAGATACATACATAGATACATAAACTTATGCTTTTTTCCCATGGGGGTAGGCAGAAACTATAGAACGCCACACGCTACGACCCTTACATACTCCTTTCGCTTCGTCCACATTCATACATCTTGTTTGATACATACAATCATGTTAGGGAACATACCCATACTACTTGACCCGTTCAGGGGGGGAAGGGGGTCTACAAAATACCACGCTTGGTCACATGGGTGGGGGGGAGGGGGCTTAGGTTTTCGTCACGTAGTCAATATCCTCTAGGGATATCGCGAGTTTTTTTCCAGCTATATTGAAATATGGCGCGCAGAGTTTAGCGCTTTTTGAACTCACAGGTGGCAACATTGTCGCTGAATGATTTAAAACCATATTTATGAATTACTACGTGAAAACTCGAGGGGGAGGGGGGGGGGTATTGGCATATACTACGGATGGTCACCGAGGGGGAGGAGGGGGGTATAAAGTTGTAAAAAATGGGTCACGTAGTATGGGTACGTTCCCTTCCTAGTCTAAACCAAAACTCAAGTTATCCCTTACTAACTTATTCTTAGCTAAAATTCACACGCTTAAGCCCCCAACGAAACATCTCACACATTTTTTGTTCTGTTTACTTTACGAGTAATGACAATGACTCGCTTAAAGCGCTTACCGTCCATTGTCACATTCTTGTAAAAGACAGCCATTATACTTACTAGCAAATTATCAATGAATGCTATTATGTTTTGGGTATCGTTTATCGGAACTGCGATTAAATTGAATTTTGCAAAAAACAATTACTGATCAGAAAAAACCAATAATTGAGCAATGCATGATCAGCTGAGGGATATAAAACAATAAGTTACCAGCGTGTTTAAAAAAAATACTACGACCTAACCTAACTCTTTCGGCTACTGATTTTCGTCACTGATCAAATATTGATTCTGCTGATCAAATATTAATTTCACTGATCAGTAATTTAGTTCTCTTATCTTTTTCTAGATTGGATTACTTTGTACCTGTAATTATTACTGGGTGTCCAGTACCTCTAAGTGTTAAATACAATAATTATACTATAATAGCAATGATAGCCTAGTGGTGTGACCGTCGGACTGCCAAGTCATAGCTCTAGAGTTCGAACCCAAGGCACGCACCTCTGACTTTTCGGATTCATGTGTGTATTGTATAATTATCACTTGCTTAAAAACGGTGAAGGAAAACATCGTGAGGAAACCAGCACACCTGAGACGACTCCATTAAGTTCTCGACGGTGTGTGTAGTCTGCCAACCCGCACCAGGCCAGCGTGGTGGACTAAGGCCTAAATCCTTCTCATTCTAAGAGGCCCGTGCCCAGCAGTGGGACATTAATGGGCCAGTTATGTTATATATGTCCAGTATTTATCCCATCATTGATATTCAGTCAGTAATTACATTATGAGTTCATGTAATAACTTGGTAATTAGACCAGTGATGTATGACAGGACAATCCCTAATCCACTTTCACCGAAAACAATATCGATATATCGATTCCAATGACAGATCGATGCGAACGAAAGGTGAGGTTCCCACGGAGCGTGTGACTGTGCGAGCGAGAGCCGACAAACGAGCGAGACGGAAGACGTTGCGACATAGAACGAGATAGTAATGCTGTGAATTCTGTAAGATGCGTAAAGTTAGGCAACCTTGTGGAAAGGTGTATTATGGAGTAGGACTGTGAATCTTTGCAGGTGGAAAATAGGGAACAAGATTGAAATGTATTGAATTTTAATTATTATTGACTTGTCTCTGCAACCAGTATTATAGTCTTCTTCTTCTCGTGTGGTTAGTGACTAACCTGGTGTCACAGTTTATGCCGCCCATGAGCCTCTGACGTGGCTTCACATGCCATCGAGAAATATCTATTAGGCATGCAGGTTTCCTCACGATGTTTTCCTTCACCGTTTTTAAGCAAGTGATAATCAAATTCTGATCCGCATATGAATTCGAAAACAGAGGTGCGAGCAATCGTTCAACCGTTAGGCTATCACTGCTGGAAATACTGGATGAGTCTAAAAATTATGATATCTAAACCTTAATGATAAGAGTTTGGACGGTAGAGTCTATGTAAATACTAAAATTCAACCCAATCTGATAACTGTTCGCCGACCCCAATTTTATTTTAAAATCTGTGGGAATGTCTATCCCTAAGCTACAGTTAGTCCAAAAGAAAAAAGTAAACCATAGACTATGTAGAACAGTGTCCTCTGGTATCATAAGCAAGCAAGCTATTAAAATTACATAGCAGCACACCAGAACCTAATAAAACAAAATGAACCATAGACAGTACACCCAGACATAATAATTAAGGTTCGCTTAACGGTAAAGTTGAAAAAAAAATATAGGCAGAATAAGTAAGCTTCCCACGCATTGTGAAAAAAAATAAAAAAGAACATATCCTGTCACACGGGACTAGTCATCATAAATTGCAAGTTGCAACTGGTTGTGTGTGGGTAATGGCTGTATACACAATGGGAAAAGATGGCTATTTCATAAATTAGACTAAATGCTTTGATGGTCACTTAATCTATACTAATATTATAATGAGGAAAGATTTGTATTTTTGTATGTAACGAATAAATTTAAAAACTACTGGACCGATTACAAATATTCTTTTGCCGTTAGAAAGCTACTTTATAGGCTATATTTATTACTGGAATAAAACTTCTTACGCGGGCGGAGCCGTGAGGACACAGCTACTAATTAATCTATACTAATATTATAAAGAGGAAATATTTGTATTTTTGTATGTAACGAATAAACTTAAAAACTACTGGACCGATTTACAAAAATTCTTTTGCTGTTAGAAAGCTACATTATCACAGAGTAACATAGGCTACGGGCGGAGCCGTGAGGACACAGCTAGTAATATGTAAAGGAAGACTCACTACAGTCGTGACAAAATTAAAAAAAAACAAAACCTATAGTCTTCAACTTCAATTATGTTCCCACAGCATATCATTACAGTTTCCATTGAAAGTAAAATTAAAAGTACTTACTTAATAAAATTGAAAAAAAAAGTAACGAAAACAAGATGGCTCCTAAAAATAAAAGTCAAACGCGTGGGAATCGGGATGGTGTACCGTTATAATAGACGTCGTCCTGTCCTGTTCTAGAGATCCTTACAGGATTTTATGAATAGTAAACCAGTTCTGAACTAAACAGAAAATTTTAGTGAGAAGAAGTTGGGCAGAGGTGTATAATAACACCCTCATTTCGTCGTTATGTTGTCTCATGTAATAGGGGGCGAGCCTATTGCCATCAACAGTGCACAATCCAAACTCCGGGCTGCTACTGAGGAATTCGACACGGAAAAACCCAACAACACCTTGCTCGACCCGGGGATCGAACTCAGGACCCCATATTATATAACTAGCGGCCCGTCCCGGCTTCGCACGGGTGGACATTTTTCCCGTTTTTGCAACATTTTTCATTTATCATCCGCTCCTATTGGTCGTAGCGTGATGTTATATAGCCTATAACCTTCCCCGATAAATCCAACTATCCAACTCAATAATAATTTTTCAATTCCAACCAGTAGTTCCTGAGATTAGCGCGAACAAACAAACAAACTCTTCAGCTTTATAATATTAGTATAGATTAGTCACTTCAAATTCACAAGGTTCTGAGGAAAGACTCGCTATCTGTTTATTTATTCAAACTGCGTTGTTCTCAGCTTGTCATAGTCCTTTTCGATGTAATTCCACAGATGAGAATCGGCGTCTGGTTCTGCCTATCCTTTTCCCAACTATGTTGGGGTCAGCTTCTAGTCCAACCAAATGCGACTGAATACCAGTATTTTACACGACACGACTGCCATCAGACCTCCGCAACCTAGTTACTATGCGTGCCAAATAAGAATAGCACTGTCAAGACGCCATTTTGTTCCGCAATAGTCGTGAACTTCATTACCAAAGTGTATGGTGTGCAAAAAAGTAAATAAAGAAATTATATTCAGTTTAATTATTTTTGTTCACTTTTTTGGTATTTCTTATCAATTTTACCCCAAATTAATTACATAGTAATTATATTATTACTATGGCGACATATTAGGGTGACCAGTAGCATTTCGTGAAGTTAACTATATATATATTGGTTCATTTCTTTAATGAATACTGTTTTCAAATATTATTAAATTATCCAAAATTATCTATTTATGGAATTCAATAAATAACATTTCATAAAAATGAATGTAAATAATAATGAAATCTATGAATAAAAAAATATAAGTTTTTTTTTTCATAGTATTATTTTGCTGGCGGTACCAATTTGACAGCTATCGTGTGAAGTTGTAGCAAGCGCGATCCTATTCTTATTTGGCACGCATAGACAGGGCAATGCCGATATCCTAAGGTAAAACCGTTTGTCAGACTTTCGTGCTTCTGACTACCCGTAACGACTGTCATAGGTATCCGTATGACACCAGGGGCCAACTGTTTAACGTGTTCTCCGAGGCACGGGGTCTCGATATGTAACGAATGGTCACCCATCCACAGAGTGACCGCGGAAATCATATGATCCGCGCGGTAGGTAATTAGCTAGAGCCCCTCAGAAGAGAATCGGCTTCTTCTGGAACATTAAGTACTGCAATATTCATTGTTTTTTTTTTATCGATCTTGCCCCCACACTAGGATTTCTCCTGTATCGTAGGTGCGTTTACAGACACAAATCTTCACATGCACAAACGCCCAGACCCGGAACAACTATCTGTAGGCCATACAAATATTTGTTCCGTGCGGGAATCGAACTCACGACCCGTAGCGCAGAAGCCAATTGCTCAGCCACTGCACCAAACGTGTCGTGTGTGCTTACACCTGTACATCAAATTTTTAATTTTAACTTTGTTATTGTTTACCTCATTTTCTTCGAAAAGATTGTATCTCTTTATGTTTCCTAATATTTACTTTCATTGCCTTTGAATGTTAAAAGATTTTTATAATTAACCAGAGCGGCCCGTCCCGGCTTCGCACGGGTGGACATTTTTCCCGTTTCTGCAACATTTTTCATTTATGCTCCGCTCCTATTGGTCGTAGCGTGATGTTATATAGCTTATAACCTTCCTCGATAAATGGACTATCCAACACAAAAATATTTTTTCAATCCCAACCAGTTCTAAAGATTAGCGCGTTCAAACAAACAAACTCTTCAGCTTTACAATATTAGTATAGATTGTAAGACGAGAACCTTTTGCTAAAAACATCGATTCACGCTTGACGTCAACAGGACTCCTTACACACTAGGTTACAATTACAATTAAAAAAGCAACCTGTATCTGGCTCCTCGAGAAACTGATGATTCAATTAAAATAGAATCTTATGTCATAGAGATAACGTTAAATGTTGAATGTAAGACATTCTATTAAGTAAGATTACTTGGAGTTCTCAATGGAATTGTTAAAAACTTGTTTGTGTGGTCTTATTCTTGGTAACTGATGTGTTTTTAGATGATTCACACGCAGTCCAGTTCTTGATAGCTGGTCATTGAAAATCTTGTTGTGTACATACAATGTGGGCAATTTTGGGCCATTGTCGCTTTAGAATACTACTCTTGCGGTCACGGCAAGATGACAGGGTACAGCGATCGGAGATTTTCATCTCGCATACTCCATTCACATGACATAACATCACGCCTTTTATTCCCCGAAGGGGTCGGCAGAGGTGTAAGTAACACCGTCGTTTCGCCAGTTATGTTTTTAAGTCCCATGTGATACGGGGCGAGCCTATTATCATTAACCGGGCCCAAATCCAGACCCGGGCTGCTACTGAGAAATTCCTAAAGTAAAAACCCAATAACACTTTGCCCGACCTGGGGATCGAACCCAGGACCTCATGATCAGCAGTCGCACTTGCCACTATCACCAAAATCAGTTTCTGGACTTTCTGAATAGCCAAAGCTACCACATGTCGTCATCTAGTAACTACAGCCATTGACGCGGTCTATACTCTATTTAATATAACTACTAGGTACCGACCCACCCCGAATTTCTCAGTTGTAGCCCGGAGCTTGGATTTGTGCCCGGTTGATGACAATAGGCTCGCCCCCTATTACATCGAAATGAGGGTGTTATTATACACCTCTGCTTAACCTTTTGAGGAATACAGGCGTGATGTTATGTTCATGTTTTTACCTTGAGACCTTAAGGGGGTGATCTAATCTCATAAGTACTCCATTAAGGGCCGATTTCACCGTTAAAAAGAAACGCGATTAGTTCGACCTAAACTCGGTTTACGCGTTTAACGGAGTTTAGAGCTCCAAATTGCATTTCACCAACGTACACTAAACGCAGTTAGAGCATAACTGAGTTTAAATTCTGATCGACCGATTTTTGGCGTTTAGCTCTGTAAAACGCGTTTTATTCTTTTGTTTGGAGCTTCTAACCTAAAAACAAATACTCGTGTTTATAGTTGTGTGATAATTCAAAGATGGAAAGAGCATTGTCACTAGGTTTTGAGGATAACGATGAGGATGAGTGTATTCTTCGTCGCTCAAGGCGCCCGAGATGGATACGTGAGAGAGAAGAACACTTCGACACTCTTGATGACCAAGACTTCGTAACAAGATTCCGTCTCACGAAGTCAACAGTCCTGACTGTACTGGAGTCTATTGAGGATAAATTAGAGTTTCCATCAAATATGAATCACAGTGTATCTCCCATCAATCAATTGTTATGTGCTCTGCGTTTCTACGCAACTGGGTGTTATCAAATGACTGCTGCAGATTTAAGTGGATTCAGCACTTCTACTGCGCATAGAATTGTGCACAGAGTCAGTGCAGCTATTGCTTCACTCCGACCACGCCTGTATAACATGACATCTGCCCTTATATTTAAGGCGATGTTTACGCTTTATGTCACTAAACTTCGTTTTCGTGAACGCAATCAAATTGTACCTGGTGAAATCCGTTTAACGAAAACCAAGATTAGAATCGAACTATAAACTCGATTAAGCAAAACGTAGTTTTATTAAACTTGGTTTCGAATACAAATGGTGAAATCGGCCCTAAGTCTTCTTCTTCCTGCCCTAATCCCACACCAGGTGGGGTCGGCACAACATTTATTTCATAAACTCATGTTGTTAGAGGTTTTGGCTTATTGTTTTATGACCGGCCGCCTGCCTGACATCAACTCTCCTTGGGAATACTAAGAAGTACTCCATTAAGTACATCATCATTACTCCTAACCTTCCAAGTCCTAAAGCGTGGTGATAAAAATGATCTATAGATCATTAACCGTGGGAAAGCGATGTGCGTGCGCATTGTATTAGTTACTATTACCCAATTGATCTATGATTTATTAGACTATTAATTATAATTTATAATGATAAGCGTTTTGAGACTTGGTCGGCAGTTGATGGGTATCGTTAAGGGCCTGCGCAGACCAGGAACAATGGCGGACAAAAAGTCCGCGGTGCGCTCTTTTTAGTAATGCAATAAGGTTTCACTTTTTCCGCGCAACACCTCATGGCGACATGAGCGCACCGCGGACTTTTTGTCCGCCATTGTCCCTCGTCTGCGCAGGCCCTATGGGATCGTGTGAAATGTTTGACAAGTTATTGAATTAATTTAACCAATTAAATCGTTCTGTCTAGCGTTTCTAACCAGATGCGGCTGAATACCAGTGTTTTATACGGAGCGACTGCCATCAGACCTCCGCAACCCAATTGGGCAATGCCGATACTCTAATGTAGACCGGTGGTCAGACTTTCCGGCTTCTGACTACCCGTAACGACTGTCATAGGTATGACAACCGGGACCGACTGTTTAACGTGCTTTCCGAGGCATGGAGGGGTCTCGATGTGTAACAAACGGTCTCCCATCCACGGATTGACCGCGGCAAGTGCAGCTTAATAACTACTGTCATAGGTATACGTTTGACACGTGACCGACTGTTTAACGTGCTCTCCGAGGCATGAAGGGGTCTCGATGTGTAACAAACGGTCACCCATCCACTGATTGACCGCAGCAAGTGCAGCTTAACCCCGCAAATCGTATGATCCGCGCGGTTAGTAATTATTCACGTGCCCACGGTTCATGTTACAATCTTATCTTCTATACTTCTAAAGAAAGATGTCCTGACTGACAGAATGATTTATCAACGCAGAGCCTAAACCTCTGAAGCTGGAAACATGAAATTTGGACAGTAGGTTCCTTTTGTGACGTAGGCACCCACTAAGAAAGGATTTCTGGAAATTCCACCCCTAAAGAGGTTAATTAGGGGAGAGAAGTTAGTTAAATTTAAAGACGTATGCTTAGGTGGTTTGGTCATGTTGAGAGAATGAGTGAACGGCGATTAACAAAAGGAATTTATTAGGCGGATGTCAATGGAAACGGTAGAAGACGCTCTAGAAGGACATACATCGATGTTATTGGTGATGTCCTTCACAAAGGTCAGGTGCTTAGTACTCTCAAGCGGCGTGCGTGTATGACAAGATGTATGAATGTGGATCAAGCGAAAAGAGTATGTAAGGGTCGTAGCATGTGGCGTTCTATAGGTTCTGCCTACCCCCATGGGAAAGAGGCGTGAGTTTATGTATGTATGTAAGTTTGTTACGAAATTCGCGCAGACGACGTCGCGGGTAAAGTACTAGTTTACGTATGTTTACATTAACTTTTACTCTGTGGTTTAATATCAAGTTCGGTTTCCTCTGTCCATGGTCATCCGGTGTTGGACGATGTGGTCATCCTGCCACCATAACCACTATTAACCACACCTCCATCCGTTACTCGATATGGTTGGGAAAGTTATTTTTTACTCTGTGGTCTGTGTTGTGTATCCTCTGGTTAAATCGGAAGTGACAGGTTGGGGTAACTGTTTATAATAAATGTAGTATTGTCTGTGGGTCTTTTTTATTTTATGTTGTTGTTTTGACACTTAAGCAAATATAAAGGAGGAAAGGGAATTCGATTTTGATTGAATGTAACGATAGTGGTGAACCGATTATTATTCATAGTAGTCAATGATTATGAGAATAATTTAGCGATTAATCGCGAGCGTCGATTAATGTCGCGAACGGTTAATTCATTCGTTATTTCCTTTATTCATTAAATATAGGTACTTTTTTTTTAAATATTTTAATTATCATTTAAAATATAAACTCCTTTCAGCGTTCCAAAAAGGTCGTTCCTAAATGTATGTTGTCATGTGTGTTGATCTTCAAAACGCACTTAGTGCACTCTCCATGGGGGAATTGTGACACATCCCATAAATTCTATACAAAATAAAGGGACCGCAAGAAATCCCCGTGGAACCGAGCCATGTGTGATGTGCACCACATTTGTTACTTACTCGTCTCGTAGTCTATGCCCCACGTAGCAATTGTTTATTTTTAAAGATGGCTGCCCTCACGCGTGGGTTAAAATTGGAGGGAAAGTGTTTATGTTGTATTAATATTAAGAGGTTGTTATTAAAAGTGTTATTTAGGTGTAATTAATTAGTATTTCATTATATTCATGCCGTAATTCGAAAGAAACATAATTCTTAGTTTTCAAAATATTATATTTTAGCTCAGTCAAGGGATTTGAGTTTTTGTGGTCATCAACACTCCTAGCTAGTCGGTAGATGTCGTAAAAGAATACTAATGATCGATACCTATAAACAAAACGAATCTTTTTAGCTTACCAATAGTACCATTTTTCACCCCACACTAGGATTTCTCTTGTATCATATATGGGTTTACAGACACAAATCTTCACATACACAAACGCCCAGACCCGGGACAACTATATGTATAATCGTCACCAGAAAGCCAATACTACTTAAGCGCCATTTTGGCTAAAATGAGATATGTATTATATCGTTAGATTGGTTTTATTTTTCTGCGTCTACATGTTGGGATTTCGTAAGATAATAGAATAAAATACGAAATCCCAACTAATTGACGCAGAAAAAAAATCCAATCCAACGATATAATACATAACTCTTTTTAGCCAAAATGGCGCTTAAGTAGTATTGTCTTTCCAGTGACGATATGTAGGCCATACAAATACTTGTTCGGTACGGGAATCGAACCGTAGCGCAGAAGACAGTCGCTCAGCCGCTGCACCAAACGTGTCATCTCTTCTAAGGTCTGCAAGTTTTACGAAGTAATCGAGCATTTGCTTGCAATTGCTTGCACTATAGAACTTGCGAGTGGATTTCTTAGCCGTGGAAGTTCATGGACTGACAGCATTCGACGTCCATGTCCATCAACTGTTTTAGATAGAGGGGAATAGTTATTGTGCTATATTGTCCGAGTTTTCATTCGCGTGTGTCGAGCAAAATCACCAAGCGAGACCAAGTGAACGCATGTTCTGCAGTGTACCGTGACGAGAGAAAGAGATCGATGTATGTGTGATAAGGATGGATGTATTGTAACGAAAGTTTTTCAGACAGTATGGAGTTACATACATAACATCACGCCTTGTATTCAGGGTTGGGCAGAGGTGTATAGTAATATGTAATGGGTGAACATCAACCAGGTAGAAATCCAAACACCGCGCTGCTACTGAGGAATTCCACATAGAAAAACCCAGTAACTCTGCCAGACCTGGGTATCGAACCCAGGACCTCACGATCAGCAGTCGCGCTTGCCACCATTAGACTAACGTGGCAGTTAGTATGGAGTAGAGTCCTTCTGGGACCTGTTATCGTTTTCGGCGAAGTGTGTAGATCAATCCTCTCAGAAAAACCAGGGTTAGTTGTTGTGGTGCCATTGACGTGGTTTACAATGAAGCGTCCGTGCCTCGGAGAGCACGTTAAACCGTCGGTCCAGGGTGTCATAAGAATACCTATGACAGAAGCCCGAAAGTGACAACCAGTCTAACCTTAGGATATCGGCATTGCCCAATAACTGGATTGCGGACCTCTGATGGCAGTCGCTCCATGTAAAATACTGGTATTCAGCCGCATCTGGTTAGATTGGAAGCTGACCCCAACATATTTGGAAAAAGGCTAGGTTTAAAAAGACGCAGGCCACAATCTGTCTCCATATATTTCGAGTTATAACCACTGGCCTCACGTAAGCGGCGAATTCCAGATTAGCCCCAGCTAAATTTATGAAAAAGTTAGTCTGCAGCTTCCATTTCATCATCAAATTAGGTAGTGTAACCGTCGGACTGCCAAGTCATAGGTTTCGAGTTTGAACCCAAGGCACGCACCTCTGACTTTTCGGTTTCATGTGCGTATTGTATAATTTTCACTTGCTTAAAAACGGTGAAATAAAACATCGTGAGGAAACCAGCATGCCTGAGAGATATTTCTCGGCGGCATGTGCAGCCAAGTCAGAGGCCCATGGGCGGCATAAACTCTGACACCAGGTTAGTCACTAACCACACGAAAAGAAGATCAAATTAGAGTTGTACCTAACGCCCCTGCATTAACGATGTTTCTAGTACTTTCTATCATTTTACAATGGACATAGACAAACTTTGACACCAATTTCCATTTTTAATCGAATAAAACTTTATGGGCAAACAAAAAAGCAATTTGCTACGGATATAAAAACCACATTTAATCATTGTAACAATCACTATTGGATAATCAATACATAGTTTGATAATAACTACCAAACATCCAACAAGATTCTTTAGAAAAATCGAATTCGATTTTCAAAAATCACGTATATTTACGTGAAATCATGTTCTCACAGAGGAATTCAGTACGATCTAAGTCATGTTTTTTTTTCTAACATAGCAACGGCATCAAGGAACTCAGCCAGGTCATAGACCCACAGACTTATCCAGCATGACGAGCAGACCGAGCGTCAATTTCCATGCTCCGGTTTTTTTTTTATTAATTCAATTATTCAGTTAGTTTCGCTCCGAAACGGTCTCGATTTTATTGCTATTTAATTGATTTTATATTTCGAATGCGATGTGATTACAATTATTTTTTTAATTTTAATTGTCCGAGGTTAGCTGTGGAATGTTTGATTGAATTTGATTTTAGAACGTGGTGAATTTAGCTGCAGTCATTTGACAACTATAACCAACGACATTATCCATTCTAATAATTGTTTTTACATAGATTTTGGTTTCTTGATTTTAAAATTACTTTGCACCTGTATTTTTGCGGTAAATGGAGCACGAAAAAAGCATGTAATCGGATTAAGAAGCCATACCGATGTACCAGCGATGAGATTTGTACATTCAACAATATATAGGCTAGTGCTTTAGCGTAATTACGAACATGGGAATATTCCGAAAATTACGAATTTCTACTAAACCAGGCAATATTTTTTGCTCTGGCAACGTAATAATGCTAGAATGTGTAATGAGACTTTACATCTTCGTCTCTAAGGTTGACGATGCTTCAATAATCTTCTTGGTGTTGTTGGTGTACGTAGAAGGCAACCAGACTTGGCTGAATACCATCATTTTCAATGCTTCAAAGACCTTAACCCATAAAAAACTCAAGATAATAAATAGATAATCGGATTTTCGTAAGCAACGGGGGTGTAATACAATTCGCGGCATCTGCACCCCTTATTAAAAATAAATCGAATCCCGCCCCTAGGGAGGCGGCCATCTTTGATCCAATTTTGTCTCGATATTACTAAATTATGGTCGGATATTTTTAGGTACAATATTTTTACATTGACCTTTAAGAGAAAATGTTGCGCATATAATACATACATAAACCCACGCCTTTTTCCTATGGGGGTAGGCAGAAACTATAGAACACCGGTAAGGATAGGTGCGTAGTACTCTCAACCGGCGGCGTGCGTGTATGACAAGATGTATGAATGTCGATGAAGCGAAAGGAGTATGTAAGGATCGTAGCATGTGGCGCATATATAATAATAATAAAAAATATTTATTCGCATAACAGCAACACAAATTCAACGAAAATCCTGACTCCTGAGTCAGGTGCAAATACTGAAATATGTGGAAATAAATTTCACATCCGGTAAACATACTTCCGAGATGCATTCCAGTTGCTAACCATTACGTCATAGAATGCACTTGTTTACCGCACAGATTCCTTAACAGAACACACAAACAATTAAATGACGTCATCATTTTCATTGTGTTGATTTGTTGATTATTCGTCATGACGCTGGCTGACGTACACCATACCAGTAAGTCACAATAGTTGCGTGTTCTGTCCATAAATTATGGAGAAGATGCGTCAAAATTAATGACACAAGTCTTGTCGCGACAATCCGTGCTAGCTCCGTGACACATAATGTGTTCGTCTCCTAAATTAAAAATTTTATGAAAATCATAACATTCATAACATAACATCACGCCTTATATTCTCCAAAGGGTTCGGCAGAGGTGATTTTAGTACAACAGTTATGTTTAAGTCCCGTGTAATAGGGGGCGAGCTTATAGCCATTAACCGGGCACAAATCCAGACTCCAAGCTGCTACTATGAAATTCTTAATGGAAAAACCCAATAACACTTCGCCCGACCTGGGGATCGAACCCAGGACCCCATGCTCAGCAGTCGTGCTTGCGACCACAAGGCAGTCAATCAAGGTATGAAAATAAATCGCGCTTAAAAGTTAATAAGTAAGAAAGTGTTTTTTTGTTTCAACAAATTACAAAGTTATAGGCATTCAAAGTGAGCACTTTTAAAAGCTCCTACTGCCTGCTCTTTAGTAGCACGTGACGTCATCCGACATAAGTATTATATGGAGGTGTTGTGTCGCGTGACGTATGCGCTAGATACGGCGCTTTCAACATATATTTGCTATCATAACTTCAGTAATAAGAGGAATTGTTCAAAAAATCAAAATGTGTTGTGCTCATTATAAATCACTTAACCAGTAACCACTTCGGTATTGGGCGCCAATTTTTAAGGCTTCCAAAAAGTTATCAATGGTGTGTGTAGTTCGCCAACCAGCACCAGGCCAGCGTGGTGTACTAAGGGCTAAGCCGTTCTCATTCTGAGAAGAGGCCCGTGCCCAGCAGTGGGACAGATTAATGGGCCTCTTCGTCCTTGCCTTTTTTCCTATTACGTTGGGGTCAGCTTCCAGTCTAACCAGAAGCGGCTGAATACCAGTATTTTACTCGGAGCGACTGCCATCAGACCTCCACAACCCAGTTACTGGGCAATGCCAATCACAATCTATCTGACCTTCGCAACGCTTTATTGCGGTAAACTTACCTTTATCCTAAAAAAGTAGATCAATTTTCAGGCTCTCTGATGATTTTCATAGATATTTGACCGCTTAACATGCTCTGCGAGACACGGATGGTTCCAATGTGTAAAGATCGGTCAAACATCAAATACACCGGCAACGTTGCTTAGATTCTGGTAAACCATTTAGCTATACAGAGAACCATAAACCATATTACTCTCTTTCAACTATAAACGAAGGATCTTACCAAATCACTAACAACTAGTAATTATTTTAGATTTCCTGTACTACCGGATGCGCACGCGCAGCGATGTGCATCTCCGCACTTAGGGCTGCCACATACAGGGGTGTCACGGTGTTAGATTTTCTTTTTTAGAATATTAGATGTGTAGTGGACCTTAGCATTAGAATGGGATAGCGACAGAAAGATAGATGAATAGTTTAAAAACATACTTGTATATCTGTTATATGGCCTTGGTGTATGTGTGTATGTGTCGTACACATTACTTGCAAACATGCTACTAAAAATATCTGCTTGCTGAGAGAAAAGAGTGATAAATGATTATGATTAAAAAAAAAGATTCAATATCACTTATAAAAATCATACAATGTTTTGATTCTACTTCAAACTTATAAAACTTCGTCTGAACTATATTAAAGGTCTATTCCCTATACACATCCGTGCTATGTCAAGGCCGGGACCAGACAGAAGCTCAACGTCTCATACATTTTATACCGAAGCACCTCCATCGCTCAGCGCTGGTCACTTAGCGTCAGTGACCAACCCGGAATGATCAGAGCTCTTGCTTCGGTAGAAAATGTATACGACTCCGAGCTCCGTTTCCGGCATGATATGTGTGTAAACAGACCTTTAAGCTATGTTGTACCATAGTATTTTGAACCAAACCCATAACTGACTGCACCTATGACAGACAACTGCACCATTACAAAAAAAAAACCAACGCCAATAAATTAATCGCAACGCACTGATGCGCGCACGCAAATGTCACTATCTGCGTCATCACATCTTCCTGGTGCAATCCCGCGCTAACTATAGGCGTTTGACGTCATTGCTGGTCTAGATCTAAAATAGAACCTGGTTTATGTCTAGTGTTTTGGTTTTGTTGGGTTGGTAAACATTGGTGAGAATCAGGTTTGGACCTCGCTGAAGAGACATTTAGGGAAATATTTTATCCAAATACTAGCGACCCGCCCCGGCTTCGCACGGGTGCAATGTAGATACTAATGTGGGACATTTAAACCTTCCTCTTAAATCACTCTATCTATTAAAAAAAACCGCATCAAAATCCGTTGCGTAGTTTTAAAGATCTAAGCATACATAGGGACAGACAGACAGCGGGAGCAACTTTGTTTTGTACTATGTAAAGATACAATAACAATATTTAGTGTTCATTCCGCCTAAATAGTTGATCAAGCTTGGATTCAGTATCCAGCACCGCCCTCCCGCCCGTCCGCCCCCGTAAAAGAGTTCGTCCAGAGAAGTATTACCTCCATACCTATCTCTGCCGCCATGTAGCGTTGCTGTGTTCTGGCTTGAAGGGTTCGTGTGCCGGTTAAGTTACAGGCACATGACACTTTACAACTTTGTCTCTAAGGTTGGCAATGCATCAGCAATCCTCTTGGTGTTGTAAGTGTATATGTTGCAGTCAAAAGTACTATTGACTAGCAAAATCAGTCAAAAGTACATTTGACTGAATAGGTTGCTCAAAAGTGGTTTTGACTGAAAATTATTGGTTATTAGTACTTTTGACTGCAAATTTGCGGTTAAAAGTACTTTTGACTGACGCTCTTCGTCAAAAGTAGTTTTAACTGCAATAAAGCATCACTCAAAAGCATTATTAACTCGTTAGGTGTGAATAAAATAGATATTTATTAAATGTGAAATCGTTTATTACGAAAAATTTGGCATTACAATCAATACAAAGAAAACATACACTTTAAAAGTTTATATGTGCGTTTGGCGTTATTTTTATCGACCACCTTAACTTTTAAGACTTTTGACTGATACGACCAGTTAAAACCACTTGACGGAATCACTTAGTCAAAAGTACTTTTAACCAGCTCCATTGGGCAAAAGTACTTTTAACTGTTATTTTAGTCAAAAGTATTATTGACTAAAGTATACAGTCAAAAGTACTTTTGACTGATTTTGCTAGTCAATAGTATTTTTGATTGGTTAAGAGTTTTGACTGCAACATATACAACGTGTTACATAATTCCCCATGAAAAAGAAAATCAAGTAGTCTTTTATGGTTGTTGTCATTTACCTCTCAGAGGAAATTAGGTAAGAATGTAAATAACTTTCTGGGTAGTCTACTCTTTAGTTTTATGTTTTCAGGGTTGCGTTTCAATGATTATTTTATGTTTTATCGAAATTATTTTTTTGTTTGGGTCATACTACGGTTTTCAAATATTGCCAATAGACTCTTTACAAGGGACCTTTTAACCCCCTTTCGGCTCTACGGGTATTTTTGCAACACGTTGTATAGGTGCTTTTCATCAGGTCGTCAGCTTGTATGGCAAATGGCAAGCTCTCAGTTTTTTTTAATGTCTTAGAGACTAATTTATTCCAATTTATTGAATGAAACAGCTGATCCGTCTGGATCTGGGAAAGAGCTCTTTGAAAACCAGGTGTTTTTGATTCGGAAGTGAAAAAAAAGCTACCGAGGGGTGGGTGGTTCAAGGGACAACTTCCGCCGGAAGCTTCCGATTTTATCTCCCAATAGTTTTGGGGGAATAATGGGATATTGGATATACTTTAGAAATCGGATGTGAAGGGATCGGTAGCTCTGAAACTTTAGTATTCTGTTGCATGTGGTTTCAAGTGGTTTATCGTTTTAACCTGTGAATGAATATGGGGCCTTTAACACCATGATCTTTTCTGTAAATTACTGCCGTCCAGTCGCATGCCTCATCACGTTTACCTTTTTTTTTTCTTGTCTTTGCCACGTTTTAAGTTGAAGTATGAACGTAAAACACATCTATCTACCTAACTTACTTGCGTTTGACCCTAGTCTCATCTGATGGTAAGCCCAGACAGTGTCTAAGATGGAGCACGCGTATCCAAGGAATACAGATATAGAGGTACTCCCTTGTACCCCTCTGGCTCTCACAAACACCCGACGGAACACGGTAAACTGCTTGGCGCTGAACTTTAATGTTCAGGTGGTAGCTAGCTAAGACCGTATAGATCCTACCACGTCGCGTGCTGTGTTTTGTTGTATCTTACAACACGCGTCAATTCCCAGCGTGCGGTGAGGAGGTTTTATATTCTAACCCGTCCTTACAAGGAATAAATCATCAATCATCAGAATTTAATCCTCTGCCTCATCCTACATTTGTGTAACGATTTTTTGGAACAATAAAACTATTATTACTATTATTATTTAAAGTCACCATCGATCTTGAAAATAATGTTGAAGTTCAGCTGATGCTGATGCTGGGGCTAATATTTGCAACAACTCTGCTTCAAATCAGACGTGATTGATTCAAAACTCGAAACTGTTGGGAGTAAACTCCTTGATTGATCAGAAAAAAGTGATGAGAGAGAAGAGAAGAGATCAGTGCATATAGCCTAGTGGTGTGACCGTCGGACTGCCAAGTCATAGGTCTCGAGTTAGAACCTAAAGCACGCACCTCTGACTTTTCGGGTTCAAGTGCGTATTGTATAATTATCTAAAAACGGTGAAGGAAAACATCGTGAGGAAACCATCATGCCTGAGAGTTATTTCTCGACGGCATGTGAAGCCAAGTCAGAGGCCTATGGGCGGCATAAACTCTGACACCAGGTTAGTCACTAACCACACGAAATGAAGAAGATTAGCAAAAAAACAAATAAACTTCCATAATAGTTTGTTTGGGTAGTATCATTGTAATTTTAACTCTGAACTTGCAATTCGATTAAATATTATACATTGACCCTCACGCCCTACCCATTGAGGGGCTTATCAGCTCTATAACTATGTATTCCTATGACCCAAATACCTACATCGTTCTTGTTGACTACCCTCATTCAATCCCCTATACATCTGTGTTTACTATCGAATATTCTCAAGGGGGTGACGTTAATAAAATGCCTATTGTTCCATTGTAAGGGGGTGAAATATCTTGGGGGTGAAATATCTTAGGGGTGAAATGGAACACTTGGCCAAGTGTTGTTTAATTATAATCTTGTTCTTCTGCGATTGACGTGGCTGTGTTAGAGCAGTTTATTGCCGGGCGGCAATTGCCAGAGTCAAGCCACTGGTTGCCGTGATTTCATATCACTCAATACGATTTTAACGACCTCCATTTGGTGTTTAATAATAATACCTGTACTAACGTAAACGTAACGTAATTAAATTGAAAACTTTATTCGTATCTACGTATGATACTATTATAACCCTGAACAACGTTTGTTCTACGACTATTCGTAATTGGAAACTTTTGTTTCATACAAAGTTATGAAAATGCTCTACGGGAGAGAAATTATGAAAATACTCTACTCTCTATGAGACGGCTTACGAGAGACCGGGGTCGTGTCGGCGGGGTTACGCGGCTAGTACAAACGGCACGAGCGGCAAAATTTGCACAAGTATACGCAAATTTTACACACTTGAAATAAAGGAAAAAAATATTTTACTTTTTTAGTTTAGGTCAAAGTCGTTCAAAAAACGTTCAGAACCGTCATACGAAGTTAGTACTAAGAGATTTCGGGAGTTTTTTTTAGTTACCCTGTATATGTATAAAAGAGTGGGTGGTCTGTCCTCAATTTGTACAACACATGACACATCGCCTCTATCCAAATTATCCGCTAAATTGACGCGGCGCGTGTCATGTTACGTCACTTCCTACTTTGAAGGAAGTGACACGTGCGCTTACAATGGCTGTTCCCCTTGGCTAGTAGAGGGTATAAGTATTATTTTATAGGGGTTGAAAACTTGTGTAGTGAATATGGCACGAAACGTCTTATTTTTAGCAGAATGTACTTTTAAGCTAAGAGTGCCGAACAGATCGACGAATCTTCTTGGTGGAGTATTCTTGAAGTTCCTCTACAGCAAAACCGAATGAGTGCAGAGGAACTTCAAGAATACTCCACCAAGAAGAACACAGCTTTCTTAGTTGTCGGCAATAAGACTGACAAGCATATCATTTTGGGACCCAGTCCATAATATCAGCAAGCACATTGGGTCACCCGCGCGACGGCGCAACGGGTATTCCCAAGGAGGGTTGACGTCAGGCAGGCGGCCGGTGATAAAACAATAAGCCAAAATCTCTAACAACATGGATTTATGAAATACATGTTGTGCCGACCCCACCTAGTGTGGGATAAGGGCAGGAAGAAGAAGAAGAGTGCCGAACAGATCCGAATTTTTATTTTTGATTTGGTCGCGTTTGGCTCCAGTCTCACCTGATGGTAAGCGCAGACAGGGTCTAAGATGGAGCACACGAATCCAAGAAACAGAGATATAGAGTGCTTCCCTTATACCCTGGCTCTGGCTCTCACATACACACGACAGAACACAGTAAACTGCTTAGCTCCGGACTTTAATGTTCAGGTGATAGCTAGCCAGGCGGACCGTATAGATCCTACCACCAAGTTGTAGTAGGTTTTGTTGTATCTTACAACACGCGTGTATTCCCATGCGCTGAATAAGTTTTATATTCTAGTCCGTCCCCACACGGGATTGAAATATAGATTTACAGGCGAGTCCCTAGGATCGAATGTTCTCGGATTTGGATCGCACGCGGTACAAAAGGAAAACGAACTCTGGTATCAAAGAAAGTCCGTGCGAATTAGCGTGAAAAAAAAATGAAATTTCTAGTCCAAACTTTCTTTCTTTTCTTTTTTAAAAGAACGTTGCCCCACACTAGGATTTCTCCTGTATCGAGGGTGCGTTTACAGACACAAATCTTCACATACACTAACGCCCAGACCCGGAACAACTATCTGTAGGCCATACAAATATTTGTTCCGTGTGGGAATCGAACCCACGACCCGTAGCGCAGAAGCCAATCGCTCAGCCACTAAACCAAACGTGTCGTCAAACTAACTAAATTATAAATGCGAAAGTGTCCGTCTAATTGTTACATTTTTTCGGCTGAACTACCAAACTGAGTTGGTACTTAGAGAAGAACATAGTATACTTTTTATCCTAGGACATTAAAAATTAACACGCAGTTTATTAACGCACTTGACCGCAGAGTTAATAAGCTGTGCCTATTTCTACGCCCGTACGCGGTATAATCCGCGCGCAGACGGCGGACGCAGCCACTTTGCACTTACATTTCGCTGCTAAAAAACTGTCTTTGTTTTCAGAGGAACAATAATTTATACAATTAAACATTATCTTATGCCCAAACAATAATTAAAGTAACTTGCCCCGATAATTAAGGAAAATATCCTTCTTACACGCATCGCCTGCGCATAGGCAAGCTGCGCATTGCGCACATCTGCCGCGCAGGTGACGCGTCGCCATGTTGTAAATTAACGTTACAGAGGGGGAACTACAATGGGGTTCTTAGGGGAATTGACAAGAATTCTGTATTATCATGCCTGTATGGGGATTTTAAGATATAATAATGGTGGATTTGAAGCAAATATTATACACTAGCTGTGTCCTCACGGCTCCGCCCGCGTAGGAATTTTTATTCCAGTAGTAAATATAGCCCATGTTACTCAGTGATAATGTAGCTTTTTAACGGCAAAAGAATTTTTGAAATCGGTCCAGTAGTTTTTAAGTTTATTCGTTACATACAAAAATACAAATCTTTCCTCTTTATAATATTAGTATAGATAGGTTCATGTTTAGAAGTTAAACCTTTTTCGCAATGTTTCATCACATCACGCCTTGTATTCCCCGAAGAGTTCGGCAGAGGTGTTTTAAGTTCACACCGTTGTTTCGCCAATTATGTTTAGGTCCCATGTAATTGTAAGCCAGCCTATTGTCATCAACCGTGCTCAAATCTAAACTCCGGGCTACTACTGAGGAATTCCACACTGAAGAACCTAATAACTCTGCCCAACCTGGGGATCGAAACCCAGGACCTCACGATTGAGTTTTTAAATAAGTAAAATATCAATTTGTCTATCAGTAACATTAGTTTGACTGTCACAAAATTATTAAAACTGACACATAAGCCAAAACCTATCAATTTAGACATATGTACTTTCCAGAAATTGTTCTATACTAAACTTGTTATATAACATTTTTGTTTCTATTGTTCCAGCCCCCCGTACTACCTGCACCGGTGGCACCCCCAACAACCTGCCTCCTCTGGGATTCCATTCAATCCACGGGGAAAACGTCAGGGTCTCTCGCGATGGCTCCATGGCACGGCGTGTGGAGTCCTTCTGTAAAGGCGTCGCCTTCAGTGCGCGGCCCGTCAGAGTTAATGAGAAGGTGGGTATTTGTGTTCTAGAGATGAAAACGTTAACTTTTAGCGATCTGCTAGCTAGAGAGATACGCCAAATATTGTTAAACGAACTGAATGGCAAGCTTCAAGGTGGTAAATTCCAATTGGCCCCAAACCTTTGATTTAGACACCAATAAACAACAAGTTTCATTTAGTTCATGATCGGTGTAAAAGCAATCTAGCCGTTTTCTTTAACCACTCCATTTCTTCTTGCAGGTGTGCCTTCGCTTTGTCGAAATCTCAAACAGCTGGAGCGGCGTCATCAGGTTCGGTTTCACCAATCACGATCCTGCAACTCTCGCGCATGCTCTTCCAAAATACGCCTGCCCAGACCTCACTAACAAACCAGGCAACTGGGCCAAAGCCCTGGGCGAAAGATTCTGCGAGAAAGACAATATCTTATACTACTACGTCAACTCTTCAGGAGACGTCCACTTCGGAGTAAATGGGGAAGATAAAGGCTTATTCTTCTCTGGTGTAGACACAAGAAACCCACTGTGGGCCTTAGTCGATGTATACGGCAACTGCACTGCAGTCCAGTTCGCTGATCCGAGAGCCCCAAGCCAGAGGAGACACAGTCCTTTAGAAGAAGATAGACTCGTTGGCAGTATGAGGTCTTTGACTGTCGAAGAATCGTTACCTCCGCCAAGATACCAAAACCCTTTAGTTCCCTTAAGCTTACACAGAACTAAGGGTAGAAACGTTCAGTGTGTGAACGATAGAGGAGTCGCCGCGAGAGCTGATGCCGAATTCTGTCAAGGATATGTCTTCACAGCACGCCCTATGCGTCCAGGACAGACCATAGTTGTCCAGATTTTAGCGACAGAGGCAGCGTACGCCGGAAGCCTGGCAATCGGTTTAACATCCTGTGACCCTGCCACTTTGAGGCCTTGCGATCTCCCAGACGATGCTGAATTACTCCTAGACCGTCCTGAATACTGGGTAGTGAGGAGAGACGCAGCCAACGGCCTCCGAAGAGGCGACGAATTAGCCGTCACCTTGACACAGGACGGCGAAGTCCGAGTAAGCAGGAATGGGTCCACACCAGTCACAGTCATGCATGTAGACCATACCTTAAGACTATGGGCGTTTGTTGACATTTATGGCGCCACGCAGAAAGTCAGGATGCTAAGTACCCAAGTCGTTCAACAAGCTCAGACTCCTCCTCAACAGTTGAGGGTTCTGACTGGATCTGCGGGTCAGATAACGGCGGGAGCTGGTGGCACGGTGTTGGTAGTCAGCTTGCCGCCGCAGAATGGGCAGAATGCGGCTAACCAACAGAGCTTGACCCTTGCGAGCGCGCATTATATTGAGGTGAGTTTCTTTTAATTATCAGTGCTTATTAAATTCTTCTTCATCTTAGCCTCTTTGCGGCCTTCTACAAATCTCCTTTGTTTGAAAGACTAACATGTTCTTCATTCTTAATATGAATATCAGAAGCGACGTTGGTTATGGAAACGCGGAGCTTAGCGCGAAGTGTGTTTTGGGTGTAAAGCTGACAAGAAAATGTATTAGAGCGGTTATGGACAAGTGTTCTACCGTGCGTAGGGTTTGAATTGCAGTGGTGTGGACAATAAGCAGTGGAGTGCGTGGTAGATCCCGTGTGTCCATTAACGAGGCCTTAGACTATCAGTTTTCACACCATACATATATTATACTCAGACATATAGCGTCATCTCCTCGACAAAGGGTCTCCCAAAGATCTCCCATATCCAAACGGTTCAGTCTGTGAGCCATTTACATCAATTTTTTTAGCTAATAAATGTTGTTTCTCTTTCCAGCCGATCCAGACGACATCACAGCTCTGTCTTACCGGGTTGCCAATAAATCAGCCCGTAACCTGTAACTACCAGCAACAACAACAACAACCTCGACCCAGAACCGACAACCAATGCTCTTCGACCAGCCAAAATAACCAGAACGAGCAAGTGCAACTGCCGAACGGCAACTCAGAACCTTTGAGACTCGCTGACAGGCTGCAGAATGGGCCATCGACGAGCCGTCACCAGCCCATATACTCAGTTATTGGTGAAGGTGGAACTGCCCCTGCTAATCTAACTGGAACTGAGTGCACTATTTGCTATGAGAATCCGATAGATTCTGTGTTGTATATGTGTGGTCATATGTGTATGTGTTACCGGTGCGCTGTTCAGCAGTGGAGGGGCAAGGGGGGTGGGCAGTGCCCTCTCTGTAGGGCACAAATTAAAGATGTAATCCGTACTTATAAGTCCTGATGTGTCAAGATGCCAAAATCACGTTTTAATCCAAAAAAAATCTTTGTATATATTTGGATAGGTTAGGGACCTATTTTGTACTGGAAAGAGAAGGGATAATGCGACTTTTTTGTCGCGCGATTTTTGTTTCGCGTTGATTTTAGTCGGCGACTGTTGTAATGCGGGGAATAGTCGCGGAATCGTGCGACAAAAATGTTGGGGTGTTGTGCGAAAACATTTTGATACTTTATGTTAAAAGTTGAAACTAATTAGTCCGTGAAAACTCATTTTCAGTACAAAAAAATGTAATTAGAAATTAATAATATATCAATATTAATAATATATAAAAAACGGTTCGCTTGTAGGTCGGTTATTTATTCGAGTGACGTGAAACAAAATGGCGGCGGTAGTGACGTATAGTGTTGACGTTGAATGGCTATGATTGGTAGATTTAAATTATTTGATTGGCAACATTTGCGCAGATATGCGATCACCATTTTGGTGATCACCCCTGAATATTTCAACTGACTGGTTAAGCCTTATTTTCTGACAAAATATTTCTAATCGTGGATACTCCGGTGACAATTTTTAACAATCTTTTTACGTGCATAATATAACTATTTGACTTAATCATTAAATTATTATTGACAGAATAAGTGTAAGTTTAAAATTCGAATAATTGTCATAGTGAAATATACAAACTACAAAAACAAAGATATAATATTTAAATTTCATCCCTCGTCTTTGGGGGTATAAATTGTTCCTCCCTTATTCAAAATATATAGGACGAGTTTCAAAACCTACGTTTCATATGAAGTAAGAATTAAGATTTTAAAATCCGCCTGCTTTTCTCCATGATTATTATTCATTAGACTATTAAAGTTACACATTTATGTTGTCATTCCTTTTAAAACTGGGGTAGAACCAAATCTGTAGAGGGGGGTTGAAATGGGTTGAAATTTTATAAGATGAAAAATCTAAAATAATGAATAGACATCGTTTTTATGACATTGAAATTCAATTTTAAGATATTTTTCGCAGAGGGTTGAAACGAGATGAAATTGATTTTGACGATGTGACTGCAGTGCGGTTAAATACAAACATAATAATAGTTATTTGTTACGAGTTTTCACGATTTCAACCCTTTACGAAAAATATGAAAAAAAACTCAATCTAGTGGACATAAATTATATACTCTGAAATAGCAGTCAGTGTTGAAATAAATATTAATATTTAACCTTTTTATAGTAAGGGGTGAAATTCAGTACATTTACTAGACTCATCCCTTTTTTATTTTCAACTATAGGTTGAAATGCCCCAATTTTTGATCCCGTCAGAAGCGAGGCTATGCGATGTAAATACTATAGTTATGCTAGAGTAAGCGATAGGTTCCTAGATATTAAACACATTTATAGCTATAATATAGCATTCGTTTCTGTGTAGCACTGCCTCTGAGTTTTTGTGTCCTTAGAATTATATTTATTTTGGATTAATACTGATATAACTTTCCGTTGTATATATCGTCTATATTGGGTTTACGAAGTGGACGTTTACGGCCACATTATAATATGATGATTATCTCGTATAATAATATTTTACGGAAGATATATTTCAAATTATATAATATTTGTTCCAAAGGTCCCCGACAGATGGCATTATTCTAAATTTTCTAAAGGACACAAATCTTTAAGAATTTAGTAAGAAAACGATTGTAATTACGTCCATGACACTATTGTAAGCATTTATTAATTATAATAATCATATCATAATCTTTAATTATTAACGCGTTGATGGCGTTATTAGGCTAAGAGACAGTGATGATAATTTTTCGTAATGTGTTTCCATTGAGTAGCGATCGAGAGACCTGTAATGCTCAAAAGTTTAAAACTTACTCGTAGTAATTATGTTTTGTAATTCTGAATATTATTTGATGATAAAATAAGTGGTCTCGTCCAGTGGCGGTCCGAGGGTCATGACCCCTACGGCCCTCCCCTCCCCCAAATCGTACACGTCAAATTGACAAATCTCCTAAAAATAGGATAATTTACAAAAAAAAATTGCAATAAGTTCTAGTGCTCAACTTATTTGACCCCCCCAAAATCTGAGGCTGCGACCGCACTTGTCTCGTCACTGTCTCTTAAACTATAAAAGCTCCAAAGACAGGTCGACTGTTGGAAGAAGTTAATTTTCACATTAAAAATGATTCGGATCATAAAGCATTATCAATATAATTTCTAATAAAAAACATGGAGTTCCTAAAAATGCCTCCAAACGACATTCTAAACACAAACGCGTAATTCTCGAATATTCTTTGTCCAAATAGGCGAATAGCCTAATAATAATATGTGTGAAAAAAGAATATTTGATTCAAAGCGAAGTGTGCGAATATCCGATCGAAAATTTAGCTTTAATGAAGCCGGTAGATCTACTAAAGCTACCACGCTGTGTTGCCAGTGTTAAATTTTTCTGATCGATGGTAGAATATCGTGTGGACGCATTTTTTAATCGCATTACGACAATAGGCAAAGCTGAGCTTTAAGAAAATATGGTTTCTAAGTTTATTTCTTTAGTAGATACAGGTTTTGGAAGTAGTCCCGCCTAGATAGCGACTATGTAGTTTATTGATGACATAAAAGTCGAAAACTCGGCATTATGTATACTATTTACTGTAATAATTGAAGAAAGCAATTGTTTTAAGAAACATTTGATTGTCAATCACGATTGAAGTGAATGAATGAAGGTCTGTCGATTGACAGTTTAAATCCATTAACATTTGACGTGTAAGTAGATGATAATGACACCATTTTTTTGTATTCTTCTTTGTGTATCATTCCTTGAATGCTCAACCAATTGTTAACATATCATTTTTTCTATGCAATTGCGCGTTTACTTCTTAAAAAGTGAAAATCTATTTTACACGGGCGCGTTGATATCTTTTCTTCGGACTTTTAATTACATATTAATGAAACTTCTTTATGATTATGTTTACCTGGTACTTTTCAGACGTAAATATAATTTCCCTGTTTAAATATAAATGACTGAGCACTCCTTTTTAATAATAAATGCATTTATTTGTAGTAAAACATATCTTGAACTCCAGTTAATTTTAACTTAACTGAGTGTGGTATGTATACTTTTAATTTCAAGTTTATTTGCCGTGTTTTAAGTTAAATACTTAACATTATGTGCTAATTTTATAGTAAAATATTTCGCTAACTTTGTCAAGTTCAGTTAACTTGGATTAGTTTAAAGTTAAAAAAGCACGGGCATATCTTTCGTTGTATATAACCAATCCTTGATTACCAATACACAAACCAAACGTTAAGCCAGTTTCTTTCAGTATAACTTTAATTTATGAAATAAACTTTAATTGTGTAATCTGACGTTTTTTGTATTATGTAATGCGCTGCGTTTGTTGGGACATTGTTGGAATTTGGAAAAAAAAAACTGTTTATCATTTTGGCCGCCACAGTTACAAATAGATGCGTGCCAAATTGTGCCTAGCTCGCCAAGGTCATGACTAAAAACAAAGACCGCGGCGTGCAGGACACAATTCGACCTGCTGTCTATTTGTGACTGTGGGCACTGTGGCAATCAATGGGTATTTGATACTAACATATTTTTATATTTAAGCACCTTTGTCTTGAGAAGATATGTCAGTACTATCAACTATCTTAAACATTGACGAATTGTGAGGTTTAGTAAGCCGAAACAGGTATTATCATTAATGTTATGTACAATTTTTAACGGTATTTTTCTGCATGCATCAATCCAACAGAAACCCTTACAATGTAACAACAAACGCATCACAAATTAGGCTTATTTATTTATTCATAAGACATTTTTTTTTATAATATAATTTAATACCAAAACGAGGTGACCAGTTTGACAAAAATGTAGACAGACTATCGAAGCCAAATCTTGTAGTATTTAGTGGAAAATGTATATAATGTGTGAATGGAAATATTAGAGTATGACTGAGAAGGAAAATAATTTGTAAGACATAAGATCTAATAAATAATGGAGCTCTCAAAGCTAGATTTAGAATGAAAGTACGTCTATAGGCATGTCGTGTTTAAAAAGAGGTTTTATTTATCATTTTTAGCACTTCTTACTCTAATGATTGCGAAAAGACTTCCTATAAGGTAGTTTCGGTTTATATAACACCATAGGAGGTGATTTTTAATATGTTTCATTGATTGGCGGTAACAGTCTTTAAATATTGTTCTGATCACAAATTAACGAAAATTCCTGTCTCTATTTTATAAATTAAGTATCCATTCTAAGTTTGAAAAACGAATCAATCGTAAGAGTTTATAATCGAAACGTTAAAGTCAAGATAGTATCTTTAAAAATCATAAAAAAGAACATTATAAATCTATAGTATTTATCATTTCTCAGTCATACGCTAATTAGGTAGACCAAGTGGTATGTGATATCGTGTTTCTCTTTTAATATTTTTCAGAACTTGGTCATGTACAGCGTTGTCATCTAGTCTTTAGTAATTTATTTTTCTTTTTTTATTATTATTTTGTGAAAATCAAGCACTCTGTAATGACGTTGGAGATTAGATTAAGTTTGAAATAAAAATGGTTATCGAACATTCTTGTGTATTTTTTACTCCTTTTACACCTTAAAATAAATATATAGAATGGGATTGAAAATGGCGGCGTTTTTATGGTTGTCGTTATTTGCATCTCGCTTACGCACGTTCTCTGTGAGCGAAAGGCATAGTAAATCCGCCATTTTGAATCCCATTCTTAAAATAATTATGTTGTACACAGTAAAATCAGTCATAAGTTCTGGCTGCGATGATTATACGGCCTGGAAACCGAGCCTAACAAGCTCTGAAAAAGGCCACATTAATGTAATCAAAATTAATGATATGTAGTATTTGGCAACGTCATTAAAAACTATTAAACGGAGGAAAGATTTGATCTCTCCAATTGTTCCACCGACTTGCCCAGGGCGCTACATTATACTTTATCGCCTTACTGTTCATAATGATCTTTAATTATGAATCGCATCAAGTAGGCGAAATAATATAACATTCATGTGAAAGCATAGCAATTTTTCATGTAATAATCAAATAAATCAACAACGATAGTTTTTAATAATTCCACGGAATAAGTGAATATTGTAGTAGAATTTTAAGTATACGCTGACAACACTGTTTGTTTTGTTGGCGTAGCGACTCCTAGTGGTAAAATCAAGAACTATTTATGATAATGTTGATTTCATATTTTATTACATAGTACTAAAATAAATCTTTATTGGTACAAGTAACTACGTATATACAAAATAATTAACGTAAATAACTTGTCACATAAACAATATTGAAAAAATAGAAGATTGATTATAAAAGACAATATTTTTTAATAATACTTTAGTTTATTACAAAACGAATAAATATAATTTTCCGAACGCTAAATAATTTAAATGACGCTCCAGATTGTAGTTGCTCCAATCACAGAACGTTTAACTGTAACTTCATGCATAATTTATTATAGACTTTATACCATGTAGCTAAAACTTAAATTTGAATTACAGCAACTTACAATGCAACTTTGAATGCGCGTACGTGAAGCTTGGAGTAGTGATGTATAAAATTGTATTTTAATGTTAATAATCGATTTTTGCAGATAATCGATGAATTGTAAATTTTATTTCAATGAAGTATGTAATTAATATGTAGTTATTCTTCATGAAGAACGATTGCAATACTTTTGCCTTGTTATAATAATCTGCTCAAACATTTAATACCTACGCCCAGCCTTACTAAGATTTAAGAAATACCACGACAATACTTAAGTTCTTCCGGCGCATAATGGACAGTCAGCTCTGCGACCAACCTTGCCCGACTGGCTAATCTTTTCACCACGGCATGAGCTATTCTCATATTGCTCTTGCCAACACGAGAAAACAAGAAAAAAAAGACCAACGACTCGAACACCATTTCAAAAAAAAAGTGGTCTTTAATTAAAGATAAAAAATAATAACAGTTTAAAAACGCTATATTCAATTTGAGACCATCGATTATATGATATATCTATGTTACAGTTGACTGACTCGATCACTCGGCATGCGTGCCTCATCATCACATCACTACTCAAAAGAACTTGTTATTATTATACGGGTGTACTTAACCTTTTATTTTCATGTTTCGCTATAATTTTAACTAAGAAACAACAAAAATCAAAGGAAAACGCTATTAATGTGATCCAAATAACGTTATCTCGGCTTAATCTGTGTGAAAAACCGATAAAAGGTCAGTGTTTCATTCAAAATAAGTACATAATAATATAATTAGATCAACCCGATGTATACCCGTGTGCAGTTATTTCATGAGAAGTCTTATTGTTTCTCGCATTTATGAATTACAACGCCATTTTGTGAGCTTTAGAAGCTATTTATGTGTTAATTTCGTGAAACTTCGTGTTAAGTATATCACAGTGTAGTGTTATGGTGATTTGAAAAGCGAATGTTGATTTTTTTTCGAAGCGTCGATATCCTGCGTTTGGATATTACAAAAAAAAAGTTTGTATTGTGTTATATTCTATAAAAGGTCTGCTTTCTTCCGTTAAGTTTCATTAACATTCTGTTGTGTGATAGATTTAAATTGACACGGAACTTAATGAATGATTCATCTTCATTTCATAATTTCGTAACATTTTCCGTGTATACCGCTATTTGGCGTTCGAGAATAATCTTAAAATAAATACAGGAAACAACTTTCATTACTATAACTAACAACGTTTTTTTATTACATTCGCTCACATTATTGGCAGAATATACGAATTTCGCGCAAAAAAAAAAACACGTCGCATTTGATAAAAAAATATAGAACTTTTATTATTGTTTGTTCATAACTAGGTATTTTATGTTTATAATTCGAAATTTAATGATGCTTTTATTAAAATTATTTTTATTTATACATTAGTCATGCTTTACAGTACACATAATGATTATAATGTCAGGGGGTAAGCAGAGTTCATAATAAATGCCTTAAGCTTCATAAAACAATGTTTACCATAGGTTAAGGATAAATTTATTTATGAAGTAGCGCTGATTATCTTTAATTCAATAACAGTGGGCCAATTCTATTACCAAATTTTTGCTAAACCGCAAATAAACCATCTAGTCAGTTTTCATTTATGAAAATTATCAAAACAACTAGTGATGTGCGAAATCGATTATCAATAATCAATTATAAAAATAATTTATTGTGATCGATAATGTTTTGCATACTCTATCATGATCAATTATGCGAAAAATAGTACTACACTAGCAATTTCTACCATTTCATTTTGTTTATTATCTGGGTTACATACATAATGTAGGTATGTATGTAACCTCAATAATATGGTAACAACAAATCACAATCATTGTATGGTCCACAACATAAACAAATCTTATAACTAGTAAAATGGTTTTCTTTCTTTACTGAACAGGAGAACTGTTTCTTCTTGTGTTCATCACACAAACCTCTTGCGGGATTCAAACGCAACCACTGGTATTGTGGCCAGCGTCATTGACCACTAGACCAAACAGTCTTCAGACAAATAATCATTATTAGGTCCCCACCTATGAAATTGGCGTTTTTTTCTCACAAATAGAGAACCTCGACACTTCTATGATTTAAAATATTCATCAACTGCTTGATATTATATCGAATAATGACCATCATAGACAACTACCAATAGTAAAAAACCTTATTACTTATAGTTTTCTAGACACAAAAAATACCTTAAAAATGATTCCTCTTTTGGTTAGCAGAAATGACCACTATTTTTGTTTTAACTTAGCCAAAACTTATTTTTGTTGCATAATCTAAGTGGCATATGTTATCTTAGTTTTTAAACATTAGTGCATAAAAGTTTTAAAGCATTAGTGTTCATAGTTGTTAAATAAATTAAGAAAATGTTATTATGAAAAATGCAACTTCTCTAAAATTCTCCATACAAAACGCTGATTTCATAGGTGGGGCCTAATATTTAAGTAATCACATCTGCACATCACTAGTAACAACTATAATTTATGTATTTGTATGACACCTGGGATCAACTAAATTAGGATGATTATAAATAAATAAATAAATAACTGTTTATCATGCTCTCTGAGGCACAGAGGGGTGTCGACGTGTGACGAACGGCCACCCATCCACGGACTGACCGCAACAAGCGCAGTTTAACCTCGTAAATCGTATAGCCACGAGCCCCTATCTTTATATATATAATTCGATTGTACGTGTGTATGTCACTGAACTCCTCCTAAACGGCTGGACAGATTTGAATGAATTTTTTTTGTATGCGTTTGGGTGGCGCCCTGGATGGTTTAGATTCACAATTGGACCCGGTAGGTGGCGCTGCAGTCGGTATGTCACCAAATTTTTAGGGCAGGACAATGTCTGCCAGGTCTGCTAGTCAAATATATAAATAAATATATCCAATATCACTTTCATTACAGATGTTCTGCGTCCAAGAGAAGGAACGAACAGACACATTCTCAAACGACAAGGATCCTCTCAGCATCACACAATCAGACTCCGAGGACGATGAACCGGACCCAAAGCGTATCAAGTACTCACCATTAAACCTCCAAGTATACCAGATACCAGCGTTCAACACACCGAAATCACTGTCAATATACCCAACAAATACGCTTCCAAACTTCGTAAATAACCCTTTAAATTTAGCAAACCCTCTAGCCTTTACAACGACTAAACCGCAGAATGGAGAAGCGTTAGTCAAGAATCTTCATAACAGATATTCGTTGCCTGCAAAACTAACGATAACTCCGGTTGTAAACGCTGAAGTTGTTCGGTATAAGAAGAATGGCGAGGTTGCAAAGAAGCGAGGGCCACCGAAGGGTTATAAAAGGAAACCGAAGCCGGAGAAGGTGGAACTGTCACAAAGCTGTAATGGGACTATGCAGGTAAATTTTTAACTTTACTAACGTCTGCTTATCCACCCACACCAATGATAGCCGGCAGTGGCGAAGGCTCCATACAACTCGATTCCTATCGGCTTCCCTTTCGAAATATGGCAAATACTAGTATCTGTTATTTTCAATTATCATTTAAACAAATAATTATTTACGAAGTTACATTGCAGGTATAACATTTGCTTATGAAAGTAACAATCAAAGAAATAAGTTATAATATATTCTGAGTTTAGTCCGGCTTCCCTTTTAAGAAAATTCACCCTTCGCCACTGATAGCCGGTGTGACCGTCGGACTGCCAAGACTATCACGAGTTCACACCCAAGGCACGCACCTTTGACTTTTCAGATTGCTTAAAAACTGTGATGGGAAACATCTTGAGCAAACTTGCCTGAAAGATATTTCTCGACGGCGTGTGTAGCCAAGTCAGAGGCCAGTGGCATAAACTCTGACACCAGCAGGCCTAGACAAAATACATCCGTACGTTTTTCTGCACACGCTACGGACTTAACGTTAGCGTGAGTAAAATGGTAGACAATGAAGCAAGCTCACGCCAGACGCTAATTCCGCAGCGTCAGAAGGCAAAACAATAGTTTCTATACGGAAGTTAGCGTGAGGATGAAAAAAAAAACCCAAACGTCAGTGTCAAACGCGTCTTTACTGGCGGTCATTTGAAACCATTTCAAAAAGTTGTGCAGTGACTTGAGTGTATTTCGAGTGTTTACTTTAAAGGTAATAAGTATTTACGATTAATTATTTGTATAAATATTAATTGCAAGTAATGTGTAGTTAAAAAGTGTTTTATTAAGGATCAGAGATATATTAAAGTAGTATAGATTCGGCGGCAACTTCCACACTCCGCCGATTTAGTCTTATTTGACGCCTAATCCACGCTTCTTCATTATTTGCCGCCCATAACAGCCTCAGACAATGCATTTTAACAACAATAAACACCTTTTTTCCTTATTAATACACTCCACAACACCCTTAGCGGTAGGGTCCGAGCATCCGCTAGTGAGCGTTAGCAAATATCGCCTAAATTGACGTTATCGTTTGTCAAAAACACCACTTTGTATGAGAGACGCCACGCTAACGTCGCTTTAGCGGTAGCGTTTCGTGGCGTTTCGTTACAAGTGTTTATTTGTCTACGAACTTAGCGTGACATTACGTTTCCTTTCCACAGGTAATGTCATCGCCATACATTTTGACGTTAGCGTCTGGCGTTAACGCTATCAGAAACGTTTTTTGTCTAGGCCTGCAGGTTAGTCATTAACCACACGAAAAGAAGAAGACGTACACTCCCGCGCATATCGCTGTCATTGAAAGCAAATGATCATCATATTTCTTAAATGATGTTGTCCATGTCCCACTCCTGCGACAAAGCCCCGTGAGTGTTGAAGAACGAGACTTCTGTGTTTTGCTTTCACAGGTTGCAGTCTGCTTGACATTATGTCATTACGGTACATATTACTACTATGCGTGCCAAATAAGAATAGCATTGTCAAGACGCCATTTTGTTCCGCAATACTCGTGAACTTCATTACCAAAGTGTAAGGTGTGTAAAAAAGTAAATAAAGAAATTATATTCAGTTTAATTATTTTTGTTCACTTTTTTGGTATTTCTTATCAATTTTACGCCAAATTAATTACACAGCAATTATATTATTATTATGGCGACATATTAGGGTGACCAGTAGCATTTCGTGAAGTTAACTATATTGTTAGGATAATCAGGGATTGTTTATTGCATTTAGTGGCAACATCTCACGATTCCTATAAAAGTGGGGTTAAATCGCCGAACAAGATATTTGCTGGTTGGCTTTCGTACGGAAAGGTTGTCGTGAGGTGTCGGCGCTATTTGCGGTGAGTCATTCTTATAGTGTCTGGTGATTTATTATTGCTGTGTAATTAATGGCTGTTTGTCAATTACGATGATTGTTTGAACTAAAGAATAAATTATTGTATTTTGTGTCGCTCGTTCGTTTTTTTTAAATAAAATCGGCTTCTGATCCTAAAATCAGAAGTGGGATTCACCTACATACCCACATAAGATAAATTATTAGATTCGTTTTGAAGAACAGCCGTTAATTTGTAATTTAAATGCCTCGTTCATCTCATGATGATTCTGATGTGTCACCGCGCCATAAAACCAAGCATAAGCGCAGCAAATCGCGTCGGCACCGTCGCGATTCTCGTTCGCGCTCTCGCCGCGACTCCGTTTTACATTCACGGTCGCGTTCTCGTCAAAAATCTAAGTCGGGTTCTCAAGTGCGTTCCCGTCGCGATTCCCGGTCGCGGCACAAACGCTCCCGCCGTCGCGAGGGCACGGTTGGACGGGCGTTAGCAGCCATAATGACGCGACTGGATGCTATAGAGGGAAGCGCGGCTAGCACGTCGCAGACGCCTCCACGTGCTGAACATAACACCAGCTTTCCCTGTAATAGTGACGTACCATCCGCGGCCGATACATTAGCTGATGCCCTTAACGCCGTGATAAATAAAGTAAAACCGCATAACTATTACGTGTCGAATTTTGATCCGGCGGTTCACAACTTTGAGACATGGTGCGACGAAGTTGAACGGGCAAAATCAATGAATAATTGGGGTGGTTCAGAATGCTTATCGCGGGTAGCTCATTGTTTAAAAGGGGATGCCAAGACCTGGTTGAATGAATGGGTTACCAACGACCGTTCTTGGAGCAATTTTATCAAAGAATTTAGATCTTTATGTCCGCACAAACTTGACTACGCGAATATTCTCTTTGAGGTGATGAACACGAATTCCAATAAATTCATTACGTATGCTGAGTACGCTCGACGCTCGTTGCTGCGACTCCGCATTGTAAAGGGTCTAAGCGAAGAACTGATGGTCCAAATAGTGATTCGAGGTATTAATGACGCCCAAGTCCGAGCCGCGGCAGCGAACGCCGAGCTAACTGTTGATAATCTAGTTACATTCCTAGCCATTTATACCAAACCTAGTTTTAACAAACCTGAAAATCGTACAGGTTCTAAGCCCAACTTGTTTAACAAACGGAACAATGTACCTTCGGGTAGTTTGTGTTACTCATGCGGTAAAACGGGACATTTACGGGCCAATTGTTCAAAAAAACGTAAACCCGACGAAAAACCTAACACGGTGACATGTGCCTTTTGCAAGAAGCTTGGGCACACCGAGAGTGATTGTTATACGAAGCGACGTGTGGAAGCTTCGAGTAACAGTCAACGGAAGGTGAACCTTTGCAAAGAGGTACATGGCTCTTCTGGGGCTAGCGATATCACTACCGCCGTAATACAGGGCATTCCGGTCGACGTCTTAATAGATAGTGGAGCGCTTGATGTGTCTTTAATCTCATCGGATATAGTTAAACATTTTTCCTGTTCACGAAAGCCAACCTATCGAATCCTAAAAGGAATAAGTAATAACGGGATTGTTGCTCATGAGTTTGTTACCCTAACGGTCGAATTCAGTAAGATCTCGCTTGAAATAAACTTTGTCGTGGTGCCGGCATCATATATGAATACACCGATAATTATCGGAACCGATGTGCTTAACAGGGATGGCGTTACGTATATTAGAACAAAACACAATCAATTTTTGGCACATGCCTCAAATCCGATTTGTACAGTAAACGCTGTTAAGCCTGTCGAGCTCTCCGATGTGAACACACCTCTTAAAGGTGAAGAATTAAGTCTACTGATTAAAACAATAAACGATTTTAAACCATTCTTCATATCTGGTACCGCCACCACAACGGTAACCACGGGCAAGATGCAAATTAATTTGACAAGCGATGTCCCTGTGGCATACCATCTTTATCGTTTATCCTACCAAGAAAAACTTAAGGTCAGGGAAATAATAAACGATTTATTGCACAAAAATATAATCAGGGAGTCCAAATCTGAATATGCCAGTCCTATCATCCTGGTAAAAAAGAAGGATGGTGCAGACAGGATGTGTGTGGACTTCAGAGCGCTCAACCGCATCACTGTCAAGGACAGGTACCCCCTGCCCTTGATAGAGGATCACATTGACCGTCTTGGGTGCTCGAGGTTCTTCACGGGCCTCGATATGGCCTCAGGCTTTCACCAGATTTTAATAGATGAGGCCTCAGTCCACAAGACAGGCTTCGTAACCCCTGAGGGACACTACGAGTACCTTAAGATGCCATTCGGTTTGTGCAATTCCCCTACCGTTTACCAACGAATTATTAATAAAACCCTTCGAAGATTTATCGAGGCAGGCCAGGTTCTCGTGTACATTGATGATGTCCTTATTACGAGCATGACAGTCAGTGAAGGCATTAACTTGTTGCGAGAAGTTTTAGAAACACTAACTGAAGCTGGATTCTCGATAAATCTCCAAAAATGTTCGTTCTTAACGACGGAAGTAGAGTATCTTGGCCGCGTTATAATTCATGGTCAGGTTAGGCCGAGCTCTCGGAAGATTGAAGCCTTGGTAAACGCTCCAATACCAATGAACGTAAAACAGGTTAGGCAATTCCTGGGCTTAGCTGGTTATTTTCGGCGATATATTAAAAACTATGCTACAAAAACTGCAAGTATCTCTCGTCTGACCAAAAAGGATGTTAAATTTGATTGGGGTAGTGAACAAGAGCAAATTCGTCAGGATTTAATAAAAATATTAACCAATGAGCCCATACTTGCAATTTTTGACCCTAAACTAGTAACCGAACTTCACACAGACGCGAGTAGCATAGGTTACGGTGCAGTTTTGATGCAAATCCACGGTGACGGTAGCAAACGTGTGGTGGCTTATTTTAGCAAAGTCACACAAGGCGCTGAGTGCAGATACCACTCGTATGAGTTGGAGACGCTGGCGGTCGTCAGGGCATTGCAACATTTTAGACACTATTTGATCGGTATTGAATTCAAAATTATAACCGATTGCAATGCGCTGAAGTCCACTGAGCGTAAAAAGGATCTGCTCCCACGCGTTGCGCGCTGGTGGATTTATTTGCAAGACTATAATTTCTCTATTGAATATCGAAAAGGCGTTATGATGTCTCATGCTGACTATTTGAGCAGGAATCCACCAGCGACGCAAGTCAATAATATTGAGAAGCCATTAAATTGGGCTCAGATTGCACAAGCCGCTGATAATGAAACTCAGGAGCTTCTGCAAAAGCTCAGAGACTGTAGCCTTGATACACGACGTTATGTACGCAAAAACGACCTGCTCTACTATCGTTACTCTCCGGTCGGTGAAGAGGCGAGACTTTTATGTTTTATACCGAAGGGACATAGACTTAGCCTTTTGCGTATCTTCCATGACGAGCACGAGCATATAGGAGCTGAGAAAACATTGAGCCTCATTCTCAAACATTTTTGGTTTCCCGGCCTTAAGCAATTTGTTGATAAATATACGTCTCACTGTCTAGTGTGTATATCCAAAAAGAGGGTCCCCAGAGCTCCTTGTCAACCTATCACGTCATGGGAAAAGCCTGACGAACCTTTCAACACGATTCACGTAGATGTGTTAGGTCCATTGCCCGAGTCAAATGGTTTTAAATTTGTCTTAGTACTTGTAGATGCATTTACAAAATTTTGTCTCCTTTATGCATTGTACCGCCAAGACACTAACGAACTCAAACGCGTATTCGAAAATGCAATATCGCTTTTCGGTGTACCTAAATTACTAATTTGTGATCGTGGCCGGATGTTTGAGGCATCTAGTTTTACAGGGTGGGTACTAGAAATGGGCTGTGACATCCATTATGTAACGCCTGAAATGCACCACGCAAACGGCCAAGTAGAAAGATATGTGCGAACCGTTTTAAACCTTATTCGTGTTGAGAGTGACAATAAAAATACTACCTGGTCGGATGCGCTGTGCAAAATTCAGCTAGTATTAAATATTACTAAGCAAAAAACTACCCAGTTGTCTGCTTTAAATTTGCTAATTGGGTCCGACGCGACCACTCCTGTTATTCGTGCGCTGATTCGCGATGTGGCAGTTGAAAATGCACAACCAAATCGTGAGGCATGGCGGGAAATATGCAGGGATAGAGCCAAGGACCTGCTGAAGAAAAATCGAAACAAGCAGGACTCTTACGTGAACCGTCATCGGCACCCTCCAAGGACTTTCCAGGTTAACGACTGCGCATTTGTCATCAAGTACTCGCAATCCACCGGAAAACTTGACTCAGGGATGAGAGGCCCTTATCGGGTGATTACGGTGCTTCCAAGTGGCCGCTATGAGCTCAAATTATTGGGTGGTGCTCGTGGAAAAACCACGCAAGCAGCAGCGCAGTATATGGTGCCGTGGAAAGGGGAGTGGTGTCCCGAGAGTTGTGCGGCTTTCTTCGAAAGTGAGTACTTACAGTCATTTTTGTGTCTAACAAATGTCTTATGTTACAGCTTTTAGGTATGTTCCAAAACGTGTAAATGTATGAAATGTACGAAGACTTGCCTGGTTATGAAAGATCAGAACGCTCAAGGAGAGGTTCTGGAGGCAATCTTGGTAGACATATCGTATGGTGTGTGGGGTTTTCACCCGGCAGACACACTGTGTGTGTGTGGGCTTTGTCCCGGCAGAGACGTTTTACGTGTGGGGTTTTTACCCGGCAGACACACTATTGTGTGTGGGCTTTGTCCTGGCAGACACGTTTTACGTGTGGGGTTTTTACCCGGCAGACACACTATTGTGTGTGGGCTTTGTCCCGGCAAACATGTTTTACGTGTGGGGTTTTTACCTGGCAGACACACTATTGTGTGTGGGCTTTGCCCCGGCAGACACGTTGTTACACGTGTGGACTTCGGTCCGGCAGACATATCATGTGATATGTGTAGAGTGTGATGTATGAGAATGCGAGCATGTGATCAAATGGAGATGCACGAGTTGGGTGCTTGTTAGAAGTGACCGACGATTCTTATTTACTCGTATGAACCTATGACAGAGGGCCTTAGTAGCGTGAAGTATGAAAGTGTAGGCAATACTTAGCGAGTTAACAAGTTACAAAGATAACTTAATTTTTTCAGACGAAGAGGACAAAAATGATGACGAGATTGCAGGACCCTCATCAGTGCCTGCGGATCCCCCGCCTGCCGCTGAAGATGTCGCTGAAGACGTGCCCGAGGACGGCGCACGGTCAGGAGAGGCCGTGTTAGGATAATCAGGGATTGTTTATTGCATTTAGTGGCAACATCTCACGATTCCTATAAAAGTGGGGTTAAATCGCCGAACAAGATATTTGCTGGTTGGCTTTCGTACGGAAAGGTTGTCGTGAGGTGTCGGCGCTATTTGCGGTGAGTCATTCTTATAGTGTCTGGTGATTTATTATTGCTGTGTAATTAATGGCTGTTTGTCAATTACGATGATTGTTTGAACTAAAGAATAAATTATTGTATTTTGTGTCGCTCGTTCGTTTTTTTTAAATAAAATCGGCTTCTGATCCTAAAAATATATATTGGTTCATTTCTTTAATGAATACTGTTTTCAAATATTATTAAATTATCTAAAATTATCTATTTATGGAATTCAATAAATAACATTTTATAAAAATGAATGTAAATAATAATGAAATCTATGAATAAAAAAATATAACATATTTTTTTTCATAGTAATTTTTTGCTGGCAGTACCAATTTGACAGGTATCGTGTGAAGTTGTAGCAAGCGCGATCCTATTCTTATTTGGCAAGCATAGTATAGTCCGCGCGCTGTGCTAGTCGCCGCCTGAGGTATGAGAGTGGCAGGAGGGGGGTGTGAAACAATAGGCGGCTTTGTCTGTTTTGTCTTGTCTACCACGCGCACCCCCCTCCTGCCGGTCACATACCTCAGGGGGTGACTAGGACTTGCGCGCGGGCTAGGTATAAATTACTAGGTGGGTCACCAACTGACAATGCATTTTAATAATGACCACTTGAAAAATTGGTTGGATAGCCTTGTTATACATACATAACAACCAAAGTAAAATGTTTAATACACTATCCGATTTTTGAACGTTGAAAGGGTCTCGACCAAAGACCGAAGAGACTGGACGCCATTGAACTTTAACTTTATCCTATTTTGATGATAAATTTAATAAAATGTTAGTTCTATCTATAATTAAATGTAGCAGTCATCTTTACAGACACAGAACACGATCCTGTCGAGTCTACTAGCAGCCAATAACACGACCATCACTGGCGTCACCATACAACCAGCGGTGGTGCCTCTCCCAGAGCCAGTACCAGAGATTAAAGTTCCTGAAGGTAAGATTTTGCTGTAAATTAGCTGTTCTTTACCACAGTTGGACGTAGTTTAGCAGAAAGGACTCAATCCACAAAATTGTCAAAAATAAGTTATTGGTACCAATAACTCAGGGCCTTTCATTCAGCAAAAAAGACCCAAGAAATAAACAAAGGAAATACGTTTTTTGTGACAGGGAACCAAACCACATATGGCTAACCTGGAACTAAAGTGGTCTAAAATACAAAATAAACATTTTCAGATAACAAACGAAAAATCCACTTTAGAAATTTAAAATATCAAATAAATTCTAAAGTGGTATTTTAATGATAACCTTATTTCGATGACGTAATGACACATAGACTACTTATGCCCGGATTTATTTATCGTTTTTATGTTCAAAGATGCTCATAGATGGATTTAGCCAAAAATGTTACATAGACCACTTTAGTTCCAGGTTAGCCATTTTAGGCAGATATTTTCTTTTTATTACCTATAAAGACCCAACCTGCTTAAATCATCTAACCCTATATTTTCCTAAATAAGTCCAGAAATACACAATATAACCATCAACCAACTTATATATATAAAAATACAATTGATTTTACCCTTATGTGTAATGACGTAACAAAATCTGAATACAGCATCACTGAAGAAAACCACTCTGAACATAAAACGTCAATAACTCAAAAGTGACTCTGTGTGGGTTGAGTCCTTTCTGCTAAACTACGTCCAGTTTATCTTCATGTAACTTCACCGTGTCAAACGCGACCATTTTAAAAGAACAGTAGAGAGAAATTAACAAGCTTTTGTTTCGAACTGTCATACTGCAACTGGCGTCTCTAAGGTTGCCAATGTGTCAGCAATATTCTTAGGGATGATTTCCACCAAACGGCTCGCATCGCATCGGATCGGAAACGATACTAACGGATGCGGCGACAGCCGATCGCGTCCGGCAGGATGTCGACGCATACGATAGGCTCCGTACCGGACTGACCGCGGCAAGCACAGCTTAACCTCGCAAATCGTATGATCCGTGTGGTTGGGAGTTAACCATGAGCCACTCCCGTCGTGGTTTGCCAAACAACTAAAAATATATAAAAGAGATAATTGACCGGTTTTCAGGCACAGAGCTAGTGGAACTACTGTTAGACCCTGAAGACTGGTTCCCTACGGAGCCCTACAAGATGGTGTTCAGCAGGAAAAAGAACCCCAAGTGGAAGAACTTTCCCTATCGATGTGAACACTGTTTTAAGGTTAGTAATTATCTTTACACAGTATAAAATAAAGTCGCTCCCGCTCTCTGTACGCTTAGATCTTTTAAACTACGCAACGGATTTTAATGCAGTTTCCAGCAATATATAGAGGTGTTCAAGAGGAAGGTTAATATGCCCCACTTAAGTATCTACATTGCACCCGTGCGAAGCTGAGGCGGGTCGCTTGTATGCTAATATGAGAATAGCTCAAGCCATGGTAAAAAGATTATCCAGTCAGCAAGGTAGGTACCGGGGCTGACTGCACAGTGCGAAGGACGTACTTAAATAGCAGTAAATTTACATTTACGAATGTAATGTATACATTGCGAACACAATTTACAATATTAGGTATATTGTAAGTTAATCTCGCGACCCCGGCCGTACGGTCAGAGAAGGAACACCGTTGGTTTTTAGCCGGTAAGAGTCCGGCAGACCCCCTCACCTTCCCCGGGCGAGGGACATCCATGAGGATTTTCCAACGATAACAAAAAAGGTATATTGTAACTTAATTATCTTTACACCATACCATAAATTACTGGCTAATGTATTATAAGACTGTAGGGGCGTGTGGGTTGGCCTGTCTACCGACACCTTCGACTTTTTATTATGTATTGTAGATGATGTGAAGATCAGTTAAATAAAAATGCGTCCGTGGCTTGGCACGTGACGATGGCAAGAGACCAGATGGCATGTCATTGATACCATGGAAGATGGGTAGGCCTCTGGTATGGGACGCAACGTGCGTCGATACCCTTGCGCCATCCCATCTTCCTAGCTCGGCAAACTGTGCTGGCGCTGCTGCTGCAGCCGCGGAGGCCCTCAAGCGGCGAAAGTATAATAACTTAATTAGTAATTATATTTTCGAGCAGTTTGGGGTCGAAACGCTCGGGTCGTGGGGTCCGAGTGCCCAACTTCTTTATAAAGATCTATCAAGGCGGCTGGTCGACACATCGCGTGACCCGAAGGCTGGCCTCTACTTTGGTCAGAGGATTAGCATTGCCATACAACGTGGCAATGCTGCCAGCCTTCTGGGCACGTTACCAGTCGACAGCGATGCGGAGGAATATTTTGACACCTTATAATAGTTTATAGTTTTATTAGGTTATATTTTTCATTATTTCTTTAGTTTAGAAATAAATAGTCCGTTGCTAATAATTGAATAATTGAAGTGTGTAGTGCAGAGTAAGAAAAATCAGAACACAAAATTCAACATAATGAATTGGTGGTTACGTGAGCACGCGCGGTTGCTATAGACCCAGAAACATGACGTGATCTTTAGGCGACACAGATTAGACAGGACCACCACAGACAACGTATTCCGTCTGTCAACGCGGTTCCAAACAGAAACTTTTTTTTTAAAAGGCCCCCACACTAGGATTTCTCCTGTGTCGTGGGTGCGTTTACAGACACAAATCTTCACATGCACAAACACCCAGGCCCGGAACAACAAATAGGCCATACAAATATTTGATGAGAGAATGAGTGAACGGCGATTAACAAAAGAAATTTATAAGGCGGATGTTAATGGGAACGCCGGTAGAGGACGTCCTAGAAGGACGTCATCGATGTTATTGGTGATGTTCTTCACAAAGGTCAGGTGCGTAGTACTCTCAACCGGCGTGCGTGTATGACAAGATGTATGAATGTGGATGAAGCGAAAGGGGTATGTAAGAGTCGTAGCATGTGGCGTTCTATAGTTTCTGCCTACCCCCATGGGAAAAAGGCGTGAGTTTATGTATGTATGTATGTAAATATTTGATCCGTGCGGGAATCGAACCCACGACCCGTAGCGCAGGAGCCGATCGCTCAGCCACTGCACCAAACGTGTCGTCATTGATGGGTCTACATAACAACAGGGACATTCAATGCTGCCATTGGTGCTGATTCTCTTATTCACCAACTAAACTAAAATTAAAGAATTGCTATCTTTTACTAACAAACGGCGCGAGAAAAGGACGGTGATAGATAAGAACTAAGTTAGAGATGTCAAACTAGTTTACACTTTGAACTTCACCGTGCTCTTAGACGACACATTCTGTTGTGTCATCTAAAGGACATGGCCAATTTCTGTATGGGCGTCGGCATAGTTATCGAATTTATTGTACACCAATGATTTTTTGTGTTTTATATTCGTGAATATTGGCACATTAAATTGCTATAAATAAAAATCTCATAGAACTTGTCATTACTACAGACTAGACGTAAATAGTTTCACTAAACCTTTAATCAGATCGCTGGCAATAAGTGTATAGAATTATAATGTAACATGTAATACATTTTTACAGGTTATCCTTATCTATATTTTTATAGTTTAATTACCAATTAACAAGGAAAACACAAAATAAAACAAGAGTAGGGATAAATAATTATTTATTTATTAGAGAAAACAAATAAAAATAAATCAGATTCAGTTTTTTCTACTCCAACTTCATACCTGGGGTTGAGCATTGGTTATCCAACGCGAAAGTCATGTTTGATGGTGTGCAGAAAGCGAGGATATGCGATGTCTCTGCAACCTTTGCATGGCTATTCCGCCTTGTATGGAAATTTTAGTTCAACTAAATTTGACAGCTCTTATTTACGTCCGTCTCTTTCTTATTTTATCAGAGTGAAAGAGATGGCAATAGTCAATCAAGTTTAGTTTGTGCAAATCAGCACCATTGTCTCCCTAAAATCTGTGTAAGGTTAAAACTAATACCGTTTCTCTTCCAGGGCTACCGAGTCGCCTCAACGCTAATCACCCACGCAGCCGAACGGCACGGCTGCGTTCCTAAAGACTTCGCCATCCCCTGTCCGTGCTGCCCGCACGTGTCCACGCGGAGAAAACATCATAAGAAACATCTGGAGTCCCACGAGAGTAGACGACACAGGATATTCTGTTTATATTGCCTACCTCTACGTGAGTATTACTTGACAAACAACATAACATGACGTAAGAAACGTTGTGTTTTACGCCATTGGACTGTATAAATCATCAAAACGACAATGATAGCCTAGTGGTGTGACCGTCGGACTGCCAAGTCATAGGTCTCGGGTTGGAACCCAAGCCACGCACTACGATACTTCTGGATTCAATAAAAAAAAATTACAAGAAGTAAACATGTTTCTAACGTGAGGCATTTTAGCGCCCCGAGCGAATTGAGTGGCTATCGCTCGCAGCGTTCATTTAACTCGGGGCGCTAAAACACATGTTTACTTCTTGTAATGCAGCAATGCTAGCAGTGATAGCCTAGTGGTGTGACCGTCGGACTGCCAAGTAATAGGTCTCGAGTGCAAACCCAAGCCACGCACCGCTGACTTTTCGGATTCATGAGCGTATTGACTATAGGGTATGTGACTATATTTTTTTTAATAGAATACTCTAAACTATTACAAAAATACTAGGCAACAGTGAAAAAACTAATGAAATATTTAATAAAATGCCCAAATTATAAACGATTGAAAATTGCTCAATAGACAGAGACAACATGACGCCACAATGACGTCATACCTTGCAAACTTCATAATTATTTGACACCACTCCGTACAATATCCGTTTCGCGCGAGAAGGACAGAAAATGGCCCCTCCACAAACTTCGCAAGCGTGTACCTCCTCTATTTTTTCATCGATTTTATTTATTTTTTCACATATCAATTTGTATGTATACTTTCTTTAAAATAATACTAAATTTTTGTACATTTTTAATAGTAGTCAACTACCCTATTATCACTTGCTTAAAAACGGTGAAGGAAAACATCGTGAGGGAACCGGTAATATATAATGACAAGATAAAATAGATGACGGCTCGTGACAGGCACGCCTGCCGCTACAATCTACTATACAATTTACTTTAATGCACACGACGTAAAGCCCTAACTTGAATGGGAAGTTTTTTGATGTGTCGGAGCAGCGCTCTCATAGTGAGCGATGACCTTATATCACTTTTTAGTGATTATTATTATCTTAAACTATAGTTGTTATCTGTTATACCGTGTGGGGGCGGACTAGAATATAAAACTTCCTCACCGCACGCTGGAAATAGACGCGTGTTGTAAGATACAACAAAACCCAGCACGCGACGTGGTAGGATCTATACGGTCCGCCTGGCTAGCTACCACCTGCACATTAAAGTGTTCCGGCGTATGTATGTGAGAACCAGAGGAATATAGCGGAGTCCCTCTATATCTTTGCTACTTGGATTCGTGTGCTCCATCTTAGACGTAGGCGTATTCAGGGTGAGGCAGTTGGGACGCTTGTTCCACTCTGGCACAAGAAAGAATGGGTAAATGGTCTAGATTCAGTCAATAAGCCACCCATGTCCATAGAACAACTTCTTGACTATACTTGTTTGGACCTGAAAAATAAGGTTATGTTGCAAAATTGCCCCATAATCCCATTCTGCACTTCCAGATTTATTAAAAAGACAAATATTTACTGTCTGACTGAGTTTGTCCCACTCTGGACAAAATTCTGGCTACGGCCATGGTCTTAGACCCTGTCTGCGCTTCCGATCAAGTGCGACTAAGGTCAAACGCGACCAGTTCAAAATGAAAAATGACCTTAATATAGCAATATATAACAAAAATCTTATTTTCTCCCATTTCAGAAGATCCTTCAGAGCCGTTCGTGAAAGAACCGCTGAAATTCCCCTATGACAAGTTCCCCCAATACTGGTACGCCTCGGAAGAGTCCCTACGCTTACACAAAAAGAGAAAACATCCCTATTCGGGCCTCTTCAATGTCAGTTGGTTCTCTACATGGCTAGACGCGGCCCCAAATAGCTAATAATATAATAAGGTAACGTATTTAGTAGTATTTTTAACGTTGACGCTGGCAACCCACAGTATTTTTAACAATTTAGTAGTTTTTTTTCTAAGCTGGCAGTTTTTTTGGTAGTTTTTTTAAACGATGTGAATTTTTGTTGATTATGTTTTCCTTTTTACATCTGGTAGGTTTAGGTTAGTGATTTTGTGATTGTTGGTAGAAGACCAGTATTTTTATTATTCACAAATTAATTTTGATGTAATTAATTAATTAAGAAATTAGTTTTGGCAATATTTTTAGTGTTGTAGGATTTTGTGATCGATCGAAAAGTAATATTCCAAATTAAGTGATATGGTAGGCAACCCAGTAACGATGTTGGCAACATTTTTAAAGTAGGTATCAGATTCATAAAAAAGTATTTTATCAGGCGTTTTGTATACACCGCCCAGTTTAACTCGGCACGCGACGAAGTGCAGAACTAAATGAAAATGTATTGAATTCTACGTATTAAAGATAAATATTAAAAACATTTATTTGGACACAGCACAAAGAAACACAACAGATAAAAAATGTGATATAAAAAAAAAATTTGGGTATGTGTCTCACGGCTGGTATTTTCGTGTATGCCTTAGAGCCGGCTCAGATTTGTCGAAGCGCAGCGCAGAGCATTTTTCACTGCCAAAGCATTATCATCTTTGTGTGATTTGTAATAAGATCGAAAATCACTTAACACAGCTACTAGTCCCCGAGACTCCGAGAGCATGGCAACGACAGGTGATTTTCGAAGTTATTCAAACGCTAGCAAAGTCTATAATGGTTTGGCAATGAAAAATGCTTTGCGCTGGCCTTTAAGAGGAAACGTGGGCAATAAAAAAAAATTTGAATAGGTATTTGCGATCTATTTCCGTCCCACCCCTCCCGCAAACCTTCCCAATTGAGCGCGAAAGAGACACCTGCATCTCGAACTTATTTCTCCTGTGCGATATTAGCGAAATCGTACTTTCGCATTTCCCTGTTTCCTTCTTCAAATCTGGACCGATTTTAATATTTTTTTCTGTAATAATTTAAGAAAGACTTTGGTTGTGTCACTATGTTTTTCTTTTATTTTTTATATTCATCAAATTTGTTTGCCAGATGCTTGAAAACGGTGGTAACACCGGTCGATTTTTGTAAAATTTTAATGTTTCTAGTTCTTTTAATAATAAATTTACTATCAAAAACAAAACATAGGGACATAGTGGTGGTAGATATACAAGGTTAGTCGGAAAGGGGGTACTAAGCCGCGGGACACCTATAGTATCACTGATGACTATTTTAAAGCAAGTGTTAAAAGTTCAAAATGTAATAATTTTTATTTGCGTGCAATAATAAATTTATTTTTGTCTAAAAAAAACTATACCTGCTTTAGTTATGCACGCAGAAAATTAATTTTCTATATCGTGACCCCAAATATGACCTAAATTGTAAAAACAGCTGACCATAGCTTTGGACAGATAGATTTTAGCATATTTTTTACGAAATCTTTGAAAAGCTATTTCTCTTAAACTATCGAGTTTTGGGGAAAGTTGTAGAACAAAAGTTATCCCTTATTATGGGTACTTCACAGTCTTTCGGCTTAGTACCCCCTTTCTGACTAACCTTGTATGTCATATATGGTAAAAAATATTTGCTCTAGTGACATTATCCAAGGAGGAAACTGAGGAATACGTTTGCATGGACTAAATGCCGATCGCATTTCCTCTTAATAAGCAGCGCTATTCTGATATGCCTAATTATACTGGGTAAATTAATATGGCCGGTTTTGTTCTGGACATACTACGACGATTACAACGACGTAATTCCTGATCTGGGATTTTTGATGCATGTAAAAGATTTAATTTTAAAATTAATTCAAACTTAAACAATGTATTTATTAAATAATAACAAAATACAATACAGCTTTTAAAAAATAAATTTTAAGTAATTAACTAGCAACATTGCGTGTTCATTTTTATATTGGCAACTTTTTAGTATATATTTTTTTTTATAAATGTTGCCAACGTAAGGCCAGTAAGTTTAGAGAGCATAATAAAAATTAGTATTATTTTGTATAACGAGCGTTTTGTCCGCATTTTCTGTGTAATCTACATAACTGATGCATTTATCGTAATTATAGGCAGCTGCGATAGTTTTAAAATAGTAGGGTAGAAGTACCAATTATTGGTTGTGTATTTTTCTTCTATTTTTAAATGACACTTTAAATCGGTAGCGACACTTTTATTATATGTAGGAACTATCAACAATTTTTATGAATTCTATTACTTCTAGGCACTTTATCTAGTGATCAGATTTTTTTCTTAACAATATAGTCAACAATTGGTACTTCCACCCTATGAAATAATATTTAGTGCCTTCTAAGAATGGCTACAATAACTTTTAATTTTAATTGTCAAAAGTCTACCTTACTGAAATATTTGAAACTTGGCAGTATAGGGTGAGCCTATTTATCGGGCATAATTCCTAATTCCGTGCAGCTACTGTGTAAAAACCGATAATAAATTACTTGATCCGAAAATTGGACAAGGGCCGGGTCCCTACAGTCTAAGGTCCGTATTACAGAACATTCCTCAAATCCAGTTTGATCTTTAATCAGTTGATCACTGTTTAAGTATAGAATCAGTACTTGAGGAACGGTCTTATTCCAGAACGGCAATCAATCTATACTCAGATGAAACGAGACTCAAATCGAGCCAATCGATTGGTTGATTACAGATCAAATCACTGCTTGGGGTCGAATCTACGAACTGAGTAACGATCTAAAATAAAGCCAAACTCAGCTGAACTATGATCAATGAATCTATGCTTGAGGAACGTTCTAAAATTAAAAGTCTACTCAAAACTAGTTTTAAACAGAGATTAATGCTTGAGTTTCGTTCTGTAATACGGACCTTAGAGTCTAGTACAAAATGTACGCGCAAAGTGCCTTCACGCACGCGTCAGGAATTATCTGACAATCTTATTCAACGCAGTCATGTAGGTATGCACGCATTCATACAAAATATATGAATCCGTTAGCGTCAGATGCGCCTACTGATGTGTCACGATACGACACATTAGTCCGAATCCGGCGTTATAACATGCGGCCGGCGTCCTACGTGAGTGATCTTGACGCGAACGCAAAGCGGCGCGGCGCGATAACAACAAACACTCGATACCAAATGCACGTGATCAAATGCACGTGACCAAATGCACGCAGGGTGAGGCGTTGCGCGAAATGAACTGAACGCGATCAGTTGGCTTGATATCTTCGCGCGAATTGGATGCAGTGGCTGAGCGATCGGCTTCTGCGCTACGGGTTGTGGGTTCGATTCCCGCACGGAAGAAATATTTGTATGGCCTACAAATAGTTGTTCCGGGTCTGGATGTTTGTGCGTGTGAATATTTGTGTCTGTAAACGCACCCACGATACAGGAAAAATCCTAGCGTGGGGCAACGTTTTTATAAAAAGAAAAAAAAAAAGTGCCTACCTAGTGGCGGTGGTGCGGAACGATTCGCGCTCACGTAGGACAAAGGCTTTCGCGTCGTTTCGCGTTCAATCGCTCGACTTTCGTGTAGCATCGCGCCGCGCCGCATTCAGATCGTTCACGTAGGACATTGTACTCTTTTTTACTTTCAGTGAGGTAGACTTCTGACAACAGGGTCTTACACCCTTTCCGCCTGTCCACCATGTAGATTAAGCGTGATAGCGCACGCCGCGTATTTTTATAAACAATTTGTACAAATATTAGTATTTTTTTAGATATATATACGCATTTAATTGTATAGGTGTCGTAATCATGTTTATTAAGATCCGGGGAGTGGCGTGGAGATTAAAATAACAAGCTGCATGAAGCAGACGGACTGACTATACCAAAAATACACTATGACGTCATACCCGTACATTCTGGCTAACTGAATATTACCATACTTAAATATATTTCGGTATCGAAATTTAGAGTCCGAAAATACGAAGCGGTATATTCCGGTATCGGTACCTTCTTCTTCTCCCTGCCCTTATCCCACACTAGGTGGGGTCGGCACAACATGTATTTCATAAATCCATGTTGTTAGAGGTTTTGGCTTATTGTTTTATGACCGGCCGCCTGCCTGACATCAACCCTCCTTGGGAATACTCGTTGCGCCGTCGCGCGGGTGACCCAATGTGCTTGCTGATATTATGCACTGGGTCCCAAAATGATATGCTTGTCAATCTTATTGGCGACAAGTAAGCGGACTATGTTCTTCTTGGTGGGGTATACTTGAAGTTCCTCGACCAACTCATTCGGTTTTGCGAGGGAGTTAAGTTCTGACACATCGTAAACTAATATAGCACCGTGACCTTCTCGGTAATAACTTGATGTCAATGGTATCGGTACCAAATCCTTTATAAAAAAGGGTTCTCATTGATGAATCGCCGCGCCAGTCTGTCCTTCGCTATGAAGGTCCAGATGGCATTAGTAAGATTCATTCATCATTCGATATTTTTCGGTACCGAAATTATAGTAAGGGACCGTCCATTAATCACGTGAGGCTTGAAGGGGGGGGGGGGGGGGGGGGTTAGCAAAAATCACGAAATATCACAAGTGGGAGGGGGGTGTAGTAAGATATCACATGTATTTATTTTTTCTAAATTAGATTACCTATACTTTATACCTGTATTTAAAAATAATATTATAAAAAAATTAAGATCCACGTCTCACCAAGGGGGAGGGGGGGGGGGGGTTAAAAAATGCTAATAAAACATCACGTGATCAATGGACGGCCCCTAAGGTATGGCCTTCATAAGAAAACGGTATTCCTATTTTTTAAAGGTATCGTAACCATTTTCAGTCCCTGTGAAGAAGTACCTACTCTAGTCCGCTCGCAAGTGCGCCTCCTGAGGTATGGGAGTGGCAGGAGAGGGGTCCGCGGTAGACAAGACAAAGCAAACTGACAGCATGTCTATTGTTTCCCACCCCCCTCCTGCCGCTCTCATACTTCATGCCAGGCGTGGATCCAGCCCTCAAAAAAGGTTGTGATCACAGCCACCCGAAAATCGACCAAGTGCGAGTCGGAGTATGAACTCGCTCATGATCGATATAGTGCATTCCTACAAAGGAGATGACCACAATTTCGTACAGCGCATAGTTCCACGTGAGCCAAGCCGTGGGCTGAACACTAGTAAATTAATAAACCTGTAAAATGTTAGTTTGTTCGCTCACGAAAATTACACATCAGTGTCATTTAGACTCACTTCTATCGACCTCAATAGACCGTGAAAGTGTGACGTCACAAGTCTATTAGGGTTGTGGGCATGCCCATTGTGCCCACAACGGTGGATCCGCGCTTGCCTCATGCGGTAACTAGCACTTGCGCGCAGACTATAGGTGTCCCGATTTTAATACCTTTGTCAAGAAAAGGCGAGGTGTTTAGAAAAAAAATATTAAAGTATAAAAACCGGGGCAGTAATGCAAATTATTAATATCAATAACCCTAACACGACTGATGTCGATATAGTAACGATAATGTTAGTGAATTTTGAATCCAAAATACTCATTTCGCACGTACTATTTAATTAAACTGAAAACTTTATCCATATCTACGTATGATACAAATGGTGCATGTCACAAAAAATAAACCAAAATGTTATAGGACAGTTGTGTTTTCGATTCAAAATTCGCTTACATTAGCGATACGTTTATGATATTATACCGGGTGTAAAAAAACCCTTAACGAAGCCGAGAGCCACGTATTCTTCCCATCATTACGAACATATTTTGGTATTAGACCATACCTGGGAACCGAATGGTTATGGAGATATTGAAGGTGAAAGTCACCATAGTTTTGTAAGGTTTTCACAAAAACTAAGTTTAAATGTTATTACTAAACATTCTTCTATACAAACATTATCAGCATTTTTGAAATGTGGGCACAGTCTGTTGCGCCCGCGCTTCCATTGCGCGCTACAATTAAAAGCTGTTTTTAATACCAAAAAAATAAAAGTCGTTTACCAGCAATTTTTTTTGCTGTATGTTACTTATTTTTATGTACAATATGCGTAGACTTCGGCTTCGTTAAGGCTATTTTTACACCCTGTATATCAAATATTCGTGCTAGGCTAGGTTATTTCAACAATACGTTTGCTCCGTACTTTACTGACAACAAGATCCACGCCACTTAACCCAAAACCGTATCTACAAAAACTTATTCCTGAAAAACTTATACTACAGCTAATAACATCACATTTGGTGAATCATATTCGTAATCATATCTGTAAAAGGACTGCAAATCTAGTCGGCAGTTGCACTGACTATATCTCAAGGCTGCCTGTCCACTGCAGCGGAGAGGAGCGGAGCGGTGCGGAACTACGCAATAGAAATGCACAATATTCACACAGCAGAACGGAGACATGAATTTTATGCAATTCTATTACTTAGCTCCGCATATAGCAGTGATAGCTTAGTGGTGTGACCGTCGGACTGCCAAGTCATAGGTCTCGAGTTAGTACACAAGACACGCACCTCTGACTTTTCGGATTCATGTGCGTATTGTATAATTATCACTTGCTTGAAAACGGTGAAGGAAAACATCGTGAGGAAACCGGCATGCCTGAGAGATATTTCTCGCCGGCATGTGGAGCCAAGTCAGAGGCCCATGGGCGGCATAAACTCTGACACCAGGTTAGTCACTAACCACACGAAAAGAAGAAGACTTAGCTCCGCACCGCTCCGCTCTTCTCCGCTCCAGTGGACAGGCAGCTTAACTGCCTTTAAGTTTCATTTGGCAGTTGCATAGTCTGCAGTTGCGGACGGGTGTGCAGTCTACTTGCAGTTACGATTACGAATAGAAACGAAATATGATTCACCAAATGTGACGGTATTAGGATTGACCCACATCTGTCAGCACGGAATAGCGTTTCTTCATGCTCTATCCTTTTCGTATCGCTCAGATACGTCATTTAATAGAGCGAGAAAAGATGTCGAATAGTAGTGTGTAGTGTCGAGTACGAGAAGTTTCAAGTTTTTAAGACAAGCATATCATTTTGGGACCCAGTGCATAATATCAGCAAGCACATTGGGTCACCCGCGCGACGGCGCAACGAGTATTCCCAAGGAGGGTTGATGTCAGGCAGGCGGCCGGTCATAAAACAATAAGCCAAAACCTCTAACAACATGGATTTATAAAATACATGTTGTGCCGACCCCGCCTAGTGTAGGATAAGGGTAGGAACAAAAAATAAAAAAAGATTGAGACCGCCAACGATAGCACTCACGCTGTCTTTCTCTATTAAATGATGTTCCTGAGTGACAGAAAGGGATAGAGCATGCAAACACGCTATTCTGTGTTGATGGAAGTGGGTCAACCCGTAGCCCACAGCGTCCGAACGCTTCAGGATTGAAAATATCTTGTAGATCGAGGGTAGGCCTCCCGACCTCGGAAATCGTATCACAATCAGACCAAAATATAAAACAGTATTAGTATATAACAATAAGTTAAATATTAGAATTAATTGTACATTCGCGTAACTGAGTGTCAAAGTTAAGCAAGGTATAGAAGTGGATGGGCGACCGTGTATGTAAGGAGGCTTTAGGATTGTGACAATGTAAGGAATTTTTGAGTGAATTATGTAAAGTTTAGTATTTTCGTATTAATGTTTTAGTCGTTCCAAAATAAGTTGTGGGTGAAATTATGAAGGCCAATTCTCGTAATTAATATACATGTGGCGACATCTATCTCGTCACGTGCGCACTACGTAGCACGACGATTGTCTAGCAGACGGCAGCGACAATAATGACAACTCTCAAATATGACGTCATAGAATTCTGCATCGCGATATCAAGATTTGACACGCAAATAGTATAAATATCGACGGTCGGCAGTGGAAACCACGTATGAATCCACGTAAAATACCAAATTTTGTACAAGAGATAGAAAAACTGTCTCCTGAAAAAAAATGCCCGATCAAATGTTTATACAAGTTTGTCATCGTACGTCCTATATAGCTTAGAAGTATTTGAATTGATAGTTTGTGAACTAATACGTGTATGACGAGTTTATCAATCTAAAGAAAAAATGGAACGCTTTTGAAGGAAATTGGATTTACGAGGTTTTCAGTACCGAGCATCGATATGCAACTTCCCAACATAAACCGTTTGTTGGTCTTGCGGACCGTTTCTACGTAACCGGGCGTTTATTGGCGAGACCTGAAGGGTCTCCAACCAAGTCGACACGTTCCAACGTGTCGTCTAAATATGTATGGAAATTTTAGTTCAACTAAATTTGACAGCTCTTATTTACGTCCGTCTCTTTCTTATTTTATCAGAGTGAAAGAGATGGCAATAGTCTAAATCGGCACCATTTACAACATTGAGACTAGATTGGAACTATACAGGGTGTAAACGAAATCATGTAATTCCTTCAAACCTCGTGATGTACTGCTGACATAGATTAAACCTGCATGGGATAATAATGGATTCAATAAAAAAAAATACAAGAAGTAAACGTGTTCTTAACGTGAGGCATTTTAGCGCCCCGAGCTTATTGCGCGGCTATCGTTCGCCGTGCGGTCTATTAACTCGGGGCGCTAAAATGTCTCATGTTAAGAACACATGTTTACTTCCTGTAATTTATTTTTACTTGAATCCAAAATTATCCCTTGCATGGTTAAGCTACGTCAGCGAAGTTAAAAGGAATTACATGATTTCGTTTACCAGGTATTTTAACTTTTGACCTTTTTTTAATTACGAGAATTGGCCTTCTTAATTTTAACAATTGCGCGCGCTACAGTTATAATTAAACTATGTAGCTTAGTTGCTATCCAGTCAGTGCCCTCTCAGAATGTTCGGTAAATCAGTTGTTACAAGAATCGTAGACAAAGCGAGATAGCGAACTGAAGCGACGCCCGTACCGCGCACGTACGGCGGCAGTACAACCGGCACACCGTAGGCCTAGCACGAATGAAGTCACCCCAGTAATAGAAAAAGAATTTAAAACACTTTGTAACATCTTCTTCATCATCATTTCGCCCCGCCTTGAACACTATACGTCAAAGGTTCTCAAACTTATTTCATCTACCGCCCACTTTTAAAATCAATTATTTTTCAGCGCCCCCCAGTTTTTTTTTACTTTACCACGTCATTAAAACCACAATGGCATTAATTACTTTGATTAATTTAATTATATTTAACCTTTTCACCGCCAAAGTACACAGAACGCGATGCCTCGTCAGCGCCAAGCTTTAAATGTATAACGAAATATATAGTAAACAGTAGTGATGAGCTGATGACCTGTTAAATACAGTACACTTATTTTTATAACATAGTTAAAATGAAGAGCTTCTAATGAAGTTGTGGCGCTGGAAGCACGAAAATCTGGAACTTCTATTGAAGTCCGTGGCGGTGAAAAGGTTAAAGAAATTTCTGGGGCCCTTACCGCCCCCCTTTAGGCCTCTGGCGCCACAAGAGGGCCTTATCGCCCACTTTGAGAAAGACTGGTATACGCCAAAGGTTCGTGCTAGGCCTACTGCTCTCGCGTTAGCAGCACGACAGCCGCTGCAATACAACACCAACAGTCTAAAATAAAAAGCGCTTTATAGCCGCGTTCCCTATATGTCGTGACGACAGATAGTCGTGTAGTTTTAAGTGTCGTGGCTTATATATTTAAATGGTGGTGTTCACATATAAGACGACACGATTAACTGTCGTTCACGACTTGTTTTTGCAGTGACGACAGATTGTCAAGTCAATGGGGACGGCTAGCACGACAGTCGTAAAACGATAAGAAAATGTCACGGCATCGTGACGGCAAATCATGTGTCGTTGTTACGACTATCTGTCGTGGCGACGATAAAAATATCGTCTCGTCTTGTAGCTTGGTACTGGTGTGCAAACGACAAAGCGACTGCCTTGAAACGATAAAATATCGTCGCGATCCAATGGGAACAGGAAGATACGATAGTCGCTAAACGATAAAAAAATTGACGACAAACAGTTGTTATATTGGGAACAGCTAGAGACGACAGTCGTCCAACGATAAATTAATCGTCACGACATAGCGGGAACGCGCCCTAAAGCGTCGAAACGTGACATTTAGGCAAAAATATTCTAAATATTTTCTCTGATTTGATGGAAAATATTTGACTGTTGAACTCTCTTACAAAATGATCTTATGAATTAAAATGACTTTCATATGTGACTTCCATATAGAGCGGTAGCTTTAAGACTATTTACTGTAAATAATATATTATATACTATATATATACAACATGTAACAGGAGCGCACACTCTCATATAACCATCACGCCTGTATTCCCCGAAGGGTTAGGCAGAGGTGTATAGTAACACCCTCATTTCGCCGTTATGTTAAAGTCCCATGTAATTGAGGGCGAGCCTATTGCCATCAACCGGGCACAAATCCATACTCCGAGCTGCTACTGAGGAATTCCGCACGGAAAAACCCAATAACACTTTGCCCAACCTGGGGACCGAACCCAGGACCTCACGATCAGCAGACGCGCTTGCCCAACACCCCAATTAGAATATTCAATTATAATCATAATACATACACTGAAATGTAACTTTTATGTGCTTAAATATTGTTTATTTAAGAAAATAGTATTACTTTATCATTCTTAACTGCATTTAACCTTTAAACGACTCTGACGGCTATAGATGTAAAACAAAAATGTGCTCGGGTCGTCGACGTCAATAGCCGTCAAAAAAGTATGATGAATTTCTAGCGTGGTGTGTAGGGAAGTGCTCACGCGTTTATAGCTTAGCATTGAAAACGTTAAAATTCAGTCTAATAGCCTCGACATATGGGTGTATTTTCTATATCAAAATTAAAAGACTGATTTGTAAAAAGCGCAGTTGATTTTTTATTTTTCATAAATTGCTGGTATCAATTCCATATCCGATTCTTAACAAACTACTTTCAGGGTGTGCGATTATTATGTTACATGTTGTATCAGTAATATCAAAACATTGAAAGCTTTAGTAGGTAACTTACATCTGACAGAAGCATTCCGTCTATGGACGGGCTAGAATATAAAACTTCCTCACCGCACGCCAGGAATAGCGTGTTGTAAGATACTACAAAACTCAGAACTTGACGTGGCAGGATCTATACGGTCCTGGCTAACTACCATCCTCACATTAAAGTTTGCCGTCGTGTGTATGTGAGAGCCAGACGGGTATAAGGTAGTCTCTCTACAGTGTGTAAACAAAATCATGTAATTCCTTCAAACCTCGTGATGTACTGCTGACATAGATTAACCATGGAAGGGATACATTTGGTGGCAATAAAAAAATATTACAAGAAGTTAACATGTGTTCAACGTGAGGCATTTTAGCGCCCCGAGCGAATTGGGCGGCTATCGCTCGCAGCGTTCATTTAACTCGGGGCGCTAAAACACATGTTTACTTCTTGTAATGCAGCAATGCTAGCAGTGATAGCCTAGTGGTGTGACCGTCGGACTGCCAAGTAATAGGTCTCGAGTGCAAACCCAAGGCACGCACCTCTGACTTTTCGGATTCATGAGCGTATTGTATAATTATCACTTGCTTAAAAACGGTGAAGGAAAACATCGTGAGGAAACCAGCATGCCTGAGAGATATTTCTCGACGGCATGTGAAGCCAAGTCAGAGGTCCATGGGTGGCATAAACTCTGACACTTATATTTTTTTTTATTGAATCCTAAAGTATCCCATGCAGGGTTTAGCTATGTCAGCAGTACATCACGAGGTTTGAAGGAATTACATGATGTCGTTTACACCCTGTGTATCTCTGCTACTTGGATTCGTGTGCTCCATCTTAGGCTCTGTCTGCGCTTACCATCAAGTGCGGCTAGGGTCAAACGATATCAAGTTAAAATAATATATAAACTTCATTAGCTAACTACGTAATCACAATGGTAGCTCTGTACAGTGTTCCTAGCGATTGTAAACTCAAGTAGTTCGTGTATGTGCCTCTATAGTATTAAGATTTAGCCTTGTCATAGCCTTCATGCCTGCCCGTATTTAAAAAGACGTATTTTAATATACTGAAATAGTGTAGTGCTTATACAATCAGTCGGAAAGGGGGTACTAAGCCGCGGGCCACCTATAGTATCACTGATGACTATTTCAAAGCAAGTGTTAAAATTTCAAAATTCGATAATTTTTATTTGCATGCAAAAAGATTTTTTCTTTAGTTTTTTCAAAGAAATATCATACCTGCTTTAGTTATGAATTCAGAAAATTATATTTTCTAATCCGTGATCCCAAATATGAACTAAATTGTAAAAACAGTTGATTCTTACTATGGACAGTTAGATTTTAGCATATTTTTTACGTAATCTTTGAAAAGCTATTTCTCTTAAACTATCGAGTTTTAGGAAAAGTTGTAGAACAAAAGTTATCCCTTATTATGGGTACTTTAACACCGTTTCGGCTTAGTACCCCCTTTCCGACTAACTTTGTATGCAGTGGGCGAACAAGATATCGTATTATATAACTATAAATAAGCCGGTTAAATTAATATCGCATCGTAAAACGTCAAATACCTAAGCATAGTTTCACTGCGCATGTTATTCCACACAAGTGCTAGCTAAGGGGATGTCCTGCGTAAGCGCCAAACGCGACGCGATGCGATACGACGCGATAAAAAGTATACGCTACGTCGCGTCTCGTCGCAGGCTGCTATAGACAACCAGCAAGGAATGCCGTTGTTTTGATCGTGTTCGTCACATTCGCAGCATCGCGTTTGTCGCTTACGAAGGACACCTGGTAAGCGACAAACGCGACGCGATGAAAAGTACGCGTTACATCGCGTCTCGCGGACTCCTATCATGAAGGTATAGGTAAAAATGGAGACCCCAACACTAACACCTACAGAAATCCGAAACATTTGGCCTTGAATATTTACTTTGGTGGTCTATAACATCACGCCTGTATTCCCCGAAGGGTTGGGCAGAGGTGTATAGTAACATCCTCATTTCGCCGTTATGTTTTAAGTCCTATGTAATAGGGGGCGAGTTTATTGCCATCAACCGGGCACAAATCCAGACTCCAGGCTACTACTGAGAAATTCCTAATGGAGAAACCCAATAACACTACCCGACCTGGGGATCGAACTTAGGACCTCACGGTCAGCAGTCGCGCTTGCCACCACTAGACCAACGAGACTGTCAATCTCTTGGTGGTCTATCTCTTTCTAAATACCCTACTTAGTAAAAGATAGAATATTTAATTTGGACATCTATCTCTTTCTAAATAGAGTATTTTTCCAAACTAAATATTCTATGTATTTCTCGTGTTCGTAGTGTGGTAGTTCGTAGTTCCGAATATAATTTGAAATACATAATTATAATTTAAATAAATAGGACAAAAAAAAAAAAAAATATAGTAATTAAATAAAGGCAACTAAATTCAAAAAACCAAGTTATCTACCAACATACAAAACAAAAAAAAACATAACTATACTTCATACTAAACTTCTATTTGTTTTAAATTTTATCTAATTTAATAATGATCCTCCTCTCTCCTACTTTGCTGTGCCCAACAGGGTCCACAATTGTAACATAATTTTCTATTACTACCACCTAAGTAACATTGTGGAATACGCAAATAAATATTGAGTATTGAGTATAGTTCATTTTTACCAATACCTTCATGACTGCTACATAGGCCGCAAGCGGGGAATACCGTTGTTTTGATCACGTTCGCAGTATCGCGTCGCGTCGCTTTCGTCACATACGTAGGACATTCCGTTAGTTCGTAAAACGTGCAGAACTCGACTTGCTGCGAGCGTGACCAGTTTGAAAATCACTTGCAGAAGTCATCATGTGCAATAAAAATTGTTAGCGTATTTGACGCTTTATTTTTAATAGACAGTATTTTTATGTGATTTTGTAGTGAGAGATATTACATGATACATAAAATTAAATAGAATAACGTAACTTTTGAAACATCGCTTATAAACTTGTATGTTGCAGTGAGATAACTATCGTATAGCGATACATGACTTATGGCCAAATGCTCAAACGCTACTAAATGTTTAGTTACCGTTAATTCCCGTGAAGTCACTGTCATTTTAAAGGCGTGATTCCGCGGGACGCGGCAGACGGTAGACGGCCGACAGTAAATGCTGTCGGGCTTCGGTTGCCGTCGTATAGATTCCGGAGCCGGCAGCAGGCACTGCAGTTACGTCGCGGTATTACTAACTTGCGGTTATGTCTTCTGTTAACACGTCTATAATGTCAAACTTCAACGGCAGTACTGTGTTTGTGCGGTAGTTTCGTCTGCCGCTATGCGTCAAAACAACTCACGATCTGTCACGCGGATATTGCAGTCATATGTCGAAATCGGTCTCATACAAGTTAATACTGCAAAGTAATGCCGTTTGCCGTCACGGCACATGCCGTCGCCGTCTGCCGCTGCTATCTGCCGCGTCAGTGACAGCACGAGAATTAACGGTAACTGTCAAATCGAGTAGCGTTTGTGTATTTGGCCATTAGATCATGAATTTATCAAACTGACTGTAACTCATCGTGTCAATCTATCAGCCACCAAAGTATTATAGCTCCATTATGACACACCGTGTCGAAATTACGCAACAACGCGTAAATACGCCTGCAGCGTTTTTGATATCGGCGAGACGCAACGTAATTTTAGCGTGTTGCGGATAATATTAAATGTATTGCAAGCGTAATTACGCTGAATTCGGTCGCGTAATTACTGCACGGTGTATCGTTCCATGTCTACTTACAGAATAGTCTATGTTGGACTAGATCTATCTTTGCAGCCTATTAATAGTTGATTGAGGTTGATCAAAAAAGGGTATTTCTCATACATAGAGTCAAAAGAAATGGAGTAATAATTTGCGCTTGACGTATGCGACTTCAGCTTATGATGACGGCCTGCGAACCTACTATATTCGTTACTCTGTCGCAATCGACACCTTCTAATCGCCTACAGCTCTATAAATCCATAAAAGGAACCATTTTTAAAAAAAGGTTTTAATGCGCTTCACTTCGTATATTTGTTTGGTTCAAATCTTGCGACAGATTTTTCAACTACTTCTGCTTAACCGATTCTCCTGAAACTTCGCACACAAATTCAATTTCCATGACAATACAACGTTATAATAATTTCAACCTTCAATCCTCAAATTCTGATGCTGCAGGGGTACTGCAAGATAAAACTGTTTAACTTAAAAGTTTTGTTAAGGGACTATTCTTCTTCTTTTCTTGTGGTTAGTGACTAACCTGGTGTCAGAGTTTATGCCGCCACCGTCTCTGACTTGTTTCCACATGCCGTCGAGAAATATCTCTCAGGCATGCCGGTTTCCTCACGATGTTTACCTTCACCGTTTCTAAGCAAGTGCTAATTATACAATAAGCACACGAATCCGAAAAGTCAGAGGTGCGTTTATATTTGTCAGTGCTGTATCAGTCAGTGTTTTATCGAGTGATAAATATGTATTAAGACTCACAAATTGATTTATGAAAGAGACTATCCAAAATTCTACCAGGAAAGTACCTATTTTAAAGCTAAAATTTTATAATGTCTACTGAGTTTCTCGTTTTTCGTACTCTTTTGTGCAGAGATGTACTAGAGACTAAATAAGCTCATGCTGTGGTCAAAAGATCCTGTCAGCAAGGAATTAGGTGTCTTACCAACTCACGTAAAGATGCGACGGCGATGTCATTTTTTCAATGACATATTTTCGTCTCTATCGCGTGTTAATAAAAAATAAATCGACATTTGTGAGTTATTACTCCATTTCTTCATAAATCATATAAGTAGGAACTGCGTAGATACACTGTTAGAAAAATATATAATCATCCCACTGAAGAATAATAATAGTATTTTTGACAAAAAAACTATGATAAACTTATTATATTGTGTACGGGTGTAAAAAATACTCCGATTATTTTAAGATTTAATTTGTAAAAATATACGAAATAAATAAAGAATTTTGTACAAGTGATTTTCTGTAAATAAATTGCATTTTTTATATAATTTGTGTTGTTTTTATTATTTAACTTTATTGAAGTGTCCCTCCATCAGTAAGTTATCGTTTACCCTTTTAAACGACATCAACGGCTATAGAAGTTAAACGAAAATGTGTTCGGGCCGCCAACAACGTCAATAGCCGTCAGAAAAGTACGATGAATTTGTACCACGGCGTGAAGGTAAGTGGTCATACGTCTATGGTTTTCAATAGGATAATTCCCGGCAATAGAGGTCATCCCTTCCACACGTGATAAAAAATACAGGTAAAGACCATCGCCAGTGGCGTAACTATACCATCAGAGGCCCGTGGCAAGTTCATTGGATGGGGCCCCAGTAAATATCGTCACGTTGTAACCAAGCGATTGTAACGTTCCCCTCACTCTTCGATTCCTCCTGTATCTTGGGTGCATTTACAAACACAAAAAAATTGCTGCCCATAAAATCTAATCTGCCGCCCTAGGCTCCAGCCTACTCAGCCCGCTGGTAAATCCGCCACTGGCCGGGGCCTCCGTCGGGTCGGGGGCCCGTGGTATTTTGCCAGCCCTGCCACCCTATAGTTGCGCCACTGACCATCGCTCACTTACGACTAACTAGTGGCGTAGCTTGCTCTAGACTGGCCCTGTGTCAAAATTTGTCTGGTGGCCCCTCTACCCGACTGTGGTGAAGCCCAAATAGAGAAAACCAAACCAAAAACTATGGTCCATGGTTGTATGGAGTGTCTGGGGTGTGCTGAGTTTAGTGTTTAGCGTACGGCCTAAGAGTTTGAGTGAGATTATGGATAGTTCTTCTTCTCCCTGCCCTTATCGCACACCAGGTGGGGTCGGCACAACATGTATTTCATAAATCCATGTTGTTAGAGGTTTTGGCTTATTGTTTTATGACCGGCCGCCTGCCTGACATCAACCCTCCTTGAGAATACTCGTTGCGCCGTCTCGCGGGTGACCCAATGTGCTTGCTGATATTATGCACTGGGTCCCAAAATATGCTTGTCAATCTTATTGCCGACAACTAAGTAGACTATGTTCTTTTTGGTGGGGTATACTTGAAGTTCCTTGGCCCACTCATACAGTTTTGCTAGGGACTTTAGGGACTAGATTATGGATAGTTATCCTTACGAATTTTTGCTTACACACGTCGGGGCCCCTATCATTGATACGACGGTAGCTACGCTCCCGGACTTCAACACCAGCTCGACTCGAAATAATGCTATAAAATATGAGTTTTATATCGTGTCACATACAGGACATTTTTCAATATTTAAGGTAAATTATGGGGAATTATAAAACGATCGAATAAAAAATAAACTTAGCGACTGATGATGAGATACTGTTTTAATAACTTGAGCGGTATGAATTTGAGTAAGCGAAAAATTAACTTAACTAACGACGAATATTGATTAATAATAAAATCAAGAACGAGCTTACAAAAAGCGGGTTGTGATTAATCCATTTCAGATATTAAAATTCTAGTCGTGAGCCTAACTTACTAAGTGAGCGACTAGAAATACAGAGAGGGCAACTTCAATATTAAGATAAAGACGATCGATTTTTCCAGTTGAGGTTTTACATAACTTACTTTTTACAGCAAACAATCTTTAGACAATAAATAGTTTGTCAAATTCGTATCGCCTAGGTTAGGTTAGAACTGCGACCACGCAACGCGGGAAGGCGAGCGAGCGAAGCGGCAGCGGCCGCCGAGCGCCAGATTTCCTCTTTTGCAAAGGCAAATATTGAAAAAAAATGCAGGACGTAACGTTGACACTCAAGCAAATATTAGGTCGCTCAAATATTATGAAGCTTCTCATTTTGTATTTCAAGTACCTAACTCAAATTAGTGTTTGTAAGTTGCTGTTCTGTTAATTTCTCGTCACTCGCATTCAGTCGCTCACTTAGTAATACCTACTATAACGTAAATTAATTATTATTGTCACTTACAACTTTAATTTACAGTCACTCGTTTAAATACTACCCGTAAATTATTATGCGACTTCTGACCCCCGTCAGACCACCTATGAGTTGCTGACGGCCTGCTCTCTACCACTCGTTGGACCCGCGTTCCCTACTCGCCGGCCACGTGTTGACAGGACCGCCGTAAGCGGGCGGCACACCCAGGGGGCGACAAATCGAGCGACTCATCTAATTGAGACCAATTTAATTTTTTTCTGTGTTGTGTCACTCAAGATACAGGAGTCATCGTTAGAGTGAGGGAAGCGTGCAAAAAAAAAAGCTCGTCCAAATATCGCTTGGGAATTAATAAGAAGTGGGTCTGACGCCGAACCGAAAGTTGGAGTTGAGGCAGTGTTTCGTGTTGTATTGTTATAGTGTGCAGGGCAGAATTTAAAGCCTAGGGCAACCAAGAACTGGAATCGTTTTTGAAGCCAGACGATAAAATATACACGCTTAAATTTTGATCGTTTTAATCCCTTGGACTGGTGGTTTAACTTACAAAATACTATTCATCAAAAGCTTGCACAGCATTGTAACTCTTAAAACAAAGAAAATAGCAAGTGATAACATAATACTCGCAAAATGCATGAAACCAGCAGTAGCGCCACGAGTTAGTTACCTACGTCGGCGTCGGTCGTTGCGTACCTAACTACCTAACTCCGCCCGATCAAGTTAAGGTTATTGACTCGCGCTCAGCTGAGATTCACGTAAACAAATTAAATGATTCCAAATTTTCCTTTATACTTTTACGGGCTTAGGACCGTCATAATTGCTCTGTGCCTAGGTTTCGGGCCATACCTAATACTATTAAAAGAATTATGCTAAAAGCGGTAGGTACATGTAAAAATAAATCCCTACAGGCCTGCTAGTTATGGCGTATTTAATAATGTGGAATCAAAATTATTTACAATGATTTAAAAAAGAAAAAAGTTCTAATTACTTACACGATTTAAAAAAAGTTCTGTTACATACCTACCTAAATCACCTTTGATTTATTTAACACTAAGCGACACGTAATAATTGTTCATAAAAACGTGTACCTAATCAAATGATTAAAAAAGAATTCTGTTATAAACCTAATAATTAATCACCCCTGAATCATCACTGGCTAATACTTCACGATAGCTTAATACCTAATTGTTCAAAGTGCAAACCATTCCTTTCGAGACATAATTTTGCACGTTTAATTAAATTGTCTTTTAATTTCAATATGTAATGTCTCTCTGTCACTTTATAAAACATCGAACGCGTTTACTATCGCACTTTTCATTTGTACACGAGTTTGATGCTCGTTTCTGTACAAAAGATGGCTTCACAAATAAAAATCCAGCGGGGTAAGGTCCGGGCTCCTTGCTGGCCAAACAACTGGACCAACCCGTCCAATCCAGTGATCTCCAAACACGGAAATCAGGTGATTACGTACATTATGCTCGCTTCGCTGTAGACACCGAGCCGCCTGCGCATCAAAACCCGCGATTGCGTAAAATTGCACCATGGCAAGGAACTCCAGGTTGGAGTACGCGTAATTACGAGACGTCATTACTTTCGCGCGACAAGGATAATCTTAACAACAACACACCGATGACGTCTTAGATAAACTGAATTATTTACATGACGTGATCATGTACTCCTGTGCTGCCCTTGGCGCGCGGGGTGCGCGGGGCGCGCGCCTATTGCATTGCCAATCAAATAGGGTTTGGGGGCGGGGTTTGGTCTAGGATTGGCTAATTTTTGTGAGTCCACGTTGACAGTGCGTACGCGTCATTGTTGCTAGAACCGAATGGTGCCTACTAATGGTTCGCATAATTTATTCACTCATGCGAAAATTAATTCGAGTTTTTAAAAAAAAAGTACTTTATTTTTTAATTTTATCTTTACAAATCGATAGTGTTTCATGCACCGGATCGACCCTCCACGGGATTAAAACGATCAAAATTTAACCGTGTATTTTCCACAGTTTATCAACAATTTATTCCGATAACGAAGCAGTGAAGAACATTGGATCCGGCCCTGATGGTGAGCTATGATTTTAATTCATATACTACTAATTCAACCGGTATTTAGGTATAAGGGGCAGCATAGTGCCGGCTACAACAATTAAATAACTCCATCAACATTAACAATACATTTATTATAAAATCACACTTTCAACACTTTAAAAGGCCAAAATTTTTATAACATAATTATACAATACATATGTATCTGTTCTGAGCAAAAATAATAAAAATCATTACACTCCATTCGTCCCATGATTGTGTAGTCCGCGCCTAACTTCTTGACCCTCTGAGCGCGATGCGTATACGCAGGAAAATAGTATTGCGAGGTTCTGCGCAATGTCATTCAGCGCTAACTTCAGAGCGGTCATCTCCATATTACATAAGAATAACTAATAATCATATACAAGCGAAACTCGCGCTCCAGACGCGTTCAAGGTCACGATAATAGCCATAGGCGTATTCACGTGGAGCGCTTGCCCAGGAAAGAATATGAAAGTAGTCTAGATTCAGTCAAGTCCCCACCCATGTCCACAGAACAATTACCCAAAATAGGCAGACCAATGTCCGACTCCGTCTATACTTTTAGGACCTCAAAAATAAGGTGATGGGGCAAAATTGGCCCATAATCTCATTCTGCACTTCCAGATTTATTGAAAAGACAAATATTTACTGTCTGACTGAGTTTGTCTCACCCCTGGGTACGCCCATGTCATTAGCCTACCGTCTTGCGTTGGCTCAACCAATCGTACGCGTGTCTGTGGGCGACAGAAGGGCGTGGCAGGTGAGGGGGGGGTTATGAAGCGGCGTTTAGGGCGCTCGCAAAAGAGTTTCACGTCTATACGGTATTATTTATTCTCATGCATTAACAACTAAGATCTAAATATTCCAAATTCATAATTTAAAGGAGATCCGATATTTTTGTATGGGCCTTGGTCCAAGTGACCAGCGTGAACTTCGCTTCTGTAAATGAAGCGAAGTTCGCGCTGGTTATGCGCGTGAAATGTGTACCCCTCCCTTAGGCCCCTCGGTCCTCTTCACCGCCTTGCTTTTATCGTCATATGTCAGGAGCGTCTAACTATCCCATTTTCACGCAGTTATAAAAGAAATACCACGTGTTTGAAGTGCTCTGACTCAGACGCGTGCAAATGAACAATACTATATTATAACAAGTGGCTTTATGTGCATAAATATTTATTTCACTTTACCCAATAACTTATTTCTTCATGGATAGATTTTTTAACACCCATAGAAACAAAAGTATCCCTTTATAATGAGCTTTAAAATAAAACTAGTCTCATCATCAAACGCCACTTGGACCGCCCCCCTCCCATCTCCTTACTTAAAGCTAGTTATTCGTGTTTCTTCAAATGCCTATGCAGACCCGCTCTATCAGCTGTAGAGAAACTACAAATACCACAAGAAAACGGCTTCTCCCCACTGTGAGACCGCTTATGTGTCACCATCTGCTGCTTAACATGAGTCGTATACCCGCAGTCACACTTCAAATCTTTGGCTTCCTCATAATGAATTATAAGATCCTTCAAATCTTTGCCGGAGTACTCACATTCGGTACACTTGTACGGAGTTCCTTTTGCATGAATCCGCATATGGACTTTCAGACTTGACTTATTTTTGGTAAAGTAAGTGCATTTTGTACACTTCTCGTACCCTTCCGGAGTTTTGTTTTTATCACATTTCGTGCAAGGAATATATTTTGCGGGTTTCTGATCACATGAGTGCTGTGAGAAGACTTCTCGGTTCATTGTGCGGTAACCGCATGATTTGCAGTTGTAAACAGCTCGGAGTTCTGTTATTTTGATGGTACGTTTGCGTGTTTGTGCTGGCTTGACTGGCTTCCCTGGTTTTTTTTTTAAACTGAAAAAAATGTTTACGTATTGTGTTAAATAAAATAGATTTTTTTAAAAATATCATCGCTAACTTAGGACAGTGCTAGTGTTCTCATCTGGACATTGCTACCCATCAGGGGGTGAAAAACGGGGTGACCCAAACCAACGTGGTTGACGTAGAGTTGCAGAAGGGCTCATTCTAAAATAATTTATGGAGGGTGCATGAATGGTTGACGCAAATAAAATGGGGGGGCTCCCCCTGCCGCGCTCCCACCTGCCTCTCAGGTAGTTTGCACGCTTTATTACGAAGTGCCGTTACAAAGGGCTTGCCGAAGCGTGCTGAAAGCCGAAAGTCGGCTTATTCAAAGAAACAACATGTTTTCATGGAAGAAGCATCATAAAGCCGTCGCCTGCGCACGCGCGCCCGCGGTCACAGCGTTGCAGACCCCTGCTTTATCGTCGCTGACCAGTGAAAACCTCTTAATAGCAATGAACGTAATTTTACAGGAGAAGATAATAACAGTTATATGATGGAATCAGACGTTACTTTGCGGAAATCCATGATCTATAAATATACAATAAAATATTTAGTGTTAATTCCGCGAAAAAACAGTTGATCAAGTCTGAATGCAGTATGCAGCACCGCCCTCAGCCCGCAAATATATGCAAATGCAGAAGGTGCGATTAATAACATGCAACACACAAGCAAAACAAACCGATACGACACGTGTTTCGCCCCTCCACGGGGCGCGTCGTTTCGGCGTTTCGCGTCCAAGCGGTCGACAAGTCAACATCACCTGAGGATGCCCCGTGGAGGGGCGAAACACGTGTCGTATCGGTTTGTTTTGCTTGTGTGTTGCATGTTATTAATCGCACCTTCTGCATTTGCATATATTTGCGGGCGGGAGGGCGGTGCTGCATACTGCATTCAGGCTTGATCAACTGTTTTTTCGCGGAATTAACACTAAATATTTTATTATATTTTTAAGATAATAACAGTGTTAAAAAAAAGTATGAAGTGTAGATGTAAGGTTCTTCTGTTTTATTATCTACTAGCTGCCCGGACAGACTTTGTTCTGTCAAAAGTTATTGGCCTGTAGTGGGGAAAAGAAAAGTGTTGTTTTTACTATTTTCCACGCAATTTTTATGTTTTTTCTCTCCATAAGAACCTTCCTTGTGCCTTAAGGAATATATTTAAAAAAAAAAGCCGAATTAGTCGAGCCATTGTCAAGTTTTGCGCTTAGCAACACATTTGGCGATTCATTTATATTTATATAGATTCATCAATCTATTTCATCTTAGAGCTGTGCGCGTTTGTCCCAAATATGCATTACAAGGTTCTTTACCTAAAAAATTAATAACAAAATATGAATTTGTGCTTTACGAGGTTTTCAATGCCCAGCGACTTTATGGTATGAATAGTTATTATAATAAATACTCACATATAATTATGATCACTTAAATGGTAGTAGAACATGTTCTTTGTATTTATGCCCACATAACAATGTTCTTTGACAATGTCTTCTCCAATGATATCTGTGTTACTTTTAGTTATTAATTCTTCTCCGGTTTCATCCATGTTTTTTATATTCTATTTTAGTATTCTTAAGATATTATATTATTAATAATCTTTGGAGATGAAATACTGAAAAATAAATAAATGTTTATTATTATGAAACTTTCATGGCTAATTAACAACCACACGGATTATATGATTTGTGAGGTTAATCTGCACCTGCTGCGGTCAGCCTGTGGATAGGTGGCTAATCATTACACATCGAGACCCCTCTGTGCCTCAGAGAGCATGTTAAACAGTCGGTCCTGGGTGTCATACAAATGCCTATGACAGTCGTTACGGGTAGCCAGAAGCCCAAAAGTCTGTCAACTAGTCTAACTTTAGGATATCGGCATTGTCCTGTAATTGGGTAGCAGGGGTCTGATGGCAGTCGTTTCATGTAAAATATTACTATACAGGGTGTAAACGAAATCATGTATTTCCTTCAAACCTCTTGATGTACTGCTGACATAGATTAACCCAGCATGAGATACTTTTGGATTAAATAAAAAAATAATTACAAAAAATAAACATGTGTTCTTAACGTGAGGCATTTTAACGTCCCCAGTTAAATGACCGCGCGGCGAGCGATAGCCGCGCAATTCGTTCGGGGCACTAAAATGCCTGACATTAAGAACACATGTTTACTTTTTGTAATAATTTTTTTATTGAATCCAAAAGTATCCCATGCAGGGTTAATCTATGTTAGCAGTACATCATGAGGTTTGAAGGAATTACATGATTTCGTTTACACCCTGTATTTTATGTAAAATATGAATATTCAGCCACATCTGGTTAGACTGGAAGCTGACCACAACAAAGTTGGGGAAAGGTTAGGCAAAACGAGCATAGCTGTCATGGCCAATAGGTTGTTTTATCTTAATCCTTGCAAAGCCTGATCCTTCCTAGGAATTTACAAGTCCACAAGCAAGGCAGAATACAACATCAGGTATGGCCAACGCTAATGAGAAAGCATGATGCACTTTTGTTTATCTAACCTCAAATCATTGAAAAAGTATCAAGTTACGGCTATTATTCGTAGCTTTAAACAATAGAGCACTTCTTCTTTCATGGAATATGGCATACGGTTACTTACGATACGATTATTTGACAAAAACAGCTATATCAACTATTTACATAAGGTAAGGTTGGATCGTACGAAAAAAATGAGATGCTACATTTTCTGGGGCGAGGTGCTGTATTACAGACTATAGTTCTAATTGTTGATGCCACTGCATGTATGTAGTACTCAAAACTATTCCTGTAGTTTGCCTACTTCGTTTTTGTTTTTCATATTCCTTTTACACATTCCAGGGCGAAATTGAAGAATTATAGCAAGAATTTAATGTAAACACTGATTATTTTGGTGTATTTTATCACACACACACCTACCTGTTGTATTAGTTTGTGCTGAAAATTCTTTAGCATGCAAAATCACGCGTAAATTATATTTTATTTACTTTAGTTGACATTGCAAAATACTAAACTGCAGAAATTATTTTGGTAGTTGACATTTGACTTTTGACATGACATGAATTGTCATATAATCAAGTGTCAGAAGTAAGATGAACAGTTTATAACTTTTCTACTAATATGGTAGAATTTCTAAAACACACAGTAAAAGGTAACGAATTTTTACAAATATAAAATACCGCGTACACTTACGGTCGAAAACAATAAAAACGATTGGTGTAGGTTATTGACAGAAATTCAATAGAAACAATCTTAAATCAGCAGTACACTTTGGTGTACCATTTATCATGACAATCGATTATAATTTGTCATGGCGATCTGTGGGTAAATGAATGCATCCACCGTCAATGACGGTAATCCACTGACAGTCGGCTCAATTAGATAGAAGCGTACCTATTATCATTTACCAGGAAGAATTCTAAATCCTGGGTTGCAGTTTTTAGCGCGATACAAGTTTGGACGGATAGCGCTACCACAGCAAAAGAGTTCTTCTATTTGGTCCCTTTGTGTACGAAACTCTAAATAGGTAAATAAATAACATGTTTTATCAAAATATCTTTATTTCCAAATTATTAATTAATAAATAACTTAACATTATAATACTAAATACATTAAATATAATACATACACACATAATTATTTTGTGCAAAAATATTTCACGCCAGAAATCCTAATAACTCATGATATTTCGTTGCTCTTATGAGGCCAAGTGCATCGAGGATTAATTACAACTTACAAGAGGGTTGTATTGCTAATAGGAGTGTAGACCCTAGCTCTTAATAGACCAATCGTCTCGTACCGTTAATATCACAAAACTGACTATAAGAATAGACTATATTCTATTTACTTCAAACAGCGTTTCACTTGGAGCTATGAGTCTCTTCATGGATTAAAGATGGAACTGAACGCGCTCTTGTTAAGACAATAGAAATATAATAATAGGCCCGAAAAAAAGATAGGAAAAAGATGAAGACATAAATAATTTGCCTGATATTTAAGATAAATGATTGTACATTGAGAAGCGGTTCAAATACATATCAAAAATATGTATTTAAAATAGACATTTTACCTTTTATGCAACGGGTTATATTAAAGAAAATGGTGTCGATTCTGTAGCACATTTTGACAGTTCTAAACAAGAATAAAACACAACTGTCACTGGTGTCAATTCTGTTGCGCACTTTGACAGAACTAAACTAAACTAAGGGTATTTGTCTCTGACTGTATCAATAGAAAAAGAAAGTGACAGATACGTTTAGTCTAGTTTAGTAGTGTCAAAGTGCGCAACAAAATCGACACCAATGTATATGACTGATGAACATTATAAAATATAATTATCCGCTAACAAATAAATACACATCAATCGGATACTTATTCACTAAAAAACCGACTTCCCTTACCTGAAGGAAATTGGGCATCTTAAAAATTACGCCATTCATTAGACCATTGTTAAATCCGGTTCTACAATACAATGATGAAAAACCTTTCAAAAGTCTTTAAACCGGCAACAAAACGCACCTTCGGTGGAACAAAGTCACAATAGCTCATTTTGTAATTTTACAGGAGAGGACTTTTAAGGTTTTTTTCGCATTTATTTCCATATTGCTGGAGTATTATCTAAATATCTTTAACTTACTACAGATAGTAATCCCGTAATATGGAAATAAATCTTAAAAGTCCTCTCCTGTAATATTACAAAATGAGTTATTGTGACTTTGTTCCGCCGAAGGTGCGAAAATTAACAATTAATTTTCGTCAATCATATATAAAATTAGGCTGTCATTTTAGCGGCGGCTGCGGCTGCGACGGCCGCCGCCTTCTTCTTGACGGCAAGAGCTGTCCTCTGTTTCGCTTGGATCTTCATTTTCTGACTCTTGGATAGTTTCCGTTTCTTTTGCTCGTTACTTGCTGCTGTCAAAAGGAAATTGGATTGAATTATTTGAGATAAGTTATTTTAATAAATGCTTTTAAAAGCAGTGATAGCCTAGTGGTGTGACCGTCGGACTACCAAGTCATAGGTCTTGAGTTCGAACCCTAGGCACGCAACTCTGACTTTTCGGATTCATGTGCGTATTGTATAATTGTCACTTGCTTAAAAACGGTGAAGGAAAACATTGTGAGGAAACCGGCGGCATGCCTGAAAGAAATTTCTCGACGGCATGTGAAGCCAAGTCAGAGGCCCGTGGGCGGCATGAACTCTGACACCAGGATAGTCACTAACCACACGAAAAGAAGAAAAATAAGTACTTGTTATTACGTCATTCACAATCATGTACGTGATAGTGGTAATAAGTTGCAACTGCTGTTCTCGAGGCCCGAGATGTGTTGTGCAAGAAGTACCTTTATAGAATCTAAAGCGCTAAAACCACTGGCATGTTAAATTGCGCTAGTTATTGAACCAAGTGCTTTCTTAAACGGTAAACCTTCCAAAAGTCGACTTGCTGAAGACGGGTGTCCACAGTGAATGTTGGTTGCAAAAGTCAAATTCCGCAATTTAATTTGATAGCTGAAAACAACATCACGCCCGTATTCCCCGAAGGGTTATGCAGAGGTGTATAGTAACACCCCAATTCGCCGTTAGGGGGCGACCCTATAGCCATTAACCGGGCACAAATCCAAACTCCGAGCTGCTACTGAGGAATTACACACGGAAAAACCCAAGAACACTTTGCTCGACATGGGCATCGAACCCAGGACCTCACGATCAGCAGTCGCGCTTGCCACCACTAGACCAACGAGGCAGTTGGTATGTAAACCCGTAGTAATGTAGTAATGTAATGTGATAGTGGATTTAGATACGTAATGCTAGATCGCCAGTTGCCTCCGTCCTATTATAAAGCGCAGCCCACACCGCCAGCTGGCGGGCGGGCGAGCGAGCAACGTTTCACCGAGCCTAGTTACTTCAGCGACTCAAAAAATGTAAACCGAAGTATGAAAAGACTCGTCCGCCCACCCGCCAGCTGGCGGTGTGGCCTGCGCTTAATGGCTTTAATAATATTGTAGGGGAACGAGCTATGGTGTTCCTCCTACGAAAAGGGAGAGTCCTCCTACCAGGCGGGTGTGGGGAAGTTGTATATTACAAACTCCGTGTCAGATCTTAATATCGCGACGCAGGATTTGTGACATTTGCTTTGACAGCTGTCATTGCTGTCGCTGTAGTTTGCTAGACATTCGTCGCACTGCGTAGTTCTGATGTGGCGTGATAGATGCCGCCACAATATCGTTATCAGAAAACGTTGTGTGTGCAGCTTTAAAAGCTTTATATTAATAGACAAGAATACTTATGTTACGTGAACCAAATCTAGTTTATGATAGAATTGTATTTGTAACATTTTACGGTCGCTGAAGTTCTAACAAGTTCTTAGAAACCGCTCGGGGAAGCGAATCAGTTTTAATGTTGAATGTGTTTAGCGTGAGTTATTGTAATTCACCGTCAGAATAGTTAATATAGTCATTCGCTCTATCCAGCTAAACTTCACCTACTGGTTACATTTTCGTTTTACTATGTTACAACGAAGAATGTAGCAATCTAGCCTGGTTGCGTAGGGTCTTCTTCTTTTCGTGTGGTTAGTGACTAACCTGGTGTCAGAGTTTATGCCGCCCGTGGGCCTCTGACTTGGCTTCACATGCCGTCGAGAAATATCTCTCAGACATGTTTCCTCACGATTTTTTCCTTCACTGTTTTTAAGCAAGTGATATTATACAATACACACATGAATGCGAACAGTCAGAGGTGCGTGCCTTGGGTTCGAACTCGAGACCTATGACTTGACAGTCCGACGGTCACACCACAAGGTTAGCACTGCCGTTACGTAGGGTGGACTGACTTATTTTCGATCAGACTAAAATTACTGCTTAAGTTGTTGTTTTAGTTAACTCCAAGCGAATCCAGGTATTTTTAAGTAACAAGACCGTTGAAATTCCTTCTCCCTTCTGTTGGCCACCATTCCGTGCTGTTTATTCAGCTACATTTAATTAGACTGGATACAGAACATTGACATCAAGTTTTTACAGAGAAGCTCATGGTGCTGTATTAGTTTACGATGTGTCAGAACCAAAGTCCATAGCAAAACTGAATGAGTGGATCGAGGAACTTCAAGTATACTCCACCAAGAAGAACATAGCCTACTTAGTTGTCGACAATAAGATTGACAAGCATATTATTTTGGGACCCAGTGCATAATATCAGCAAAGACATTGGGTCACCCGCGCGACGGCGCAACGACTATTCCCAAGGAGGGTTGATGTCAGTCAGGTGACCGGTCATAAAAAAATAAGCCAAAACCTCTAACAACATGGATTTACGAAATACAAGTTGTGCTGACCCCACCTAGTGTGGGATAAGGGCAGGAAGGAGAAGAAGATTTAATTAAACTGGATGCTGACTCTGTCTTATAAAGAGGTACAGACCTGCGGCTAAAAGCTGTCGGTTGGCAGCAGTGCGCGCAAGATCACCGAGGGTGTTGGCGAGCGCTGTACCAAGGCGGCCGCAGTCAGACCGCGCCGCAGTATGCGCGCGGAGCGCTAGGGTGGCTAGTCTGAAAAATATGAATTGCTCATTAAACCCAGCATCTACCAAGGTTCCAAGCTGAGGCCTGAGTCAACGTAATCTCCTGCAATTAGCTGGTTTTCAACTTTTGGACTTCAAAGATTGCCTCGAGCAGAATAGCTTCCAAAATTGACATCATAATTCCTATTATACCTCGTTCGAATTCCACTATACTCATTACCGATGTATTTTCGATAAAATTCTAACACAATTTTATTCGCTTTTTTATGATTCGACTTGTTTAATATTTGCATTAAATAGTTAATTTATCTTAATTACGAAAGTAGCTAACGTTCTAAGGAAACTGTCATTGAGAAAATAATTATAATAGACGAGGTAGAGTGCGCGCAAGATAAGTCTGCGCGCGACGGAGTGCGTGCTAAATGTTGCTATGATCGCAAAAATACAAAGTTCTACTTTTCAAGGAAAAGTAGTATATTCGTGAGCATTAAAATTGGGCAGCCCTCTTGTGTTTTATTATATTTTAATTATCAACTAAATAAATTAGTATTTTTACGTAATTTGCAAAGGAAAAGAACTAAGGTTATAAATGTGCCGTGAGTGAATAAGAATGCAATATGATTATTATCGTCTGATGAGGTCTATTATAATCTTTATTATTATAATTATTTTCTTTTATTCCTAAAATCAGGTAAATCTAGTGACAAAGTTAATAAAACGGCAACATTATGGCGGAACATGATTAGTTCCGATTTTGGCCGCGCGCAGAGTTATCTTGCGCGCACTCTATATAGATCTACTTAGTTGCTTATTTTTTGATTCAGAATTCATCTAGTTCCAACCGATTTATCGCACTAGAAGTACGTCAAACGTTATTGGTGATGTTCTTCACAAAGGACAGGTGCGTAGTACTCTCAACCGCCGTGCGTGTATGACAAGATTGTATGAATGTGGATGAAGCTAAAGGAGTGTGTAAGGATCATAGCATATGGCGTTCTATAGTCTCTGCCTAGCCCCATGGGAAAAAGGCATGTATGTTCTCCTACTGTAGTTAAAAAGTGAATCCTCACCTGCCAGCCAAGTCCTGCTGATCAGTATCCAGGTCACACGTGACCGTCGTGGTGTTCTTACCCTTCAGCGGCAACTGGAACCAACGAGACTATGTGATAATATTATGATTTCTAGCATTTATGTCCGCTTTGAACATTGGAATTTAAAATTAAAAGGATTGGGAGATTGGGATCTTTATTTAATTTGAAGCTGTTATCCAGATGCTAGAGAGATCAACTGGGTAAGTAGTACTATCAGTATATCTATATCTGCGATCAAGCAGCATTGCTGTGATCTGTTTAAAGGGTATGGGAGCCGGTGAAATTACAGGCACATGAGTCGTCCAACTTTGTCTCTAAGGTTGGTGTTGGCGACGCATAAAATTATATTGTTTGTTGTGTATCTACAGGGTTCTTTGTAAAGCACTGACAACCTCTCAGGAATATGTTACTAACATCATAATCAACAACTTTTGTTCTATGACTTTTAAAAATTCATCATATTTTCATCAGATTTTCATACAAAAATAAAAATATTTAAATTGATAGCTCTAAAGCGTCCCCGCCGCCCTAACCCTGCTCGCCTCGCTATTTTACTATCGCTTTCTTTTGCTTCGCATACACTTCGTAACATATAGACCGTTCAATTTAAATATTTTTATTTTTGTATGAAAATCTGATGAACTAAAATACGATGAATTTTTAAAATTCATAGAACAAAAGTTGTTGATTATGATGTTATTAACATAGTCCTGACAGGTTGTCGGTGTTTTACAAATAGCCCTGTATAATAAATTTGGACCAGGCGATCGGAAGTAATGTGTGCCGATGGACGACCAGAGATGTCGCTTAAGGCGAAGGTCGCGCCACCCCGCGGCATTATTGTCACCTTTATGTTCTGTCACTTTTTGTCACATTTGCTTTCACTCGCCAATTTTTTTCCAATGGGGTTGGCAACTGTGGAACTAATGGCGCCACTTTCGATTGTTCCACTGCAATCTTATTGGTTGCAATGTGTTTGACATTATTGTTAATATCAACCTGATGGTTCTGATTAGTGGAAATAACTAAGTATGGAGGTGCTGCCATCTGCTTTGGTTTTGCGCTGCCTTCCGTATTCATTAATTCCTGGCTGTTTTCCTTATCCCTCGCTTACAGTTGGGAATGCATTAGAAATTCTAGGTGGTATATTGGCAGTTGTAGACCACTTTCCGTCAGGTGTGCCTTCGGTTTGTAGCCAACCTATTACATAAAAAAGACAACTACACATTACGACGCTCGGCAGTGAAAACCTCGTAAATAAAATTTTCTTCCAAAGCGTTTTTTTTGTTCTTTAGATTAATAAACTCTCCATACACGTACTAGTTCAACAAACTTTCAATTCAAATACTTCTAAGTTATCTATGACGTACGATGACAAACTTGTATTAACATTTGATCGGCCATTTTTTATGCAGGAGACAGTTATTTCTGTCTCTTTTAAAAATTATATTTTACACATACGTGGTTTTCACTGCCGACCGACGATTAACGAGATATTAGCCAGCTAATTGCGTTTTGTGTTAATCATAAACAATTACACACGCTGTCTAAATTCGAAACGTAAACATATTTATGGATTTGACGGCTTGACGCACTCACTGTTAATAATTTCAAAGTTCCACTAACTTCGGTGGGAAAACAATTTTGGAAGTTTAAATATAGATTTCGAGTAAATCTCGTAGTGTTATGTAAACATGTAATTTATGCTATATTTATTAGTTCACACGCTTACTCACTGTTTGTGCTTTGGCCTATTCCCGATAGTGCACAGCTCATAAAACACAACCCAAAGTTTCAGAAGAGGTACGTAAACGGTGAGCACGATGTTTTAAAATAGATTGAGTTATTCACCTATATCTGATAACTTGACACAGTCTAGCCTTGTCACATTCAAATCTTTCAAATGACGTGTTTAGACGAGAAGTCTAGGCTGGTTATAATGATATGTTACCATAACGTTAAACAGTCTGTCCCGGGTGTCATACGAACACCTATGATTGTTATTACAGGTAGTCAGAACTCCGAAAGTCTGAAAGCGGTTCTAGTCTTGGATATCGGCATTGCCCAGATACTTGGGTTGTGGAGGTCTGATGGCAAAAAATGGCAAAAATACTGGTATTCAGCCCCATCTGGTTAGACTAGAAGCTGACCCCAACGTAGTTGGGAAAAGGATAGGAAGAAGAGAGAATATGTTACCATAATGCTTATCGAACCAAGGAGGGTTTATGTCAGGCAGGCGGCCGGTCATAAAACAATAAGCCAAAACCTCTAACAACATGGTTTTACAAAATACATGTTGTGCCGACCCCATCTAGTGTGGGATAAGGGCAGGAAGAAGAAGAATGCTTATCGAACCAAAGTCTTCTTTCCCACCTGTTCCGCTGCAGTGGAAAGGCCTTTTCTCATACAGATGAGAGAAGATACGAGCATTGATCACCACGCTTGCTCACTGCGTATGCCGATTTCAGAACATTAAGACCAGGATTTCTTCAAGACATCTTTCTTCATCTGTGGTGTCTTAGATTAATTTAGCAGTCCTATAGTGTAGTATTCATGATCTACCTTAGCCTTCACTCTTCAAAGATCACAGACAGACGTGGCTGTAATTTATGGAATGGGATCTTTATTTACAAACATTGCTTACCTTAAAACTCTGCGGGCATATCCCGAATAGATATCTGTCAAGAGTTTGTTTGAATTCATCGGCGAACACAAGAGCCGCTCCCTCGTTTATCTGTGAACAAACAAATAATACTAAATTCTTAGCTTTTAGATTGAAATGTAAACTTTGAATGATGAGATTAAACAAAGTTGCGGTTTAAAAGATGTAGTGACAAAAATTTAAAGGAGTATGCTTAGGTGGTTTGGTTATTTTGAGAGAAAGGTTGAACGGTGATTAACAAACGTAATTTATAAGGTGGATGCCAGTGAAAACTCCTTTGTGGGACATACATCGATGTTATTGGTGATGTTCTTCACAAAGGACAGGTGCGTAGTACTCTCAAACGGCGTGCGTTTATGACATGATGTATGAAGTGAAAGGAGTATATAAGGATCGTAGCATGTGGCGTTCTATAGTTTCTGCCTATCCCAATGGGAAGAAGGCGTGAGTTTATGTATGTAAACTTTCTTGTGAATTGAATGCGGGCCTCGGTGTAAAAATTACCAATAGGTCAACCTCGCTCTGCTTGTAGGTGTAAGACGACTGAGGGATCAAGTCAAGATGATGGGCACAACAATATGCTGCAACCGAACAATTAATTTGCCAGGTGTAGTCATTATGGACTACAACAATCATTAATTGTTTAACTTTGTCCTATTAGGACTTGTATGGACTGATGCGACGGAATAGAAACCTGACTTTTTAGAATCAAAGAGACAGGACGCAGTAACTAGAAACTTTGTTCTGGATTACATTTTTAATTTGTTTGTTCTATTTTCGTTATTTTTTATTAATCTTGGCAATTGTAACAGAAAACATACTAATGTAGACGTCAACTATCTTGGGTAGAACTGACAGTTCTATGCGACCGGCCGATCGTAGGAGAGTGTCAGGGGTCTGCTGGCTTTACAATGGTGTCTATTCTGTTGCGCACTTTGACAGGACTAAACTAAACTAAGAGTGTTTGTCTCTTTCTCTTTCAATAAAAAAAGAAAGTGACAGTTGCGTTTAGTCTAGTTTAGAACTGTCAAAATGTGCTACAGAATCGACACCATTATGCACTTAATCAAGTCTTAATGATAGTTTTGCGTATTAAACTAAAAATAACATAACATCACGCCTTGTATTCCCAGAAGGGTTCGGCAGGGGTGTTTTTTTTAGTACACCCTCGTTTCGCCAGTTATGTTTAAGTCTCATACAATAGGGGGCGAGCCTATTGCCATTAACCGGGAACAAATCCGGACTCCGGGCTACTTCTGAGAAATTCCTAATGGAAAAAGACAATAAACATACATAAACTAAAAATGTCTGATTAAATTAGATTACGTAGAGTAAACCAAATCCAAATTTTTGTAACACTTATATTGCGAAGACTATTATACCGATAACTCAAACGTTTACATGCAAATGCTATTGAAAATAACGACGAAAGTAAATAGTAAGGCATATTTGTCATTCAAATGAACTATAAACAATACGATCGAATTTATTGATCGTTATAACTAGTTATTGCCTCTACGTATTTTATCGATTGTTAAATCATAGCATTTATGTCAAACGTGTTTGAACACTAATTGGAATGGTACTTAACCCGACGATTAAATGTGCATTTGTATGTAGTTGTGTACATTTGTCAGGTATAATTCCAACCCGATCTATAACGGAGAGGTTTTCTAACAAAAATATCCATTTTTACATACTGTAACTTGGAGACTGGTATCGATTCTGTAGCACATTTTGACAGTACTAAACTAGACTAAACGCAACTGCCACTTTCTTTTTATATTGAAACAGAAAGAAACTAACACCCTTAGTTTAGTTTAGTACTGTCAACGTGTGCAACAGAATCGACACCAATAAGTGATCAAAGCAGTGGCGGGCGGCACTTTTTAGGGGATGGCAAAGTTTAACAATGAAAATATTTTGTAAATATTTGCACCATTTTATATTAAATAAGATATCCTAAATAATAGGGCGGCAAAATTTTCTTCCGCCCCGGGCAGCTGACACCCACGCTACGCCACTGGGTCAAAGCACAAACTATATTAGGTTATCTTAAAATTAACTGGCAATACTTCATAAGGTTACTAGGTAGGTTAATAGGTATTTAAAAACATTCAATTAAAAAATACCCACAGCGTGTGCGCTCGTCGCCTTCGGTAGTTAATTCGAAGTAACCGGATGAGGTAAAGATCCCCAATCTTAGTTTACACTAGTAAATTAATAAGGATGTTATGTGTAAATGTCATTCATCTGCGCATAAGCAAACATACGGTAATTGTTTCCCATAGTTAAGCTTTGATGATGTAAACGCAAACATCTTTAGAAGCTTGTATTTGTAAAGACCACCAGTAATTACGTAAAGATGAAAGAGTCATTACTGAAGCAATTACTAATGAAAAAGTGTGTGGATTTTTTGGTTTTTTAATAAAATAAACATGGTTGCTATTTTTGAGTGTTATTGTTTATTTTTAGCGGCATTGTGTTTTGCGTTGGTATTCGTTGGAATTTAGCTATTGTTGGCGTTCAAAATTCGAGATGATTTATGTTTATGCATTATTTGAAATCTTAATTTCTGGAATTTTGTTTTGTAGTCTTGTGTAGTTCGCGAACAAACTACTTCGTAAGAGCGCTCCCACAGATGACATAATAATATATGTTTATGCAAATTGTTGATTATTTTCAAAACTTCACCAATAAGCCTAAAAAAAAAGGTTACCCACCTATTGTTTGAAAAAGAAGCGGCAAATTTTTAGTGTTCGTAAATGCACTGAGATACAGGAAAGAGTGAGGGGAGCGCCTAAAAAAAGGTCGTCCAACTATCACTTGGGAATGAATCAAAGCGGGGAATTTCGGGGAACGATCTGCCTTCCTCTGATTCGAGCTGGGAGCTGACGAACTAGAAGAGCGAACTAGTTCGTTTAGGAGCGGCGAACTAAACTGAGCGATCTCCGTCGCGAACTACTATGCGCAAGACTATTGTTTTGCATAAGTATTGAATTTTCATTCTTATTATGTCGTTACTAAATTGATTTAGGAGGAAGAGTCATTAAAAGTTCGTTTTCTACGTAATTACATGTTTCTGGCATGAGCCGAAAGATAAACTGGTTTTTGTCAGTGTCAGTAGAGGCGGTTGCTGGTGCCTATTGATAAAGGCCTTATTTTTGCCGAAATCGGACGACGATAAACCCAGTTATAAACTGAAAATTGATGAGTTTTCTGCGGCTAACCACACAGATTTCTGCATGGAAAGACTTTGACAGCCTAGATTTAAAATTAAAAACATTAATTTAAAAATAACTTCTGGAAGAATGCAACATTAGTAGAAAATTATTACAGTCAGGTGGCAATACAAATTTAACATTTTTTTATAACAAGCTAGTGTTGAGCCAAATAAATGATACATATTATGTACATGCCACAAACAATATTTGTAAAAATAGGTTTTATTTGTTATGACTACTTCTTCAGCTTTCTAGATTTTATTTTAATGTTGAATTTTTAAGTGCGTTTGAGAGCCGTTGCATAATTTTTCAACATCGTGTACACTATTCATCATTGTCTTCAAAGGGTAAAAGTAGATTGAGGAAACGTACGTTCAAAGTAAACGATAGTGTTTAAATAAATACTGTGTAGGTAGCGCCATCTATCATCTTTTTCATTTTAGTGTTTCCCGGCTCATTGCCAAGGCCCGCTTGGCTGAATGGAATTGGAGGGGTGCTCATTAGCAGGTAGAGACAGAGATTTATCAAATACAAGTTAACAAGCAGATGAAACACTATGTAATTTTTATTATCACCATAAACAATCAACGTTCAAACTCCAATGTTGCATTTAATGAAAAACGATTCAGGCTCTGACCTCTGCTGGAGACAATCAAGCCTTATAACGTTAGAGATTATTGAAAGATCAGGAGAGAACTCTTGGACCAGGATTTACTTTAAAATTGTTATTTTTTGCTGGCAAACTATAAAACTAGGTTAAGTTTTGCTCAAATGCTAATACTAGCCGTCATATTCACGTTGACCTACCCTCTATAAGAGCAATCGGTACTTAAAATGCACCCATGTAGGGTTACCATAGGACCCGCCGCCTGACCAGTAACAGGCCCGAGAAGGCGGCGTGCAGTGTTCCGTGCGCGCTTCTCAGGAGGATGTGGGGTAATGCCCTAAAGAGGAGGGGTCCGCCGAGGGTTGGCGGACCGGGACCTGCCGGGCTTGCGGTGCATGCTTTTGCGAATCCCTCTCGCCTTCCCCGGGCAAGGGACATCCACGAGGATTTGCCAACGATAAAAAAATGAAAAAAAGGGTTACCATAGGACAAGGATTCTAAGATTTAGACAGGCGTGCCGGCCGGCATTACTCTGAGACAGGCATAAGGGTGCATCCAAAGAGCTTCTAGGAGTGACGATACTTAAGTAAGTAAGTACGGAGCACACTGTGTAGTCAGCCCCGCTACCAACCGTGCTAACTGCCTAATCTTTTCACGACACGGCATGAGCTATCCTCTTGCCGACATGAGAGAGAGATCTACCGGCTATTTTTCTGTAAAAACAGGCATTTAAGGGCATTCCTCACATTCAGACATTACGAATCGCGCGGGAGTAATTTCACTTTCATTCATTATTATAATATATAACTTTATCTTTGCCAGCGTCGTCTGTTGTTTTGGCTCCCTAGATATTTGTGACAACATAGACAGTGCATTGTACTGTACTTTTTGCTCTTGGCAATTTAAAGTACATTGCCCTAACACTTTCGATTTTATTTTTTTAAATCGTATTAGCAAATTAAAAGACAACAATAACTTTGTAGTAAAATTAAATCGTTTTATATACGACCACAGCTGTTCGTAAAAGACCGACTATAGGTACTGCTGGCCCAAATTGAGATTGATGTTTCGAAGTGTCAATGTCAAAATATTCTTGTTATTTTTAGGAAAGCATTGAAATTTCGTGTCTTGGGTGTCCCAAGGCCCTCAAATAAAACCATAGCTGCAGATTTTTTTTAAAACCCTTTCAACATGACAGTCTGCCAGCAGCACCTATAGAGAAGCTGTCAAAATGTAAACGTCATTTCTTACATTTGTATATTTTTTTAAATAGGCTATTTAAATCATCATCACAACGAACAGCCAGCATGAGCAGTGTCAAAGCCTTAGGCAAGATATAAAATCCTACGATACGAGATATAAGACTAGGTATTTATGGTTGTCTGCACTCGTTTTATTTTCAAATCCTCTCCTCACTTTATAATAAAACTTATTTTTCTAAGGCAATAGTCCAGTACCCCCTGCCTTACTTCGTAGATTGCCTGACGATTATAATACTGTAAGTAATTACATAGTACGTACGTCAATACCTATCGTATTCAGTATTCTCGCAGAAAAAAACATCCTAAAATAACAGAAGATGATTCATTTCATATTCCAAAATATACGTAGGTAAGTAATTAATTTACCCGCCATTTTTATAAACCATAACCTTGACAGCGCTCTATATTAGCTTTTATAAATATTACGCACAGGTATAATTCATACAGCCAATAAACGATAACCTAGCACTCGATAATGTTCATACGAAAGTTTGTGTTGGCTTCGTTCCAAAATGGCGCGATAATATATGTTCGCTATTAGAAAATTGTAATGGCTGTCTGTCTGTATGTTGTTAGTATGTATATTTTTGATTATGTGGTTGGAAATCGACGATTTCGAGGTCTCCTCATTAAAAAGGCTGGAGAAGTGTATTTTTATATTTTCTGTTATTTAAAACTTCCGGCATAAAAAATAAACAAATGATAGGGCTTCCGCTGTTAAAAAAACTAAGATTTTACTTTTATTACTGTTCTATCTTCTTGGAATACTTAAGAGTTATGAATGAAGAAAACATCAGGCTTATTGCTATGTGCTTAAGATTCAAAGTCCACAGTCACCTCGTCTCTATGTCTAGTAGATTGCGAGATTATAAAGCAGAAGAATAAAAACTGGTCAAATGCGAGTCATACTCGCACCCACAGGACTACGTACCAACAAAATAATCGTTATAAATAGCCAATTTTTAGAGAACTCTTTGTATTGGTACCCTTATGATTTGGTTTTTTTTTATTTGCCAAGATTCACATTACAACAACCCAACATTACGCCTGTATTCCCCGAAGGGTTGGACAGAGGTGTATCGTAACACCCTCATTTCGCCGTTATGTTTAAGTCCCATGTAATATGGGGCGAACCGGGCACAAATGCAAACTCCGGGCTGCTACTGAGGAATTCCACACGGTCAAACACAATAACAATTTGTCCGACCTGGGGATCGAACCCACGATCCACAGTCGCACTTGCCACAAGGCAGTTACAACAACACATATTTTGTATAAAATTCAAAACTAACTACTACGGGTGCAGAGATATACCCTAGTGACAGTCGGGCAGACAGCGTTGGAGTCCATTAAGAAGCGTGCCAAGAAGCACATCAGCAACGACTCCCTTGTTCAGACCAAGCTCCAAAGTCTTGAGCATCGGCGCAAAGTTGCTAGTCTATCGGTTTTTTATCGGACACATTTCGGAGAGTGTGCTTCAGATCTGCATGATCTAATACCCCCCTGCCCTTTTTTTCTATCGGACGGCCAGAAACACGAAAAAGCGCCATCGGTTCATGGTTGATATACCAAAAACCCGAACGAAGCGTTTTGATTCCACTTTCATCGTGAAAACCGCCAAACAGTGGAATGCGCTGGCTGAGTGGGTGTTCCCCGACAGTTACAATCTGGGTGTCTTCAAGTCACGAGTGAATCGGTTTCTTCTGGGCAAGCGTGCTCCATCGTAGACCGCATCATCACTTAACATCAGGCGGGATGGCGGCCAAACGCAGGCTTAGTAATAAATAAATACAAAATAAAAAAGCATAAGCTTAGTAATAGGGCCTCGTTGGCACCATGTAAAAGAAAATAAAATGTAACGGAAGTCTGGACTAAAACCGAGTACAGTCTTTCAAAAATCTTTGATACTATAATTGCGTACTCGATACATGTTTTCAAACAGTTCTTGTCTCCGACCCCATTTTTTCTAGACTTAATCTGCGCATATGTTTTTGTTTACGCTTTTATTTTAAGTGTTTGTTTTATTTTAAGACTGACTCAGAAGTCAGAAGATCAATAAGTACGGTCATGTCTGATTAACAAGTCTAGTACAGCTGTTTTCCAGATCATTGGTACGTTTGGCTATCATACTTCTTCATGTCGACCCGAGGTATGAGAGAATAGCTCACGACGTCGCCTGTTGTAAAAAGTAAGCCAGTTAGCGAGGATGGTAACGGGCTGACTGAATAGGATGCGCAGAACGTACTTAAGGAGTAGCGTCGCTTTTGGAGACTTACACCGTTAATTCAGCCCTCATCAAGCTGTTTCCCTCCCAGTCCTCTCGCCAGCAACGCCCTAAGCCGAGGTCCGAGTCCCATTAGGGGTCACCCTTAGTGCTGTTGTTGCTAGTAGTCATGATGTTAGAGCAGTAGTTAGCTTCGGTTAAGTATTTTACTTCGTCCCTATTGGCTGGAGACCCTTTAGATCTCGACAACAACTGCCCGGTTACGTAGAAACGGCCCGCAAGTAGTACTATCTACAAGCAGTGTAATAGAAAAAGAAAAAGATCGTGGAAGCTTTTTTAATGCACTCTATTATTTCTACCATGATTCTACAGTTCTGGACTGACGCCGTTGAAATTTTAAATATAGATTCATGAATATCAAAGAGACTTGGTCCACACGTTGGGCAATCTAATCTAACTAATATTATAAACGTGAAAGTCATAGGTGTATTCAGGGTGGGGCATATGGGACGCTTGCACTCCCTCCCCACTCTGGCACAGGAAAGAATAGGTAAATAATCTAGATTCAGTCAACTCGCCACCCTTATCCACAGAAAAATTATCCAAAATAGGCAGACCAATGCCCGATTCCGTCTATACTTATTTCGACGACAAAAATAAGGTTATGAGACGAAATTGCCCCATAATCTCTTTCTACACTTCCAGGTTTATTGGAAAGACAAATATTTACTGTCTGACTGAGTTTGCCCCACACCGGACAAAATCGTGGCAACGCCCATGGTGAAAGTTTGGATGTTTGTAAGTTTGGGAGATTGTTAATCAATTACGCCTTAACGACTGGATGGATTTGGATGAAATTTGGCTCTCAGGTAGACCATGACCCGGATTAGGACATAGAATACTTTTTATTTAGGTATATGAAGGAGTTCTCCTAGGATACGACTGAAACCGCGGACAAAAGCTTGTATGTATAGGTATACTTAGTTTTATTTTTAATTTTATTTTTTTATTTATTAGGGACAAAAAACAGTTATACATTACAGCATTTATAAATAGTAGTAGTATACAAGTTAAAAAAGTATAACCCACACTATTGTCCACGGAATAATTGCGAAAATAGAAGAGATAAGAGAACGGACGCGTATTATGCAAATTTAGAAAAAAACAAAATATACCAACCCTTAGGGGGATGCCACCCCAAATCAGTTGATTAGCATCAATAAAAAAAATACAGGAGCAAGAGGCATCCATCCTAAGAGAAATTTGCAAGAAATTCATTAACCATTTTTTTAAATTTATTATGAGATAGCGCGAAAATATCAAAATCTATGAAATGTGAGTTGTAGGTTACTAATAAACAACGGAGAGGTGCTCGCTCCCCAGCATTTGTTCTACACTTCTCCGTGTAAAACAAACGAGGTGCGCGCACCCCCCGCTGAATAACAGTCCTAGGTACTAGATAACATAACTTGTTTGAGATTTCAGTACAATTAAACTTATTGTTGCATATACCGTACCGTATAGCATCATTACCATTATTAATGAACGTCTGGACTCCAAGCTCAGTATTTTGTAATGCTTCAACAAATCTGTATAAGGAATCCTAGTATTGAAGCACTTATAATGTGTAGTGCGAAGAAATTTTTTCTGTACCATTTCTATTCTGTGCCTATATTTCACGTAGAATGGGCTCCAAATTGGTACCGCGTATTCTAACTGAGAACGAACTAAAGTTATATATAAGAAGAGTAAAGTAGAAGGTTTTTTGAAGTCTTTACAAGACCGCATGATGAAACCATACATCTGAAATGCTTTGTTAATGATGTTGTCGATATGGATTTCTAAATGTAATTTACAATCTAGCAGTACGCCAAGGTCTCGTGTGCACTCAGTTTTATTCAAACTTATGTTATTCAATGTGTACGTATAATTAATAGTTTTTTTTATTTTTAGTAAATGATATAAAGTGACATTTTGGAAGACTAAGATGAAGTTTATTAGCAAGACAGTATTGTGAAAGTCTGCATAGGTCCTCTTGTAATAGTACACAATCCTGAATGTTCGTACAAGTCTTGTAGATTTTTATGTCATCAGCATACATTAAAAATTTAGAGTTAACTATGCAAGACTTAATATCATTTATAAACAAGATAAAAAGCAATGGACCTAAGACCGATCCCTGAGGCACACCAGACTCGACAACTACGTAATCAGACTCGTATCCATTGACAACGACTTTCTGAGTCCTCCGAAATATATACGATGCAAACCACCTGAGCAAATTGCCCTTAATACCATTGAAGGCGATTTTGTCGAGAAGCAATTTGTGGTCCACCCTGTTAAAAGCCTTACGAAAGTCAGTGTACACAGCATCAACCTGTGCGCGCTTATCCATATTCTCAAATAAAAATTGTGTAAAAATCATCAGATTAGTAGAAGTGGATCGGGATTGAACAAAGCCATGCTGTTCAGGTATAATTAGATGACTTAAGTGTGGAAATAAATGACTGTGTACTAGACTCTCAAAAAGTTTGGACATGGTGGACATGATAGATATGGGTCGATAGTTTTCAATATAACCTTTGTCTCCACTTTTGTAGATGGGTGTGACGAAGGCCCTCTTCCAAACGCATGGGAATACCCCTTCTCTTAGACATTGATTAAATAATATGTGTATTGGAGTACATATGACTTGTGCCGTGTTCCTGAAAAAAGTGGGTGGCACACCATCCGGACCTGATCCTTTATTTAAAGTTGGATTGCTAAATAGAACAGTAACTAGCATTTTCTGTGGGTTTCTTTATTAAAGTTGTGTTTTGTAACTTTTGCCGTCGGTCCCGGGTGTCATACGAATACCTATGACAGTCGATACGAGTAGTCAGAAGCCCGAAATCTGACAACTCTAACCTTAGGATATCGGCATTACCCAGTTCCTGGGTTGCGGAGGTCTGATGGCCGTCGCTCCGTGTAAAATACTGGTATTAAGTCGCATCCGATTAGACTGTATTTTGTAAAAAAAACACTGGCCGAATCAAACCGAAAAAAGCCGAAGAGTTACGAAGTTCTGCCATCGCGAGCGTCGCCACGCAACAGCCGCTCTTACACCCGTCCCGAGATGTTACACATAAAAAAAATGGCGGCAGTGTTTATGCCACATAAATCTATACCCTTTGCTATTTCGTCACAAACTAATCATATTTCTTTTTTTGAAGTTTTCCTGCTCATAAACATGAAACATTTACATAATTTTGCTACAGTCAGTATCAAAGACGCTCACATGCATCATTGCACAGCCCACGTGATCATATATTACAGTTTTAAACGCACCCGCTCCAGAGAATTTATTACAATTTTAGCTTATTTCGGAAGGTGACAAATATACATTATATTTCCAGTGTGAGGTGGCGAATTGGCACCGATAAGTATCACAAGACACTTATAGGTCGATCGCGGAAGTAACGATAGTGACAGGTAGGAAACTTCAATGGAATGGCGCACAAGTGGGATTTATATCAGCAGTCAACAGTTCTCCCTCTTAGCCTTTTCTCAAATATGTCGGGGTCGGCTTCCAGTCTAACCCAAGGAACTTAAAAGTAAACTAGAATACGTACAGATAAATTAAGGAACTTCAAATATGAATAATATTTCCTTTTAATAAGGTTCAAAATCGTGAAATGAAATATCTTGCGTATAAGGAAGGGACCCCTCTGTCCCTTTCCCGCGCGCATGTAGACACCCTGGAATAGAAAGAGATAGGGGGCTCTCGATATTGGACCTAATGTTAGCCAGCCATGAGTATTGTAGATTCGTCTTATAAAAATTATTTGGCACATGATCTACATTGCAATTATATCATAATATTTTTACGGGATATACTAGTAATAATATTTTGTTCTAAAACTAAAATAAAAATGTTAGTCACAGACATTTTTTATCAAAAATATTAGCGTGAAAATATAAACTAGGTTTTGTTGTCTGAGTAAGAACGAATGTTTTGCGAATGTTATGAAAACATTTTTTTTTGGTGCCACTATTAATCTACTCCACACAGCTGGTGTAACATCTATACTTAATATTATAAAGCTGAAGTTTGTTTGTTTGTTTGAACGCGCTAATCTCAGGAACTACTGATGGAATTGAAAAAATATTTTTGTGTTGGATAGTCCATTTACCGAGGAAGGTTATAGGCTATATAAAATCACGGTACAACCAATAGGAGCGGAGTATAAATGAAAAATGTTGCAAAATCGGCAAAAATGTCCACCCGTGCGAAGCCGGGACGGGCCGCTAGTAGAAAATATTCGTGTTACTCCGGTCACTCACATTCGCGCAAACATTCGTACATTGTACGAATGTATTCCGTTTTGTATGGAAAATGTTCGCATAATTACTACGAATGTGAGTCCCACACTTGTGGGTTCGCGTATTCGTGCGAATGTAAGTGACCCGCATTATTCTAAAAACTTGGATAGAAATATTTCCTTGTCCTCTTCTTCCTCCTGGCCTTTTCCCTATTATCTTGAGGTCAGCTTCCAGTTTAACCAGATGTGGCTGAATACCAGTATTTTACACGGAGCGACTGCCATCAGACCTCCGCAATCCAGTAACTCGGCAATGCCGATATCCTAAGGTTAGACAGGTTGGCAGACTTTCGGGCTTCTGACTACCCGTAACGACTTTCATAGGTATTCTTATAACACCTGGGACCGAAGGTTTAACGTGCCCTTCGAGGCACGTACATGTGTAACAAACGGTCACCCATCCACGGACTGACCGCAGCAAGCGCAGTTTAACCTCGCAAATCGTATGATTGGCGCAGTTGTTAATTAGCGAGCTCCTCTTTATTTCCTTGTCCTTCATGTTTCTATTTTGGCATAGTCTATAAAACATATCTCATTCTTAATCATCTCCGCTGATCCTATCCAAAACTATCCGATCCGTAAGAATAATTCGCTTTCCCTACCTATTTTTAAAAGTCATTCTTCGTTACTTATTTCTTCTACCATACGATCAAATGCACAAGCCGTAAGAACCCATAAAAAAATTTATGACAATATTTTGAGCGCCAAATCCTACAGACTTGCTATTTATGTTTTACCGCGGAAGTTGACTTCGGCAATCGATTTTCAGTCTGTGGCCCACAGATTACTAATCTGTGCTGTGGACACACCCGTAGCAAGTTGACCATAGACTAGTATTTGGAAAAGTTTACTTCTGAACGTTTCACGAACTAAGCGAGCAATGGGTTGCACCTGCGTCGCGTCGTAAACCTTGCTACCTACTTGATTAGGTTAGATTAGTATTGGGATGATATTAATGACAGTTTTTCGAATAATAAGAACTTGTATTTGACCTCGTCTAGAGAGAAATATAGTAGAGATGGGTCGTATTAGGTAAATCAGGTACTTAGTTCACCTGTTCCTAGTCTGCATAAATACCTGATCCAAATACCTATTCCACCTAATCCTAATGATCTTATACACGTTACATGTTACAACGTTACTTGATGATCTCAATCCGCCTATTCTATATGAAATCCTGACATCAATATTTGAACCAAGCGATTGTTGGACGACCTTTTTTTTACCGTTCCCCTCACTCAGCGATTTCTCCTATATCTCGAAATTGGTTGAATAAAATAATACTTGTTTTGTATTTTATCATTCAATTATATTAAATATTCCGTAAAAGTTTAGTTTTTATTGAATATTAAGGTGGAATAGGTATTGTCAGACTTGGATTAGGTGCCGCCTATTCTCGTAAAATACTTGTTCTTCGGACCTGTTCTAATAAATAGGACTCATCTCTAAAATCTAGTGTTGATGAGATAATGTTTCCGGTAATTCAATAGATCCGTTTGTCGCACTTCTGATACCAAATCACTCGTTCACATTCACTTGAACTGAAGCGTTTTGGCACAATACAGGAATGACTTCATTCAATGTTAAAGGAGATAAACCAGTCTTCGATACATTGAAAGCTTTGCCAATGGTTCAAATATAACCTTCAGCAGTTAGTTACATTATGAAATTTAAATTTATTTCGAGATCCTTTTCCTTTTCAATCAATCATACTTATGCTTTGCTTTTTCAAAAGTAAGGAACAGCACGATAAGGGAACGTTGTGGACTGAAAGAAGATGTAGTGAGAAAGGTATGTTAAGATGGTTTGGTCACGTAGAGAGGATGGACGAAAGGAGATTAACGAAACAAGTGTACAAGGCAAGTGTGGATGGAACAGTTGGAAGGCTGACCTCGGCGAAAGTACCACGAACAAATCGCGGACGTTACCCTAAACCGACCAGCATGCATGAGAAGGTTAATGATTGCAGATGAAGCGAAAGGGGTGTGTCAAGATCGTAGCAAGTGGAAATCTATAGCCTCTGGCTACTCCAATGGGAAACAGCGTGATTGTATGTATGTAAACTTTTGCATTTTCAGAAAGAGAGGCTACAGTCATAGCTAGAATACTTTAAATGTCTAACGGGCGTTATTTAGGGCTGTGTTTTATTGCTTCGACGTTCAAAAATTTGAAATCTAAGGAAATAATACTAATCACGTGACCTTGCTGGTCTTACTTTTGTCAATGCAGCTAAGTACATTTGATTGATCGCCGGGAGTTTTCCTTTGCGATAGGAGATTGTTATTTTGTTGATCAGGGTTAAGCCGGTAGTAAAACATTCCAGAAGCATACGTTTATAACTTTATAATAATAACACTATTTCACAAATTAAATTTATAAAATGGCGGACTTTGTGGTTATTTTTATTTTTTTTATTATCTATGAAGTGACGACGTTACGCCACAGATTATTAATTCGATCGTAAATGTCGCTGGACTATTTTATTATAGAATTTATTATGCAATTAGAGTTGATTCAAATTTTTTGGTATCTGGATGAAATTATATGCGTCGTCCTCGTGATCCTGGCGGCTTACAGAAATTTAAGACAATAATTTTGCTGAGTGCGTCAGCACCACGTAAAGCCAAAAGCTTATAAAATCCAAAAATAACAATGTAATTATACTTTCAAGCTGTTTTTTTCGAACTCTTAAAAAATAAATTTAAATAAATCTAATTCATGTTGGAAATGGGAAAGATTGGCGTCAAATAAAAGATTCAATAATAGATGGTCGAGAGTGCATTTTGAATCAGCGTTCTTAACACCAGGTTCACACGATTCGATTCTAGTTGATCAACTGCTAAATCGCAAGCGATTTGAACCGTCTGAACAGACTTTCAATCAAGTTGAAGCAACAAAAACGTTTCAAATTTTGTTGATCATGTCAGTTGATAGAATAGAATAGAATAGAATAGAATTTTTGATAAACTAGAATCGAATCGTGTGAACCTGCTATAATACAAAATTAATAGAGCGATATGAAACCGATTAAAACGAAATCGGTTCGTAATTATGGTGGTCATGGTGAGTTAATCCCAGTCCCAATAAACTAATACATGGCAGTTCCCATATTATTTCAATTAACATGATAGATACTTGGGAATTGTAGATCATATCAATCCTGAAAGCGGCAAGAACTTTTAGAAATTTATGATTGCGGGTTGTCCCATTGAGGGAATCCAACTAAAGAAATAAACGTTTGACGTACTTACATACATACATAAACTCACGCCTTTTTCCCATGGGGGTAGGCAGAAACTATAGAACGCCACATGCTACGACCCTTACATACCCTTTTCGCTTCATCCACATTCATATATCTTGTCATACACGCACGCCGGCTGAGAGTACTATACGTACCTGACCTTTGTGAAGAACATCACCAATAACGTTTGACGTACTTCTAGTGCGATAAATCGGTTGGAACTAGATGAAGCCGAGTAGAACTTTACTTGATAACAACGCAATTGGCACAGTGGCTGAGCACTTGGCTGCTGCGTAACGTGTCGCGCTTTCGATTCCCGTAAAAAACACGTATTTGTATGGTCTACGGAGGGCCAACTCTAGTAAAAGAAATGTGGTTTAATCACAATTGAACCACAGTCGAACCGTTCATGCAGATAGTTATCATACATACATAAACTCACACCTTATTCCCATGAGGGTAGACAGAAACTATAGAACGCCACATGCTACGATCCTTACATACTCCTTTCCCTTCAATCTTGTCATACACGCACGCCGGTTGAGAGTACTACGCAGCTGTCGTTTATGAAGAACATCATCAATAACATCGATATATGTCCTTTTATGGCGTCCTCTACCGTTTCCACTGACATCCGCCTTATACATTCTTTTTGTTAATCGCCGTTCACTCATTCTGTCAACACGACCAAATCACCTAACATACATGCAGATAATTATCGTACAAAACTAAACATTTTAAAGCCGGCTCTACACTCGCGTGTGAATTGCGGCTGCGAACATAACCCGCGATTCGCACGTGGTCTCTGTGCGAAAAATAAGGCCCGCTACACTCGCAATACGTTCACGATTTCGTTCTCTTTCACACGTTTCACCGAAATGGACGACGTAGTTGCTGTCGCTGCTGCCGTAGCACTGTGTGCTGTAGCGTGCTACAATTATGCGTCTATTAAGAATAAAAAGCAAATAAAGAAGAAATGGAGATGTTATTGGTAATGTTCTTCACAAAGGACAGGTGTGTTGTACTCTTAACGTGCGTGTATGACAAGATGTATGAATGTGGATGAAGCGAAAGGAGTATGTAAGGATCGTAGCATGTGGCGTTCTGTAGTTTCGGTCTACCCCCATGGGAAAAAGGCGTGAGTTTATGTATGTATGTTAAGAAGAAATGGAGAAAAAGGAGATTGTAGATGACACTAATATTGCGAGTGTAGATGCGTTCGTCCTCACGTGCCGCCAATTCAGCGCAAATCCTTTGTCGCGGGACTAAAAACCGACACCGACCGAGGAACGCCGCGAAGCGCGAACGCGAAGGCGAGGAACCATCTACACTCGCGTTCCACGGCTTCCGCGGGTATTCGCGCCGTGAGTGTAGAGCCGGCTTTCGTAAACGAAAATTGATTGACAGTTGTGGTATGCTTGCGTTTTGGCAATAATTTTGTCAGTACAATTTGGCCGTACTGCGTATTCGTGCATGTGAAGATTTGTCTGTGAACTCACCAAGTAAAGAAGTTGAAGCTGCATATAGGGGGCCGGGCGCTATTTGCAAATGATTGCAATAGGAAACGGCGCTGATGAAGTGTACAGTCATGAGTACTAACATGTATACACGCAGAGAGTTTCAAGTGATTTACTCCCTAAATGCTGATTGAAATTATGAAATATTTAACATGCTACATATTCGTAAGTTTTCGTAGATCTATACTATATAGACAATATTTCAAATATTCCATTACAATTCTTTCTTTAATGTACTTTATAAATTCGCTACGTGTATACATGTTAGTGCTCATGACTGTACAGGGCCATCTCTATTCGGGGGTGCAAGGGGGTGTAGGACATCCGGGCACCGAGGCATAAGGGGCGCCTCGGCGCCTCGGCCCGAGACATTACTTTACTCAGCAGTCAGCTCAAACTTACCTACATTCATCATTGTACCTACTTGTATACAGTATCTTCCGTTTATTCATTTTCTGTACATATTATTTAATTTTTTTAATATTTTATATAAAAAAAAACATTTAAAAATGTAAAAAAAATTGTAGTCCACCGGCATCGGGAACAGGGTCTAAACAACCGGTGGTTAAGGCCTCAGAAAGAGGAACTTCCTAACAATATGCGCCGTGTCCAGACGTACCGCTTTCTGTATCAGGCCCTTGACCCAGCTGCCCAACGAGAGCCTCATTAGATGTTGGTCGAGACTCTTGGCTATTAAGCCATTGGCCGTAACGACTATCGGCACAACAACGTAACAACAGTAAGTCAACTTACCACATGTCGACAGCCTCATGTGCCAAGTCTTTATCCTTCTCGGCTTTCACAAGGTTCTCATCATGTGGAACAGTGATATCAACAATCATTGTGAGAAGCTCTGATCGATCTATCACCACAATGTCAGGCTTATTGGCAACAATAGTCCTGTCGGTGATTATAGATCGATCCCAGTGACATGACCATTCTCGAGAACTGGGTCGGGCACATACTTGTAGTATGGTACAGTACCTTTATTATTATAATTATTTAAAATCTAACCAACAGTAATTTTCGAACATTAAACGAACCACATGCAAGTTGCGCTGACGGGGGGCAAGTTGAAATAGCTAGGAGCGCCTGAGCCTTTTTTTTCTTTTTTCATTCGAAAATCCTCATGGATGTCCCTCGCCTGGGGAAGGCGAGGGGGTTTGCCGGACTCTTACCGGCTAAAAACCAACGGTGTCCCTCCTTCTGACCTAAGGCCGGGGTCACGGGATTCGCTATTGCATGCACCGTGACCCCGACAGGTCTCGGTCCACCAGCTTCTTCTGGTGGACCTCTCCTGTGGTGAGGCAATTGCTCCCCTGCTCTACTTCTTTCAGAGAGGCACGCGCGGAACACGGCGCGCCATCGCTGGGCTTGTTACTGGACGGGCGACGGGTCCCCTAACCCGAGGGGCGCCTGAGCCTGGGTTGGCGCCCTGGCGCGATAACCAAGAGACAGCCCTGGTAGTACCTATATTAAATTCGGACCATGACAGACATCCTAAAAATGGCTTTTAAAACGCAACTATAGATCGTGCCAAGGTAAAATTCAGTAGATGTTTCCAAATTCCGTGACAATTTGCTCTGGATAGCGCTTTTAGAGACTTACATTTAGACTTTACTAGACAAGCTTCTGGCGGTGACTTCGTCCGTGCGTAAAATAAATGCATATAATCCAGAGGGCCTTGAAAGATGACAATTTGCGATTACTAGAAAATACAATCGTCGACTTATTGTAGCAGTTGGTCATTGATTCTGGACATAAAGCATTACATTTTTCTCCTATCGATCGATCGTTCCTCCACCTAGCCTGTCCCACATTACGTTTGCCGATACGCGGTCTCAACTCAAAAACACGTCGCTCAGATTTTGGTTAGTGAATATTGCAGCCTGACATTACAATGTCAGCATTAAAGGGCGATGTTTCTATGTAGACCTGTCAATGTTAATTGTTTGATTGTTCATCACAATTCTATATACCTAAGTAATTTATGGTATATTTGAAAGCTAATTATATTAAGTACCTACAATATACCTAATATTGTAATTTAATTGTGTTCATTCAGCAACTCCTGTTGCCGACTGTACTAAACAAAGTTTTGACAGGTCTACATTCGCAGTGGCGCCACATGGTGTCGATTTTAGGACTACTCAAAAAATGCTGCCGTTACAGTCAATGTATGATAAATCTGAGTTCCTCTATTGATAGGTATCTATCAAGGTGAATGTAGATAGATAATATATACGCAATCTACAGATACGTATCCGAATTTCTGTGCTAATCGCACGGGAAATCGTTTTTCTACATTTTGAATTAGATTTATATTTATTGCCGTGCAAGTCTGCGATGTTTTCGTCGTTTGAAGTTGATATTACATCTGACTCATTTCGCTTTTTTTATTATAATTTTAAAGTGTAAAGAGATGTTTTTATATATTTTTTTATGTATTCTGGGAGTAATACGGAAGATGTTAGCTACTTATCAAATCAAGTCGGTCGTGTAAGTCGAGATACGTGGCAAGTTGTTGAAATATTTTTATTGATATAGTAGCAAATCAGCAGAATAAAACGATCCAAAAAGACGAATTGCCTATTTCCTAAATAAAAATAAGAACTATGGTCATTTTAACAGAAGAATAAATTGAGAAATAAACACGTTCTGTTTTTGAAAATTTTGGAACGTTCTCTGTGAATTTTTATTAGGTAATAAAGCTTGTTTTCGGCTGGATAGAATGTCGCAGTCAAAAGATGGACAGACTTCCGCCCTTGTGTCCAGAAAAAGTTGAAATTTAAGTATTACCCATAGTCACTCTGCTAACAAATTGATAACTACAGGGCCAACCAGCGCGGGTAGGTACTTATAGTGCTAGAGGGGCAAGTTGGATACATAGGTATCCGGCTATCTGCGTGTCACCAGAACCTCGTCAGTCAGCTGCAGGGTCCACCGCATGTTAGTAACATCTCGATTACACGGGGCTCGACCTAGTGTGGGGGCCACAAGTAAAATGTTTCCTTTTTCCAAAATTAAATGTTAATTTATTATTGTAAATAAATTATTATTATGTAGGTTACGTTGACGTTTGATAAAGCTGAATGCTAAGCGCTATCTACGAAAATTTACGAGTTAGGTACAATAGGTACCTACCTAAGTATTCCATAGTTCATCTAAGTTTTTTGATAGACATTTTGAAGTGTTGAAATATTGCTTTTGCATTATTTTTGAGTAGGTACGTTGATAAATTACTTTACACTTTGATCGACGTTTTGTAAACAAAAGGAGCATTGGATTTATTGTAAGTAATTTTTAAATTGTTGAAGTGTTTTTTTATATTACGAAAAATATTTTAGTTTCACTGAAGAAAAGTATTAAAATAATAATGTTTTTGTCATGCGTTGGCGGAATGTAATCGGGTAATAAATTATGTTTATTTTTCGACGATGAAGATAATAAAAGTTATTGTAGGTAGAATATTTTATATATTTTTATTTTAATAAAATAATGTTTCGTTGGGTTAGTTATTTTAGAATTGTATCATCTTACATAATAGGCTCCTTGTTAAATACTCAGGTTAAAATTAAAAATAAAAAAGTTTTACCTTCTTCGGACTTTTGACTTCTGCTGAATGATCGTTGGTCTTATTTTCATTTAATCTCGCTTTGCTTTCAACACATAGACAAATTAAAAATATGATCACTGATATTCTCGCTGATTTAAGCGACTCCATTTTAATATTATTAATATTGTCCAAAAATAAAATTAAATAAGGAACTGATGCACAATTTTTATAAAGTCATAATCAATTTTAATGCACTTTATTTCGGGTGTGTATCCGAAATTAAAGTTTGACGTCTAAAATTGCGGGAATGCCAAATGTCAAATCGGTATGGCTGACTCCAGGCGACTGGAAGTTATTATACAGACTGCAAGACGCGTCTATATTTAGAGTATCGATGGGGCGTTAGACTTTCGGAGTTTGTTTCTTTTTCGCATCCAGAATTCATGAATGTAAGCAAAGTTTTTGTATAAAATTATAAAATAAAAATAAAAAGCCTCCTTGCCTTTCGTTTGAATCCTATAATAGGTCATAATACATGTATTCCTATGAGAACTTAGAGTTGGAACCGATGGCTAACAGTGGTCTCTGAGAGACGTAGGGCTCTTGCAGGGGCGTAGCTATCGCCGTATCAGTCGTATCAATTATATGGGGCCCCCGGGCTACAGGTGCCCCGACGTGTGTAAGCAAAAACATGTAAAAAGTTATCCATAATCTCACTCAAGCTCTTAGGCCGTACGCCAAAAACTCAGCACACCCCAAACACTCCATACAACCATGGACCATGGTTTTTGGTTTGATTTTCTCTATTTGGGCTTCGCCGCAGTCAGGTAGAAGGGCCCCCGACAAATTTTGATACAGGGCCCGTCTAGGGCAAGCTACGCCACTAGGTTCTTGGCTTGGCGTGTTTAAATTACCCCTAAAATCGCGGCATAATTTTGCAAATCAATACATCTGCGCGTTGGAAATTTTTCCACGCGAGCGGTATATATTTTGATCGCGCAAAACAAACTTCTCTCAACACGTAGAGAGTGCGTCAATGTATTAATGTTCTCGAGTTAAAAATATTGGCGCTGACATTATTAAAATTTAATATATTTTGCGTCAAATTCACAGGCCATGTGTGCGATTGTAAAAACACGTACCTACATAGTTGATAATAATTGGCTGTGTAAAGAGTTGAAGGCTCCTAGTTGGGTCAAGTGAGTCAAAATTCAAAATAAGTAGGTAGGTACTCTTTTGACTATAGTAAGATTATTAATTCACTGAACTAAACTGACAGGTGCCAGGTGACAGGTAATGTCAAACAACAATGCACTACTGTCAAACAACAATGCACTAACTGTCAAACAACAATGCACTAACTGTCAAACAACAATGGTAGGACCTGTCAGTTTAGTCCAGTGAATTATTAATCCTACCTACCTACTATAGGTAGCTTAACCCACGTAGAACAATATGGATCGGATAGCAATATGATTCAGACCTACAATTTAGTCGTAATGCAAGAACATTCTACTAACAAAGGCGAACCAACCATTTTGATATAACACAACATCACGGCTGTATTCCCCGAAGGGTTGGGCAGAGGTGTATAGTAACACCCTCATTTCGCCGTTATTTTTAAGTCCCATGTAATAGGGGGCGAGCCTATTGCCATCAACCGGCATAAATCCAAACTCGGGGCTGCTATTGAGGAATTCCACCCAGGAAAACCCAATAATACTGCACGACCTGGGGATCGAACCCAGAACCTCACGATCAGCAGTCACGCTTGCCACCACTAGACGAACGAGGCAACTTCGATTTATCTGTGGGTTTAACCGTTCAAATGATTTTTGATAGATGCCATTTTGATAACTCGACCGGACTCTCTGTTCGTGGAAGTCGCAACCGACACGAATGGAGGAATATCTATGAATGCCAAAAAACCCCCTACCTACTTACGTTTTGACAAATGAGTTCGATAAATAAAATGGATATCCTTCATCACTATATTTTAAGATCGACATTGTGGCTGATAAAGATATATATGTGCTCATCAATCATTATATAAAAGGAGAAACTGACGGACTGACTGATCTATCAACTGATCAAGTCATAGCCTTAGCCGCTGGGGTCGGAAACTTGAAATTTTGACATCCTTGACCTTACCTTGACCTTATCTTTGACCTTTTATAACGTCGACATCCACTAAGGATTTTTTTTTCAATATTCCTCCCCTCTCTTTCTCCTAGCCGCTTTTCCCAACTAAGTATGTTGGGGTCAGCGTCCAGTCTAACCAGATGCAACTGAATACCAGTATTTTACACGGAGCGACTGCCAACAGACCTCCGCAACCCAGTGACTGACAATGCCGATATCCTAAGGTTCTGGTTGTTAGACTTTCGGACTTCTCACCCGTAACGACTGTCATAGGTATTCGTATGACACCCGGGACCGACTATTTAAAGTGTTCTCCGAGGCACACAGGGGTCTCGATGTGTAACAAACGGTCACCCATCCACAGACTGACCGTGGCAAGCTTAACCTCACAAATCGTATACCTAATCGGCGTGGTTGTTCTTTAACTACGGGCCCCTCCAAAATTCTTCCTCCAATGTGGTGAAAAATAATCACGTAAGCCAAGCTGCCAGCAAAAGCTAGTCTATCATAAGCTTTCACATGGTAGGTACGGGTTGAACAAGAAGCTATCGTCAAACTCATGTTATTTCAACTTATCTAAGTAGTTTTGGTAGTTTTTTTGCTTGGTGTTAGGTTCTATACGGTCCTGGCTAGCTGCCATCCTCACATTAATTTTTATTATCTGAATTTTTACTACTTTGATTGTTTATTATTTTAATTTTTTACTATTTTATTGTTTTTTTCTGTACTGGAACGCTGTCGTCTCCCTCTTGGAGGAGGGCGTTAATAGCTGCGACACAGTTTTGTAACTAATGTGGCTATTTACGTACGCAATCAATTTATAAAATGTGTTTTTGTTCCAATAAAGATTACCTATTTGATTTGATTAAAGTCGCCAAGCAGTTGACTGTGTTCCGTATTGTGTATGTGAGAGCCAGAGGGGTATAGAGGAATCCCTCTATATCTCTGTTACTTGTATTCGTGTGTTCCATCTTAGACCCTGTCTGCGGTTACCGTCAGGTGAGACTAGGACCAAACGCGACGAAGTCAAGAATAAAAAAATTAAAAAAGTATACATTAGGTAATGATTGACGAGTTATAATTACAAAAATGAAATATATGATTCACCAAATATGATGTTAATAGTTCCCCTGAGGAGCTTAGAAATCAAATAAAGATTAGACAAATGATTCCAGCTTTATTTTTCTTAGCCGCGTTATATAAAAATAGAGGTTCTAGAGTTTACAATACTAAAACTAGTCGATATCTTGTTTATTACAGCAGTTTGGTAGCCAAGTTAAATAATACGTAAAGATCACTTCATAATGTACAGTACATCTATACTAATATTATAAAGCTGAAAAGTTTGTTTGTTTGTTTGAACGCGCTAATCTCAGGAACTACTAGTTGGAATAGAAAAAATCTTTTTGTGTTGGATAGTCCATTTATCGAGGAAGGTTATAGGCTATATAACATCACGCTACGACCAATAGGAGCGGAGCATAAATGAAAAATGTTGCAAAAACGGGAAAAATGTCCACCCGTGCGAAGCCAGGACGGGCCGCTAGTCTTCTTCCTCTTAGCCTTTTCCCAATTATCTTAGGATCAGCTTACATAAAGCATTGTATAAAAGTAGTATGCAGTAGTAATTACATTTACAATGCATTTTTATTTACATATGCATAGTAGTTTATGCTATTGCATAAAAGTGAGCTATCAAAGCACGAATATCTTTTCAACCGTTTTTTCAAATACAGTTTAGCTTATCTTGATTGACCGTTAAGGTTTTATAAAAGTTTTTAATAGCAGTGATAGCCTAGTTAGTGGTGTGACCGTCGGACTGCCAAGTCTTAGTCAAGTACGAACCCAAGGGTCGCACCTCTGACTTTTCGTATTCATGTGCGTATTGTATAATTATCACTTGCTTAAAAACGGTGAAGGGAAACATCGTGAGGAAACCGGCATGCCTGAGAGATATTTCTCGATGACATGTGAAGCCAAGTCAGAGGCCCACGGGCGGCATAAACTGTGACACCAGGTTAGTCACTAACCACACGAAAAGAAGAAGAAAGGTTTCATACTGTGTTGAGTCTCAGCTGGAATTTTTATTTTTAAGGTCTTATCTGTTGTATGAAATAGAGTAAGTATTGTTTTACGTTGTAGTTCAATGTTCCGTTGCGATTTCTTAAGATAAACTTACACACTGAACCCTTCTAATAAATAGCTTGAATCTTACACAGCTGTCCTGAAATAAAAAGAGAGCGGCGACCCTAGAACAAATTCTTTTTTTTTAACTTTGCTTCGATCTAGGATTTCTCCTGTATCGTGGGTGCGTTTACAGACACAAATCTCACATGCACAAACGCCCAGACCCGAAACAACTAGGAACTCTGTAGGCTATACAAACATTTGTTCCGTGTGGGAATTGCTCAGCCACTGCACCAAACGTGACTTCTCTTGACCCCCTCAAATCAAACATTGTTTAAACCAGAGGTCCCCAAACATTTTTGCCTCTTAGACCACTTGCCATGTTTTTCAGTTTCGTGTAGACCCCCTGCTTAGCTAATATTGCATTTTTGCGAATTCATCGACTTCAAATGTGTTTTCGACTGATTTCTAACTGTAGTGAGGTGTAGAGCCAAAAACAATAAAGAAACGCAAGTTAAATATAATATTTATTCAACTTACGACAGGACCTACAGCGGTACTATTGTTGTCGGTCTGTTTGTTACGTTTTCAGGTGAAAACTAAGCAACAAATCATCTGTGTATGAGGGTTATTCCATTCATGGAAAGTCAATATTAAAGTCACAACCTGCTTAAATGAGATCCACTATCGCGGACTCCCGTTTACATCACACGGACCCTCAATTATTTGTTTCACCCACAGTGACCCCTTGTAGGTCGTCGTCGACCCTCGAGCCCTTAGGGTATATATGTTCTGTGCCCTCGGGGGTCGATATAGACCGCTTTGGGTATCACTGTTTTAAATGTTCGCCAACATAGGCAGACAAAGGTATTCAAATCATACAGCCTTTGAACCCCATGGAAGAACTAACTAGAAAGAATATTACATTTTTAATTCAAAGCAAAGGAATCTTTATGCATACATCCTAACATTAGCGCAAAAAACCACAGATAAAAGTAAAATTATTTCAGCATCGATAAAACAAAGGAACATTAATAAAAATCGATGAGATCACAGTTTATGGGCGATAACAATGTTAAAAATAAAAGCGTTGGCAGGAAACAGTGTTTAGTTCGATATTTCTTTGATATTTAGTTGTTGTAACTTTGGTCTATAACATTGAATGGATAAATACCTAGGTACTGCTGGAGACCAATTTTACTTGTTTTTTTTTTACAAAATTGTAACTGTACCTACCACGGCCGTTAGACTGTAGTTAATTCAAAAAAAGGAGGAGGTTCTCAATTCGACTGTATGTTTTTTTGTTTTCTTTTTGTATGTTTGTTCCGCGATATCTTTGCTAATTGTGAACCGATTTTAATGATTCTTTTATTGTTTGAAAGAGTATTTTTTCGAAGTGGCCCAATTTAAATTTGGTGAAAATCTGATGAAGAACTTCGGAGATAGACAATTTGAAGTCAAAAAGTTTGTGTTAAAAAGTTTTTATCTTTAAAAGAAAAAAAGTCAAAATGGCTCAGCTGCAGTTTCATTGCGATTCTATTCTCATAATAAGTACCACACGAGAGAAGAAGGGCGAAGAATGATCATATTCAGGGTGGGTTAGATGGGGCGCTTGCCGCACTCTGGCACAAGAAAGAATAGATAAATGGTCTAGATTCAGTCAACTCCCCACCCAAGTCCACAGAACAAATACCCGAAATACGCAAACCAATGCCCGACTCCGTCTATACTTATTTGGACCTCAAAAATAAGGTTATGTGGCAAAATTGCCCCATAATCCGATTCTGCACTTTCAGATTTATTGAAAAGACAAATATTTACTGTCTGACTGAGTTTGCCCCACCCTGGACAAAATCCTGATTATGCCCACGAAGAGAACTTTAGATTAGCGTTGAGGATAGTGGATGTTATTTTTTAAGAGTAGGTACACAAATTGATTTGTTTTCAATTTTCCTTCTGGCAATGAGCCGCGAGAAAAATAAATGATCAAATTAATATAATCAGTAACTGCCTGACACTTTGAATGTATTTAAAAGCGTGACACCCGTAATTCATAAGTTTCTAATTCAATATGACACATGCTAAATGATAATTTCCTTCAGATTTTCAATGTTTTAAATAATGATAAATTAATGTCATTTTTTTTGTTGAAATGGTAAACGCTCTGTTACATGTACATATATTATTAATCTGTGGTCTATTACATATTGGCGCCAATTCACTTCTTCACTAACTAAATTATAATTAGAGAATAATTGCTATCTTTTGATATGGTGAGTCCCTTAGAAACGTGTTTAAAGATATTAGCATACTAACTTTGCCGTCACTCTACATCTTGGAAAATATATTGTATGTTAGAAAAAAATTGCATTTGTTTAATATTAGGAGTGATTTTCATAATAAAAACACACGGCATAAACATAAAATTGTGGTACCTAAATTTAGATTAAGTAAAACTGGTAAGTCATTTTTAGGTAATGGCGTACGTTTTTATAATAAACTGCCGAAATCTGTAACAGATCTTACAGAGGGAAAATTCAAAACCCATATTAAACGTGTCCTCACTCAAAAAGCATACTACAAGACTAAGGACTACGTTGATGACAGGCATTAGTTCTTGCACATGTGGCTTCCCTGGAACCTCATTAACAACATATGTGTATGTCTATTAACTATCCTCAATTATGATTATATATTTTTATTTTTTAATGCTATCATTACTCTCAAGATATCTTTATCTTACTTTACAATGATTTTTTAGCTAAGTTTTGATGACATTTAATTATGTCAATTGTTTTATATAGTTTAGCTTCCTTATCACTTTTGTAAATGTGAGAACTTTGTGGACCTGTCTCTATAAAATTGTAAATTTTATTACTGTTATTCATACAGTTTTTATTCTATGTTGTTTGTTAATTTTTGTTCTACATTACTCATTGGTCTGTGGTCAGGACTCCATTGTTCTGTCACTATCCTAAATCATTGTACTCTGAAATTGTTAAAAATATTATTTTTAAAAGAGTAACCATGGAGTTTCTTGCCGGCTCTTCTCCATAGGAAACGACTAATTGGAACCGTGCAACTAAATTCGACTTTTCATAAGCACCTGTATTGGTTTATGTGAAATAAAAACTTTTGATTTGATTTGATTTTTACTAACAGACAGCGTGAGAAAAGGACGGTGATAGATAAGAACTAAGTTAGAGTTGTCAAACTAGTTTACGTCTTGAACTTCACCGTGTATTTGATCGATACGTTCTGGTGTATGAAAATTTTAGTTCAATTAAATTTGACAGCTCTTATTTACGTCCGTCTCTTTCTTATTTCATGCGAGAGAAAAAGATAGCAATAGCCTAAATTAAGTTAGTTTGTGCACAACAGATTCGGCACTATTAACGATTACTTATTAGAAGGTCTAAAACTGCCTTGTTGACCTTGACCTTGGGGTCGCAAGTGCGACTGCTGAGCACGGGATCCTGGGTTCAATCCCCAAGTCGGGCAAAGTGTTATTGAGATTTCCATTAGGAATTTCTCAGTAGCAGCTCGGAGTCTGTATTAGTGACCGGTTAATGGCAATAGGCTCGCTCCCTATTACATAGGACTTAAACATAATTGGCGAAACGAGGGTGTACTAAAAACACCTCTGCTTAACTCTTCGGGGAATATAAGACGTGATGGCGTTATGTAATTAGAAGTAGGTCTTCCTCTTAGCCTTTTTCCAATTATCTTGGGGCCAGCTTCCAGTCTAACCAGATGCGGCTGAATACCAGTATTTTATACGGAGCGACTGCCATCAGACGTCCGCAACCCAGCAATTGGGCAATGCCGATATCCTAAGGTTAAACCGTTTGTCAGACTTTCGGGCTTCTGACTACCCGTAACGACTGTCATAGGTATTCGTATGACACCCGGGACCGACGGCTTAACGTGCTCTCCGAGGCACGGAGGGATCTCGATGTGTAACAAATGATCACCCATCCACGGACTGACCGCGGCAAGCGCAGCTTAACCTCGCAAATCGTACGATCGGCGCGGTTGTTATTTAGCCACGAGCCCCTAATTAGAAGTAGGTACCTACAATATTTACGATCCAATGCGTGTGAGCATGTGTTAGAAATATTCTGAAAATTTGTAAGATTGTAGGTATGTGGGTTAAGTACCTAGATGCTAAAACTATATTTATTTAGACGCAGTAGGTACCTACAAATTACAATAATAATTCCCGATGAAAGACATTAGTGTCGATTCTGTAGCACATTTTAATAGTACTAAACTAGACTAAATGGTACCTAACTAAACTAAGTAAATGGTGCTATGCATGCGGTTGTGGCTAGCCAGTCGATGTCCAAAAAGGCAAGGCTGGCTGTCCATATTGTGTGCTGGTATATACGCTTATACAAGGTTAGTCGGAAAGGGGGTACTAAGCCGAAAGGGTGTTAAAGTACCTATAATAAGAGATAACTTTTGTTCTACAACTTTCTCCAAAACTCGATAGTTTAAGAGAAATAGCTATTCAAAGATTTCGTAAAAAATATGCTAAAATCTATCTGTCCATAGCTATGATCAGCTGTTTTTACAATTTAGGTCACATTTGGGGTCACGGATTAGAAAATTAATTATCTGAATTCATAACTAAAGCAGGTATGATTTTGTTTTGAAAAAACTAAAATAAAAATCTTTTTGCATGCAATTAAAAATTATCGAATTTTGAAATTTTAACACTTGCTCTAAAATAGTCATCATTGATACTTTAAGTGGCCCGCGGCTTAGTACCCCCTTTCCGACTAACCTTGTATATGTGAATGTTGGTCGTGGCAGAAGAGGCATATAAGTAGAATAAATGCCGTGGAAATGCGTTCCTTGCGAAGTATGTGCGGTGTAACTTTGAATGATAGATTGAGGAATGATGAGATTAGACAAAGTTGCGGTTTAAAAGATGATGTAGTGACAAAAATTTAAAGGAGTATGCTTGGTTTGGTCATGTTGAGAGAATGAGTGAACGGCGATTAACAAAAGAATTTTATAAGGCGGATGTCAATGGAAACGCCGGCAGAGGACGTCCTAGAAGGACAAACATCGATGTTGTTGGTGATTTTCTTCACAAAGGACAGGTGCGTAGTACTCTCAACCGGCGTGGGTGTATGACAATGTGGATGAAGTGAAAGGGGTATGTAAGGGTCGTAGCATGTGGCGTTCTATAGTTTCTGACTACCCCCATGGGAAAAAGGCGTGAATTTATGTATGTCTTTTTTCTCCGCTATGCTCAAACTAGATACCGCCCGCGCCGGCGCGGTGTAGTACCAGTAAAATGCGGTAACTAATAATATGCTGAACGCGGCGTACTCGAGTCAGTCTTGTTGCAACCAAAGAGTGTTGCAAGTTGCAACCAATGTGTGACATTGACGTGCCGCGGGCTCTATTAGTGCTTGGCCAGACTGGCAGCGCGGTGCGGGGAGCGGCGCGGGTGCGGGAACGCGCGCGATTTGCCTGTCCGCAGTGGAGCGCGGCTTCGTTCTGAGCGTTGTCGTGTCCAGTGTTTGTCAAAACATAATATGGATGAAGAAGACTTATTTTTACTGGATTTTTTTTACTAAAAAACGATGTTTCGACATCCACAGTGCAGATCGTGCTTGAATAGCATTTAATTTTGAAGATGCCATCACAACAACGCGCGTGGTCAGCTCGAACTAGTTTGAGATCCCCCGCTTGCGCGCGGGTTGTCGCTTGCCGCCCGCGCACTCACTGAGGCCACTTGTATGAACGAGCTAAGGCGTGAGTTACCCGCTCGCTCCCCGCGCCAAGTAGCCCGCGCCGCTTCCCGCGCCCCCGTGCCCACTACGGACACTCAAATGGAGTTCTTCTGTTTGATTTGATTTCGCCGCACCGCGCCCTCGTTTGCAGTAGTCTGGCCAAGTACTTAAACTACTCATACCTAATGTTCAAAACTGTGTAAAAACTACAACAAATAAGATCGTTGCAAATGTCTATATTTTACTTGCCGCATTCAAGGAGTTATTGTTCTTAGGTAGCGGAGACCAATCATTAATCTAATACCCACAGAAAATTAATGTGACAATACCCCATTATTTGTACCCGACTGCGCGACGCGAAGGAAGGTAATGGGTTTATCAGCCTAAATATATATACAAGGTTAGTCGGAAAGGGGGTACTAAGCCGAAAGGGTATTAAAGTACCCATAATAATGGTTCTACAACTTTCTCCAAAAGTCATTAGTTTAAGAGAAATAGCTGCTCAAAAATTTCACAATAAATAGGTTAAATTCTATCTATCCCCAGCTATGATCAGCTGTGTTTACATTTTAGGTTATAATTGGGGTCACGGATTAGAAGCTCCATTTTCTGATTTCATAACTAAAGTAGGGATGAAGAATTTTTGAAAAAACAAAAAAAAACATAATTTTACATGGTTTTTTTTTTCATCGAATTTTTAAAATTTTAAAGCTTTCTTTTAAACAATCATCAGTGATACTTTAAGTGGACCGCGGCTTAGTACCCCTTTCCGACTAACCTTGTATATATGTTTGTTCCTTTGTGGTGTTCTAGAGACCAAACGCGTGGGCCGATTATAATGATTCTTACGTCAATCCATTTGTTTAATCTTGCGAGTGTCACTAAAGACATGACAGTAATCAAAATTCAATAAGGCGACTCAGACGACATATTGTGAAAAAAAATACGCAGTCGGATTTTTGATTTTTTAAATTTATTCAGTAACAACGTGGAATAATAGAACTGATATTTACAAAGTAACTACCTCGTTGGTCTAGGAGATGAGGTCCTTTGGATTCGATCTCCAGGTCGGGTAGTGTTATTGGGTTTTTCCGTGTGGAATTCCTCAGTAGCAGCCCGGAATTTTGATTTGTACCGGGTTGATGGTAATAAGCTCGCCCCCTATTACATGGGACTTAAACATAACGTCGAAATGAGGGTGTTACTATACACTTCTGCCCAACCCTTCGGGGAATACAAGCGTGACCCTGTGGATGCATCTATCACGCCACATGAGAACTATGCAGCACTGCGATTGTCTAGCAGACTACAGCGACAACAATGACAGCTGTCAAATGAAATGTCACAAATCCTGTATCGCTATATCAAATTTGACACGCAGATAGTATATATACAACTTCCAACATCAACCGTTGGGCAGTAGCCCGCCAGGCATATGACCAGCCTGGTTTACAAAATTTTCCACTACTGAAAAACTAACACCTATTTTTCTAAGATTCCCAAAAAAGAATGATGTTACAAACACTCGTTTAGTTTAGGTACACCTAAAACACATGTGTTCGTTATCTTGTAATTAAAGTCAATGGGATGTTATCTATGGCGTTTTTAATGTGGCAGAATACGATGCGGTTGATGAGATACAGGCGTGCTGTTTTGGACCTAGATATAGTTAGATAGATATATACTATAGTGTGTTCGTTCTAGAGTTAGCAGTGCTGGATCAACTGATTAATGTATCAATTCACATAGATTTGCGACGTGGTGTTGGGATTAGGTAGCTATCTAACTACTAGAAGATCATAGGCGTATTCAGGGTGGGGCAGATGGGGCGCCTGCCGCACCCTGGCACAGAAAAGAATAGATAAATAGTTTAGATTCAGTCAACTCGCCACCCATGTCCACAGAAGAATTACCCGAAATAAGCAGGCCAATGCCCGACTCCGTCTATACTTATTTGGACTTCAAAAATAAGGTTTTGAGGCAAAATTGCCCCATAATCCCATTCTGCACTTCCAGATTTATTGAAAAGACAAATATTTACTGTTTGAATTGTGCATGTGGCAAAAAAATAAACCAAAATGTTATAGGACAGTTTATAGCGTGGCAACCCACGGTTAGTAACAATACCGCCCGCTAGAGCGAGTGGCGGGCGGGAAGACAGAGTCTCGCGACGCGGCGCGCGCGGTGTCACAACTCCCGCGCGATCATGGGTATTATTCATACCTACCGCCGTGTTATAATGTGTGTCATCATTCCTTTGGAGTAATAAACGTGTAAGGAGACAGAACTGTAGTTATTTCTTTCCGAAACAAGGTCCAATAGCACCTACCAACGCTATAAGTGGCTGCCCAACGTGTGTAGGTTATTTAACTTCAGTGAAAAGTTTTCGTGTGTCGTTACGATCACTACAAGTCGCTATTGGGGACTGTCGTCGAACCCAGTGTTGTGTTTTATCGGTATTCAAGATTATAGCGTGTGTCTATCGTGTCGAAAATGCCGAGAACACGGTCGGAAGAAATCTCGAATAATGATGGCGGCGGCGCCGCCATGAATATTACGATGTCTCAAGAAACTCTTACAAGTTTTATAACTACTATCCAGCAAACCCAAAATGAGTTCTGCCAGCAATTAATACGCGAGGTGCGATCATCGACGCCGCAAGGTAACGTCTCCGAGGTCCAATCATCGGGCTTCGCATTTGGCGCGAACGGAAATTTCGCGAAATGTACGACACGTTATGGCGGACGCACGGACGAGTCGTTAGAATACTTTATCGACGCGATAGTTACCTACAAGGATTGCGTTAGTATTACCGACGAGAATGCTCTCCGTGGTTTTTCGATGTTGCTGGAGGGGCCTGCTGCTGTGTGGTGGCAAGGAGTCAAAAGGTCGACTAGCACGTGGTCAGAGGCACTTACACGAATAAAAAGCGCCTTCGGTGAGCACGACCCACCACATCGACTTTACAGAAGGTTATTCACCCTTAATCAGGAGGAAGAGCACACGGACTTATTTATCGCCAAAGTACGAGCTCTGTTGGCAAAATTACCGAAAGAAGACTTATCGGAAAAAGTACAACTCGACATGGCGTTCGGCCTCCTCAGTCCGCGCATAAGAAAAAGAGTAAGTAGAGAAAGCGTAAATAATTTCGATGAGCTACTTCACAAGTGTCGCGTAATAGAAGATTCCCTAAAAGAAACCGGCAAAGGACAGGCAAGCAGCACGCCTCAAGCGAAGTCACAGGCCCAAACAAGTAAGCGCGCAGCGTCGTCGTCGTCGTCGCGGGATGTACCTACGGATACGGCCGCGCCGAGCGGCGCTGGAGCCGCCGCAACCGCCGAGTCCGCCGAGATTGCTGCCGCCACCAAGGGGAAGAAGCAATTTTGTTCATATTGCAAGCGACTAGGTCACGTTAAGGATATGTGTGAGAAGCTTAAGCGTAATAGTGATAATAATAGCAATAATAGTGAAGTAAAATCTAAAAGTGAAATAAAGTGTTACGGTTGCGGTGCCGCGAACGTTATCAAATCAAAGTGTAAAAACTGTTCGTCGGGTCAGCAATCGTTTTATTCCGTCGACTACACGTCGCACGACGGGGCGTTAAGTACGTCTGCTAACAGTTGTGGCATAGCGGCCGCGTCGCCGCGCGATCCCTGCGCGCAGGCCGCGCGCTCGCGTAGGTATCGGCGCGGCCCGGCTGTCTCGGCCGCCGCCGCTGCTGCCGCGCAGCCTCCAGTTAACCCGTCAATGCAAGTGTCGGTGCGAGGTAACCCTACGCGTGCCGTAGGTGATTTATGTAACTGTTTTGTTAACGATAAAATTATTTGTAAGGTTAACACGTGTGCATCCGGTTTCAATGATTACAATTGTTTATGCAATAGTTGTGAGTATGTTGATAAAATTAACGATAATGCACCTTTTCGTCGCCCTGTGTTAAATATAAGCATTCTAGGGAATTGTGGCATTGCGCTCGTAGATTCGGCAGCTAAAAGCTGTATTGCCGGTCACACGCTCTACGCTCTCCTACTAAGGTTAGGACACCCATTATCGCCGTCAACACAAATTGTTAGGTTGGCGGATGGTGTAAGTAGGAAGATGAATGTATTAAGCACGGAGGTACAGGTGACGCTCCAACATAAAACGAGAGTCGTAAAATTCTTAATTTTTCCGGAATCTGACAGTAACGAAAGTTTACTAGGCATAGATTTTCTTACTATATTCAACCTTGTATTTAATTTTGGTGATAGCAGTTGGCACTTTGCCGAAAATAGTAAGCAAAAATTTGAGATGCAGTTTGAGAAAGTGTCACCTGTGTCTTCGTGTGCTACTGTGGAGGTGCTCCGGGATGACGAGGCGACTTCGCTTAATGACAAACAACGTGAGGTTCTTGCCCATCTCCTTGTAGAACACGAGGATATCTTTGAGTCAGGGGGAGTCGCGACCCCTTTCGCCGAGCACATCATTGATACCGGCGACCACCCCCCCGTTGCTGTTCCACCGTATAGGTTGACGCCTGCTAAGAAAGAAGTCATGCGAGCAGAGCTCGATAAAATGTTAGCAGACGACATAGTTGAGGAGTGTGAGTCCGCATGGGGTTCTCCAGCACTTCTAGTTCCCAAAGCAAATGGTAAGGTGCGTTTTTGTGTCGATTATAGGAAGCTCAATGCGGTAACAAAAACCGACGTCTACCCGATGCCGTTGATAGACGAGCTTGTCCAGTCGACTAAAAAGAATTGTTTTATGAGTACAATTGATATGCGCAGTGGATTCTGGCAAGTTTCCGTACGCGAGCAGGACAGGGATAAAACAGCGTTTTTGACGCCGTTTGGTTCTTATCGTTTTAAGCGCATGCCGTTTGGCTTGAAAAACGCGCCGTCAACGTTTCAGCGTCTGATAGATAGACTTCGTACAGGCGCCTCGTTGAAGGATGTGACCCTGCTGGCATATCAAGACGATCTTCTGGTAATATCTGAAGGTAGCTTCGAGAAGCACACTTTGGATCTGCGTACTGTATTCGAAAGGTTACGCTTTTTCAAGTTACGCGCGAACAGAGAAAAGTGTGTCTTTGCACGAGACAAGGTAAAGTACCTCGGTCATGTCATTACACAGGATGGTGTATCGCCTGATGATGACAAGGTCCGTGCAGTCTTAGACATGAAGGCACCTTCTTCGTTACGTCATTTAAGAACCTTTCTCCAGACGTGTTCGTGGTTCAGAAAATTTATTCCAAGTTTTTCTGCAGTCGCTGAGCCGTTAACACGCCTACTCAAGAAGAATCAACCTTGGTCTTGGGATTCTGATCAGGCTCGTGCATTCCAGGAGTTAAAGACACGTCTGTCGTCGGCACCGATTCTCATCCAAGCGGATTATAGTAAGCCGTTTGTCTTCCGGACGGATGCTAGCAATTATGCCATAGGTGCGGTATTGTTACAGGGCGAAGGTAAGGAAGAGCGCCCTATAGAATACGCTAGCCGTCTCCTCATTCCAGCAGAAAGAAATTACAGCACTACAGAACGTGAGGCTCTGGCTGTCGTATGGGCAGTCGAACGTTTCAGGGGCTACATCGAAGGTCACGAGGTCGTTATAGGTAGCGATCATCAGCCGTTAAAGTGGCTTCTTACCCTGAAATCACCATCGGGTAGGCTCGTTCGATGGGCCCTAAAGCTGCAGTGCTTTAACATCAACTTTCAGTACACGCCTGGAAAGGCTAATGTCATTGCGGATACACTTAGTCGTCCAACCTGTATAGAAGAAGAAAAGGATCAGTGTGGAGTTTGCTCCGTCGTCGTAGACTTACCTGCTAGGAGTCCTGCCGATCTCCGACGCGCGCAGCTCGATGACCTGGAACTAAAGAAAATCGTGAGTGATCTAGAGGATACATCTGATGCAGAGTCTATAGGTGTTAAGCGATGGTCTGAAAGAGGCTATTTTCTGCAGCAAGGCGTTTTGTATAGGTACAATCCTGATGTAGACAGTGAAGAGCCACAACTGGTTGTTCCGGATCTTCTACGCCTTGAAATTTTAAAAGAATGTCATGACTCCGACATAGCTGGTCATCATGGAGTTGATAGAACATACAATCGAGTTGCCCAAAGTTTTTATTTCCCGGGTATGCGTAGGGCCATAACTGATTATGTCAAGACCTGCGCAACCTGTCAACGTTATAAGTCTTCAAACACGAAACCGTCCGGTCTCTTACAGACTCCTGTCTTGAACCAAAGGGGAGAAGTGTTGGCCATAGACCTGTTCGGTCCTCTTCCTACAGGAGACAAGGGAGAACGGTGGATATTGTTGGTAGAAGACACCGCGACTCGTTGGACTGAGCTCTACGCTTTGAAGGACGCTACTTCAGAGGCATGCGCTCGTACGTTGATTGAGGAATATTTTCTTCGTTATGGACTTCCTCGACGCATTGTGTCAGACAATGGCGTTCAATTTGTTTCCGCTGTTATGCAGCAATGTATGTTTGTTTTAGGTATAAGTCAAGAGCTGTTACCCTTGTACCATCCCTCAGCTAATCCAGCTGAGCGTAAAAATAGGGATTTAAAGTTTCAGTTGTCACGTTTAGTTGATGCAAATCATTCATCCTGGCCGCAGCACCTTCCGGCAATAAGGTTTGCCATGAATTCGGCGGTTTGTCAGACTACCGGTGTCTCTCCAGCTTATCTCACGTTCGCTAGGGAGCTTCGTTCGCCACTCGACGTGCAACATGACATTAGGTCGATTCTTAATAAAGACAATTTTGTCCCTCAAATCACTCCCTATTTAAAAGGTTTTGTTAACTCTTTTATTGCCGTAAGAGAAAGAGTTGAAGCACAGCAGGAGCGACGCAAGGAATGTGCTGACAAATCTAAAAAGCCTGCTGAAGTCTTTGAGATCGGAGATCAAGTTCTTTTAAAATCCCATGTTCTTAGCAATGCAGCAAAGAATATTTCAGCTAAGTTTATTCCCAAAAGAGATGGTCCTTATGTGATTGCGAAAAGAGCAAGTCCTACAGCTTACTTTATTGCAAATTTAGATAGCCCTGAGAGTGTCTTAGGTAAGTTTCATGTGTCGGAACTTACGCGATTTTATAATCGAGATAGTTCGCCTCCTCGTCCCGTAGTCCCTAAACGTCAGAGAGGACGCCCTCGAAAGCACGTTTGTCCTGTATGTAGTGTTTCTTTTGTGCGAGTTCGTGAGCGGGGACGTTCTCAGGAACTCGAGGGGGAGTGTATAGCGTGGCAACCCACGGTTAGTAACAATACCGCCCGCTAGAGCGAGTGGCGGGCGGGAAGACAGAGTCTCGCGACGCGGCGCGCGCGGTGTCACAACTCCCGCGCGATCATGGGTATTATTCATACCTACCGCCGTGTTATAATGTGTGTCATCATTCCTTTGGAGTAATAAACGTGTAAGGAGACAGAACTGTAGTTATTTCTTTCCGAAACAAGGTCCAATAGCACCTACCAACGCTATAAGTTGTATTTTCGATACATAAAAAACATTTTAACAAAAATAAAACTGACTTCAAAAAAACGATGAATAGAATAAAATAATTACCATATTATAAAATTAACAGTTTTAGAAGTCGGTGCTAATTCACGCTGAACCAAATTGAAGGCACCGACTTCTGAAACTGTTAATTTTATAATATGGTAATTATTTTATTCTTTTCATCGTTTTTTTGAAGGCGGTTTTATTTTTGTTAAAATGTTTTTTATTTTTTTCGTTTCAGTGACCTTAATTAAAGTATGATTGGATCTACTAAAGACGCTGCTCGTAACATAATCACATCATCACAAAGCGTAGGTACTGTTCGTCATTGAGGAGTTCTATTGTCTATCTCCGAAGTTCTTCATCAGATCTTCACCAAATTTAAATGGGACCAATCTGGAGGCATATCCATATAAATAAATAAAAAATATAAATCGGTTTATAAATGGCGGAGTTATGAGGTAAAAAACAAATAAAAAACAAAAAAAAAACATACAGACGAATTGAGAACCTCCTCCTTTTTTGGAAGTCGGTTAATAATACGCTTACATCAGCGATACGTTTACGATACTATAATCAAATGTTCGTGGTAGGCTTACTGAACCGAATGTTATAGACAACCGAACCGAACGCACAGAACATAGATAAGAGTTAGTACAGAACTTAACGATAAAGCTCAATTACCTACGTATGCGCGGAGAACTTCACGTCGGAACAGTTGCTTCAACTATACAAAACCCAGGTTCGTTCGTGCATGGAGTACTGCTCGCACCTTTGGGATGGCTCAGCCAAATACCAGCTTGAGGCGTTGGAGTCCATTGAGAAGCGTGCCAAGAAGCTCATCAGCAACGACTCCCTTGTTCAGACCAAGCTCCAAAGTCTTGAGCATCGGCGCAAAGTTGCTAGTCTATCGGTTTTTTATCGGACACATTTCGGAGAGTGTGCTTCAGATCTGCATGATCTAATACCCCCCTGCCCTTTTTTCTATCGGACGGCCAGAAGCACGAAAAAGCGCAATCGGTTCATGGTTTATATACCAAAAACCCGAATGAAGCGTTTTGATTCCACTTTCATTGTGAAAACCCCCAAACAGTGGAATGCGCTGCCCGAGTGGGTGTTCCCCGACAGTTACAATCTGGGTGTCTTCAAGTCACGAGTGAATCGGTTTCTTCTGGGCAAGCGTGCTCCATCGTAGACCGCATCATCGCTTAACATCAGGCGAGATGGTGGCCAAACGCAGGCCTAGTAACAAATAAAAAATAAAAAAATAAAAACTTCTACATATTTGATGTATGCGAGGATTCTTTACGTAGCACCTAGTCCTGGGTAGGTATCAATAGTTTTTTTTTTATAAAAACAGGAACAAGAGACATTTTCGTAAATTATTAATATGTAGGTACCTTTTTTTTTTTTTTCTCGTTGGAAAATCCTCATGGATGTCCCTCGCCCGGGGAAGGCGAGGGGGTCTGCCGGACTCTTACCGGCTAAAAACCAACGGTGTTCCTTCTCCTGACCGTACGGCCAGGGTCGCGGGATTCACAAAAGCATGCACCGCAACCCCGGCAGGTCCCGGTCCGCCAACCCATGGCGGACCTCTCCTCTGTGGGGCCTTGCCCCACGCCCTCCTGAGAAGCGCGCACGGAACACGGCGCGCCGCCTTCTCGGGCCTGTTACTGGTCGGGCGGCGAGTCCCCAAACCCGCCGCCCGCAGGCCACACACTAGGGTGGCTGGAGATCATCGCGTACACGCGCCCTCCGGCGCCCGGTGCGTCTGGCGCGGGAAGGGAGAAGAGCACACCGCTCCCTCTCCCTCTCCGCTTCCTCTTTGGTTGCCATCACCCCCTCACAAAAGGAGGCGATGGCTTCCCACGCAGTCTCGCTCCCGACCATGGACAGAACCACAGCCGGAAGCGAAATATGTAGGTACCTAGCACCTGTGCCTCCGACATTTTTATATCCCAATTAATTTTTGCAGCAAATAGATGGCGCTAAAAAATAAACTCTAGGAAAATATCTTTTATCATCATTTTGTTTATTATTGTTTTCAAATGCAACTTGTAGCAATAAAATGTATTTAAACATATCTAATTGAGCAATGTAAATAAATTATCGTGAGATTCACAGGCGGTCTATTGGCCGAATGCCAGCTGTCCGAATGTCTCGCTTTTGCCGCCATTCGCTACACGTTTAAAAAAGTTATATAATATCGAATTTTATAAAACTGAAGTGTTATGAGTTACGCATTTTTATAATAATAATTCTTGAATATTATTACATTTTGGGATTTACGAGATGAATAAAATTATGTGATTTATATTTTAAACAGCTTCCATGATGATTTGAGTGAATGAAAAACAAAATGAATCATGTACTTAGCCTCTCGTGCAATTTTTGAACGATGATTCAATGACGTGAATTATTGTTTAAATGTAGGCGATTTTTTTTTATTCGGTCATTACTTATGCATTTTTATCATTGCTAACAAGATTTCAAATATTTAACACAATTAATCAATAACTACATACATTGGTACATACATAATCTCACGCCTTTTTCCCATGGGGGTAGGCAGAAACTATAGAACGCCACATGCTACGATCCTTACCTACCCCTTTCGCTTCATCCACATTCATACATCTTGTCATACACGCACGCTGGTTGACAGTACTACGCACCTGTCCTTTGTGAAGAACATCACTAATAACATCGATGTATGTCTTTCTAGGGCGTCAATAACTACCTGCGTAGAAAATCTCTGACCTTTGAAAAACGATAGTTGAATATTTATTGAATTGAGGAAATAACAGATAATATACTTAGGCTCAGTTGCACCAACTAACTAAAACTGTTAACTTGGCATATTTATGTCAAATTTGTACTGATTTGACAGAAGTTTTGGTATGGTTACGGTATAGTTAGTTGGTGCAACTCAACCTTAATATACCATGTAAATTCAAAAATTTTGGTACGTAATATGTAATTTGCGAGAAGCTTCAGGTAAGTCCCTCCCAGTTTAAAAAACTACCATAGACCCGACAGGCTGTTACGTCACTAACAAACCATAATGTTTTAACAGCTCTAGTAGATACTCAATGGTCAATTTTACTGTCGTCTAGTTTAGATCCTAAAGGTATAATACAAATAGCAATGGGTTTTATTGCAGAACTCGTGTTTTATGACACATACATGAAACGCAACTAACATTACTTCAGGTCGTTAAACTACACTTTAGCACATACCAAACTACAGGTTAGTAGTTGCAAAAATAAACCCATCAAGAGTTAGTTAATTTTAAACGAAACTTAGTATCTTGTGGCGTACCACTACCTAGATACTCAACATTTATTGCTGAGCAATCCAGCAAGATACATTACGGGGTGAATAGGAATGCTGGGGTGAATCGGAACCATAGATGGGGGTAATCTGTAATCGGGACAAAACTTTAAAAGGGATTTTAACATTGAAATAATATAGTTTGTTACCAACAAGGACTTGTCGGACTGCCAAGTCATAGGTCTCGAGTACGAACTCAAGGCACGCACCTCTGACTTTTCGGATTCATGTGCGTATTGTATAACTTGCTTAAAAACGGTGAAGGAAAACATCGTGAGGAAACATGCCTGAGAAATATTTCTCGACGGCATGTGAAACGAAGTCAGAGGCCCATAGGCCAGGACACTACTAACTCTGACACCAGGTTAGTCAGTAACCACACGAAAAGAAGAAGAAGAATCGTTCATTATAATACAGTAAACACATTATCACATTAGAGTCCTTTTTGGCAACAAACTATATTATTTCAATGTTAAAATCCATTTTAAAGTTTCGTCCCGATTCACCCCTGCCTCCATATTCACCCCGTTACAGGTACTTAAAATTAACTGGCGAAAATTCACACGGTTATAAGATATCATTAATAGATCCTACCACGTGCGTGCTTTCGCTACAATTGACTAAAGTTTAGGTATTTTTTTACTGAATTATGTTCTACTAATGACGGGTGTGTAACTTGCGCTTGCCGCGCTCAGTCCATGGATAGGTGACTGTTCGTTACAAATGGAGGCCCCTCCGTGCCTCGGAGAGCATGTTATACCGTCGCTTCCGGGTGTCATACGAATACCTATGACAGTCGATACGGGTAGTCAGAAGCAAGAAAGTCTGATAACCAGTCTAACCTTAGGATATCGGCATTGCCCAGTAACTGGGTTACTGGGAGGTGTGATGGCAGTCGGTCCGTGTAAAATACTGGTATTCAGCCGCATCTGGTTAGACTGGAAGCTGACCCCAACATAGTTGAGAAAAAAGGTTAGGAGGAATATAATGATATGCAGCCCACTTGCAGTTACAAATATTAAACGAAATATGATTCACCAACTGTGACGTTATTACCCCCTTCCCCCTCCGGACTCCAAGTTCGGCAGCTGCGCTTACGCTCTTACCGATGAGGTTAATAAACGATTTTTACACTATGTAACGTGGGTGGCAAATCGGGGCAAAATACTCAATGCAATGACAATAATAGTGTCAAACAAAACATTTTCAAATTGTGTCTAACTGCCAAATTACTTGTTATTTCGGAAACACCGACTATAATTAAAATAATTCTTCAAAAATAAACAATTTAAAAGCGCATTGAATACAATATGATTGCTTATTTTAAGATCACGTACACGTCACGTCAGAGCCCATTCACATCCGTTTTAACGGATCCGTCGGTACTGGATATGTTGTTTTTTTTATTATTTTTTTAAAATTTGAAATGGGTTTGCTCTTGACTCTAGTCTAGGTCAGAGGAGACAGGGACAAAGTCTACGATGGAGTGAGCTTACCCAGAAGAAGCCTGTTAACTCTAACTTTGAAGAGATTCAGGTTGAATGCGTTCGGGAACACAGACGCAGGTAGCAGTGGCGAAGGCTCCATACAACTCGATTCCCATCGGCTTCCCTTTTGAAATATGGCAAATACTAATATCTGTTATTTTCAATTATCATTTAAACAAATAATTATTTACGAAGTTACATTGCAGGTATAACATTTGCTTATGAAGGTAACAATCAAAGAAATAAGTTATAATATATTTTGGGTTTGGTCCGGCTTCCCTTTTACGAAAATTCACCCTTCGTCACTGGCAGGTAGTGAGTTCCACTGTTTTGCAGTGCGCATTATGAAGGATGTTTGGAAGCGCTTAGTGCGAATTGGTGGAATGGCAACTAAGTATGGATGGTAACTTGCAGTGCGTCTAGATGTCCGATGGTAGAACGGGGCCGGTGGGATGAGGTTGTGGAGTTCTTGAGCACACTCTCCGAAGTACAGTCTATAGAAGACCGACAAGCAGGCAACCTTGCGGCGATGAGCCAAGCTGTGAAGCTTGGCATCCACCAGTTTTTCGTCGCCAATGAGCCTCTGTTTACATCTGTACCGACGGATCAGTTAAACTAATGGCAACTGCGTCGCATCTGACAGGCAGGATACGATAAAAATAACGGATCCAATATTTTTTACTGGATTCGGAATACTGTCGTGTATGTGAACTCGCTCATTCAACTACAGGCGCCATCCCCAAAATAAAAACGGATCCGCTAAAACGGGTCCTGTAAACAGTTTCTGTGTGAACTAGCTGTCACTTGAAACGGGGAATAACATAACATCACGCCTGTATTCCCCGAAGGGTTGGGCAGAGGTATATCCTACCCTCATTTTGCCGTTATGTTTAAGTCCCATGTAATAGGGGACGAGCTTATAACCATCAACCGGGCACAAATCCAAACTCCGGGCTACTACTGAGGAATACCACACGGAAAAACTCAACAACACTTTGTCCGACCTGGGGATCGAACCCAAGACCTCACGATCGGCAGTCGCGCTTGCCACCACTACACCGAACAAGGACGTAGTGGTGGCAAGTAAAAAGTGACGCAGTAAACGTGGGATGCAGAGCTAAAAGACTAAGCAATGCGGCGCTAGTGACCAAGCTCCAGCCATTGCCGGAATGTTGCTTCCTTGTAGCTCTTCAACAAATTGTATGCGCGGGAGATACATGAACTGATCCCACCATCTCCCTTCTACCATCGGACTACCAGGCCTGATTACCATGTACACTTGACATCCCAATATGTCATACACAGCGCTTCTGATCCATCGTTATGCGCACAGCCAGTGTGGAACTCACTGCCAGTGCCTGTATTTCTCGTTCTGCCTAGCCATTTCACAAAGTTGGGTTCAGCTTCCACTCTAACCAGATGCGGCTGAATACCAGTATTTTACACGGAGCGACTGCCATCAAACCTCCGCAACACAGTTACTACAGGTACTGGGCAATGCCAATATCCCAAAGTTAGACCGGCTATCAAACTTTCGGGCTTCTGACTGCCCGTAACGACTGTTATTTGTATTCGTATGACACCCGGGACCTACGCTGTTTCTGAACAACCTGTAACTAAAGGATGATACTACTAGACCGCGTTGGAATTTTTATAAAGCGGATTATGAATTACTCTATTCTATGTTAGCATTAATTGATTGGACAGATATGTACGAGATGAACGATATGGATGACATTTTGAATTTTTTCTATGACAAACTGAATAACATTTTAGACGCAAGTGTTCCTAGGAAAGCTTTTACGATTAAACAACAATATTCTTACCCCAAATGGTACACGAGCGATATAATAAAAAATATAAAAATTAAAGCAAGACTACATAAAATTTATAAAAAAACAAAATTAAATAGTAATTACGAAAAATATTCAAAATATAGAGCAATAACTAAAAAAATAATAGAAAACGCACTCAAACAGCATGAAAATAATGTTCAATATCAGTTCGCTAAGGACCCTAAGTCATTTTGGCAATATATACGTCACAGAAAAGTACAACTAGTAGACAGGACATTATAAAGGACGGTCAGTATTTGTCAGATGAGGAGTGTGCAGAGCAGTTCGCGACATATTTCGAGTCGGTATACAGTAGTGAGCCGCCACGATTAGACTCAAAAGCGGCATCAGCGGAGGCGGTGAATGCTGGTAGTGCGTGCGTGCAAATTCATAATCTAAGCCTTATGGACGTTAGAAATGCACTCGAGCGCCTCAAGCCCAAGCTCTCTGCGGGCCCGGATGGTATACCAGCGTTTCTTTTTAAAGATTGTGGAAGGATACTCGTGGAGCCATTGCATTATATATTTAATGCCTGTCTTAATTTTTCGAAGTTCCCTGCTCGGTGGAAGATTACGCGAGTCATTCCAGTGCCCAAAGGCAGGGCGGGAACTGACATTAGTGGGTATAGGCCGGTTGCGGTGCTGTCGACGCCGGCAAAGGTGTTCGAGTCTGCCATTCAGCGCTGTATGCAAGAGCAAGTGCGCGGACTTTTATCGGATGCGCAGCACGGATTCCGGCCGGGGCGCAGCACTGCTACCAATCTCCTTGACTTCATGGGATATGTGGTACCGGCGGTAGATGCTGGGGTGCAAGTGGATACAGCTTATTTTGACTTCAAAAAAGCTTTTGACACCGTCGACAATGACATCTTACTGCGGAAGCTAGCAGGGGTCGGGTGTACCCCACATCTGTTGCAGTTCTTCGCCAGTTACATGCAAAACAGACAACAGTATGTAGACTACAACGGATGTGAATCCGAGTTATATTACACTTGGTCTGGTGTAAGTCAGGGCAGCAACTTGGGGCCTTTAGAATTCCTAATAATGATAAACAGTTTACCAGAAGTCGTAAAACATGGTTTTTGTTTATTATTTGCAGATGACCTCAAGTTGCTGCTTGAGATTGAGTCTGAATCTGATTGTAAGCGTCTACAGGAAGATATAGATCGAGTAGTACAATGGAGTCATGAGAACAAACTGTACTTTAACGTATCCAAGTGTTCGTTGATGAGTTACACCCGTGCTCGTGCACCTCTGCTCTATGAGTACGTGGTGGGCGCGGCACCAATGCAACGAGTCACGGAGGTGAAAGACTTGGGTGTTCTTATGGCTCCCGATCTGTCATTCCGTGTGCATGTAACTAAGATCTGTAAGAAAGCGTACAGAAATTTAGGATTTGTACTGCGACAGACACGAAGCTTCACAAACATCACAGCAGTTAGGGTCCTGTATGACACACTAGTCAGGAGTCATCTGGAACATAGTGCGGTCATATGGGCCCCACATGAGGCTAAGTACTCTGTAATGTTAGAGCGCGTCCAAAACAAATTCACGCGCCATTTGTACAGGAAGTTATATGGGGTATATCCGTTTTACCCACTGATGTATCCCACTCTGTTTGTCTTGGGCATGGTTGGCTATAATCAACTGCAGGTCCGAAGGGAGTTTACGCTGGTCGCTTACTTGGTGAGGGTGCTCCGTGGAGTGGAGAGTAATCCGGGAATATTACAGCGCTTAAGTTTGTGTGTGCCGGACCGCTACGTGTGGAGGCGGCGTCGCCCGCCGCTGCTTCTGGCGCCTACAGCCAGGACTAACCTGCTTGCTAAGGCGCTCCTTACCAGAGCTGTCCATATCATCAACGACCTTCAAACTCAGATTGATGTGTTTACAGGTAGTTGGAGTGAATTCGCAAGGGTATTACTATTTATATTATGCTACAAGCAAAATAATAATTAAATATATAAGTAAGTAATATGTTATGTTAGATTAGTTATGTTATATTGTGGTAATTATTTTGTTTATATTAGTAGTGTCTCATTTTATTATTGTAAATATATATTTTAATAGTTAATAAGTTTAGTAAGAACTGGCAATATTTTAATAAAAATTTAGATCGTAACTGTCGCATTAGGGTAAGACCTGTAATGATAGTTTAAGTTTTACAAAAATAAATAAATAAATAAATGATCCAATTCGAGTTTGCTATATTGGCAACACTGTATGTTAGAGAGTAATAGAGAGCTGTCAATAATGGCACGTAATGGAATTGTCAAAAATTTGTTTGAAAACTTTGACACAGCACGTTTACGAAATTAATCGCATAACCACCGCTCAACGTATTAAAAATGTTCAGTTGTCCTATAGAAATAATAATTCTATTAAGACTGTGTATCGACTTTTACGGTAAGATTACAGTCCTACAACGCAACGCAGGAAACTGGATTCCCATCGTGATGAAAGGATTAGCCAATCAGCGTGGATAACTCCACAGATTAATGAGATAACTCGCTGATTGCCCAGTGTGTACCGGACGTATAGTGGCTCCGTAAGTACGTCCCTCGGGGACGCACTTTTCATGCAACCCTAAGTTCCGGGTCGACTCAACTTAGATTGTCATCGATATGCTAAGAAGAAGAAGAACGCAACACAATGAAAAAAATTGAATTTGACGATGGTGCACACGGTTTACTACCTACCCTATCTCCAATACTTCCAATTTTTTCACTACGTTAATAATTGTTTGCTCAGTAGGCCGGACAATAAACGTCCTGTAAAAGTCGAAACAACAGTTTTTATAGAACTTTTATGTTTCACGCATACATTCCAAAACGGCAGGGGCGGCTTTTGGGGGTGGAGAGCAGAGCACCCGCCCGGGGCCTCGCTCTTACACTCGCGTAACAACCTAGGTATCCTTGTGTTTATTAATTTTTGTTTTTCCAATAAATAATTTTAAAACTAAAATTGATTTATTACTTTGCATTTAATCATCATTAAAACTAATTCCACAAAAAAAAGGGCTTCGCAAAGATCTACACGCCCGAAGTCTCGCAATGATTAAGGCGGCCCCTGCCAAACGGGCAAGCAGAGCTGTTAGTTCGCCGATGAAGGCAGCGTAGGTCATATTTGGTAGGTAGGTGGCAAGTCAATGGTCCACGTTTCTGCCACCGACTACCTTTTACCTCCAGACCAGCATTTCGCAGTCGTTTTTGGTATTATATTGCATGTAGGGTGAGTAGGAGGGTCTGGCAGCTTGTCGTGATCAAGACACCTAACGCCATCTATCAGTATACATAAACAACTATTAACAGCGCCACCTAAAATATACACCAACAGATGGCGCCATTAAAAAAATGTATTTGAATGGAAAAATTTATCCCAAAAATCACTCAGGCTAACATTCATATTGCAGTCTTTTTAACATTCCTGAAGGCTTGGTGAAAGGCTAAGGTATAAATTTGTATACTGTCAATATTACTTATTAACTATTTCAATTTATTTGAATCCCCAAATGCTCGTATCGCCAAGATGATATTTTTTTTATTTTGCAAAAGGGTTTTTTATAGCAAGCCTAATCATAATCGAATACTTTCCTAGCCAGTCAACGTATGTTCATCAGTTGCTACAAAAAATCGGTTTGAACGTTTAGAACCAAGGATTCAGTAGTAAATGGAGAGCTCATACGCCTATTTCTTCATGGAATGCCATAGACCTGTGAGGATGAAAAGCAACATCCATTATTTGACGATCACTAACGTACATTGTAAGGCGTTATTAAAATTAAGATCAGTGATTGTCTTATGCAAACGTCTGACGCGCCGTTGGTCCGCTCATAACTCTATTCTCGAAGTAATCTATGATTTCAAACCCACTTCATGCTTGTCTATCTTGAGGTGATCCTATTTCAGTAACTTAGTAATATTATTTCCCAAAACCGTTAAAACATTATTAAATAAGCCATTGTGAAGTAGGTACCTAACTAAGGTTTTGTGAAAGGCAGTAGCATGATTCTGTAGGTTAATTCTGCGACCAAAAATCGTTTACCAACATAGTGATTTGCGTTTGCAAACAATTGGCGCCGATTCTCTTATTCACCAACTAAACTAAAATTAAAGCATTGCTATCTTTTACTAACAGACAGCGCGAGAAAAGGACGGTGATAGATAAGAACTAAGTTAGAGATGTCAAACTAGTTTACGCGTTGAACTTCATTGTTTTTAATCGACACGTTATGACATGTCTTCTAAGTATGGAAATAGTTCAACTATATTTGTCAGCTCTTATTTATATCAGTCTCTTTCTTATTTTAACAGTGACAAAGATGGCAAGTCTAAATTAAGTTTAGTTTGTGTACAACAGAATTAGTACTATTGGCCATGGCCATTTACATAACATCACGCTTGTATTTCCCGAAGGGTTGGGCAGAGGTGTATACAAGGTTAGTCGGAAAGGGAGTACTAAGCCGCGGACCACGTAAAGTATCACTGATGACTATTTTAAAGCAAGTGTTAAAATTTCAAAATTCGATAATTTTTATTTGCATGCAAAAAGATTTTTAATTTAGTTTTATGAATATAAACAAACCTGTTTTAATGATGAATTCAGAAAATTAATTTTCTAATCCCTGACCCCAAATATGATCTTAATTGTAAAAACAGCTGATCATAGATTTTAGCATGTTTTTTTACGAAATCTTTGAAAAGCTATTTCTCTTAAACTATCGAGTTTTGGGGAAAGTTGTAGAACAAAAGTTATCCCTTATTATGGGTACTCTAACACCCTTTCGGCGTAGTACCCCCTTTCTGACAAACCTTGTAGTAACACCATCATGTTTTAAGTCCTATGTAATAGGGGGCGAGCCTATTGCCATCAACAGGGCACAAATCCAAACTCCAGATTGCTACTGAGGAATTCCACACGGATAAACTTAATAACACTGCTAGACCTGGGGATCAAACCCTGGAGCTCACGATCAGCAGTCGCGCTTGCCACCTCTAGACGAACGAGGCAGTTATTGAGCCAGTATTAGTAGGCCTATGTACTATGCGTGCCAAATAAGAATAGCGCTGTCAAGACGCCATTTTGTTTCGCAATACTCGTGAACTTCATTACCAAAGCGTAAGGTGTGCAAAAAAATAAATAAAGAAATCATACTTAGTTTAATTATTTTTAGTTCACTTTTTTTTTTTTTATCATAATCATAATATTTATTTGCATTAAAACATGGTATATCAGATGTTACGATAGTATGTAGTGTGCTACATGTTTTGATAGAAATACATAGCATGCAAACTTAAAATTAGGTAATAAAATAGCGTGAATTTATATTCCGCTCCATGAAGTCTTTTACAGAGTAAAAATTTTGTTCATTTAGCCATTTATATAATTTACGCTTAAAAGCTCTAATATTCAAGGGTTTTAAATCACTAGGTATATTATTATAAATACGGATACACATAGCCAAACAGTTCTTATTATATTTTGTGGATCTAGGTAGGTCATCTAATACAAGTTTGAATGGGTCTCTACGATTTCTTGGGTTCACCTCATTCGCAGTTTTAAATAATGTCCTGTTTTTTGATACAAACATACACACCTCATAAATGTAGAGTGATGGTAATGGTAACAAACCAAGTGTTTTGAATATGGGTTGGCATGATTGATCAGGTCGCAAACCGTAAATCGCCCTAATACACTTTTTTTGTGCTATAAAGGCTTTCTCTTTGTCCGTGCTATTTCCCCATTTATGGTATTTCTAGTCAATTTACGCCAAATTAATTATACAATAATTATATTATTATTACGGCGACATATTATGGTGACCAGTAGCATTTCGTGAAGTTAACTATATATATTGGGTCATTTCTTTAACGAATACTGTTTTCAAATATTATTAATTTATCCAAAATTATCTATTTATGGAATTCAAGAAATAACATTTTTCTTTTCATAGTTTTTTTTTGCTGTCCGTACTAATTTGACAGCTATCGTGTGAAGTTGTTGCAAGCGCGATCCTATTCTTATTTGGCACGCATAGTACAGTAGTGTTTTTACTTGCATTACGTAACATGTTTATTTATTTATTTGTGTCGTTGTTGCCCGTGGCATTACTATGGTCCTATCTGAAAACCAGCGTTGCGACATTTTGTTTTTTTTTAATGTCGCAGCATTATGCTGAGATAGGAGCCCTTTTTGGCCTCGTGCAGGTAGTCTTAATTCTCATCCTTTCTTTTTTTTTGTTTCTGTAACTGCCTGTATGACTTCAGAATATTTTTTTTCTTTCTTTACTTGCTGATATTATAATTATGATGATAATAAATAAAATAAAACACATATTTATATTAATCACCTATATTGAGTTAAAAACATAATTTATTGATGGAATAACATTGCCAGTCCAAAAAATAAATTTTCTGAATCGGCAACACTTTTCATTAAGATGACGACGATCACTATTAACTTAATAACTAGTATTTAGTCCCATCATGTTCACTTTTTGGGGGCAACCATTTCTTCCAAAGCTTTGATTTCGGCTGAAAACAAAAAAAACAACATGGTTAATATGTGAACTTTTTTTTTCCCTGATATTTGACGCTTATGCTTTCTTATTCCGCATCTAAAGAGCTCAGCAGTGGCCTGCTATACGCGGAGGTGATTGATTCATGCAACTTAATTCCCGGCACAAGCTACTACGAAACTTGTTATTCTGAGAACGAATTCTAGCTAATTTAGAGTTGTAGATTACGAATCTGAGAAAAATTTTCAGATTTATATCGCCATCCGCACAATCGTTCGACACTGGGCACATCCACAAAGTATGTAAAACTGATGAAATAAACGCGATCTTGTAACCCGAACAATTGTATTGGACAGGCGCGAAAGGGGTATGCTTGTCCCACGCCAGAGAAACAATCTGCCTCATAATAGAGCATTGAAAAATGGACTTCAAATTGTACTCCATACAGTATGATATCTGGAAATATTCATGGCAAGCAAGTTGATGAGAATATTTAGGGCCAGTCAACTGAGATAGTCGCTAATCTAAAATACCGCCAGGAAGGTCGCATGACGAATGCTCCTTTTCCCATGCAGTCCCAAAAATTCTATAAGTGAGATTATTCATTTGGGCACTCCATTGATTGTCTACTCTGTGGCAAGTACCATGTATTAATGATCATAGACTTGAGTGTTACTCTATTACTTTATACCTGTAATAAAGGCACGAGTATAATTTCTCGAAGCAAGACTTGTTCTGTCTTTGTCTTTCTCTATGATGAAAACAGAGATAGCATGAGACTTGCTTTGAGAAACTATCTCCATGTAAATGAGCCTTTAAAGCCTGTTGTGTTTATTACACTTATGCGATGGCAAACAACATTTCAACCTGCATCACATTTATTTTCTGTGTAAGATTCTAACTTCCTCGCACCAAACGCGGGGAGCGAACGTGGTGTGTCATCAACACCCCGCGTTTTTAGTATTCAAGGAATTACTGTGAAGGATGTCCCATGAAATGCCAGCAACGGGCGCTAGCTGATAGTGAGCGGGGCATGTCGTTGGCCAGCAGCGTTAGTAGGGAAGCATGTGAAACCAAATGCGAGCACGGGCTTGACGTAGACCCGACCTGCTGGCTTTCTCCACAGGGTGTGGCAAGCTGTTTTCAAAGATGAGATATCCACACTAATGATATCAGTAATAAAAAGTGTTCCGTACCGGCTGCTGCGATCGCCTTCTCCTTCTTTAGCTTCTCGTCCCGGACAATCTTCTCTTTGGCCTCAATCTCACGGAGCTTGGTCTCCTTCTTGGAGAGCCTGTTCTGGTGGAAGGCTCCGTATAGGATGCCCGTGGCCAAGAACGACCAGCGGCCGAACTGGAATGTGAATTGTAAGGTTGATATTATTATTTTATTTTATAGAGATATAAAATGGTTTGTTTAAGTTAACGATTTGGTTCTTTGCTTCTTTATTTTTTTTTTAAACGTTGTCCCCCACACTAGGATTTCTCCTGTATCGTGAGTGCGTTTACAGACGCAAATCTTCACATACACAAATGCCCAGACCTGGAAAAACTATTATTAGGCCATGCAAATATTTGATCCATGCAAGAATCAAACCCATAACCCATAGCGCAGAAGCCAATCACTCAGCCACTGCACCAAACGTGTCGCCGCGTCGATTCGAAGATTTTAAGATATAAGTTAATAAAGCATATTTTGCAGGAATGATTGAGGTATGGCATTGCTGTGATATGAATAAATAGTTATTCATAAATGTTCAATAACCCTCACTACACACACTGGCTGAATTATAAGACTTTAGGAACATCAAAAAAAGTTCTTGATGGTATGTGTAGTCTGCCAACATGTACCAGGCCAATGTGGTGGACTAAGGCCTATACTCTTCTCATTCTTACACGAGGCCCACGCCCAGTAATGGGCTGATGATGCTAGGAAACTACCAAATATTCAAAGTGCAAGGTTACATGGTAAATGTATTATTATTTAACACAACACTGTCGATAACAGTTGAAAAATAAGGATTAACAACCTCTTTGTAAGAAAAGTATTTTTAAATACGAATATCGCTTCAAATTTGGAATTTTAGTTCGAAAACACTGTTACATAATGGTAGTTTTTTGTATCATATATTTTTTTATAATTAATAATTTATTACCTTGATGAGTGGTGAGACTCGTACTGGGGGTCCAAAGGGAAGGCCAGACATTTTGAATTATATGTATTTGGGACAGTAAAATCCAAGTAGGATTTATTGAAAAATCCCAAGATTTTTCTTTGCTGTAGAGGTTATAACTGGGGTGGGGTTGCCACACTAGAAATTTAAAGATAAAAATATCTGTCAAAAGATATATTTTAATTTAATGGAATCTAAATAATTATTTTAATATATCTTCCTTATAACTCGGTTGTATGAAGATATAGTATCACACAAGTAAACACCTAAATTGTTTTATTTTTTTGTTGTTGTTAGAAATAAAACGTCTTTTGACAGTTTCCAGTTTAATTATGTGAGTATAAATTATGGATTTTATATATATCTCTTGCTTGGTGGCATACTGTAATTTACGGAAATAATAATAATTTATTGTTTTTTTTATCATATATAAATTATATGCCTATATATCATATAGGCATTAAGTCCGCCTCTGTATAAAATTTTTGTTTGTGCGAAAGTATAAATAAATAAATAAATAAATAAATATGAATATGCCCTGCATTTGTGATCTACCCGGTTTATTATTCCAAATCGTAGCAATAATATAACGCAACTTTGACACTTGACTGACTTGACAGTCCACGAACGAATCACTCAATTAAATCAATCAGTCTTCAAAATGGCGTTAATCATGCCGTTTGTGTCCGTCGCTATATCTATATTGTACACGCCGTTGTTACTTTTAATACTGTGCATAATATTCCTTGCTTCAATTGGAAAATCTTTGGGCGTCAGGAGGTTGTATGTGAACATTCTGCTGAAACTTTTCGAGGTATGTAAATATTTTTATTATAAAAAAAAAATAAACGTTTTTTTTTACGACAACGACAACAAGTCTACACGTGAGGACAATAAAGAAAAAAAAACTTTATTTATTTTTTCTCATGACGATCTATTGAACTAAATAAATTTTCTTATTGTAGGTTACTGTCTTGTGTGCTATATTTCACATTATGACTCACCTACGTAGTTGCTTACTGTTTTATCTGTGATATTATAACAGATAACAGGTTTATTTCGTTAATTATCTCTTAAAAATTTACTATTTCGATATTCTAAGCTTAAAATCCAACCGGATTTAGTTTAATTTAACGACAGCCGGCTGATAAACACTTGAAAGTTAATGGCCATGCGTGCGGCTGAAATTGAAGACTAAACATTGTGTCCGGTGTTTGCGAAGGTCAAACGCAGTCGCTCCGTGTAAATTATCCACGTAAAACCGTGTCTGGTTTGACTGTAAAACTTAAATAACATACTTCACTGAAAAATCGTTGAAATGACGACGTCTCGGTGTCGTATAATATATTATAGTAACCTTCTGTTCGTCAAATGACCACGTAACGTAACATCACGCCAGTATTCCCCGAGGGGTTGGGCAGAGGTGTATAGTAACACCCTCATTTCGCCGTTATGTTTAAAGTCCCATGTAATAGGGGCCAACCTTTTGCCATCAACCATCCACATGGAAAAACCCAATAACACTACCTGACCTGGAGATTGTACCCAAGACCTCAAGATCAGCAGTCATGCTTAGCACCATTAGACACCAACTACACCACTAACTACCAACCTCATTGGTAATAAAGTCCTTAAAATCTCATATTATGCTTAAAGATAATATATGCGGAAAATGCCGGCGTCACCTAGTAAAAAAAACATTACATTGACATGTAAAAGTGTCTGCTGTAGTAGATTTATGTACAGAAATAAAAATCATTTATCATTTTATAAAAAATTATGGACGGTTAACAGATTCTTAGAAGTAAAGTGAATGTTTTTTATTTATTTAAACTTCATGGACGTTGGATGTACCCAAGGGGAACTAAATGCAATTGGCATTCTTTACCAGTCTTTGGGTCAAAAATTAAACACTGAAAATGGCCTTATACGATATTTTTAATGGCTGAACTAGTGTTCCTTGGCTAGAAAATTCCTAATTCTTTATTTAGCAGTCCTACAAGTCATTGTAAGCATCCATAAGATGATAAAAATATAAGGCTGCTTCAAAAGCACTGTCTATGGTCCGTAACCATGGTGCATTCATAATAACAATATAGTCTGTGGTGCAGTTCACCCATACCTCTTATAATATAAATTTTATAATCTTCATCTTTTCATGTGGTTAGTGACTAACCCGGTGTCAGAGTTTATATGCCGCCCATGGGCCCCTGAATTGTCTTCACATGCCGTTGAGAAATATCTCTCAGACACCGGTTTCGTCACAATGTTTTCGTTCACCATTTTTTAAAGTGATAATTATACAATACGCATATGAATTCGAGAAGTCAGAGGTGCGTGCCTTGGGTTCAAACTCGAGACCTATGACTTGGCAATCCAACGGTCACATCAGTAGGCTATCACTGCTTTTTACACTGCAATTTTATAATTATTAAATTGTATTATGCAGGGTGACAGGGAAATTTGACGTATTCCTTGAAAGGGGTTAAAGTAGAGGTCATTAGCAACAAATTAAGTACAGTTAACTAGGGATCAAAACTGCATGATTACTGAGCTGTGTCGGTTATTTGATTTCTTTGAAATTTTCTGACTGGTTACCATAAATAATCTTTACATAGTACAAAACAAAGTCGCTCCTGCTGTCTGTACGCTTAGATCTTTTAAACTACGAAACGGATCTTAATGCAGTTTTCAGCAATAGATAGAGTGATTCAAGAGGAAGGTTTATATGCCCCACATTAGTATCTACATTGCACCCGTGCGAAGCCGGGGTGGGTCGCAAGTTAATTATAAAAAGACTACTTACTCTACTTCCAATCCCTTTCAAGGAATAGGTCGAATTTCCCTGTCACCTTGTATACATAACTAGCCCATTACTGTCCCACTGCTGGGCACGGGCTTCTTCTCAGAGTGGCATTAGTCCATCACGCTGGCCTGGTGCGGGTTGACAGACTACACACACCATCAAGAACTTTATGGAGCCCTCAGGTGTACAGGTTTCCTCACAATGTATTTCCTTCGACGTTAACGCAAGTGATAAAAAAATTTTGATCCGCACATGAATTTGAAAAGTCAGAGGTACGGGCCGGGTTTGAAACAGTCCACTAAATTTATGTTTTGGCGTTTTTATTCTGGCCAAGCGCTGAACATAATGGTATCCATCGGTCTACCATTCATGACATTGGCAGAATAGTCGATAACTTTGAGTCAGTTGTTAAAGGAAGAAAAAAAAAACAATTTAAATATTTTCCCGGACAAATCTTGCTTTCATTTTCATTGTCTACTTAAACTGGTCTTCTAGCAGTGATAGCCTAGTGGTGTGACCGTCGGACTGCCAAGTCATAGGTCTTGATTTCGAACCCAAGGCACACAACTCTGACTTTTCGGATTCATGTGCGTATTGTATAATTATCACTTGCTTAAAAACGTCATGAGGAAACCGGCATGCCTGAGAGATATTTCTCGACGTCGTGTGAAGCCTAGTCAGATGCCCATGGGCGGCATAAACTCTGACACCAGGTTAGTCACTAACCACACGACAAGAAGAAGACTGGTCTTCTGTCTTGCCCATGCAGTCGTAGCCTGCATGATTCTCAATATGATCTAGTTCGAAGTACACACATTACTCTTTGCCCTTCTAATTAGGTTAATAGCTTCAATTAGAATGTTATCAACATACTTAATACTGATAAAATATTAGTAAAGAAATAGTTATGATCATTAACAATATGAGACATTGAGAGGGAACGTAGGGAGCTGGCAGTCCGATGTAACATGTTGTCTCTGAGGTTTCCACGCTGTAGCAAGGCAGTCAAAATAACACTTATTAAAGCTTATTGCCAAGTGTTTTACACGTGCAGCCTGTGGACCAACTATACTCAGCTATCAGAGCCCTACGGGTCCAGTATGATATCGGATTCAGGGTGTTGATGGGGCTGCCCCGTTTCTGCAGTGCATCAGGTATGTTTGCACAAGCACACGTCAATGGCTTCCATGCCATCGTCAGACATAAATCTGCCTCTTTGCTCTGCAGACTGCGGGAAAGCTCCAACTTCATCCTAAAGACCATAGCAGGGAGGTACGATTCTCCTTTGTTAGGTGATGTTGTTCGAAGATGTATTTCGAACAGCAGCCTTGTCAAGTGCTTATTACACTATTCGATTTTTAGGAAATCGGAAGGTGTGGATGAAGTTAGAATAGTTAGATTCCGATTTATTTAGGTAAGTGTAATCGCATCGCTACGATTTAGAGCAGTGTTGCCAGATCGGATTTGTAAATTTACAGCGGTTTGAGTATATACTTACAGTATTTTGGTATAAAAATACAGTATATCATAAAGTTAGGAGCGAAGCGAAGAGCAATAACAAGTATATATAGAAAAGTACATAATGATAAAAAATAAATGTATACATTTTTTTCCCTGAATTTCTCAAAAGTACTATATTTCTGCATTATTTTTAGGAAAATACTATATTTGTTAAGAAAAAAGGTGGCAACCCCAGTCGTCGCTCCAATTTAGAATTCTATTTAGTGTAGTGTGATCACTAGCTTCCAACTTCCTAGTTAGAGTGTTCTTAATTAGATTTCCTAAAAATCGAATAGTGTAATAAGCACTTAACCCATATGGATGTTGCTTATCCGAAATAAGATTATTTTATTTATTTATTAAAAGGGCATCCATACGCGACAATACTCAAGTAGGTCCACTGCAACCTGGGTAGTCAGCCCCGCTACCAACATTGCTGACCTATTCTCTTATAGCTCGTACGAACTCAAAGAATAATACCTTCTTCCTAGCATTTTCCCAACTATGTTGGGGTCAGCTTCCACTCTAACCAGATGCGGCTGAATACCATTATTTTACAAGGAGCGACTGCCTTCAGACCTCCGCAACCCACTAATTGGGCAATGCCGACATCCTAAAGTTAGACCGGTTGTCAGACTTTCGGGCTTCTGACTACCCGTAACTACTGTCATAGGTATTGTTATGACATCCGGGACCGACGATTTAACGTGCTCTCCGAGGCACGGAGGGGTCTCGATGTGGACGAACGGTCACATTCACGGAGTAACCGCGGCAAGCACAGCTTAATCTCGCAAATCGTATGATCGGTGCGATTGTTAATTAGACACGACTGGAAAGAAAAATTATGTTAGTACAATATTAATCTAGCTTCTAAAATAACATCACGCCTGTATTCCCCGAAGGGTTGGGCAGAGGTGTATAGTAACACCGCAAAATAGATAGGTACAGAAGTCAATCTACATACAAGTGCGCTCGAGCAACGCACACATAGACACTGCTCACGGACACGATATCTCGGACTGTTTGGGACTAGAGTGCGAGTGAATGCGAGCGCGAGTGCCATGCGCTTGAGAGAGAAAGATATATAGATAGAGCGACCGCCGAGCGTAGGTATGAAAAGTGAAGTACATACATGTGATTGACTTCTGTACGTATCTGTTTTGTGGTAACACCCTCATTTCGCCGTTATGTTTAATTTCCATGTAACAGATCAAATCCAAACTCCGGGCTGCTACTGAGGAATTCGACACGGAAAAACCCAATAACACTGCCGTACCTGGGCATTGAACTCAGGACCTCGTGATCAGCAGTCGTGCTGGTCACCACTATACCAACGGGGCTGTTCTAGGTTCTACTACTACTAATACTACGGGTGCATGTCAAATTCTTAGTGTTACCTCATTAAATGAGAATCACAGGACCATAGTAATATAAAAACACTAGCGGCCTGTCCCGGCTTCGCACGGGTGGACATTTTCCCCATTTTTGCAACATTTTTCATTTTTGTTCCGCTCCTATTGGTCGTAGCGTGATGTTATATAGCCTATAACCTTCCTCGATAAATGGACTATCCAAAGCAAAAATATTTTTTCAATTCCAACCAGTAGTTCCTGAGATTAGCGCGTTCAAACAAACAAACAAACTCTTCAGCTTTATAATATTAGTATAGATAAAAATAAAAACTTTAATCCACCAACTGATAAACTCAAGACATAGTATAAATATTACAAAAACATTAGTAGGTTTATAAAGCCAATGACTACATAAAGGTCCGGATACATGCAGCGACCTTGCGCAAACAGCTTTTAAGTGCAAAAAATTTGCGCAAACGGTACTGACCATATTAACTTTACTGCACGGTCCATTTTGCCGTCTTAGGCCGGCTGCACATAAGAAAGGAGATCGGATATTTTTGTATGGGCCTTGATCTTAGTGACTGAAGAAGACGTGCTAACCAACGTGAACTTCGCTTCGTCAGAACAAAGTTCAAGCTGATTATGCGCTTGAAGTGTGTGCCTCTCCCTCAGGCCCGTCGTATCCCTTTAGCGCCATGCTTTTATCGTGATGTGTCCTTAGCGTCTATCTATCTCATTTTCACGCATTTAAAAAAGAGATACCACGTGTTTGAACTGTTCTGACTCAGACGCATGCTAATGAACAATATTATAATATAAAGACTTGCTTTATGAATATAAATATTTAAATTTTTATTATTTGACTTCAGCCAATAACTTTTTTCTGCATGGATAGTTTTTTAGTACCCATAGATGAAAAGTATCCTTTTATAATGAGCTTTAAAATAAGATAGGCCACATCATCTGACGTCACTTGGACGGCCCCTCTCCGACTTTCTTTCTGTCTGAAAATTTCTGACGAATGCGCGAAGATGTTCGTTGGCTTTCGTTGGCTAGGTGTGTACACTGCCTCACAAACTATTTTACATAAGGAACTCGCTGTAGTTAATCCCATTGTTGTTGAGTTCATTTAAATACAATGCGTATTATTCTGATTTAATTATATTTTTGTACTTACTAAACATAATAATAAAATTTTAAAACAATTTATATTTTTGGCATAATTTCAAATCATGTCTTGGTCTCATACAATGTGTGAAACTAATTATAGTTCCGACAAACATTTGCATACTCATCTTTAGAAAAACAAAGAAAACATCTCATGATTAGTAAAATTAATTAGTATTTGTAATGAGTAAAACAAAGATACGGAAAAACTACGAGACTGACAGAGATAGCTATCTGCAAGATACACCAATTGGTGTATTTTTAAATCGACACATTCTTTTATATCAGATGAAACTTATCAATTTTCATTTAGACAAATAAATATGACTCGTTGGGATTTTTTTCCCATCCAGTTACACTGTTACTCGTTAGGGTTCCTAATGAGTCACACACAGTGTAACAGTATTCCTCGATAAGAACAAAAACCCAACGCGTCTTACTGTGACTCGATTAGGTGTGACTTGTTGGGTACCCATCATAAGGCTGAGCATCCACCAGAGCTGTGCTAAGCTGTGTAGCGAGGAATGTGTTTTGTAAGCACCAATAGAATCACATCATTTACCTAGCTTCGCTCTGCGCGGCTGTGGTGGATATGGGTTTAGCGGCGCGAGATTTTTGTTCATACAAAACAAGCAAGAAATGCGAGCGAGGGATGTGTTGCGAGGAATGTCTACCAGGAATGTGTACCGCTCCCGCCATACAATCCTCATATTCGAAAAGAGTCCGCTACCTATCCTCGCACCACTTATTTATACACATTAACACATTACGCATTCCTCGCACAGCTCTGGTGTAAAGGGTCACACCGTTTCACATCCTCGCTACACATTTTCGCACTGCACATTTTCCTCGCACAGCTCTGGTGGATGTCCAGCCTAATATACCTACTTCTTTTTGTATATAATACAGTGGCGGCATCTATCACGCCACATGCGAACTATCCTGCATCGCGATATCAGAGTTTGACACGCAGATAGTATATATACAAGTTCCCAACATCAACCGTTGGGCAGTGGCCCGGCAGGCACAAGACTCCGCCTGGTAGGAGGATCCTCCTTTTCGTAGGCGGAACACAATATCTCGTTCCCCTACATTGGTGACCCCGACGTGATCGTCACAGACAATGTTTCCACATTGGTGACGATTACTAACGCAACCTTCGCAGCCTATAAACATCGGCAGCAACATCATTACTCCCCTCTGCTTAACATTCAAGCAAGCAGCAAGTCACACAGCCAGCCAGCATCCTCGGCTTCATCGTGTCACCACTAGCTTGCAGCGAACGCGCAAGCCTGGTCACACCTTCAGCCCTCTTCAGCAACATGGCACAGCACGCTGCAAATTCGACCGGTCAACTAGCAGAGGCACATCTATCCTGGTCGACGCCAGCAGCCAGCCACTTCTCACCGCTCACAGTTCCGACTCACCGTGTACGACGCGGCATCCGGTTCCGACTCACTGGAACCCTCACCTGGCCCTGGCAAGCATCTTAACATGCAACGACTTGCTGACTCATCACTACAATCGACCTCCGGTCTTGGGGGGGAGTGATGTGGCGGCATCTATCACGCCACATGCGAACTATCCTGCATCGCGATATCAGAGTTTGACACGCAGATAGTATATATACAAGTTCCCAACATCAACCGTTGGGCAGTGGCCCGCCAGGCACAAGACTCCGCCTGGTAGGAGGATCCTCCTTTTCGTAGGCGGAACACAATATCTCGTTCCCCTACAATACCATTAGCTACAAGTAGTGTGCCTGAAATATGTGTCTGTAACTGTATCCATGATTCAGGAGAAATCGTAGGTTTAAATTTCAATTAGACGAGAATTAACGCGAGATTAGGAGGAGGATTATAAAAGAAATTATTTTGATATGATAATAATTTTAGCACTTACATAATTTATCAATATTATTTACGTAATCGATAATTCACGATTTAATCTCGAATCTTGATCCCTGCAATAAAATATTCGTTTTATCTTCCGTACGGTATCTTATTTAAAAGCGATTAATAAAAAATAACAAATAATGTAGTTATATATAATAAAAACATTTTTTACAAAAAATTTAAACCGACTTCAAAAAAGAATAAAATAATTACCATATAAAATTAACAGTTTCAGAAGTCGGTGCTGATCCACGCTGAACCAAATTTAAGGCACCGACTTCTGAAACTGTTAATTTTATATGGTAATTATATTATTCTTTTTTGAAGTCGGTTTAAATTTTTTGTAAAAAATGTTTTTATTATATATTGGGATATATAGCACGCCGAAAAGCTATATGTTAGGCTGGATTAAGTGCTACATGGACTCTCTGTATGAACGATCCTCGTCCGAAGCTATCGTATAGAAGATCCACAAGCATTGCACTACTAAACGCAATAGTTGATTTCTATACGATAGCTCCCGATGACGGTCGTCCGCACGGACCGTCCGTGTAGCACTAAATCCAGCCTTAAGGGTTCTAAGTGCTAAGAATCGCGCGTAGAATTCCTTTCTGTATTTCCGTTACTTTCGGGAATTCTCGTTATCTCAACGTTTTCTTCGTAACGATAATAAAAACCGAATATCCCGATTACCGGTTAGCTGTTAAATTTTTTGTGAGAATTACGCTGTGTTCACACGTGCGCGAATTTTGCGCAATTTTTGGCGAAAGGCTGCCCGGACGCGATCAGCACACGTTGAAATCGTGTCATATAAACCTGCTCTTAGAGGGAGGTTACACGTTCATTCTAGCGTCAGTTCAGTCCATGAATTTCGTCACGCGATGATACTGACGACAGACTGATAGGGTATAAGTTAGACGTTCATTCTGGCATCAGTCTGGTGTAGATTGACACATTTAAATCCGTCAGTCTGGAACATCAGTTTAGAAGTCAACGCCTTACACAATCAATCTGACATCAATCTGGGACTGAATTGACGTCAGAATGAGCGTGTAACCCTTGTCTTGTCTGTAAGCGATTATCTAAGGGAAGTCAGTGTTGAAGTGGGAAACTAATGTATGTTTTGCTCATTTACAGATATTTGCTCCGAGTCTGGTTGTTTGTGTATGTGAGTTGTGTGTGTAATGGGCGTTATGGCACCCACGACACATGTCAATTTAAAGCTATGAGTGAAGTGTGTTTGTTTACTGTCTTTTGCTTGCGACTTATTTGGCATGCTCTATATCTCTGATTTCTTAAACGTCATGTTCCATTGCTTGGAAATCGAGACGCGTTCGAATATGAAGACTGTCACACACGATGCAGATACTATGATGTTTTAACTGCGAGTATCTGCGCATAAAAAAAATATACGATACATTTAGTTTATCAAATTTGTATCGGCAGATATGAGGAGTAAGCGATCAAAAATACCCTTTTTCAGTTTAGCCCATTTTTTTTCACACATCTCACTATATTACTTCAAATAAAATAATTGCATCCATCAAACGGCAACGTTTTTTGAATGAAAAAAAAAATATACAGGCTTTTCCTACAAAAAGTCGCTTATCCATGACTAGAGACAACGAAAATATATTAGAAGATATTCAGATTTTTATGATTTGTAAAAAAAAACTATTATGGAAAAGTGACCTTTTGATCGCCTATAAAATAGAAACGTGACCTTTTGATCGCCTACAAAATGGAAAAGTGATGTTTGATCGCCTACTCCTCAATATTATCTGCACCGTATGTTTTAGTCCATTGATTTCTATGAAGAGCAATATCATATGTGCTCAGATACAGATATCTCATAGTATCTGCATTGTGTGTAAACGCCTTACGGCCGAAACCAATAACCGATCTCAATCCAAAATCTTTGTATTGATGTAGGATTTACATCACCTACATCAGTCCAGAAATTTTGGATTGAGAGTTAGAGCTCTGCCCCATTAGTGCGTTGCATTGCATCGTCGCACGCGACGTTTCAACGGAGCGGCGGACGAGAGACATAGCGAGGGGAGGGTGATGCGCTCTGCTGTCGGAGCTCCGGTGCGACGACGGACAGTGTTCCACTGCTAGAGGTGCGTGCGTCGTCCTCTTGCACTGCGACGTCGTGCGTCGTCGCAACGCAGTTGATCCGTTGCAACGACGCAACGCAACGCACTAATGAGGCATCGCCCTTATTGGTTTCGGCCGTTGTTATTCAAGAGTAGTGTCGCTTACTGTTTAACCCGCGAATTTATATTATGTAAACACATCGACTGTCCCTGTAGTGGATCTCGTGACTAATTAACAACAAGATTTGCGAGGTTTAACTGCGCTCGCCGCGGTTAGTCTGTGAATGGGTGACTGTTCGTTACACACCGAGATCCCTCCGTGCCTCGGAGAGCACGTTAAACTGTCGCTCCCGGGTGTCATACGAATATCTATAACAATCGTTACGGGTAGTCAGAAGCCTGAAAGTCTGACAACCGGTCTAAGCTTAGGATATCAGCATTGCCCAGTAACTGGGTTGCGGAGATCTGATGGCAGTCGCGCCTTGTAAAATACTGGTATTCAGCCGCTTTTAGTCAGACTGGAAGTTGACCCCTAACGTAGGGAAAAGGCTAGGATGAAAGAGACATCGACTGCCTCAGGAGATGAGGCCCAGTTTTATCGGTCGATGGGTTTTCGTGCCCGTGCTAAGATTTCTACCTGAAGTGTTCGCCGCGACTCAACCATGTTTGACTTCCAGTAGGCACCGAGCCAAAATACATCTCGACTGTCCATCGATTTTGCAGTGGATAATGGGTCTTGCAACTCGGTTTTTAGGAATCAAAAGTAGTTACTAACCCCGACCTCTGTACAGTGGCAGTGTTGGGTCAAAACCGTTACAGAAATGAAAGCATATACAAGGTTAGTCGGAAAGGGGGTACTAAGCCGAAAGGATGTTAAAGAACCCATAATAATGGATAACTTTTGTTCTACAACTGTCCCCATAAGTCAAGAGAAATACTGTTCAAAGATTTCATAAAAAATACGCTAAATTCTATCTATCCTGAGCTATAATCAGCTGTGTTTATATTTTAGGTCATATTTATGGTCACGGATTAAAAGCTACATTTTCTGGATTCGTAACTAAAGCAGGGACGAAGTATTTTTGGAAAAACTAAAATAAAAATGATTTTGTATGGTTTTTTTTAACGAATTTTGAAATTTTAATCCTTTTTTTAAAACAACCATCAGTGACACATTAAGTGTCCCGCGGCTTAGTACCCCCTTTCCGACTAACCTTGTATAAATAATCCCTTAATAAAACTTTTTAAGTTAAACGGTTTTATCTCGCAGTGCCCCTGCAGCTTCAAGATTTGAGGATTGAAGGTTGAAATTATTATAAAGTTGTATTGTCATGGGAATTGAATTTGTGTGCGAAGTTTCAGAAGAATCGGTTAAGTGGAGGTAGTTGAAAAATCTGTCGCAAGATTTGATTCAAGCAAACAAATATACGAAGTGAAGATAATTAAATACGTTTAAAAGAGATATATTCTAATGTGTTGATAGCTTGCATTTCTTCTAGATTAGCAACTTAAATAAAAAATAAAAAATGCTTATACTTTGTTAACTCTGTGCCATCGTACTGTTCTCATATCTGTAACTAGCGGACATTTTTCCCGGTTTTGCAACATTTTTCATTTATGCTTCGTTACTATTGGTCGTAGCGTGATGTTATATAGCCTATAACCTTCCTCGATAAATGGACTATCCAACACTAAAAGATTTATTCAATTCCAACCAGTAGTTCCTGAGATTAGCGCGTTCAAACAAACAAACAAACTCATAATAGTAAAACTCATATAGATGAGTGTTAGGCCCAGCGGCCTGAGCGGCTCGTGGCTAATTATCAACCGCGCGGATCATATGATTTCCGAGGTCAAGTTACGCTTGCCGCGGTCAGTCCGTGGATGGGTGACCGTTCGTTACACATCGAGACCCCTCCGTGCCTCGGAGAACACGCTAAACAGTCCTAACCTAACCTAACACAGCCGTTACGGGAAGTCAGAAGCCCGAAAGTCTGACAACCGTTCTAACCGTGCTCAGCAACTGGGTTGCGAAGGTCTGATGGCAGTCGCTCCGTGTAAAATACTGGCAATCAGCCGCATCTGGTTAGACTGGAAGCTGACCCCGACATAGTGGGGAAAAGGCTAGACCCAGCCTTGTTAGGGTGTCTGCCTTCCTCCTTTCTTCTATATCTGACCAGTTGTTACAGCGTGAGGTGTTTAGTAACAATCTAGGCAGTATTAACTTTTGTATTGATAATTATAAGTGGAACTCACCATCATCCTCCTGCCCTTATCCCAACTTATTTGGGGTCGGCGCAGTATGTCTCATATCATACTGCACAAATGTTTCGGCTATATTTTATGACCGGCCGCCTGCCTGACGTCAACCCTCCTTGGGAATGCTTTTGCTGATGGCAAGCACCACCTACGATCTTATTCCATCTCGGGTTTGCGGGTGCTGCATGCTTGTCAATCTTATTGCCGACAACTAAGCAGACTATGTTCTTCTTGGTGGAGTATACTTGATGTCAATATTCTGTATCGCTCCTGTCCCGCTCGTAATCCGTATTCGACATCGTTTACAATAATTCACAATAGTTAACAATTAAACAAATCAAAATTAAAAATACGCGAAAAGAAATTTTATAAATGTCATCTTGATATTTATAAAATTATATTTATACAAGGTTAGTCGGAAAGGGGGTACTAAGCCGAAAGGGTGTTATAGTGCCCATAATAAGGGATAACTTTTGTTCTACAACTTTCCGCAAAACTCGATAGTTTTAGAGAAATAGCTGTTCAAAGATTTCATAAAAAATACTCTAAATTCTATCTATCCTCAGCTATGATCAGCAGTGTTTACATTTTTAGTTCAAATTTGGGGTTACGGATTAGAAACTCCATTTTCTGAATTCGTTAGCCTTCGGCCGGACTGGAAGCGCGGGCGCGGGGCGGGCGCGGTGCGGCGAGTTCAAACAGAGAAGAACTTCATTTGAGTGTCCATAGTGGGCACGCGGGCGCGGGAAGCGGCGCGGGCTACTTGGCGCGGGGAGCGCGCGGGTAGCTCACGCCATAGGTCGTTCATACAAGTGGCCGCAGTGAGAGCGCGGGCGGCAAGCGACAACCCGCGCGGGAGCGGGGGATCTCAAACTAGCTCGAGCTGACCACGCGCGTTGTTGTGATGGCGTCTTCAAAACTAAATGTTGAAGAATTAATAAGTGCTATTCAAGCACTGTGGATGTCGAAACATCGTTTGTTAGTAAGAATTTTACAGTAGAAATAAGTCTTCTTCATCCATATGATATTTTGACAAACACTGGACACGACAACGCTCAGAACGAAGCCACGCTCCACTGCGGACAGGTAAATTGCGCGCGTTCCCGCACCCGCGCCGCTCCCCGCACCGCGCTGCCAGTCTGGCCAAACACTAACTAAAGCAGAGATGAAGAATTTTCGAAAAAAATAAAATAAAAATTATTTTTCATGGAATAAAAATTAATCGAATTTTGAAATTTTAACACTTGCTTTAAAATAGTCATCAGTGATACTTTAAGTGGCCCGCGGCTTAGTACCCCCTTTCCGACTAACCTTGTATAAGTGGAACTAAAATGTCTAATTATGTTGTGATAGCCTTTGAATTAGTTTATCGCTAAGCTTTTACTAATCAACATAAAATTGTTATCTTGAATGGAAAATGTGAGAAAAACACGTGTTTTTAGACACACAGTTAACAGCCTCTAATCGCTGCAAGGTTAGACAGAGGTGTGTTAACTCACATTCGCTAATGACTGTTCGGTCCCATACGATGGGGATATGATCAGCCTGTCTAAGGTACCGTTCTTTAAAATCCTTCCCTCTTGAGGATCATGACCCAAATTGCCTGAAGGGATATGGTCATCCTGTCAAAGTTACCTTTCTTTAGAATCCTTCTCTCTTGAGGATCATGACCCAAATTGGCTGAAGGGATATGGTCATCCTGTCAACGTTACCTTTCTTTAGAATCCTTCCCTCTTGAGGATCATGACCCAAATTGGCTGAAGGGATATGGTCATCCTGTCAAAGTTACCTTTCTTTAGAATCCTTCCCTCTTGAGGATCATGACCCAAATTGGCTGAAGGGATATGGCCATCCTGTCAAAATTACCTTTCTTTAGAATCCTTCCCTCTTGAGGATCATGACCCAAATTGGCTGTACAAGTTTGCGATAGGCAATCATATCTTGCGGACATCAGCCGCGTAGATAACCAAAGTACCGAACTGGTGCCCTAGAATAACCTAGGACACCCAATTGCTGAAGCAATTGATTGCAATTATTAGCTGAAGTGGCAGTTGGGGTGGGGGGAGGGGGACATAGCTCATTACTCGTAGAACTGATGACGATGGCCGTTGGAGGCAGAAAGGTTCTCGAGTGGAGACCACGCACCGGAAAATGGGACTGCCTCCAGCTAGACTGCAGTCTGACAGTCTGCTAATTTTAAATGACATTAAATTGTCATCACACCGAAACCCTATTGAGATTCCATTACGATTGTGACAGATTAAGATTACGTATTCTGCTAAAACTCTTTTCTTTTGAAGTAATAGTTCAATGACAGTTCAAGGGAGAGTCAGTGGAAAGCCACTGGTCTAAAATAACCAGCGGAACACCAAATGTCTAAAATAAAATACTCTGCCGAAGCGTTTGTAGATTAGCAGACTTGGGTCCCTGGTGAAGGTTACTGGGAGTCGTTGGATGCAGGCGACATGTAACTGTCCGTTGTGGGAATCTATGGGGAGAACTTTGATCAACAGTGGACGTCTTTCAGCTGATATGATGATGACCAATTATTGACCCAGTGAATCTAGCGGTCATTTCTATATCTGCCAATCTAGCCATCGTGCTCTGATCGACCAATACTTCAAGCCGTCTTCGACCATTCAATACCACGCGACTGTCATTCATATAATTAGTATTATTAATTATAAGTTATAACCATTTTTCGTAACATTCTTGATATTATCGAAGTCATTAGCGTGACCGAATGTTAACTATGTGAACTGAAGTAATTTCTAATTAATAATAGAGCTTTGCTTACAAAATTTTGTAAACAATTTGGCAGTAAAATTTTTAGTGCAAGATTTTTTTGCGCAAAGTATATTTTTGCGCAAAATTATTTTTTCTTTGTTTTTGTGTTGCTAGTTCGCTTTGCTTTTTAATAGTGCTCTCATTTGTTAATCAGGACCTCGCTACCTTTGCCTTAATTATGCAGTTTGGTTACAGAACGGTCTTGGCCTAGGCGTATACGGATGCGCAAGTCGGCAGGCAACACAGTTTTACTATCCATACAGTTGAACAACGCCTTTGATGTCGGGGATGTCACCGCCCGTGTAGATGATGTCAACTGTATGGATTGTAAAAACTGTGTTGTCTGCACGACCTGCATTAAAGATAGAATGCTAAGTCTAGACGTAAATGGAGGCATTTACGTCTAGACTTAGCATTCTATCTTTAATGACATCGTACAGCTATTTTTCTGACTGTAACAGTTTGTAAAAGTCACACCAAATATATGACAGATAGATACATGGTAGATTCCCCAGAGCTACACAATACCTTGTGTACACTTTATGTACCTGATAACTACCTGCGTCATAGGCCTACTCGACGACACCGACTGTTCGCCAAAACCCATTGCCGCACTGTGTCGCGCGCGCAATCCCCGTTGTGTCGCATGCATAGTGCTATAAACTCTTTAATGGAGACTGTCCCGGAATGTGACATTTTTAATGACACACTCAGGGTGATCATGTAAAATTGTCTTATATTTTGTGAAAGTTATGTTTGTTAGGTAAATAAGTTATATGTTGTTATCACTTTACTCGATTATTTTTTCTCTCTTCTTAAAGTTGTTTTTAAGTATGTTTGATCTCTGACTTGTTATTTGTTTTTGAATTATGTTAATTATGTTTAGTGTTACCAGTTAATTACTGTTATTGGCGCAAGCCGTTGTAATTAATTATGAATAAGTAAATAAGTAAATGACGACACAGGCTAAACCTGAAAAGTGAAAATATGGAGTCAGATGCGTCATGTAGTACATAATTATGATAACTACATCTAATATAAAGAACTTCAAAGCCTCCTGCTAATATAGTCGACTAAAATTAACATTAGGTAAATCAAAGAATATTGCTATTTTTTTACCGACTTCCAAAAAAGGAGGAGGTTCTCAATTCGACTGTATGTAATTTTTTTTTGTATGTTTGTTCCGCGATATCTTTGCTAATTGTGAACCGATTTTAATGATTCTTTTTTTGTTTGAAAGAGTATTTTTTCGAAGTGGTCCCATTTAAATTTGATGAGGATCTGCTGATGAACTTCGGAGATAGACAATTTCAAGTCGGTTTTATTTTTGTTAAATAGTTATTTACAATTTTACATACCATCACGCCTGTATTCCCCGAAGAGTTGGGCAGAGATGTTCAGTAACACCCTCATTTCGCCGTTATGTTTAAGTCCCATGTAATAGGGGGCGAGCCTATTGCCACCAATCGGGCACAAACCCAAACTCCGGGCTGCTACTGAGGAATATCACACGAAAAAACCCAATAACACTGCCTGACCTGGGGATCGAACTCAGGAACTCACGATCAGCAGTCGCGCTTGCCACCACTAGAGCAAACGAGACAAATTTTAAAATTTTCCTCGCTATTTTAAACAGTATTCAAAAACTGCCGACCGATGCGTGTGCACATACATTTAATTTCCTTCTTTGATCTATCGCCATTTTCTTCTCTATTAAACTACTGAATTGATCTAAGATCACGCAAGTCTGCACGTGATTTCGATTACTTAACCTTTGGTACTTTGATACCGCATTCGTTAGCGACATGTTTTTCCTAATCTAGGTCTGATTGCGTTTATGTTGCATTGCCTTATTAGCGTCCACGCCCAGTAGCAAGTAATTACGAATCTAAATGGGTCGGTCCCGTTGTATATATCGCCTACCTTTCCCCATCTATGTTGAGGTCAGCTTCCAGTCTAACCAAATGCGGCTGAATACCAGTATTTTACACGGATCGACTGCCAACAGAGCTCCGCAAGCCAGTTACTGGGCAATGCCGATATCCTAAAGTTAGGCCAGTTGTCAGACTTCCGGGCTTCTGACTACCCGTAACGACTGTCATAGGTATTGGTATGACGCTGGACCAACTGTAAACGCACTCTCTAAGACACGGAGGGGTCACGATGTGACTAACCCAATATTACCCATCCTCGGAATGACCGCGGGGAGTGCAGCTTAACTTTGCAAATCGTACCTATGATCCACACAGTTGATAATTAGCAACGAGGTTAGTTTTAGAATTTAGTTGAATTAAAATTTCCATACTCTAGACGACACGACGGAACGTGTGGACTAAAAACACGGTGAGGTTCAAGGCGTAAACTAGTTTGACATCTCTAACTTAGTTGTTATCTATCACCGTCCTTATTTCACGCTATATGTTAGTAAAAGATAGCAATTCTTTAATTTTAGTTTAGTTGGTAAATAAGAGAATCGCCAGTAGCTTTGTCTGTGCTGAACAGAAAACGATTAAACATCAGTAAATGACAGTTCGCAGTAGGTATACAGTTGGAATTGTTTTCAATTATAAATTTGCAATGTGTGCACACCCTAACTATCCATTTGTTTGTGCAATGATCGCCGACAAATATTTATTAGCAACAAGATAAAATAATATTTATATAACTTATCAGACAATTACCCGCTAAGTATGCAATATGTTTGTTAATATTGATAAAGATGAGTGTATGGAAAAATAATTAAATGGGGCTGATGGACTTAGGGCCGACCCACATCTGACGGAAGATAAGTCGTCGATCTTCCGCCGGTACACATAATTCCATACAAACATCTCACACCGTACACATTTGAACGAAGATGCGGTAAAGCGCCTACACACGGCCCTAAAATCAGAGGCAATATCAGGGGAGTGGTGGGGAGCGCCCTAGATCGCTTCGTTGATCGCCTCGTGTGTAGGCAAATCGTAATCAGTATTATTATTACCCCTAACTCAGAAATCGGTTCGGGCGAGCTCACGATTTAGGGCCGACCATCGTCTAGGGAGCGTTGTCAGTGCGTGTGTAGCGAAATCGGGACCGATTTCCCCGCAGTGCGCGTGTTCATCAGTGTTCATCAATCACCTCTTAACCCAGGTCTTCCTCTTTTGTCTCTATTTTGGTCGCACCATAGCAAGTGCCAGAGCGATGCCTATTTTTTGATGTTTTGAGAGTGTAGGCGGCATCTTGGATCGACGAGCGCTTTGCTGCACGGTGGGTTACGTACTAACTGGCAGGGACGTGTGTAGAGTAGTAGCCGATTTCATCCCCGCCATCACTTTCCCGATTTTGCCTCTGATATTAGGGACGTGTGTAGACGCTTTTACTAAAATTCCTTGAGTAAATTACGCGACGGAAGATTGCCGCAAGCTTACATGTGCAAATTAGAATTTGCGCAAATAAGAGTGAATGTGTAGTCGCTCCGTAATGCAAAGTGGGATCAGCTGATGATCAGAGATCGGATAATCGGATGTTGCCTAAAGTTCAGGTGTTGGCTAATATGGAATGCACTTTTGTATCGAAAAAATCCCGCAATTCCGGGATCGTCAAACTTAGTGTTCTGTAGAATGGAATCATATTTACCTAGAATTGGATGCATAATTATTTATTTACATACCTAAAGTTGTACCTTTTTACAAGCTTTTATTTTTTAAACTAATAGGTACAGACATGCACTTTCTTACACCCTACATACACATATATTTGAATCGGGGGTTAAAAATGAACTTTTAAGCACTTACGAGTATATACATTGATTAGTTATGTAATCCCGTGTATACATTGATTAGTAATGTAATCCCGTGATACCGGTTTTTTTTTCTAATAAATTCTTTTCAGAAGCCGTTTCCATACTTTTGTAGCGAAAAATTAACTTTAGGAAAATATGCATCCGATTATCCGATCTCTACTGATGATGCATTGTTTTTATATCTTTTAATATTTAATCAATGTATAAAGGAAACTGTATCAATTTTACATTTCATTAATTTTGATAACCTCGCGCCTCAAACGTGACTGTCACGAGTCAAAACCTGAGTATGTAGGTACGAATGTTTTGACGATCCGGTGAACTTTGTACTATTTATCTTTTCCTAATTTTCTTTTTTCTTATACCACCCCAGTAAAATGGCGAAAAATGAAAAAAAATACTGTCGAGCCATTTTCGAGTTTTTGCGAGACAAACACCCATATTCTAAGACGTTCCTCCAAAACTTACTCGACTCGACTTCACCTCGACTCACTACCAAGTTGACATAAACGTCCTCGACTCGAGATTTGTCCTCAGTCGAGGTAAGGAATCATCTGTCAAACTCAAGGCACCTCGGAACCTACCTTAAGGAAGGAAGTGTCAAAATTCGTAAGTAACAAAAATGAATTTTGAAGACTTTATCGAATAATTATGCTTACGATAATCCTTACAACTATTTATCGTGGCGTTATTTGCGCGATGCAGATAATTCAAATTATGACGTAATGACTCCGTCGAGGAACCTCAAAGTTCACTTGAAATTGCGACTAAGAATACAATTTTGAAGGTGTTTTCGAGGCAGTCCTGAGTCGAGTAAGTTTTGGAGGAACGTCTTAGAATATGGGTTTAACACGCGTCAATTGATTTTTGAGGAACATAGCATCCACGCGATGATTTAACTAACCGACAAGGCTTTGCAAAAACACAGGTAACTGGATTAACTCAGTCTCACTGCCTCGTTGGTCTAGTGGTGGCAAGTGCGGCTGCTGATCGTGAGGTCCTAAGTTCGATCCCCAGGTCGGGCAAAGTGTTATTGGGTTATTCTGTATGGAATTTCTCAGTAGCAGTCCGGAGTTTGGATTTGTGCCCGGTTGATGGCAATAGGCTCACCCCCTATGACATGGGACTTAAACCTAACGACGAAATGGGTGTAACTATACCCTCTGCCCAACCCTTCGGGGAATACAGGCGTGATGTTGTTGTATATGTTATGTTCTTCTATCGTCAACTTTAATAATAGTTCATGCTGTGATAAAAAGATCTATACATTTTTTTTCTGCATAGCCTTTTCCCAACTATGTTGGGTCAACTTCCAGTCTAACTAGATTCGGCTGAATACCAGTATTTTACATTGAGCAATGTCGATATCCTAAGGTTAGACGGTTGTCAAACTTTCGGACTTCTGACTTCCCGTAACGACTGTCATAGGTATTCGTATTCTGGGACCGACTCTTTAACGTGCTCTCCGAGGCATGGAAGCGTCTCGATATGTAACGAATGGTCACCCATCTACAGACTGACCGCAGCAAGCGCAGTTAGCCTCTAATTATATGATCCTCACAGTTGTTTAGTCACGAACATTCGAAGTGTTCGTCCGAATTCTTCTTCTTCTCCCAGCCCTTATCCCACACTAGGTGGGGTCGGCACAACATGCATTTCAAAAATCCATGTTGTTAGAGGTTTTGGCTTATTGTTTTATGACCGGCCGCCTGCCTGACTTCAACCCTCCTTGGGAATTCCTTTAATCTAATTTCAACGTAAAAAGTAATACACGTCGTACGATCACAAGTCAACGATGTTTATCAACAAATGACCGTGTAAAAATAACTTCATCAATATTTATGGCCACGCGTTCAAATGTTTTGTTACTCGTGTCGCTCCTGACATAGTCTTGAGTGAAGTAAAAACCGTGATGTTTCAACTGCTTGACATTCGTAATTTAAGAAGACTTACGGGGTGTCCTGCATATGCGACGAACGCGACAAACGCGATCAAGACAACGGCATTCCCTACTAGCGGCCTATGTAGCGAGACGCGACGTAACGCGTATTTGTTCCGCGTCGCGTTTGTTGCTTACGCAGGACACCCCATTGTTACTCGACGAAACTGAGCCTCTCGCTGTCTACTGGATATTTGCATTCCGGAAAATGCGCCGGCGCCGCAACACCGTCTTCCAAATTCCTCATCCAGTTTACCTCTACAGTGGCACATAAATAAACCTTCCAATTTATTGTTCTCCAATTGACAGACCTTTGTAAAGGCTGGTATGCATAATCCAGGTATTTTTTTAAGCAGAAATCTCTCAGTTGTCCTGCCCTTTTCTTTAAAAGTACTGTTTTCGTTTGTGCGGAATGTTTGGTTTTGTTTATGAATTTGACTGTTCTTGTAAACGAAAACTACAAGCTTCCTGCACGTTTTCTGCTTCAGAAAAATACTTGAATAAAGAGCTTTGCCTCATTAGTGCGTTGCGTGGCGTCGTCGCAGCGGCAGCGCTGCGTCGTTTTCCATATATTTTAAATGACATGCCACATTAAAGCGTTGCGTCGTCGCATGCGACGTTTCAACGGATCGGCAGAAGAGAGACGTAGTCGGGGGAGGGTGATGCGCTGCGCTGTCGGAGCTCCGGTGCGACGACGGACAGTGTTCCACTGCTAGAGGGGCAAACGAGACTGACTGAGGTGCGTGCGTCGTCCTCTTGCGCTGCGACATCGTGCGTCGGCGCAACGTAGGTGTGGCATATAATACGTTGATCCATTGCGACGACGCGACGCAACGCACTAATGAGGCATCGCCCTTAGCCTACTGTTCTAAGTTTCGCCAAAACTTTGTCCCACTGTCTTTCGCATTCTGGAGTTGCATAGCAACTGATACCAACAAATAAACTTACTCTATCGCAGTCTATTCGATATAGAGCTCTCCTACAATATGGGATCCTCCGCATCGTGTGTATTTGAGAATCGTCTTCCAGAGTCCTAAGGTAACTTTGGTAACATTGATCAGTTGTCAGACAACTATGATCACGACCAACAAGCCGATCCGACTGTTACATTCACATGACAGTCGCGAGTCCATTGGCTTAACGTCTTTTCCATGATATAAAGAGGTCTCGATGTGTAAACTTGGTTTGTTAGTGTTCTTTGTCATCGTGTGGTGACGATCTACTCTCTAGAACTATAAACTCCTTAGCTCACACTGGGTATAGACGCGTATTGTAAGATTCAACAAAACCAAGCCCGGTCTTGACTGTCCGACTGGCTAGCTACCACCCTCACATTAAAGTCCGGCGCCAACCAGTTTCCTGTATTCCATCGTGTATATGTGAGAGCCAGGGGGGTATAGGGTAGTCCCTCTATATCTTTGCTACTTGGATTCGTGTGCTCCATCTTGGACCCTGTGTGCGCTTACCATCAGGTGAGACTAGGGTCAAAGGTTAAAGAATAATAAAAAAGTAATATTAACGCGGCAACGATGTTTTAGAGGACGCCCTAGAAGGACATACATCGATGTTATTGGTAATGTTCTTCACAAAGGACGGGTGCGTAGTACTCTCAACCGGCGTGCGTGTATGATAAGATGTATGAATGTGGACGAAGCGAAAGGAGTATGTAAGGATTGTAGCGTGTGGCTTTCTATAGTTTCTGCCTACCCCCATGGGAAAAAGGCGTGAGTTTATCTATGTATGTACGCTGCTTTAATTGCGAGGTAACCATCCGTGTTATCGTATCAGAAAACACGAGTTTAGTTTATCAATTTGTAATTATTTATTACATAAACCAGTAAACTACTTAATTTGAACTTTGATCTGCTACACTTTGTACTATTAATAATTTATATAAGTTGTTGGATCGTAAACAAACAAATAGCTGAGCAAATATCAAACATGGACTAAATCTTTACATAGCATGAAACAAAGTCGCTCCCGCTGTCTGTACGCTTAGATCTTTTAAACTACTCAACGGATTTTAATGCAGTTTTCAGCAATAGATAGAGTGATTCAAGAGGAAGGTTTATATGCCTCACATTAGTATCTACATTGCACCCGTGCGAAGCCGGGGTGGGTCACTAATTATAATTGACTCCTGTGGTTTTACAATCCACCGTGGGTGTATTTAGAGGTGTCCCGTGGGGATACCCCGTTTTCTAAAGGGTTACGAAGGTCAAAGCCTCATTGCTCCCGTAATACCTATTTCTCTATAGACATTTGGTGTCGAAACAAGTATTTGATGTAAGACATCTAATGCGGGGGTACGGGTGTGAGACTGTTGCGTGGTGACGCTCGCGATGGCAGACCTTCGTAACTCGTCGGCTCACTTCGGTTTGATTCGGCCATTTTATTTTACAAAGTCGGTTTCGATCTTTCACGTCTGCCTAGCGTTCCGCGACGGCTTCATTTTCTTTATACATCCTATCAGTGACCCGCATGCGTAATGAGGGTTATTATGACAGACCGCGCGTAACTAGGTAGCATATTATCGATATTTCACAGGTAGTTAGCACATTCCTATTGTTACTGATGTTTATGACCCGACGACTCAGTTCAAAACGGCCCAACTATAGCGGACTCGCACTGTGTTCCTCTGCAACGACAAGTCGCGAGGGAACTATGTCATAACCACAGTATATTGTTATTAGAAGAATTGAGGGGCACGTGGCTAATTACCAACCGCGCGTATCATATGATTTGCAAGGTTAAGCTGCGCTAACCGCGGTCAATCTGTGGATGGGTGACCATTCGTTACATATCAAGATCCCTCCGTGCCTTGAAGAGCACGTTAAAAATTGGTCCAGCGTCATAGGAATACCTGTGACAGTTGTTACGGGTAGTCAGAAGCCCGAAAGTCTGATAACCGGTCTAACCTTAGGATATCGGCATTGCCCAGTAACTGGGTTACGGAGGTGTGATGGCAGTCGCTACGTGTAAAATACTGGTATTCAGCCGCATCTGGTTAGAATGGAAGCTGACCCCAACATAGTTGGGAAAAGGCCAGGGAGAATGAGTGACTAAGTTCTAAACGGCCCAACTATAGCAGTCTCACATTGTGTTCCTCTGCAACTCCAAGTCACGAAGGAATAATGCCATAACCACCACACCAGCCACACGCATTGGTGTTCACAGTATGTTGTTATTAGAAGTACTGTCAATAAGTAGATGTTTGCGCCAAAGGAGAATGGGCGAAATGTTTAGAAGTTGGTCTACTTCTCCTCTAGCAGTGAGTAACACGTCATTAGAAAGGTCTTTTTAAGCGAAACATTTGGAACTAACACAACTACAGTCAATTGTTAGTATTTTCGAAGTTAATAACACCTTTAAAGTGAAAAATCGTTTATATCTATACTATCTATAACTGCCCTATATATTTTTCATGACAATTCTTTCCATCCAAAGGTTGTCTGGAAGAAATTGCTTTAACCGATAAGACCGCCATTTGTACTGTTCTTAATAATGTGTACTCCTTCTGTTTTTAACCGATTTCCAAAAAGGAGGAGGTTACTATGTTCGTCTGTATGTATTTTTTTTTTTTGTGTATGTTCATCGATATTTTCGCCAATTGTGAACCGATTTTGATGATTCTTTTTTTAATGGATGGGGTATACTTCGAAGTTGGTCCCATTTAAATTTGGTGAAGATCTGATGAAGAACTTCGGAGATAGACAATGGAACTCCTCAATGACGAACAGTACGCATATTGTGATGATGTGATTATGTTACGAGCAGCGTCTTTAGTAGGTCCAACCAAGTTTTAAGGCCACTAAAAAGAAAAAAATAAAAACTTTTTTACAAAAAATTTAAACCGACTTCAAAAAGAATAAAATAATTACCATATAAAATTAACAGTTTCAGAAGTCGGTGCCTTCAATTTGGTTCAGCGTGGATCAGCACCGACTTCTGAAACTGTTAATTTTATATGGTAATTATTTTATTCTTTTTGAAGTCGGTTTAAATTTTTTGTAAAAAAGTTTTTATTTTTATTTCTTTTAGTGTCCAATAAAGTATATCTATCTATCTATCTATCACAATTTTATATTTTTTTGTTACTTATACTAAAGTATCGCAAGAAGTTAAACATAACTGGCGAAACGTGGGTGTATTATACACCTCTGCCTACCTATTCGGGAAATACAGGCGTCAATGTTACGTGTGTTAGTTAGGTGGGTAGGTATCTTAAATAATTATTGTGACAAAGACCCTATGGCCAAACGTGTAAAAAAGATAATAAATAGCAATATTTGAGCGTTAACATAGTTTTTTAATGGTTACATTTAATGAGCTTTAACTAGATAAATACTAATAAGTTGATAGTAGCTGTAATACAAAAGAATGTTCTCTTTGAAATAACCTTTCTATTGATATATCATTCATTACTAGAGGAGGGGGAGCCCAAAAGGCCCATTCTCCTTTTACGCCACAACATTGACGAAGGCAGTGTTTGTGAGTCTTCTAATGGCCTAACCAGTAAATCATATATCACGCGTGCGTGCACAACGTAAAAACCAGGAAGGAACAATAGCGTAACCTTTGACATTATTGCGTTATCAGACTTTGTTGTTTGAACTTCGGTCGCAAATATTTTTCTGTTTCTTCCATATTTTTTTGTTGAGTCACCTTTTTGTACGAAGTCGTCGCTTGTGCACCGACTCGATTAACTCTATGCGTAATGTCTGGTTTATTATTTAAAAAAAATAATGTTTGTGTATGTTTGTCCTCTATGCGTTCCTAAAGGGTCCGTCCATTAATCACGTGATGCTTGAAAGGGGGGGAGGGGGTTAGCAAAAATCACGAAATATCAATATATGGGGGGGGGGGGGGGGGGTGTAGTAAGATATCACGTGTATTTATTTTTTCGTCGAAAAGCGGCGTGTAGTGTGACCTTGACTCGCCGTTGCCAGGCAACGAACGAATATGTTATATTTTTTGCATGATTACAGCATTCCTTTAATATTATTTTTATGCCAGTCAAAAACAACCTGCATCCTTTCTGTCTAGACACTTTTGTTATGGTCCTTAACTTCAGAATAAAATTAGATTATACTTTATACCTGTATTTAAAGATAATATTCTAAAAATTTTAAGATTCTTTGTAGGTACTAAAAAATACACGTGGTTTTGGGTGGGGGCGGGGGGGTTAGTCATAAACCTCATCACGTATCACCAAGGGGGAGGGGGGGGGGGGTTAAAAATGCTAAAAAACATCACGTGATTAATGGACGGCCCCAAACCAGTGCTCACATTGTGATGAATATTTGGTAGGGTCTCCTGAGGACGCCCAAGAGAGTTTTTTGCCCCAGGTAGGTTAGGTAGTTATGAAGATAGGGTAGCTAGATGCGCCGTAGATACTTAGTGCTACCCGTGCAAAGCCGGACCGGGTAAAGCTAGTTTTTAACCGACTTCCAAAATGGAGGAGGTTCTCAATTCGACTTTGTTTTTTTTGTATGTTCGTTCCGCGATATCTTTGCTAATTGTGAACTGATTTTAATTATTCTTTTTTTGTTTGAAAGAGTATTCTTTCGAAGTGGTTGGTTCCATTTAAATTTGGTGAAGATCTGATGAAGAACTTCGGAGATAGACTATTTGAAGTCGGTTTTATTTTTGTTAAAAAGTGATTGTTATTTATAATATCTGTGGTAATACGATTCTGAAAGAAACTGGCGCCCATGATATAATAATATGCTATGCCAGGTGTTCTCTTCCCGTGACAGCTAGATGACGTCATTGGCCCAAGACGACGTCATCGCTGTGGTATGCCACTATGTGTACAAATAAATTACCCGAGCAAAATACATTTTTCATCCCATCTATTCGAAAAGGACGACTTGGTTCTCCTTTAAGTGCACCCAAAGGTGGTGTTTTCTATAAGAAACTTTTAGCGGGCAGTAATGAGTTTTTAATCCTCTTTATAAGTGCCCCGCAATTATCATTGCCGCGCACTTTTTGAATTTGGAACATCTTAGTGTTCAGCGCCAAAGAAATCGAACGCAAATATTGTTTGAATAAAGACTGGCTGGTACGACGGCCCGTAGTCTCGAAAATGTCTCAAATATAAATATAAGTTTTTAGTTTTTTTATTATTAGATATCTATTTAATTTCAATTTAGTTGTTACTCTATGTTTTATTAAATAATAATATTACAATAAAATATGAGGCGCCTTTTATTTTCTCATAGTGGGTGATGAAAAGTAGAGTGTAACACTCGGGTGCTAAATATATTTTTGGCTTGGGCGACGTACTTTGAATCCGTCACTACGTTCAGGATTCTACTCTATAATCCCTCACCTCGCTCTGGATTCAAAAAAGCGCCCTCGCCGTAAAAATATTATTTTGCTCCCATAAGATACAATCTATTATTTTCACTTACTTGCTTCTTAAAGAAGCGGTATTGTACTAGTAATTTTATACAGCTTACTTTTTTAACCCCCCACAAAAAAGAGGGGTGTTATAAGTTTAACCAGCGTATCTGTGTGTTTGTCTGTGGCATCATAGCTTCCAAACGAATGGACCGATTTTGATGCGGTTTTTTCTGTTTGAAAGCTGATGTGATCGAGATGGTTCCTAACTATAATTTAGTAGCGGCTCCGTCCCGGTTTCGCACGGGTGGTCATTTATCCCGTTTTTGCAACATTTTTCATTTATGCTCCACTCCTATTGGTCGTAGCATGATGATATATAGCCTCTAACCTTCCTCGATAATTGGAATATCCAACTCAAAAATATTTTTTCAGTTCCAACCAGTGGTTCCTGAGATTAGCGCGTTCAAACAAACAAACTCTTCAGCTTTATAATATTAGTATAGATGAAGATCGGTTCAGGCGTTTGAAGATCATCAGAAGGCTAGGCAGAACATATAAGTCTCCATTTTAACCAATAACGCTCCGTATATGAAGTAATAGCTTTGTAGCTTCCAAACATTAAGGCTGACTGCACACGAAACACACGACACTGTGTATCAGGAGACACAGAAAACGGTGTACTGTATGCAGTCAGCCTAAAATAATCACACAGGGTGTAAACGAAATTATGTAATTCCTTCAAACCTCGTGATGTACTGCTGACATAGATTACCACTGAACGGGATACGATTGGATTCAATAAAAAAAAAAAAAGTAAACATGTGTTCTTAAAGTGAGGCATTTTAGCGCCCCGAACAAATTGGCGGTTATTTAACTCCCGCCGGTAAAATGCCTCACGTTAAAAACACGTGTTTACTTCTGATAAAAAAAAAAACATTCCAAAATTGTCCCGTGCAGGGTTAATCTATGTCAGCAGTACATCACGAGGTTTTAAGGAATTACATGATTTTGTTTACACCCTGTAGAGTTTGTTTATTTGTCTTCATGAGTGATAAACAAAAACACACTATTATTAATGACAATGCTATAGAAATATGTTCAATGTCATTCTTCACTTGAAATATATTAATCATTTCCATAATAGTATTCTATTATTATTTCAATAGACTCTATTTAATGACGTGGGTTTTTTTCATGTCCTACCTTATGAACTCCTTTTGCCTGACTACAGAATAAAAGTGTGTGTGTGTGTGTGTGAGTGAGTGTAAAACTGTCGTTAACAATGTCAGGGGTATTAGCATAGCGTGTGGAAGTTACTGTGTTTTAGTTGTGTGCGTATTTTTGGGAAATGACTAGATTTATTTTTATTTTACTGATGTATGTATGATTAATTGGTCAACGATCAAGTACTACTAAATTGTATGATTTTTATGGCTCAACAAGCGACCCGCCGCGGCTTCGCGTGTGCAATGTAGATACTAATGTGGGGTATATAAACCTTCCTCTTGAATCACTCTATCTATTGCTGAAAACTGCATTAAAATCCGTTGCGTAGTTTAAAAAATCTAAGCGTACAGACAGCGGGAGAGACTTTGTTTTATACTATGTAAAGATACTCAAACTGCCTCGTTGGTCTAGCGGTGGCAAGCGCGACTGCTGATCGTCAGGTCCTGGGTTCGATCCCCGGGTCGGGCATAGTGTTATTGAGTTTTTGCGTGTGGAATTCCTCAAAAGCAGCCCGGGGTTTGAATTTGTGCCCGGTTGACAGCAATAGGCTCGCCCCCTATTACATACGACTTAAACATAACGGCGAAATGAGGGTGTTATTATACACACCTGCCCAACCCTTCGGGGAATACAGGCGTGATGTTATGTTGCTCAAATGCTACTGATTTTTAAGTTGCTATTAAGTCTCTTGCTCATCATCATCAGCCTGAAGACGTCAACTGCTGAACAAAGGCCTCCCCCTTAGACAGCCACATCGAACGACAATCCGACATTTGCATCCATCGGTTGCCCGTGACTTTCACAATGTCGTCGGTCTACCTTTATCGTGGGGAAATCCTCATGGACTATCCCCCGTCTGGGGAAGACGGGGGGGGGGTGTGCCGGACTCTTACCGGCTAAAACCACCACGGTGTCCCTCCTTCTGACCTAAGGCCGGGGTCGCGGGATTCGCTATTGCATGCACCGCAACCCCGGCTGGTCTTGGTCCACCATTTGCTGGTGGACCTCTCCACTGTAGGGCCCCACCCCACGACCTCCTGAGAGGCGCGGGGGGCACCCCACATCACCGGCGCACCAGAACACATGGTACGCCGTGACCACCCCGGGGACCAAACAAAGTGGGAGGTCTACCTACGCTGCGCTTTCCGATTCGTGGTCGCCACTCAAGAACCTTTCTTCCCCATCGGTTATCGGACAAGCCTGAAGACATGGGTCTTCATCCAGTGTGTGTTGCCAGTGATGACATATGGATCTGAGGCGTGGTCCTTGACTGCTGGCCTTTTGGAGAAACTCAGAGTCACCCAGCGGGCAATGGAGAGAGCTATGCTCGGAGTTTCTTTGCGCGATAAAATCCGGAACGAGGATATTCGCCGAAGAACCAAAGTCACCGACATAGCTGTCAGGGTTTGCAAGCTGAAGTGGCAATGGGCAGGCCACATCGCTCCAGTCTCTTGCTGTCACTATCAAATTTAGACGAAGTGACAGCACAAAATTAAGAGCAACTTACAATTAAGTAGCATTTGATTATTTGGCTATTAGGATATTAAATCGTTTTATAATTGATTGGCGACCTGCTTCGACTTCCAATTACAATTCCAAATTTATTTCCAAAACAGGTATTTGTACATTATTAATGGGTTCTTAATCTATGCATCTATTACTTCATATGGACACCATTCAGTTAGGAGTATAGAGGAATTCCCCTGTATCTCTGTACCTTGGATTTGTGTGCTCCATCTTAGGGAACGTACCCATCTCGTGACACTTTCAGGGGGGGGGGGGATCTTCAAAATTTCACGCTTGGTCACAGGGGCGGGGGGGGGGGGGCTTAGGTTTTCGTCACGTAGTCAATAACCTAACCTCTTGGACAATCTCGCGCTTTTTCGAGCTATATTCAAAGATGGCGCGCAGCGTTTAGCGCTTTTTAAATTCACGGGTGGCATCACTAACGCACATATGAGCAAATTTTTTTTTATCTTTTTGTTTCCAAAACTTTGTTTTAAACCATATTTATGAATTACTACGTGACAATTAGAGGGGTGGGGGTTGGCATAAACTACGGTTGGTCACAGAGGGGGGGAGGGGGGTAAAAAATGGGTCACGTAGTATGGGTACGTTCCCTTACACACTTTTTTGACGACACGTTTGGTGCAGTGGCTGAGCGATCGGCTTCTGCGCTGTGGGTCGTGGTTTCGATTCCCGCACGGAACAAATATTTGTATGGCCTACAGATAGTTGTTCCGGGTCTGGATGTTTGTGCGTGTGAAGATTTGTATCAAATTCAAATTATATTTATTGTGGGCCATATGTTAGTTACAGGTTTGAACAATAAATTAAAGTTCCAATATGTCCTGCCTGTCTGTAAACGCACCCACGATACAGCCTAGTGTAAAAAGGTAAAAAAAAACTTAGACCCTGTCTGCGCTTACTATCATGTGAGACTAGGGCCAAACGCGACCATGTCAAGAATAAAAAAATTAAAAAATCTATTTTGATTAACAACGTGGTAACTCAGCTAGTACAAACAACACCTTTATTAATTACTAGCGGCCCGAGCCTTCTTCGCAGGGGTGGACATTTTCCCGTTTTTGCAAAATATTTCATTTATGCTCCGCTCCTATTGGTCGTAGCGTGATATTATATAGCCTATAACCTTCCTCGATAAATGGAAATGGAAATCCAACACAAAAATATTTTTTCAATACCAACCAGTAGTTCCTGAGATTAGCGCGTTCAAACAAACAAACTCTTCAGCTTTATAATATTACTATAAATACAGAAACCTTCCTCGTTAATCACACTATTTAATTGCTTTCCATGCAGGAGAGTCTGGGTTCGATACCGGCCCGCATCTCTGACTTTTCAAGTGCGTTAATGGTGATGGAAAACATCGTAAGGAAACAAGCAAATCTGAGAGGGCTCCAAAAAATGTTCACAGTGTTATGTGTAGTCCGTCAACCCGCACCAGGCCAGCGTTGTGGACTAAGGCCTAAACCTACTCATTCTAAGAAATGACCTGTGCCCAGCAGTGGGACAGTAATGAGCTGGTTATACTATTAAGGCTCATTTACACGAAGCAAGTTTCTTAAAGCAAGTCTCGTGCTATCTTTGTCTTTCTCTCCGATAAAAACAGAGATAGCATGAGACTTGCTTCAAGAAACTTGCTCCGTGTAAATGAGCCTTTATGCGATTAGCAGTTACACCACGATTGTGTAACAACACAACTTTCGAAATAATAATGGGATGTATTATCTAGTAATTGATCGAAACCACGCATCGTACATTATAACTCTGACATACATATTCTTATGACCTTACCGGTACAAGGTGAACTGCGCATACGCATAACATACTGTGTTTTTTATTACCTCACTTTAACTTTTCTTTGCTTATCAATAGTTTAACGTTTTTTTACTTCAAAAACAGCAGCGATAACCTAGTGGTGTGACCGTCGGACTGCCAAGTCATAGGTCTCGTGTTCGAACCCAAGGCACGCACCTCTGACTTTTAGGATTCATGTGCGTATTGTATAATTATCACTGGCTTAAAAACGGTGAAGGAAAACATCGTGAGGAAACCGGCATGCCTGAGAGATATTTCTCGACGACGTGTGAAGCCAAGTCAGAGGCCCATGGGCGGCATAAACTCTGACACCAGGTTAGTCACTAACCACACGAAGAGAGAAGAGACTTCAAAAACTTGTCAGTCTGCGGGCAAGAAATAAGCGGCGGCCGAGTGATAGCGAATGCGGAGCGATGCGGCCCCGCGGCGTCGTAAACAAAAGAATAGCGAAACAGAACGGGTGAGAGCGGCGCGGGTCTATCCGTGCCAACGCCAAAACCCGCTGCCGGTTCGCCTCGCCCCGCATACGTTTACCATTTCAAAATGAAGGAATGCCTGTCTAGAATGCCTTAAATGCCTGATTTTACAGAAAAATGCCTGTAGATCTCTCTCTCATGTCGGCAAGAGAATAGCTCATGCTGTGTCGTGAAAAGATTAGGTAGTTACCAAGGTTGGTAGCGGGGCTGACTACACAGTGTGCTCCGTACGTACCTACTTAGGTATCGTTAGTCATAGAGACTTTTTGAATGCACCCTTATGCTTATCTCAGAGTAATGCCGGCCGCACGCCTGTCTAAACCATAAAATGCCTGTCATATGGTAACCCTAGCCGCTCCGCTGTCACCATCGCTCGGCCGCCGCTAATTTCGTGCCCGCAAACTTAGGGATGACCTCCATTTCCATTTCCATTTAATAACTATAGGAATCAGGTATTATTATTGGCTAATAAGATGCCCTTATTTGTAGCCTGCATTAAGCCCTGGGAGCTGGTGGTGGGGCTCAACAGGCAAGACAGTAAGTGGCAAATTATATGAGATTAACTAAAAAAAATATTTTTTCTATGATTTCCTCATTTTACCGCTACATTTGTATACAATGTGATCCAGTATGTATAGGTCTACCCTACCAGAATCTGATGGCTAATAGGGAAATTAAATGTTTTTGTGGGTAACACAAGGGTAATTTGAATAAAAAGTCTTGATACTTGTAATTTTTTTTCTTTAATTTCTTCTCCTTCTTCTCCCTGTCCTTATCCCACACTAGGTGGGGTCGGCACAACATGTATTTCATAAATCCATGTTGTTAGATGTTTTGGCTTATTGTTCTATATGACCCAATGTGCTTGCTGATATTATGCACTGGGTCCCAAAATTATTGCTGATATATGTTTTTTTGCAATTTCATTGTAATGGAAAAGGAAACCTTGTTAAAATAAGTATGTATATTAAAAATGTTTGAACAAGAAAACATTAATCAGAACTGGAAAATGTATCAACTACAGTCATACTCGTTTTGACAACTGACATGTTGACATTGCCATACAAAAACCACTATTTGTTATTAATTTTTAATGCCATGAGATTCTGGTTGACCTATAGTAATAAAACTTTAAGGGCGGTATTCAAAGTTAGTCGGAAAGGGGGTACTGAGACGCGGGCCATTTAATGTATCACTGATGATAGTTTTAAAGACAGTGCTAGAATTTAAAAAAAACCATGCAAAATATTTTTATTTTGGTTTTTTCAGAAATTATTCATCCCTGCTTTAGTTATGAATTCAGAAAATGGAGATTATAATCCGTGACCCCAAATGTGACCTGAAATGTAAACACAGCTGATCATAGCTGAGGATAGGTAGAACTTAGCGTTTTCTTTATGAAATCTTTCAATAGCTATTTCTCTTAAACTAATGACTTTTGGGGAAAGTTGTAGAACAAAAGTTATCCATTATTATGGGTACTTTAACACCCTTCCGGCTTAGTACCCCTTTCCGACTAACCTTGTACACACTTAATTTTATCGACAAAAACACCACACTTGTGGAGTCGGTTCAAAAATGTAGAGCAAATTTTAAGACCTGAGACCTACGTCTTAAGTTGTGAGTGTTTGAATATGTAGAGGTCGAAATATCTGAGCCAACACATTGTATAAGGGAACGTACCCATTTTTTACAACTTTTTACCCCCCCCTCGGTAACCACCCGTACTATATGCCAATATCCCTCCCTCCCCCTCTAGTTTTCACGTAGTAATTCATAAATTAATTTTTTTGCAAAAAGAAAATTATTTGGCTCAATGTACGTCAATGTTGCCATCTGTGAGTTTAAAAAGCGCTAAACGCTGCGCGCCATATTTGAATATAGCTCGAAAAAGAGCGAGATTTCCCTAGAGGATTTGATCACGTGACGAAAACCTAAGCCCCCCCCGCCCCTGTGACCAAGCGTGGTATTTTGAAGACCCCCCCCCCCCTGAATGGGTCACGTAGTATGGGTACGTTCCCTAAGATCCTGCTAACAAACCTGCCCAAAATTTAAAGAATTTTTCAGACTGTGCAGTAAACATGTCTATTAAGAAAAAAAAAATTGGAAAAAACTCAACGCGATTTTAAAACGACATACAAAAATACAAAAATAAGTATCACACTTAAAATTTCAATTTTTTCTAAACTATAGAAGTTAGACATTTAAAATAAAAAACGTTTTATAGCAATTTTTATCAGCTTTCTTTGAAACTATAGTAACAAAGTTAAACTCTTTTTTGAGTCCTTTTTGTTTCGAAAATATATCTTGTGTACATAAAAAGTTATTGCAATTTTAAAAGTGTGATACTTATTTTTGCAGGCCAGTATATTATTACTAATACTACAGCCATTTGCGGTATCTAACTACCCCGGATTGGTGATGGGCAGGACAATTCGAATAATCGATACCGATTCATAATTCGGCCGACGATTGCGATTCAATCAAGTGCTACTATAGTTAGAAGAGTTTTTTAGGGACAAAAATAATGCTACAGTGTAACTTGTTATTGTTTAAGTTTAAGTCTAATTCTTGACATGTTATTTTTTGATTAAGTTGAATTTTTTTTTTTTTTTCTGACGGCTAATTGTGTTTTTTTTTTTTTTTAATTTAACTAAGTTCTTGATATTACTTATTTTATTTTTGACATTTTATCTTTTTTATTATTGTATTAATCTTGTATTCGACACAAATGTATTTTTGTCCATAATATATAAAATTCAAATTCAAATCGATTATTAAAACATTTCCGAATCTCGCATCGCTATTTCTGAAATAGATTTGATTCAAATCACCTTTTTTTCTTTTATCAATAGTATGGCAGACAGCATATCGAAGTCGCAAAGAAGATACAACGAATAGACAGTTCTGATGAAGAGGAGGTGCCGCCGGTGCCTGATGATAAACCACCCTCAGCCATCATCAAGGAGAACGGCTCTAATGGTAAGGAGACAGGCTAACGTGCACTAGCTTTGGCTAACAAGCATTTACAAAGTCGAACAAGCATTAGCAAAGTTTAACAACAACTAGCATAGGCTAACAAGTACTGGTAAAGGCTAACAACAAACTCTAGCAAAGGCTAACAAGTACTGGTAAAGGCTAACAACAAACTCTAGCAAAGGCTAACAAGTACTGGTAAAGGCTAACAACAAACTCTAGCAAAGGCTAACAGGTACTGGTAAAGGCTAACAACAAACTCTAGCAAAGGCTAACAGGTACTGGTAAAGGCTAACAACAAACTCTAGCAAAGGCTAACAAGTACTGGTAAAGGCTAACAACAAACTCTAGCAAAGGCTAACAAGTACTGGTAAAGGCTAACAACAAACTCTAGCAAAGGCTAACAAGTACTGGTAAAGGCTAACAACAAACTCTAGCAAAGGCTAACAGGTACTGGTAAAGGCTAACAACAAACTCTAGCAAAGGCTAGCAAGTACTGGTAAAGGCTAACAACAATCACTAGCAAAGGTTAACGTGCATTAGCAACGTCTAACGAGCACTAACTAAGGCTAACAACTACTAGCATAGGCTAACCAGTACTGGTAAAGGGAAATAACAAGCACTTGCAAAGGCTAACAACCACTTGCATAGGCTAATAAGTACTTCTTCTTCTTTTCGTGTGGTTAGTGACTAACCTGGTCTCAGAGTTTATGCCGCCCATGGGCCTCTGACTTGGCTTCACATGCCGCCGAGAAATATCTCTGACATACCGGTTTCCTCAGGATGTTTTCATTCACCGTTTTTAAGCAAGTGATAATTATACAATACGCACATGAATCTGAAAATTCAGGGGTGCGTGCCTTGGTTTCGAACTCGAGACCTATGACTTGGTAGCCCGACGGTCACACCAATAGGCTATCACTGCTATTACTAGTACTGGTAAAGGCTAACAACAAGCACTAGCAAAGGCTAACAACAACTAGCATAGGCTAACGCAAGCTTCTTGTCTCGGGTCGGCATGAGCTCTATGAAAATATATGAAAATAGCTCAATGAGAACAACTTATGTGTGGATTTATATCTTCTTTACATAGCATAAAACAAAGTCGCTCCCGCTGTCTGTACAGTTAGATCTTTTAAGCTACGCTACGGATTTTAATGCAGTTTTCAGCAATAGATAGAGTGATTCAAGAGGAAGGTTTATATGCCGCACATTAGTATCTACATTGCACCCGTGCGAAGTCGGGGCGGGTCGCTAGTAAATAATAATGTAAATACGTAGATGTACAAGACGTATTTCTTTCGAATGTCACGCCTTATCTGCTGGCGAGGCAGCCAAAGGTAAGTATCAGAGGTAAAATAACTGTAAACGCACTGTAGGTTAGACCAGAGGTTCTCAAACTTATGTCATCTACCGCTAGGGTGCCCAACCCTCCCGGTTTGCCCGAGAGACTCCGGTAATAATGGTTGACCTCCCGACCTCCCGGGGTACAATAATTTCTCCGGTTTTTCAAAATATATGCGCATCCGTCGAGCCATCCATCGTCGCTGCTCGCTCGCCATGCCGCACGCGCACTAAACAACCAGCTAGCACCCCCCATCCACCCTTTTTTTTTTTTTTTTTTTGTTTGCGCTGGGAAAAAATGCTATTACGCATACCCGCCCATTTGGGGGAATGGGGGGTTATGTGGGACTCCCCGGGCAAGCCCGGTATACCCACTAAAATAACCCAGCGGCATTCCCGCATCGTCTGACTGGAGGGGACTGGGAAACCGGCGTAGCCTTTACATCCAGTCCCACCCCCCATCCACCCTAGCTTTCTTAAATTCTTCCGGGTTGGCCCTTTCGAGAGTTGGCAACCCTATCTACCGCCCACTTTGAAAATCAACTATTCTTCAGCGCCCTAATTGTTTTTTACTTTACCACGTCTTAAAAACCACAATAACATTAATTACTTTAAAGAAATTTCTGGGCCCCTTACCGCCCCCTTTAGGCCTCCAGCGGCCACAAGGAGGCGTTATCACTCACTTTGAGAAAGACTGGGTTAGACTGACAGTCGCCCATCTTACTACAATGAAGGCATATGAGAGTAATTTACTGCAAAATGACACTTAATGGTATTGTAAGTGGGCTTACGTCATTATTTAAGTAAAATGCATGCATTTGCAATAATGTTTGTATGTTATTCTAACGAGCTATTGAGACAAAGATGTCACAACTGGAAGCACTATTAGAGTTGATCCGGCACTGCGATGATAGCCTACTGGTGTGACCGTCGGACTGCCAACTCATAAGGTCTCGAGTTAGAACACAAGGCACGCACCTCTGACTTTTCAGATTCATGTGCGTATTGTATAATTATCACTTGCTTAACGGTGAAGGAAAACATCGTGAGGGAACCCTGAAACTATTAACCTGTGACTAACCTGGTGTCAGAGTTTATGCCGTCCATGGGCCTCTGACTTGGCTTCACATGCCGTCGAGAAATATCTCTCAGGCATGCCGGTTTCCTCACGATATTGCTCTTCACTGTTTTTAAGCAAGTGATAATTATACAATACGCACATAAATCCGAAAAGTCAGAGGTGCGTGCCTTGGATTCGATCTCGAGACCTATGACTTGACAGTCCGACGGTCACACCACTAGGTTGTCACTGCTGTTACAGTGGTACTGCACCGATCTTCACGGTACTGAACGGTAGTACTGCACTGATCGTCACGGTACTGAGTGGTACGCTACTGATTGGTACGGAACTGATCGTCACGCTACTGAACGGTACGGCACTGATCGTCACGTGTCGGCACTGATGTGGGCGGATAGATTTTTACTCCTAAAATTAGACTACTCAATTAACGTTTTTTTTTTTATATAAATCTAATTTACCTCCCAATTGACATTTTATACATGTCGAAGTTTTTATTATGGTTTTTTTTTCCTTTACCCATTCATATAACTAGGAAAATTTTAAAAAAGTAGACCACAGGCATCAGGAACGTATTTATTTAATTAATTATCATTGTAATAGTATTAAGGAAATATTTAAATTTATTAATCTCACAAATGTTTGGCATGACTAACTCAAGCTTAGATTGTACAAGGCTCGCTCATAAGTACCTATTTTCTATGCAAATAAATTGATATTCTATTCTACTATTTTACCAAAGCAGTGATAGCCTAGTGGTGTGACCGTCGGACTGCCAAGTCATAGATCTCGAGTTCGAACCCATGTCACGCACCTCTGACTTTTCGGATTCATGTGCGTATTGTATAATTATCACTTGCTTAAAAACGGTGAAGGAAAACATCGTGAGGAAACCTGAACATGCCTGAGAGATATTTCTCGATGGCATGTGAAGCCAAGTCAGAGGCCCATGGGTGGTATAAACTCTGACGTCAGGTTAGTCACTAACCACACGAAAAGAAGAAGACCGAAACTGGAGGGTGAATAAAATACTTTTGTCGCCTTTTAAGGACTAATCACACTAATCAGCACCAATTTGCTAAACACTGGATAGTTTTAGACACACTTATCCGGACCACCTCTAAAATTGTGAGCTTTCAACTCCAAAAGCATTCTACAGCATTCATAAGCGTGCCGACGCATGCAAAAGCTAAATCAATGCGAAAAAGTGAAAGCATGCGCGTGCGCATGTTCATACAAAATACGTGAAATTCCAATTGATGTTGATAAATGTGTTTTTTTTCTTATGATAACCACGGAGAGCGACTTAACTGCCTCGTTCGAGCGATAATAAACTAATTTTAATCTGTATCTTAAAAAAAAAACTGTAATTCTCTTTTTTCTCCTCCAGGTACGAAGACGACGGTAATAGAGCGACAGGAGATCCTGGGACCTTCGCCAGAACTGAACTACAAGAGGAGTTCTAGCCAGGAGAGGGTGCAGAACGGACATAAAACCAACCCGGGGAATGGAGAGGTAACCATCATCTCCATTTTCTTCTCTTATCCAACTGACCACTTTACCAATGGTAAAATTTGGTAGAGCCAGAATGTTCCTTCAATAAGACTTCCATCCTATTAAAGAAACCTTAAAGCCCGGTCATTTTTGTATAACAGGTCAACAAATCTTTGTTTGTAAAACATTTATATTGTTTAAAAAAATTATTAAACACTAGCGGACCCGGCAGACGTCGTCCTGCTCGGAGCAGCGCCACCTACCGGGTCCTATTGCGTTTTCTAACCAACCAGGAACCTTTTGAAATATACACACAAAATTTCATCCAAATCAGTCTAGCCGTAATATCATCATCATCTTCCTGCCCTGGTCCCAAGTTACTTGGGGTCGGCGCAATATGTTTTTCTCTTCCACTCTTCCCTGTCAGCCGTCTCATTATCATTTACTCCCTTATCTTTCATATCCTCCCTCACACAATCCATCCATCTTTTCTTAGGTCTCCCTCTCCCCCTCCATCCATCAACATTCATATTCATCACTCTCTTAGTCACATGTGTTTCATCCCTCCTCAGCACATGCCCATACCAAGACAAACGCTTTCCTTTCAACTTTTCTGTCACTGGTGCCACTTTCAAACTTCCTCTAATATACTTATTTCTTACTTTATCCATTCGCGTCACTCCACACATCCATCTCAACATTCTCATCTCCGCTACGTGTAATCTTCTTTCATATAATTACAAGGATAGACATAATTGGTGTTAATAGATATTATATTTATAAATTCACTAGCGTTAAATATCCAGATTATAATTACAAAAACCAAACTAATTTGTATATCTGTATGGATACTATGTAGCGAACTAATTTCTTACTTACCATGTATTGTAATATACATACACACAAATAAACGATATTTGATTTGCCGTTTAGGAGGAATTAGGTGACAAACACATATAGAAGAGTTATACATATATAGTAAGATAGAAAGAGAAAGAAAGAAATTTATTTGGTACGAAAGCAGTCAGACACACAGACAAAAAATTCATAAGAGACAAAACAAAATAAAAAATAAACAAAAATAAAGTATCTGTGTGTCTAGCGGCTGCGCCAAATAGTTTCAGTTCAGCATAAATGTCAGACCACTAGTGCCTGACGCTGGTTTTCAACTGAACCCACTGTGACGTAACTGATGTGAACCAGTTCCAAATAGATAAATAAATAGCGTGCTTAAATAAATAAAAGAAATAAATACTATTGAACTTTAATTACGGATGTCTCAGTGGTCATGCCCGTTCACTTAAACCAACATGTGTGTGTATATGGGCAGTGCATGCGTGTGTGAATATAGTTGTGTACTAATTTATAATAATTGTGTAAACGGAAATAAATAATTCGATTATACATTATTTGTGTAAAAAATAAATAAATAACATAATTAAAACTGATAAATAAATGTTACAATTACAATTCAAAATTAACTATACACATATAGATACACATTTTTAGGAATGATAGGCCGTATCTTTTGATAACACTTAGTGCCAATGCACACAAAGAGGACGAGACGCAGTGATAGCCTAGTGGTGTGACCGTCGGACTGCTAAGTCATAGGTCTCGAATTCGAACCCAAGGCACGCACCTCTGACATTTTGGATTCATGTGCGTATAGTATAATTATCACTTGTTTAAAAACGGTAAAGACAAACATCGTGAGGAAACCGGCATGCCTGAGAGATATTTCTCGACGGCATGTGAAGCCAAGTCAGAGGCCCATGGGCGGCATAAACTCTGACACCCGGTTAGTCACTCACCACACGAAAAGAAGAAGAGTCCCAGTGACAATACAGTTATCTGATGACTGACGCTGGAGCCAGCCCCCCCCCCCCCCCCCACTCTACGCCACTGACTTGTTCATAAATCGACTTAGGAACAAGCGTATCGAGATTTAATACACTTTCTTATCATTCTGATACTGTTATCGGACGACAGTTGTATGCAACCTCTATCTCGGACCGCTGTCCGCCACACACAACGCTAATTTTAATATACACAAAAACAACGACTCCCCAAAAAGATTTTCAGAACTGCTTGAATATGTTTTTTTAAACGGTTTTAATTATAGTCCGCGAGGGTTAGTCGCCGCCTACGGTGTGTGAGGGGCGAGAGGGGGGAGCAAAACAGTAGACGCGCTCTGTCAGTTTGCTTTGTCCCTTAACCCGTCAAGTGTCGGGCGCACATACGGGTGTGCGTAAGAAATTCGGGCGCGAAGTGTGGGAGGCACACACGGGTGTGCGTAAGGAACGCGCTCCTATAAAAAAAACTGTTAAGTCAAACGGATGTATCTTGCAGTACCCCTGCAGCATCAGGATTTGAGGGCTGAAGGTTGAAATTATTATAATGTTGAATTGTCATGGGAATTTAATTTGTGTGCGAAGTTTTAGGAGAATCAGTTCAGCAGAAGTGGATGAAAAATTTGTTGTAAGATTTATTCAAACAAACAAATATACGAAGTGAAGTTAATGTATCTGTTAAAAAAAAATACGGTACATTATACTGTCCCGTATTGGTTTCGCCAAATTTTTAGCTGAAAAACGGGACGTACCATAAAATACGGGACATCAGCAGGCATAGACAAAAAACGTTTCTGATAGCGTTAACGCCAGACGCTAACGTCAAAATGTATGGCGATGACATTACCTGTGGAAAGGAAACGTAATGTCACGCTAAGTTCGTAGACAAATAAACACTTGTAACGAAACGCCACGAAACGCTACCGCTAAAGCGACGTTAGCGTGGCGTCTCTCATACAAAGTAGTAGGCAAGTGGTGTCTTTGACAAACGATAACGTCAATTTAGGCGTTATTTGCTAACGCTCACTAGCGGATGCTCGGACCCTACCGCTAAGGGTGTTGTGGAGTGTATTAAGAAGGAAAAAAAGGTGTTTATTATTGTTAAAATGCATTGTCTGAGGCTGTTATGGGCGGCAAATAATGAAGAAGCGTGGATTAGGCATCAAATAAGACTAAATCGGCAGAGTGTGGAAGTTGCCGCCGAAATGTCGGAATTGGGGTTTATTCAGCGTTTTAGGCGTTTAATATTTATACAAATAATTAATCGTAAATACTTATTACCTTTAAAGTAAACACTCGAAATACACTCAAGTCGCTGCACAACTTTTTGAAATGGTTTCAAATGACCGCCAGTAAAGACGCGTTTGACATTGACGTTTGGGTTTTTTTTTTCGTCCTCACGCTAACTTCCATAGAGAAACTATTGTTTTTCCTTCCGACGCACAGTGATCAATTTTCAAAAGTTAGGGGGACGAAATTATTAAATACTGAAATCGTGAATTAAAGGTATATTTATAACATTAAATAGTATCGAAAAATAGTTTTCATGTAATTTAACTTGATAATAATTAATATTTTATATAGTTTGTTACATCACTCCTCATCTAACACAACATCTGGTGCACGGTAAAACTCTAATGAGTTTATGTTTGCACCAACTTATATTATAAAAAATTAAGTGTACCCACCTACTACTGAATGAATAAATAAATTTAAAAAAAAATGTAATGACAAAATATTGAATAAATCAATATTTTTTATCGAGGCACCGTTACCTAAAAAAACACTTTTTTACTATAGAAACCGGCAACCACCGGTAAAAAAATGCATATTTTTATAAAGCTAATAGTCCCTGCTGTATAATGGAATTGAAATGATAGTGTACTAATTTGTACTTTTAAACGTAACACAGTTCAAACTTAGAAAAGTTAGTAAATATCAGTACGTTAATATATATATATTTTTTAATAATATAAATCGATCTATTTTATTTCTTGTTTATATACAAATAAAAAGTACAGACCTTCCTTAATGTGCACATTTTTTTTCAATTCACAGGTTACACTGATAACATAACCAACTTAACTTGAATAGGAGCGCAAAACAACGATAAATCAGTCTTGTTATAATAGTTTTGCTTTCGAGATAACTTTAAAATGGCATATCTATTAAACTACTGACTGCATAATGTTGATGTTTTAGTATAATGTAAACAACTTACCATCAAGTCTTAATAAAATTATTTTTCCAACTACTGATATATTGACCAAAAATAATTATGGGACGCTAACTTTTAATAATTGATCACTGTGCGACGCTGCGGAATTAGCGTCTGGCGCGAGCTTGCTTCATTGTCTACCATTTTACTCACGCTAACGTTAAGTCCGTAGCGTGTGCAGAAAAACGTACGGATGTATTTTGTCTAGGCCTGCAGGTCACCCTATCTCAGACTTTAATTGAAGTTAATTGAACCAGCGACCCGTGGTGCAGAAGCTAATCGCTCAACCAATGCGCCAATCAAATCATTAATTTTATTTAAAAAAACTAGTGACCCACCCCGGCTTCGCACGGGTGCAATATAGATACTAATGTGTGGCATATAAACCTTCCTCTTGAATCACTATCTATTGCTGAAAACTGCATTAAAATCCGTTGCGTAGTTTTAAAGATCTAAGCGTACAGACAGCGGGAGCGACTATGTTTTACACTACACTATCGACCCACCCCGGCTTCGCACGGGTGCAATGTAGATACTAATGTGTGGCATATAAACCTTCCTCTTGAATCACTCTATCTACTAAAAAAAACCGCATCAAAATCCGTACGTAGTTTTAAAGATCTAAGCATACATAGGGACAGACAGACAGCGGGAGCGACTTTGTTTTATACTATGTAAAGATATGTAAAGAAGATAATTATGTAAAGATGTTTAATTTTTTACTTTTCCAGAACAACATAGAATTCCACCTAGCTAACTGCCTGGACCTCGTCAAGGCTGGCATGGAGTCCATCATTGAGGATCAGGTCACATCCGTCTTCGAGGCCGAGGAGCTGAGGAGTTGGAACCTTCTCACCAGGACTAATAGGTATGCTGTACTCATTAAATACGTTGGCAGAATAGCCGAACGGCAGTCGCTCCGTGTAAAATACTGGTATTCAGCCGCATCTGGTTAGACTGGAAGCTGACTATAACATGAGAAAAGACTAAGCAGAATTATCTATACTAATATTATAAAGCTGAAGAGTTTGTTTGTTTGTTTGAACGCGCTAATCTCAGGAACTACTGGTTGGATTGAAAAAATATTTTTTTGTTGGATAGTCCATTTATTGAGGAAGGTTATAGGCTATATAACATCACGCTACGACCAATAGGAGCGGAGCATAAATGAAAAATGTTGCAAAAACGGGAAAATGTCCACCCGTACGAAGCCGAGACGGGCCGCTAGTTGTATTATAAAATTGTCTAGAAAACTGAACAGTCTAGAAACTTTAAAATATTATCAATCGTGCTGTGGATTATAAATTTATTAATACCTTTGTTCAGATATCGACTGGTGGTCGGCTTATCATGAAAACTTAATAAGCATTAAGATTAGTTATAGAAAATTTTGATTATCATCATGCACTGGCAGACGGCTAAATTAGCAGTGATAGCCTAGTGGTGTGACCGTCGGACTGCCAAGTCATAGTTCTCGAGTTCGAACCCAAAGCACGCACCTCTGACTTTTCGGATTCATGTGCGTATTGTATAATTACCACTTGCTTAAAAACGGTGAAGGAAAACATCGTGAGGAAACTTACCTGAGAGATATTTCTCGACGGCATGTGAAGCCAATAATGAAGCAAAGACCTCGTAGCTTTACATAGTAAACCCTCCCATATGTAAGTACCTATCATAGGTAAAATTAGCTTATCAGTATATTTAGTTTAGCAATAAAAAATGCTACTATTGGTAAGCAAAACGATTCGTTTTTGTTTATAGGAACCGGATATTAATGAATATTATAATACTTCAAAGTAGTTTATACATACAGGGTTACTAGTAACTCGACGTATTCCTTGCAGGACGTCATAGTAGGGTTAAAATGCAACAAATTAAGCCACCAAATCTACCGAAATTCAGTAGATTTTGAGTTTTTTTATATTTTCTGAAATATCCCATTTTCAACCATTTGAAGCCTATTTAAAAATAATGTACGGCGCGGATGTATTGTTTAAGTTTTTATCATAGCTGATGCCATAGCATATCTACGTTAATAATTAAACGTTCTAAAATTCCAAACACATCTGCAAATATGGTTGAATCTGGATTTTTTAAAATAAAAACCTAAAATAATTAATATCTCAAAAACTACTGAACTTCGGTAGAACATTTGGTGGCTTAATTTGTTGCATTTCAACCCTACTATAATGTCCTGCAAGGAATACGTTGAGTTACCAGTAACCCTGTATAATTGAAACATGCCCAAATACTCAATTGCGGTTAGCGCTCTGTTACCGTTCATTTCGTTCTGTCAACTGCCACTTCGCCTTAGCTGTTATTTCCTTAGAACATCATGGTGGCGCCACCGATCGCGCCACCAACAAAATGTGTACAGTTTTATGGACGGTATCTCACCTGGTATCAACTTGGTGGCGCAACCAAGTTGTTGCCGGCGACCTAATCACCCGCTGGTGGCGCAACCATTAATATGTATCAAGCTATTTGGCATCTCACTCACTCTGCCACCAGTGGCGCTACCAGGGATGCCCCTCCCTCCCAAATCAACACTGTGCGTCTACGACGTCATTCGCACCGCACGTGTACAATGTTTATTGATTGTTTTCTTGATCGCATACATTATTATTTAACTTTCTTTTGCTATACGTACGACGTATAGCAAAAGAACTGTTAACTCTTCGACGTCCATTTTGAAACTGACAATCCTAGTGTTTGTTTCGGTGTTTCTCGCTTGGTAGCTCTAGACACCATGGTGGCGCGACTGGTCGGGCCACCGTGGTGCCCTAATGAAATAGAGCCCTAAGGCTGGACATCCACCAGAGCTGTGTGAGGAAAATGTGCGGTGCAAAAATGTGTAGCGAGGATGTGAAACGGTGTGACCCTTTCCACCAGAGCTGTGCGAGGAATGGGTAATGTGTAATGCGTAATGTGTTAATGTGTACAAATGAGCAGTGCGAGGATAGGTAGCGGATTCTTTTCGAATATGACGGTGGTGTGGCAGGAGCGGTACACATTCCTCGCAACACATCCCTCGCTCGCATTTCTCGCTTGTTCTGTATGAACAACAACCTTGCACAGCTAAGCCCGTATCTACGTAAATGACGAAGCTAGGTAAATTAAGTGATTCTATCGGTGCTTACAAAACACATTCCTCGCTACGCAGCTTAGCACAGCTCTGGTGGATGCTCAACATAAGGGTGACAGTGACAGCAGGAGACTTAAACTTAAAATTGAGTAAATAGCTTTTGAGTTTTTGACCATTAATCATCATATTTCTTTGGTTTTAGACAATACGAATTCTTAACATGGCGACTGACAATCATCTGGGCAATGGGCTTCGTGGTTCGATACATGTTCCTACTACCCCTCAGGATAATGATCTTCGTTATTGGGGTAAGTTGCATATACAACGTGTAACATAATAAACGCAAACACTGAAAGTAGTTTGCTAAGAATCAGCTACTGAATCGATTTCTAAATATCGACGGCCGGCAATGAAAACCACGTATGTGTTAAATACAATTTTTTACAGGAGATATTAAGAACTGTCTTCTGAAAAAAATGGCCGATCAAATGTTAATACAAGTTTGTCATCGTACGTCATAGATGGCTTAGAAGTGTTTGAATTGAAAGTTTGTTGAACTAGTACGTGTATGACGAGTTTATCAATCTAAAGAACAAATAAAACGCTTTTGAAGAAAATTGGATATACGAGGCTTTCACTGCTGGGCGTCGATATTTTAGTTTTTTTTTAATTTTCAAATCAGTCTTTCAATTGAGGTAAAGAAAATTGAGCCTTATGTCAAGGTCATTAAGTGCAATTTATTTGTTTACACGCTGTATAATTATGTATTTTTTTATTTTTCATCTTGCAAAGTTTCCATATTTTTATTTCTAGTATATTCCTGCTATTAATTTTATAATTTCTAACGCCCAAATACTTAAACGCTATTAAATTTTTGCATTCATAAAGATATAACTAAGTAAAAATGGAGACCCCACTACGAACACCAAACTGAAAACTTGAAACATTCTATCTCTTTCTAAATACCCTATTTAGAAAGAGATAGGACTACCAAAGTTAATATTCAAGGCCCAATGTTTCTACTTTCAGTAGATGTTCGTAGAGGTCTCCATTTTTACCTATACCTTCGTGGCTGCCGTTAAGTTCGTTCTGTCACTGTCATTTCGCGTGTGACAATTAAAGTGACAGTGACAGCAAGAGACTAACGGGGTGTCCTGCGTAAGCGACAAACGCGACGCGATGTGACGCGACAGGACACGGAACAAATACACGTTATGTCGCGTCTCGTTACATAGGCCGCCAGTAGGGACGGCCGTTGTTTTGATCGCGTTCTTCGCATCCGCCGCATCGCATCGCGTCGCGTTTGTCGCTTACGCAGGACACCCCGTTAGTGTGAGCGAGCACTGCGGTGCGGTGACTTGCGGAGCTTTTAATTCAACGAATAAAATAAATACAAGTAAATCCGTATGCGATGAATAATTCGCAGTGCGCGCCCTTCTATGACACTCCATACTCCACAGATTAGGAAACCCATACTTCGTGACTCATTTTTGACAATTTTTTACCCCCCTCCCCCCTCGTTGACCACCCGTAGTAAATGATAAATTATTTTTATTTCTGTAAATAAATCTGTTACAGACACTTTTACAAGTCAATGTAATGTTTTTTTTAAGACTAAATGGCGCCGCCATTTCCTACCTGACTAGCTCTGAGAAGAAAAGCCGAAACAAACTCGGAGGTCAAAGTATATGTCCAAGTACCCTTGTGACCAAGCGTGGTATTCTGGAGACCCCCCCCCCCCCCCCCCCCCCGCCTGAACGGGTCACGTAGTAGTACGTTCCCTTATAAGTTAATAAAACGCAAGGCTGCGCGCTAGCCCTAAATGACAACTATAATTTATTAGCGTTTGAGTATTTTGACGATAACTCTTATTTCTTATGTGATCTTGCAACTAATTTTCTTATGTTTTCGCTAACATTTTTGTTATTAATTTTCTAATACTTACTGTGTTTTTGCTACCAAACTCCATTCCTCCCTCCTACTTGTTGTTCTAAGGAAATAAGGCTCTATTTCATATAGTAATACAATCGTTAAGGCTGATTTACACGGGGATAGTTTCTCGAAGCAAGACTCGTACTGCCTTTGTCTTTTTCTACGACAAAAACAGAGATAGCATGAGATTTGCTTCAAGAAACTTGCTTCGTGTAAATGAGCCTTTACATTGTGGATGGAAAATAATTGAACTGTTGTTACTAATACATAGTAACCTTCGAAATACTTCGTTGTAGCCAAAACCTATCAGACTCACCCGAAATCTACCAAAATTAAACTTCGGGTGTTACTATAATAATCGAAAGGTTATTTTATGTTTATGAATTCTACTGAAGGAGACTCGGTCAAAATGGTCCTCAAGGTCAACATCGACCACGCATATGTCATTAGCAAGCAATTTTAATATATTGCAATCTATACTAATATTATAAAGAGGAAAGATTTGTATTTTTGTATGTAACGAATAAACTTAAAAACTACTGGACCGATTTCAAAAAATATTTTGCCGTTAGAAAGCTACATTATCACTGAGTAACATAGGCTACGGGCGAAGCCGTGAGGACACAGCTAGTAGTTATTATTGGGGTAGTGTTACTTAACAACCGCGCGACCATTCGTTACATATGGAGACCCCTCTGTGCCTCGGAGAACACATTGAACAGACGGTCCCGGGTGTCATACGAATACTTATGACAGTCGTTGCGGGTAGTAAAAAACCCGAAAATCTGACAACCGGTCTAACCTTGAAATATCGGCATTGCTTGTAAAATATATTGGTATTCAGCCGCATCTGGCTAGACTGGAAGTTGACACCAACATAGTTGGGAAAAGACTATGCAGAACACACAATAATTGAGCTTCGTTAAACTTCGCCACAGTGAGAAAAAAAATATGGCGTTGCAAAGGCTGCGTTATTTCTGCGATTGATTTTAGTAAACTGAAATAGCTTCCTAATGACATATGTGCTCGTTATTGTTCTTAAGGACCAGATTCCTTAAATTCTTGCCGATTTTCTATTGTTTAAAGAAACCTTGAAAATTTTCTTTGGGTGAGACGTGGCTACCAAAAGTCTACAACTAAGATTTCTATGCTCTACGGCTAGGTGTTAGTGATGGTATTTTCTACCTGGATCGTCAGTATGGTGCCGTTCGCTTTTTTGCGGAATAAGCTCGGACGTATTTCCTACAAGACCAGCATCCGAGTCCTCATCCGGGGCCTCTCCGTACACACGAGGTTCCATGATGAGCAGTACGCCCCGAAGATGAACGGATTCTGCGTGGCTAATCATACCAGTCCCATCGATGTCGGAACGCTAAGCGTCAACACTTGTTTCTCTTTGGTAGGATATTTCGGTATTAAAAATTGGGTAACACGTATGTCTGGAGGGAATTGGGTGAAACGTTTTGTGTCTGGATGAAATTGGGTGAAACGTTGTGTGTGTCTGTATGAAATTGGGTTTAACGTTGATATGTTTAGATAAGATTGGGTGAAACGTCGTATATGTCTGGAAAAAATAGTTGATAAGTCGTATTATATCTGTTTAAAGTTGGGTAAGCATTTTGGAATCAACATTAATGGATCGTATTTCGTCTGGATATTATAAGCTATCTAATCGTATATTCGTAAAAGTCTGGGCGAAACATTATCATCAAAAAAATTGCATTTTACAGGTTACATGTCGTATATGGTTAGTGGGCATGTACTTTTCGGGTAGTATTTTTAAGGTCGTATCAATTTCAGGTCCACTGTTGGGATTGTATTATTCTGTGTGGTTGTTCCTTTCGCTTTTTATGTGTTTCTTTATGTTGTCTCTTATTTCTATGGAATTCAAGCCTTGGAATTCACTTAGGGAGCAACATGCCGCGGGACAATGTTGCGAAACATTTCGCTCACACACGCTTGCGCCCACTCTCGAAGCGGCGCACAGTGGGAAAAAAATTACTTTTTTTGTTCAAAAATCTGCCAACACCTCAATTTTTGACGTATCGCTGCCATTTTTTTTTATACAATTCTGAGATAACACACTTTGGTATGTCACTGCCACTTTTCCTTAAAAGTCAATACCATAACGTATCAATTTATATGGCAAAAAGCAAAATAAATAAAAAAAAATTTTGGGACCGTCACTTTGTATCCGCCATTTTGAATTTTTATAAACATACAATAAATTCATGACCAGGGACCTGAAAAAACCCTGGAAACTGATGTTTGTTAAAATATTTTTTTTCAGGAATTGTTTTTGCTTCATTACCCGATTTTTGAGGTTATGGTATTGACTTTTAAGGAAAAGTGGCAGTGACAGTGTGTTCTCTCAGGAGTGTATAAAAAAAATGGCAGCGATACGTCAAAAATTGTGGTGTAGGCAGATTTTTGACAAAAAAGTCATTTTTTTCCCACTGCGCGGCGGCCTGCAACATGTGTCGCGTTACGTAGAAATGACGCACAGTTTTGGGTGCAACGTTGCAGCGTCACGTAGACTCTATGTCGCACTTCATGTTGGGGATGTCGCACTTCATGTTGGGGATGTCGCACTTCATGTTGGGGATGTCGCGCGTCATGTTGAGGAACATTCTGTCCCCTAGTGAAGACAAGGCTTTAATTGTTTCTGTACTAATGCTTTCTATGTTTATACTTGTAAATTGTCCTTATACATATTAATTATAGATTATCGATGTCAATAAATTAATTATTTTTGACAGAGATAATCTATCCATTTATCAACAACAAAAGATAAATTATAATATACCTTAATTGAGTGGATGTAGGGTTTAAATTTCATTGATGTTTAATCAGCATTCGTCACTCACTTTAAACAGTATATTTTTTTTTGTCAAATAAATTCATCTGTCTATGTCCCTAGTCAAAGTTACTTTCTACAAGCGTTAAGATATGGATGCATTATCGGTTGAATTGTATGACACATCGTCGCCACCTTAACTTTAAGGGATGATTTCCACCGAACGACTCGCATCGCATCGCATCGGAAAGGATACGTATGGATGCGGCGACAGACGATCGAGTCCGACAGGATGTTGACGCATACGATCAGCTCCGTACCGTCGCTTGCGAACGTATCCGTTTCTGCGCCTAGTCAAATAGTTTCTTTCCTACCGTGTTGACAGCCGAAAGGATCCGATCGGATACGACGACAGGCGAACGGAGCCGATCCCGCATCGCAGCATACTTTCGGCTACGATCGCGTGTCGCGGAAGACGCCTGCGGTCAAGCTGCTGTGCGCGGCTTGCTAATATAGACTTTAAATACTGTGTACACGATTTAATATCATTTAAAGATTGTAAAATCCGTTCCGATCCGATGCGATGCTAGCCTTTTGGTGAAAATCATCCTTAAGGCGTCACCCTATATGGCAAGCGATTGTACAAATGCACAATTAAATATGTAATGTATAATGTACACGGTTGATGGCAATAGGCTCGCCCCCTATTACATGGGACTTAACCTTTTAAGCGCGTGGCTTAATATCAATTGCCGTGCCCCTAGCGCGCGACTACAAATCGATAAAATAATACCTACAAGAAATATATTAAGCTTTTTCAATACTTAGAGCTATGAAACAATTTTAAGTAATTGTTGTAAATCATATCTCTGTTGAATAGTCGTTTTAGTTGTACCACACAGTTCATAGGACGAAAATAGAACAAAAAAACCATGCATGTTCTCTGTCGTAGTAATACGACACGCGCGCTAGGGGCACGGAAATATTTGTCGCATAAATGCGACTCACGCGCTTAAAAGGTTAAACATAACGGCGAAATGAGGGTGTTACTATACACCTCCGCCCAACCCTTCGGGGAATACAGGCGTGATGTTATGTTTCTCGGCGATGAAAGCAGAGACAACATGAATCTCGATTCGAGATACTCGTTTAAGGCCGTCACATCTGACGGAAGATACGTCGCCGATCTTCAGTCGCGTAATTTACTATGCGTGCCAACTAAGAATACGATCGCACTTGCTACAACTTCACACGATAGCTGTCAAATTAGTACTGACAGCAAAAAAAAACTGTAAAAAATAATGTTACTTACATTTTTTTTTCCTGGATTTAATTATTGTTTATATTAATTTTTATAAAATGTTATTTCTTGAATTCCATAAATAGATAATTTTGGATAAATTAATAATATTTGGAAGTAGTATTCAATAAAAAAATTAACCAATATATATGTATAGTTAACTTCACGAAATGCTACTGGTCACCCTAATATGTCGCCATAATAATAATATAATTACTGCGTAATTAATTTGGCGTAAAATTGATTAGAAATACCAAAAAGTGAACACAAAATAATTAAACTGAGTATAATTTATTTATTTACTTATTTGCACACCTTACGCTTTGGTAATGAAGTTCACGAGTATTGCGGGACAAAATGGCGTCTTGACAGTACTATTCTTATTTGGCACGCCTAATACTCGAGGAATTTTAGTAACGCATTTTCGGTCAAATGTGTACGGTGTGAGATGTTTGTATGGAATTATGTGTACCGGCGGAAGATCGGCCACGTATCTTCCGTCAGATGTGGCTTTGCCATTAAATCATCCTTTAGACCTCTGCCTCATTAGTGCGTTGCGTCATGTTTCCATACATTTTAAATAACATGCCACATTAAAGCGTTGCGTCGTCGCACGCGACGTTTCAACGGATCGGCGGACGAGGGACGAAACGGGGGGAGGGTGATGCGCTGCGCTGTCGGAGCTCCGGTGCGACGACGGACAGTGTTCCACTGCTAGAGGGGCAGACGACAGACGAAGCGGGGGGAGGGTGATGCGCTGCGCTGTCGGAGCTCCGGTGCGACGACGGACAGTGTTCCACTGCTAGAGGGGCAGACGACAGACGAAGCGGGGGGAGGGTGATGCGCTGCGCTGTCGGAGCTCCGGTGCGACGACGGACAGTGTTCCACTGCTAGAGGGGCAGACGACAGACGAAGCGGGGGGAGGGTGATGCGCTGCGCTGTCGGAGCTCCGGTGCGACGACGGACAGTGTTCCACTGCTAGAGGGGCAGACGACAGACGAAGCGGGGGGAGGGTGATGCGCTGCGCTGTCGGAGCTCCGGTGCGACGACGGACAGTGTTCCACTGCTAGAGGGGCAGACGACAGACGAAGCGGGGGGAGGGTGATGCGCTGCGCTGTCGGAGCTCCGGTGCGACGACGGACAGTGTTCCACTGCTAGAGGGGCAGACGACAGACGAAGCGGGGGGAGGGTGATGCGCTGCGCTGTCGGAGCTCCGGTGCGACGACGGACAGTGTTCCACTGCTAGAGGGGCAGACGACAGACGAAGCGGGGGGAGGGTGATGCGCTGCGCTGTCGGAGCTCCGGTGCGACGACGGACAGTGTTCCACTGCTAGAGGGGCAGACGACAGACGAAGCGGGGGGAGGGTGATGCGCTGCGCTGTCGGAGCTCCGGTGCGACGACGGACAGTGTTCCACTGCTAGAGGGGCAGACGACAGACGAAGCGGGGGGAGGGTGATGCGCTGCGCTGTCGGAGCTCCGGTGCGACGACGGACAGTGTTCCACTGCTAGAGGGGCAGACGACAGACGAAGCGGGGGGAGGGTGATGCGCTGCGCTGTCGGAGCTCCGGTGCGACGACGGACAGTGTTCCACTGCTAGAGGGGCAAACGACAGACGTAGTCGGGGGAGGGTGATGCGCTGCGCTGTCGGAGCTCCGGTGCGACGACGGACAGTGTTCCACTGCTAGAGGGGCAGACGTCAGACGAAGCGGGGGGAGGGTGATGCGCTGCGCTGTCGGAGCTCCGGTGCGACGACGGACAGTGTTCCACTGCTAGAGGGGCAAACGACAGACGTAGTCGGGGGAGGGTGATGCGCTGCGCTGTCGGAGCTCCGGTGCGACGACGGACAGTGTTCCACTGCTAGAGGCGCGTGCGTCGTCCTCTTGCACTGCGACGTCGTGCGTCGTCGCAACGTAGGTGTGGCATACAATCTGTTGACAAAATAGACAAGTTTCTAGACAAAATCAAACTGGTTGCTATTTTAATTGTATAATTTATTTTTTTAAAGCCGTTTATTTTAGATTCTATGAGTAAGTACCTAAACTCATACACTGACCTATTACTTTTATTTTTTTGGGAAAACGTATACTTTTGCAATGTTTGTAAATATGTGAGCACCATGTACCTATCACATAATTAATATGTCATTGTTTCATCTTTTATTTTTTTTTTACCTTTTGTGGTATAGTAATTTTATTCTAGGTGCATCGTTTTCACATATAATTGTATAATTAATGTACCTATACAAAATATTGTAAGACATTTTAAAAGAGTAACGGTGGAGTTTCTTGCCCATTCTTCTCCATACGAAACTACCTTTTGGAAGGGGCGACTAGAATCAATTCTAATTTCTTTGTAACTTTAACGTTCAAAAGTGCCTTTTATGTGCTTAATTGAAATAAATACTTTGACTTTGATCCGTTGGGTCGACGCAACGCACTAATGAGGCATCGCCCTTATTGTATCAAGTGGAACTGAAGTAGATGTCCAGCTTAACGCTTGTCGGAAGTACAACCTGGGCTTATTTGTCGGGTCATCCCATATCACATCAACCATCGCATCCTAGGTATGGTGGCTAATTGCCTGCACAGCGTGTGTCGGGACTCTACCAGACGGGAAGACGAAACAACGGGTTAACTACGCGGTATCCGTCATGTGTTTTAACTTCCTATCGCGATGCATATCGGCCGTCATCACGTACCACGACACTCACTATAAGCCGAAGAATGGGATCTGTGTGGCTAACCATACGAGTCCCATCGACGCGCTGGTGCTCATGTGCGATAATTGTTATTCACTGGTGAGTTTATTTAAGAAAATTTATTTTTAATATGAAATAGGAGGTTCTGCTGAGAAGGGAAGCCGAAAAGGATTTGAAATACAGGGTAAGGGCACAAAACAGATAGGCGCCCCGTACACAGTCAATCTCGATCGCGATCCGCAATCAAAATCAATGATCGCGATCCAGATTGTTTTGTGATCAGATGCATCAATCCGTCAATCTAATTCGTACATTATCAATCTGGATCGCGATCATTGATTTTGATCGCGGATCGCGATCGAGATTGACTGTGTACGGGGCGCCATAGGTACAGAAGTCAATCTACATACAAGTGCGCTCGAGCAACGCACACATAGACACTGCTCACGGACACGATATCTCGGACCGTTTGGGACTAGAGTGCGAGTGAGTGCGAGCGCGAGTGCCATGCGCTTGAGAGACATAGATATATAGATAGAGCGACCGCCGAGCGTAGGTATGAAAAGTGAAGTACATACATGTGATTGACTTCTGTACCTATCTGTTTTGTGGTAAGGGTGTAAATGAAATCATGTAATTCCTTCAACACTGGAAGGGATACTTTTGGATTCAATAAAAAAAAATTACAAGAAGTAGGTAAACATGTGTTCTTAACGTGAGACATTTTAGCGCCCCGAAAGACTTACGCGGCTATCGCTCGCCGCGCGGTCATTTAACTCGGGGCGCTAAAATGCCTCACGTTAAGAACACATGTTTGCTTCTTGTATTTTTTTTTTATTGATTCCAAAAGTATCCCGTGTTGGGTTAATCTATGTTAGCAGTACATCACGAGGTTTGAACGAATCACATGATTTTGTTTACTAAAAATCGCGCAACATACATGGGGTATTTTCTAATACCACTTGGTATGAGGAATTCAGATTTTTCTTTTGGACGTTATTATTTGGCCACCCTGTATATTAAGTAAGTTTTGAATTGCTACAAATGTTTATTAAAATCACGAAATGGTAAATTTAATTATAATATGAGTAGAATTGCGTTGTATTCTACTCAAGACCAGCCAATCAGATTTATTCTGGCATTTCACAAATTGTTTACTGTTCCGAGATTTTTTTATTGGGAATTATTTATTATAAATTAAATGTTTATGTGACGTCCTTTATGTGGTATATGTTGGGATGGAATGTAATTGGTACACATTGGTTGAGGCTCGGTTTTTGCATGCCGCGACTCCACATGTTAATGTCCTAGGTTCGAGCCCCAGGTCGCCACCGCCTCGGTAACATAAATGAGGAGCCCAGGAACAAAAAGTTTCATATACACTTAAATTGCCATCTCTAGAAATTGGCAACCAGAACAAGACGCTTGCAAAACCCGGATTTTAGAGCCCAGAACCCGGACATTTAAACAGGTTTTTTTTAAATATATGTAGTCACTGTAATAAAAAACGCGACACACGAATGTGCCCAAGACTTTAAGTTTTCAAAACCGGACTACAAATGAAGCCCCGCCCGGACGCTCCCCGGATGCCCTCTAAACTAGGAGAAATCCGGTGAAACCCGGACGGATGGCAACCTTATGTACACTTTTCATTTTTGTTCAAAAATCGAGTTTTTTTTTCACAATTAGGTCATTTTGCATTCCAAATGTCACTTTTTGACCAGAATGTGACTTGGAGATGCTATTTACTCTTCAATATGGCACTTAATGAACCAAATCTCTTCAGAAATTTATAAAAGCCAGAAGAAGCTTCGAGCCAAAAGTGTAAATGACACTTTCTGTTTCTGAGCACCTCAAATGCATGTCATATGGAAGATATTACGCATGTTTCCAAGTTGGGTAAGCAGGCTCTTATGCTGGGCCCTTTGCAGTCAGCCCCGCTACCAACCTTGCTGACTGGGTAATCTTTTCACCACTACATGAAAATATTCTCGTCTAGAGAAGAAGAAAGCTTAAACCTGCAATGCCTGGCATTGGAATTGTAGTTGACAGATGGCGGAAGACTGTCCCCCCCCCCCCCATTTTGTTAGGGGATCCGTACTTAAAGGATGCCAACGGGACCCTATTACAAATTCTACGCCGTCCGTCTGTCTGTCACAGGGCTGTATATTTTTAACCGCAATAGGTAGCCAGTTGAAATTTTCACAGAACATGTGTTACACTATGACCTCTATCATGACAAATATTAAAAACTAGCGACCCGCCCCGGCTTCGCACGGGTGCAATGTAGATACTAATGTGGGCCACATAAACCTTGTTCTTGAATCACTCCATCTATTGCAGAAAAATGCATTAAAATCCGTTGCGTAGTTTAAAAGATCTAAGCGTACAGACAGCGGGAGCGACTTTGTTTTATACTATGTAAAGATAATGAAAAGTCTAAATCCAAAGGGGGGTCCCCTATAGAAGAAACCACGAAAACGTTAAACCGTAGGTTCCGGTTATCATACGAATACCTATGACTGTCGTTACGGGTAGTCAGAAGCCCAAAAGTCTGACAACCGGTCTAACCTTAGGATATCGGCATTGCCCAGTAACTGGGTTGCGGAGGTGTGATGGCAGTCACTCCGTGTAAAATACTGGTATTCAGCCGCATCTGGTTAGACTGGAAGCTGACCCCAACATACTTGGGAAAAGAGTAGGAGGAAGATCACCCTAACGTTGACTGGCCCAAGGCATAATCCGTCTCCATACTCTTAAATGTCTTCTAAAATGTTATTAACAATTTATTTGTCAATATTTTCAGATTGGTCAAAGGCACAATGGTTTTCTAGGACTCTTACAGAGGGCGCTCGCTAGGGCTTCGCCTCATATATGGTTTGAGCGATCAGAAGTTAAAGACAGGCACGCAGTCGCCAGGAGGTGAGATTTTCTTTGTATTCTAGCACGTTTGCGTCCACTTCTCAGCATAAGCTTAAACTTGAATAAAAGCCCCCTATTACATGGGACTTAAACATAACTGGCGAAACGAGGGTGTACTAAAACACCTCTGCCGAACCCTTCGGGGAATAAAAGGCGTGATATTATGTTATGTTGAATAAAATATCTGATTTTCATACATATCACGCCTATATTGCCTGAAAGGTTGGCCAGAGGTGAATAGTAACACCCTCATTTCGCCGTTATGTTGTATAAGTCCCATGTAATAGGGGGCGAGCCTATTGCCATCAACCGGGCACTAATCCAAACTCCGGGCTAAGGAATTCTACACGGAAAACCCAATAACACTTTGCCCGACCTGGGGATCGAACCTAAGATCTCACGATCAGCAGTCGAGTTTGATAATTTAATAATAACGAATACTATAAATAATAATTAAGTAACTACCAATTATTTGTATGCTTTTCAAGGTTGAACAGTGCTACAAAAATATTTTTCATTGTCCACCAAGTTTGCAATTTTTTACCTATGTTAAAAACAAATAAATTATTTTGATTTTGCTTGCTTGGAATTCAAGACCGAGAACTTCAAAAACCATCAGTGATGAATTTCAGACATCATCATCATCCTCCTGCCCTTATCCCAACTTATTTGTGGTCGGCGCAGTATGTCTTCTTCTTCCATACATCTCTATTAGCCGTCATCTCAGTAGTCACCCCCTTTCTAGCCATATTATCTTTCACACTATCCATCCATCGCTTTTTTGGTCTTCCTCTACTCTTATAACCATCCACATTCATACTCAATACTTTCCTCACGACATGTTCCTCGTTCCTCAGCATCACATGCCCATACCATGACACCCGGTTTCCACACAACTTCTCAGTCACCGGCGCCACTTTCAGGCTTCCTCTTACATACTCATTTCTTATTGTATCCATTCGCGTAAAACCACACATTCCTCTTAGCATTCTCATCTCAGCTGCATGCAATTGCCTTTCATTTATTCCTTTTGTGGCCCAACATTGCGATCCATACAAGACTTCAGGTCTAACCATGGTTTTATAGATGAATGTGATGAATTTCAGACAATAACTTCTCTATATCTTCCACAGATTAAAAGAACACATATCAGTACCAGACAACCCGCCAATCCTGATCTTCCCTGAAGGCACCTGCATCAATAACACCTCAGTCATGCAGTTCAAGAAGGGCAGCTTTGAAGTCGGAGGCACCATCTACCCCGTCGCTATCAAGTAAGTAGCCCACTGTTGACTGTGACCCTAATATTCTGGAGGCCCACTCAGGCGCGATCGCAGCCAAAGATCTTGGGGGGTCATAAATTAAGAGCAAAATAAGTTGAGCGTGTGGAGGAACGAAGTATGGTGTCCCTCCAACGAAAAGGAGGATCCTCCAACCAGGCTGGTCATATGCCTGGCGGGCTACTGCCCAACGGTTGATGTTGGGAAGTTGTATATATACTGTCTGCGTGTCAAATCTTGATACCGCGATGCAGGATTTGTGACGTTTCATTTGACAGCTGTCATTGTTGTCGCTGTAGTCTGCTAGACAATCGTCGTGCTGTGTAGTTCTCATGTGGCGTGATAGATGCCGCCACAAGCGGATTAGAATTTATTGCACAAAATCTTTTTTGTAAATTATTCATTTTTAGGAGGTATGTCAACTTGACGTGTACGATTTGGAGGGAGAGTCATAACCCCTACGACACCCCCGCGCCTCCCCTCTCGGACCGCTCGCTCCAAAAAATCGAACTGCGAAGTGATGGTTTCAGCATTCTTTTTTTTTTAAAGATTTAACGTTTTCTACCTCTGTAGAAAAGGTTAAATCTTTGTTGTTGTGGTGGTTGGTTGGTGGCGCAGTTCATATGATTTGCGAGTTTTAGCTGCGCTTGCTGCGATCAGTCCGTGAATGAGTGACCATTGGTTACACAACGAGACCGCTCCGTGCCTCGGAGAGCACGTTAAACCATCGCAGTGGGGAAAAAAATGACTTTTTTTGTTCAAAAATCTGCCTACACCACAATTTTTGACGTATCGCTGCCATTTTTTTTATACGCTCCTGAGATAACACACATTGGTGTGTCACTGCCACTTTTCCTTAAAAGTCAATACCATAACCTCAAAAAATCGGGAAATGAAGAAAAAACAATTTCTAAAAATAATATTTTAACAATAATCAGTTTCTAGGGGTTTTTCAGGTCATGAATATATTGTCTGTTTATAAAAATTCAAAGTCGCGGAAACAAAATGGCGGCCCAAAAACAAATTATTTTGCTTTTTTCCATATACGTTATGGTATTAACTTTTAAGGAAAAGTGGCATTGACACACCAAAGTGTATTATCTCAGGAGTATTTAAAAAAATGGCAGCGATACGTCTAAAATTATCGTGTAGGCAGATTTTTGAACAAAAAATGAAATGTTTTCCCACTGTGCGTCGGTCCCGGGTGTCATACGTGAGGGGTGAAACTTTTTATGAAAGTTCGTAATTTATGACGCTAGAAACTTGGAATTTTGTGTTTAGGCTTGTGTTTATAACGTAGATGAGCAGTAAGAAAGGATTTTTTTAATTCATCCCTTAAGGTGGTGAAATAGAGAGGGGGTGACAGCTTGTACGGAAATTCGTAATTTTTGAAGTTAGAAATATGGAAATTGTTGTTTACGCTTCTATTTATAACGTAGATGAGTACTGAGAAAGGGTGTTAAATAGGCGAGCCGATCGGACTCATGGCCAGTATTTTTAATAATTTTTTTACTCTTCTATAGATACGACCCCCGTTTTGGCGATGCTTTCTGGAACAGCTCCCGTTACGGAATGCTCCACTATCTCCTAAACATGATGACGTCATGGGCCATAGTGTGCGACGTGTGGTACCTACCGGCGATGACACGCGCGGCCGACGAGACCGCTGTGGACTTCGCGAATAGAGTCAAAGCGGTGATTGCGAGGCGGGGCGGACTTGTGGACCTTATGTGGTGAGTTTATGATCACCGTAAATTATAGGAATCGGCTATTAATTGAGTCTTATTAGACGTCATATTAGTGGACGTAGATTAGCAGAAAGGACTCAATCCACAAAATTGACAAAAATTAGTTATTGGTACCAAAATGGGCTATAAGGGCCTTTCATTCAGCAAAAAAGATCCAAGAAATAAACAAAGGAAAAACGTTTTTTTGTGGGTACATAATTATATACATATTAGGCAGGTATTTCGCTGTTTAATACCTATAAAGACCCAACCTGCTTAAATCATCCAACCCTATATTTACCTAAACAAGTCTAGAAATACACAATATAACCATCAACCAACTTATAGATATAAAAATACGATTGATTTTACCAAGGATGTGTAATTACGTAACAAAATCTTTATACAGCATCACTGAACAAAACCACTCTGAACTTAAAACTTCAATAACTCAAAAGTGACTCTGTGTGGGTTGAATCCTTTCTGCTAAACTACGGCCATTTGTCTAACGCAGACATTTAAATGGCTAGCTAAATATTGAGGTATTGGTTAGCAAGAATGTATACAAGGTTAGTCGGAAAGGGGGTACTAAGCCGAAAGGGTGTTAAAGTAATAATAATGGGTAACTTTTGTTCTACAACTTTCCCCAAAAGTATTGACTTTTGGGGAAAGTCAAAGAGAAATAGCTGTTCAAAGATTTCTTAAAAAATTCGCTAAATTCCATCTATCCTCAGCTATGATCAGGTGTGTTTACATTTTAGGTCATATTTGGGGTCACGGATTAGAAACTCCATTTTCTGAATTCGTAACTAAGGCAGGATGAAGAATTTTTGAAAAAACTAAAATAAAAAAACATGGAAAAAAATTAACGAATTTTTAAATTTTAACACTTTCTTTAAATCAATCATCAGTGATACAATAAGTGGCCCGCAGCTTAGTACCCCCTTTCCGACTAACCTTGTAATGATGCATGATCAGCGGAGAAAAGTGTTCCGAGTTGTTAAAAAGAAATAACCACACTTCTAACCTATCCTAACCTAGTCGAGGTGCTCAAACTATTTAATAGCAGATTTTTTTTACTGACCCAACATGACATTCACCTATCATTTAATTACTTACTGCCTCATTGGTCTAGTGGTGGCAAACGCGACTGCTGATCGTGAGGTCCTGGGTTCGATCCCCAGGTCGAGCAGTCTCATTGAATTTTTCCATGTGGAATTCCTCAGTAGCAGCCCGGAGTATAGATTTGTGCCCGGTTGATGGGAATAGGCTCGCTCCCTTACATGGGACTTAAACATAATGGCGAGATGAGGGTGTTACTATACACCTCTGCCCTACCCTTCGGGAAATAGAGGCGTGATGATATGTTTAGTTACTTCTCTTCGTCTCATGTTATTTTAAATAGAGTATAGTGGTCTGTCGTGCTCGTGTCTCGGCTCGGAATCGTCGCAATAAAAAAATAATTAAAATATGTATTTCTTCTCTCAGGGATGGACAATTAAAACGAATGAAGCCGAAAAAGGAATGGAGAGAGTTGCAACAGGAGGAGATCAGTAAGAGATTAAAAGGAGAATAGTCTTAAAAAGAGAGTGAGATGGACCAATTTGTAGCCGCTCCGCGTGTCAATACGACAGGGGCGCAGTGTAGTGAATTGACGAGCGAATACCGAATTTGATATTTATTTTTTAATATAGTTAGATGTATATAGTCATTTTTGCAATTGTATTTATTAATTTTAATGTTAATAACGTTTTTTTTTATTTAAATTCAAATTGTTGAGGTGGTACAGCCTTTTACTCCGTACAGTCGGTTAATATCGCACCCGAGTTGGTATATGACAGCTCGGGACGATATACGGGTTAGGGAACGTACCCATAGTACGTGACCCTTTCAGGGGAGAGGGGGGTCTTCAAAATACCACGCTTGGTCACTGGGACGAGGGGAGGTCTTAGGTTTTCGTCACATAGTCAATATCCTCTAGGGAAATCTCGAGTTTTTTCGAGCTATATTCAAATATGGCGCGCAAAGTTTAGCGCTTTTTGAACTCACAGGTGGCAACACTGTCGCACATATGAGTCAATATTTTTTTCAACTTTCTGTTTGCAAAAAATAATTTAAAACCATATTTATATATTACTACGTGTAAACTAGAGGGGGAGGGGGTTGGCATATACTACTGGTGGTCACCGAGGGGGGGAGGGGGGTAAAAATAGTAAAAAAATGGGTCACGTAGTATGGGTACGTTCCCTTAGCACGTATCGATTTTTATTTTAATCGACTTGTTGACATTTAAAATCGTTTTAATTTATTATTTGTATCATGCAACCCTTTTAAATGTCAAAAGCGATGAATTTAAGTATGGAGATATCATCTGCGCTGGTACCGCCATGTATGACGCGTGTGTAAACTAAAGTTAAGCATTTATCTCGACTGATTTTCTTCGTCCTAGTGTTTTAGGTCAACTCTAGCCTTTTCGCGACTATGTCGGGGTCGGTTTCCAGTCTAACCAGATGCGGCTGAATACCAAGTATTTTACACGGAGCGACTGCCATCAGACCTTTGGGACTTAACTAGAAAATACTGATACCCTAAGGTTAGACCAGTTGTCAGACTTTCGCACTGCTATGTCATAGGTATTCGTACGACAACCGACCGGTTATGGTGCCCCCCGAGACATGGAGGGGGCCTCGATGTGTAATTACCAATTACTCATTTGAGGCTCGAGATTTGGTCCGTTCCCATTTTCCTACGAACTCCTATAAGTAAGGGGAACGGGGGGCATGCGCGCCCCCCCCCCCCCCCCCCCCACACCTAGATGGTCGACACCGACTGACCGACCATAAAGACACAAATTTCTAATAGCTGATGAGGGTACTCCTTGTCTGTTTCAGCCTTGTGCCCCCCCTGCCCCCTGTGCCCTAATAGCCAAACTCTTTTGTCTTAAGAGAATAATCGGTAGGGTATTAAATATATTTGCACGTTATGAACCATAACTAATAATAGGCCTAATGGGCCTCCAAATCAGTGGTGGTCCAAGAGGGGGGCGGGGATCGTCGGGGTCATGACCCCCACAAATCGTTTACAAAAAAAAAATTGCAATAAATTCTAATGCGCTCAACTTATTTCACTGTTAATTTTCTAGCAAAAAAAAAACCAATCTGGGCATTGAACACAAGGACTGTACTCAACGGCTGGTAAATGATAACCTAGTGGTGTGACCGTCGGACTGCCAAGTCATCATAGGTCTCGAGTTTGAACCAATTCTGACATTTCGGATTCATGTGTTTATTGTAGAATTATCACTTACTCAAAAACGGTGAAGGAAAACATCGTGAGGAAATGCCTGAGAGATATTTCTCGACGGCACGTGACGCCAAGTCAGAGGCCCGTGAGCGGCGTAAACTCTGACACCAGGTTAGTTACTAACCACACGAAAAGAAGAAGCGGCTGGAAGACCTAGAAGGCGTTCAACATTTAGTGTAATTCTATAGAAAAATGTGTATTTGTAATAAAACCGATACGAAAATAGAATATATAACGCGAGTGGAAAGGTAAAAAGAATAAAGCGCCAATATACCTACTTTACAGTAGAGAGATTCAAAGTATTTTTCATGGTTATATTAAACTAGCGGACCTAGCACACGTCGTCCTGCCCTAAAAATTTGGTGACATACCGACAGCAGCGCCACCTACCGGGTCCAATTGTGAATCTAAACCATCCAGGGCGCACCCAAACGCATACAAAAAAAGTCATTCAAATCGGTCCAGCCGTTTAAGAGTTCAGTGACATACACACGTATAGTCGAATTATATGTATATACATATAAAGATAGATAATAGATAATTTAATTAATCTACTCTACCAGAAACTCTCTAACTCTAAGAAAAATAACTATGTTTATTTTCTTACAAAAATACTTTGAATCTCTCTACTGTAAAGTAGGTATATTGGCGCTTTAGTCTTTTTACCTTTCCACTGACGATAATATTATTGCATACGAATGTCGTCTTTAAGAGCATGGGAACTAAGTCGATATCAGAACGACAACTATCGGAAATGTGAAAAACAATTTGAATGCAATGGAAACTGAACTTTGTGCAATGAAATTAAGATTTCTAACGGCAGCATTTTTTGTGTAGTTTTAAAATCGACACCAGATGGCGCCACTGCAAATGTAGACCTGTCAAATCTTTGTTTTGTTCAGTCAGCAATGGGAGTCGGCGAATGAACACAATTAAATTACAATATTAGGTATATTGTAATTTAATAGCTTTACAACATAAATTATAGGCTTTAGTATTAGACATTGATATCGTCGTTTAAGTTCTAACACCGCGTAACTCAAAATAGTTAACTTTTCAGGAGAGAAAAAAATAAAATATTTTCTACTTATCATATAATTGTTTTTAATCTACAATATGTTTTCGACGGAGCACTTTCACGACACGATCCAATATGGAACTCACCTGACTTACAAGCTGTTTTAGCTGTTTACATAGCTTGATGGAAAAAATATTACCTACGCGGTGGATTTTGTTTTTGAAATAACGCGTTGCTATTGGATCTATCCATTGATTGTGATTGGTCAAACGATGCGTTTTTCGATTCCCTATCGAATGACGTGCGTAACTCAAAAACTACTATTTTTCGAGTTACGTGGTGTTAGAACTTAAGCGAAGTTTTGATCGAGTGTTAGACATTGATAGGTCTACATAACAGGGACATTCAATGCTGCCATTGCATGTAAATTGAATGTGGCTTACATTCTGTATTTGGCTCCCGGATCAGTTGGTGGAAATATCAAATTCGGTATATTTTTTTAAGAAGACTTGTGAAGAATGTTGGTAGCAATATATTTTTTGATTGCTCAAATGTTATGGATTGATCGTGTAATCGCAAATACGAAATAAATGTTGTAATATATTCTTTGGGAGGTTTTTCTTACTATTTTAAGTGTTCTACCTAGCCCTTTCCAGACTATGCTGGAGTCAGCAACGGAAGATACGTCGCCGATCTTCAGTTGCTTCATTTACTCGAGGATTTACGCATCTTCAGTTAAATGTGTACGGTGTGAGATGTTTGTATGGAATTATGTGAGATCGGCGACGTATCTTCCATCAGGTGGGGCTTGGCCCTTAGGGTAGCCATACACGGGCATACATGCATAGTGAACTACAGTCTTCTATTTACATACATACACAGAACCGCTCGAGTAGTTGCGACTGCTCCGGGCGGTCAGCAGCACGGTGAAATTTCATCGTGCGGTCAAGCAGCGACTGCTTGACCACAGGCATACACTGACCGTTCGAGCTGTCCACTGCTCTCGCTCTTGCTTCTTCCTCAAAATCCATGTTGCTACTGATTTGAAATTGTGATTTGTTGAGCAGTTGAAACCGACTGCTGCAGCAGTCAGTTTCAACTGCTCTGTGGCAGCTTCAAGCAGTTGACGTTGACTGCACGAGCGGTCCGTGTATTTTGATCACTGACTAACTTATCGAGCAGCCCGTGCATGGCCGGCCTTTAGGCTCATTTACACGGTGCAAGTTTATTGAAGCAAGTCGCGTGCTATCTCTGTTTTTGTCGAAGAGAAAGACAAAGATAGCACGAGACTTGCTTCAAGAAACTTGCACCGTGTAAATGAGCCTTTAGACGACGCATATAGGGTATACTTCCAAGTTGGTCCCATTTAAATTTGGTGAAGATCTGATCAAGAACTTCGGAGATAGACAATGGAACTCCTCAATGACGAATAGTACGCATATTGTGATAATGTGATTATGTTACGAGCAGCGTCTTTAGTAGGTCCAACCAAGTTTTAATTAAGGCCACTAAAATGAAAAAAATAAAAACTTTTTTACAAAAAATTTAAACCGACTTCAAAAAAGAATAAAATAATTACCATATAAAATTAACAGTTTCAGAAGTCGGTGCTGATCCACGCTGAACCAAATTGAAGGCACCGACTTCTGAAACTGTTAATTTTATATGGTAGTTATTTTATTCTTTTTTGAAGTCGGTTTAAATTGTTTGTAAAAAAGTTTTTATTTTTTTCATTTTAGTGGCCTTAATTAAAACTTGGTTGGACCTACTAAAGACGCTGCTCGTAACATAATCACATCATCACAATATGCGTACTGTTCGTCATTGAGGAGTTCCATTGTCTATCTCCGAAGTTCTTCATCAGATCTTCACCAAATTTAAATGGGACCAACTTCGAAGTATACCCTATCCATTCAAAAAGGAATAATTAAAATCGGTTCACAATTGGCGAAAATATCGATGAACATACACAAAAAAAAAACATACAGACGAACATAGTAACCTCCTCCTTTTTGGAAGTCGGTTAAAAAAAAAACTTTTTTACAAAAAATTTAAACCGACTTCAAAAAAGAATAAAATAATTACCATATAAAATTAACAGTTTCAAAAGTCGGTGCCTTCAATTTGGTTCAGCGTGGATCAGCACCGACTTTTGAAACTGTTAATTTTATATGGTAATTATTTTATTCTTTTTTGAAGTCGGTTTAAATTTTTTGTAAAAAAGTTTTTATTTTTTTCATTTTAGTGGCCTTAATTAAAACTTGGTTGGACCTACTAAAGACGCTGCTCGTAACATAATCACATTATCACAATATGCGTACTATTCGTCATTGAGGAGTTCCATTGTCTATCTCCGAAGTTCTTGATCAGATCTTCACCAAATTTAAATGGGACCAACTTGGAAGTATACCCTGTCCATTAAAAAAATTATTATTAAAATCGGTTCACAATTGGCGAAAATATCGATGAACATACACAAAAAAAAAAAAAAAAAAACATACATACAGACGAACATAATAACCTCCTCCTTTTTGGAAGTCGGTTAATGACACATCTCTCCTCTCCGCTTGATCCATTTCCACCCAAGCTAAGCGGAGAAGAGATGTGGAAATAACGAAATCGGATTGGTTTATTCAAACACATCTCGTCTCGTCTCCTCTCCTCTCCGCTTTGGTGGATACCGCGCCTTAGGTATGTGAGCGGCAGGAGGGGGGGTGTGCACGGTAGACAACACAAAGCAAACTGACAGAGCGCGTCTATTGTTGCGCACCCCCCACCCCCCCTGCCGCTCACATACCTAAGGCGCGGCCAACTAATCCCGCGCGGACTATAGTGTCAATCACCAAACATGTCGCTATGACGACGGCAAGTTGAAATAAATCGAATTAATAACACGATATAACATATTTTAATTATTTTAGATACGTATAAAATATTTTACAATCTTTGCAATAATATTATAGCAGCTTTATCTTATTTAAAACTCTTCTTTTTCAAACGGATGGAATTTGTGGCCCAGGGAACTGGAATAAAAATAATAAGAATTTAAGTAAAACCCAAAGAGTGAATATAAATGGCGGATGACAAGGCTTTCTCTCTCGCTCATATTGTATTTCTATCTCTGTCTCGCCCCGTGCGGTGTGGACAAAAATAATGCAAAGAATAATAAAATGTACTATAATAAATTCGAATCTAAAGCTGTCTACACACTACAGCCGAAGGCCTTCGGCGGCCTGATTTTAACGATGTTGCCGGCGGCTTGCGCCCGCGCGAACTACCCCGCGGCACGCCCCTCTCCGCTCTTCAGTTGCCCGCCGGCTTTTAACTTGCGACTCTTTAAATTTGGCCTGATCTAACAGTTTCGTGTTTCGAGGGATCTACCTATAATAACTGCACAAGTGGCTAATATTAGATCACTTTCATCGTCCTCGTTCATGTCTAATACTGAAACGTCGTAATAATTCGAAAGACACGCGCGCACTTGGCAATTACTAATTGGACGTAGTTTAGCGAAAAGGATCCAACCCACACAGTTATGAGATATTCAATTTTTAAGTTTAGACTGCATTTCTTCATTGGTTCTTTGATTAAAATTTCTTGGTTTTATTGTAATTGAGGGACAAATGTATAATATTTTACTTGTCAAATCTGTAAGAGTCTTTAAGGAGTATTTTGATATAAATAACTCATTTTCGATTATTTTGTGGGTTGGATCCTTTTCGCTTAACTACGTCCATTATTGTGAACACTGCATGCCGCGACTGTCGTGTCGCCGGGAACATTGTCCGCCTCGCTACTTGTACAGCCGCCCGCCCCACCCGCCCGCCCTCACCCGCCAGCGGGTGAGGTGTGTACACAGCTTACGCATAAGAGTTAGAAGCTATTTTATTTATTTGCTCGATTGCAGTTACGTAACTATATTATGGTGGCAGGGCTGGGCCCCCGGTCCAAGAGGCCGCGAGCTCAGAAGTAACCTAACATTTCTAACAAAATTAAGTAAAAATTATTAATTTGTAATTCTGTTGGGTAACCACTTTAAAGATAAAGATAAGATAAAGATAAAGATATATTTATTTGTAAACATGTGTAACATTATACATATAAATGCAAACGTGGATGAAAAAGTGAAAAATCTGTGAGTTTCAACATGTTTTGCCAACATTGGCGTACAAAATAATTTATAGACACTTGAAATATAACACAATTAAGAAAAAGAAACATAACAAAATTAAGATTTAACACAAATAGATTAGGAACTATCATTTAAAAAATCTTTAACACTATAGTAACAATTTTCAGTAAGTAACTTCTTAAGTTCTCTTTTGAATAAGTTTGGCTGGTTTATATTTTTAATAACATCTGGAATCTTATTATATATTAATGGTGCCATACAAAACACGCTTTTATGAAGGAGTGCTGTTTTCGCAGAGCAAGGCTGTAAGAAGTTCTTATATTTAGTACGTCTATTTCTAGTGACATTGTCTGATAAAAGAGGAAACCACTGAGGGTTGCTTCTAACAAATAAAGCTATTTCCAAGATGTATAGTGACGGAAGTGTCAGTATATGGTATTTTATAAACATTGGTTGACAGCTGTCGGTATTTTTGATCCTAAACATAGCCCGAATACAACGCTTTTGGATTTTAAACACCATGTCGGTGTTTGTCGAATTACCCCAAAATATTAGACCGTATCTAAGCACCGATTCAACAAGTCCATAATACGCCATGAATAATGCGTTTCTGCTCACTATTGGTGCCAGTTTATACATCGCATAAGATAAACTACTTACTTTTGCACAAAGGCCTTCCGTGTGACATTTCCAATTGATTCTACTGTCAATTTTTAAACCGAGGAATTTGGCTGTTTCTACTTGATTTATTGTATTATTATCATATATTAGTTTAAATTTAATTGAATTTTGAGGTCTTTGACTGTAGTTCATTACATTTGTTTTATTTATATTTATTTTTAGATTATTATTGATTAGCCATGTTATTATAGATGTTAGTGCTTTATTTATGTTGTTTTCAAATAGATTTTTATCATTACATGTAATATTTACTGTGCTGTCGTCTGCAAATAATGTCATAGGTTGCACAGTTGCATTAGGGAGGTCGTTGATGTAGGTAATAAACAACGTTGGTCCCACTACGCTGCCCTGGGGAACACCAAATCTAACATATCTTACTTTGGATTGGTATTGTTCTTCTTTTTTAGTTTTTATGTTAAATTTTGTAATTTGTGTGATTTGTTTTCTATCAGTTAAATAAGATCTAAATAGTTCTAAAACGTTTCCTCTTATACCATATGCCTCCAATTTACTAGCCAATATTTTGTGATCCACATAATCGAAGGCTTGTGTCATATCGCAGAAGATAGAGCACACAGGAGTAGTTTTATCAACCGCAGTCATTATATTTTTTAAAAACTCAAAGATAGCCATATTTATATTTTTATGTTTACGAAAGCCTTTTTGTTCGCTGCATAAGATATTGTTATTTTCTAAGTAATTATTTAATTCTATATTGTAATAAGTTTCAAAGATTTTAGAAAATATAGAAAGGAGAGCAATGGGTCGATAATTTTCAACTAATTCTTTATCATCTTTTTTCAATAAAGGTTTAACAATTGCTAGTTTAAGATCCTTTGGAAATGTGCCATTTGTTATAGACAGGTTAATAATATGACTTAAATGATGACATATCTGACTATTTACTTCTTTTACAATTATTGTAGAAATTTCGTCATATCCGACACTTTTTGTATTTTTTAGGCCATTTATTATCTTAAATATATGAAGAGGTGTGCTTGGAGCTAAAAACATTGAATTAGGTCTGTGATTAATTAAGGATGTTACTTTTTTACCAGCACCCAAGATTGGTTTAACTTTATCAACGAAGTAATTATTAAATGTGCTAGCTATTTCTGTAGGATTTGTGATACTTATATTTTGGATTTTAATTTTTTCTATAGGTTCTCTTGGTAAATTTGGCCGTACTTTATTAATCATTTGCCACGTTGTCTTTGGTTTATTATTTGACATTTTAATTCTGTAATTATTTTGCGCACGCTTCGTTAGTGATATAATTTTTTTTAGTAATTTTGAATAATTAATATAATTTTGTTTATTCGTCTTTGTTGCTTTTTGTCTAAGTTGCCAGAGCAATAATCTTTTTCTTTTACAACAAGTTTTTATTCCGCGTGATATCCACTTTGATTTATAACTAACTTTTATCCTTAAGCTTTTCAGCGGGAAGCACAGATTGTAGAATAATTTAAAATTATCAATGAAATATGTATAAGCATTATCTATGTCATTAGTTGTGTAGATTTCTGAGAAAGAAAAATTATTCAGGCACATTTTGAATTTATCAATGTTTTCTTTACAGTAATCTCGTTCCTTTTTATACCAGTATTTAAATTTAAAAATCTTTTTTATTGGAAGTTTTATTAATTGGGCCGTGTGGTCTGATAAACCAAATTCCAACACTTCAGTCTTACACTGTTTTTTGAAATCATGGGCAAAGTTATCTAAACAAGTCATGCTAATCAGCCTAGTCGGTTGTTTTAAAGCAAGCTTTAAGTTGAAATTTAATAACAAACATTCGAAATCTAGGGATACATTATTACTTTTTAAAATGTCAATATTAAAATCTCCAGCTATTAAAATATTATTACAACTTATTTTTGTAATGTGCAGAAGGACTTTTTCAAGTTTTGAAAGAAATGTTACCACATTATTTGGATTCGGTACTCGGTAGACACAGACAATACTAACTTTGTAATCGATAAGTTCGATAGCACAGCATTCAAATAAATTAGTTATAGTATGTTTCTTAACTTCTGGAATTTCCCTCCATTTATGCTCCTTATTAACTATGATACACGCTCCGCCTCTTTTGCTATTATTTCGACTAATACAAGTAGCTAAAACATAGTTATTTATATGGAGATATGTTTCGGATCCTGCCATCATAAAGTGTTCCGTAATACATAGTACATCAATTGATTTGTTTTTGTCTGCAAGCTCTTCAATATTTATCATCAAGAGATCAGCTTTGTTAAATAATCCAGCTATATTTTGATGTAATACATATAGGTGTTTAGTTTCGAAAAAACATGGATTCAGAGTTGTTTTCATTAGTCAGCTGATTGGTGTGTATAAGGCCATCCAATGTTTGTGTTACATCCTGTATTATTCGATTAATGTAGTCTTGGATGTCTTGGAAAATGGTTTCCATGCCGAGTTTGTTCACCGTGCCACTATGTACATTAAACATCTCATAGCTACATTTAAGATTTCTATTTGAATCCAAGAAGTACGCATGTTCATGTTCTAGTATGTCGAGATATAACAAATTATTAAAATTCTCTACTCGGCAGTTGAACATATTTTTAGTGATTTATGATTATCTTTAGTGATTTATTAAAATTGAATTACAACGTGACGATTTTTACTGGGTCCCATCCAATTAATTTTGCCGTGGGCATCTGATGATATAGTTACGCCACTGCTTGATTGATAGAAAACATTAAAATTTTGTAAGCTGCACCGTGTTTTTCACAAGTACAAGCCGCCATTTCTATATACATTGCAACACATAGAATTGCCGATGCGTTGACAACCTTAGAGACAAAGTTGGAAAATCTCATATGCCTGTAATATCACCAGCACCCATACCCTTCAAACTGGAACACACCAATGCTCAGCGGCAGAAATAGGTATGGTAGTAGTAATTAGAATATTCTTTTTATGTTCGGTATTCGGCATATTCGGCAGGTTTACCGAACATTCGTATTCGGCAAAAATGCCGAACATTCTACCGAATAATCTAGGACTAAAAAGTTCCATCTATGCTTTTCTGAATTGGAACAATTACATAATTGTAAACATATCAAGTGTGTCTCTTCACTCATTGTTTTTTTGGCAAATTACTTAGTTTTCACGATTTTACGCGCAAAAACAAACGCACGTGTCAATGTATTGTCGCTAAAGGGAGGGTCGCGCACTTCGATGCGCTCGACAAGCACAGACTTGAATTCTTGCAATGCATGATAAAGCGCGTTAAATCCTGCCGAATATTCGGCCGAATGTTTGGTTCGGTAAACGTTTAACTGAACATTCGGCCGACTATTCGTATTCAGCGTATTCGGTAAAACCCTTATTCGGCCCATTATTGGTAGTAATTACCCCGGACGAACTGAAGCTCTTTTTTTTTAGCAAAGGCCTCCCCTTTTGCCTTCCAAACCTCTCTATTTTGTGCCGTTTCTAGCCATGCTAGTCCCGCAAACACGTCTAGATCGTCACGCCACTTACGCCGCGGCCGACCTCGACGACGACGTCCTCCTTCAGGTGTCCAGTGCGTGACGATCTTTGCCCACCTCTCCGAGTGCATTCGAGCGACATGACCGGCCCACTCCCACTTAAGCTTGGCTGTTCTTTCTCCAACATCTGCTACTTGCGTTATAGAGCGCAGTGTGGTGTTTCTAACACGATCGGTTAGTTTAACAACGAGGACACTACGCTCCATTGCTCGTTGGCAAATCTTGAGTTTGGACTTTTGTTCTTCTGTAAGTGACCAAGTTTGAGCACCGTAGGTTAGGACGGGCAGGATGCACATATCGATGAGTTTACGTTTCAGGGTTATTGGAAGATTGCCCTTCATGTGCTCTTTTAGGGACCAGAAGCTCTTCCAGGCGTTTTCAATCCGTCTTTCGACTTCTTTCTCTTGCCGGTTTTTAAACGAAACTATCTGGCCCAAGTACGTATACTCGTCGACATATTGCAATACTTGCCCGTCTACCTCTACCCTACGTTTCGTGCTGTTGGTCATAACTTGTGTCTTTGATCTATTTATTGAAAGTCCAACCTCAAGACTTGCCGTGCTCAGATCTTGGAGCATTTGTTCAAGTTCCGAAGGCGATGAGGAGAATAGCACAATGTCATCTGAAGCTCTACTACTACAAAAAATCTTTTAATATACTCACGCTGTCATGGGCACCATTCGTCCGTTACAATCGAAGGAGTCGATGAGACCCATATCTTCTTGAGACAGCTTGAAGTCGAGCACGTCGAAGTTGCTGGCGATGCGCGACTTTGTGACCGACTTTGGGATCACAATGTTGCCGCGGTCGACTTGGTACCTGAAAATTTATACAAATGTTTAAACCATAATACATAACATCACGCCTGTATTCCCCGAAGGGTTGGGCAGAGGTGTATAGTAACACCCTCATTTTGCCGTTATGTTTAAGTCATGTAATAGGGGATGAGCTTATGATCAACAACGTTTCGGAAGTTATATTTTTTTTTTTATGAGTACCGTTTAGATGGTAATGTTTGTCCAACTTACCTAATAAGCACCTGCGCGACCGTCTTGCCCAGCCGATCAGCGATAGCCTTCAATTTGGAGTCATCCATCAGTTGAGGGTCACCGGGCTTGGCCCAGGGCCTGTCTGGTGAACCCAGGGGAGAGTACGCCGTGATCTTGATGTCTCGAGCCTCGCAGAAGTCTTTCAGACGACGCTGGTTCAGGTAGGGGTGGCATTCCACCTGGAAGACAGGATTTGAGTTTGAGAAAATATAACTTTTTTTTATGGAATACTAGCGGCCCGTCCCGGCTTCGCACGGGTGGACATTTTCCCCGTTTTTGCAACATTTTTCATTTATGCTCCGCGCCTATTGGTCGTAGCGTGATGTTATATAGCCCATAACCTTCCTCGATAAATGGACTATCCAACACAAAAATAATTTTTCAATTCCAACCAGTAGTTCCTGAGATTAGCGCGTTCAAACAGACAAACTCTTCAGCTTTATAATATTAGTATAGATGATGAAAAGTGGGGCCACGGTAACCACTTTTCTTTGAACAATTGAGCGGCTATCGCTCGCCGCGCGGTCATTTAACTCGGGGCGCTAAAATGTATCACGTTAAGAACACATGTTTACTTCTTGTATTTTTTTATTGAATCTTAAAGTATCCCGTGCATGGTTAATCTATGTCAGCAGTACATCACGAGGTTTGAAGGAATTACATGATTTCGTTTACACCCTGAATAGGCGACGGTAACCATTTTTCATCAGGTGGGACATAGGTTTGTACGCCAAAGAACTATAGTGCCTTTCAATAGAATCCTCCAATAATGTAAACAAACCAATTTAAACACGATTACTATAATATAATAATAATAAAAACGTTTATTTACCAATAATCAGACATAGATACAATGTAGAAAAAAAAGATGTACAATTTTACTCTAAAAAGCAAAAATCTATGCATCAATATTATAAATCCTGCCTCTTAAACTAGGTGAACCTGTATCTTAAGAGACAGTGATTCGGTCATTACAGATATTGTCTAAGATTTAAGTGACAAGTGAAATATATCGAATACATCAGGAGTAAATAGTCTAGATACAAACAAAAAAGATAATAATATATGAATGAATGGGAAATTATGTGAAGTGTATTTATGTGTATGTGTGTGTGTACGTGCATAAATGTGCGAGAATGTTTGTATGTGTGTGCACGCATTATTTGTATGTAAGTTTATGCGATGTAAGTTAATAGAGACTCTGTGTATGAGTAGTCCTGTGTTTGAAGCCATTCAGTGACTATAGATTACTCCATAATTACTTACATTTGAATATCAATCCTGATCATATTCACATTTCAAGGAACCATACATTGTTCTTACAATCATTTCGACACCAAATAACTTCTTTATGATAGTTATTTTAATAAAAATACTCGGAAGATGAAAATTTCAATAATTTGTCAAACTGACATACATTTTTTACTCATCAAAGTCTTGTTTGTCTTTGGAAAGTTAGTGTTGTTCATCGTTGTTACTCACTACTTGATTTTAAAAAGATTTAATCAAATCAAAAATAACTTTAATAATGATAGCTAAACCCGCTGTAACAAAGCCTTTTATAATAACTGTGACCGGTGACACATCAAGTGTTGATGAATCTGACACAAGCGAATGAGTCACAAAAAGTCTATTATAATATTAATAATATAAGTTCTACCTAGATTTGAATTGCTTCATAATTATTTTGGAATAATTAAATTACTAAGGATGAAGCAATGAACAGTGAGTGAACTCTATCTCAATGATCAATCACTCACTTTGACATCAGTATAGGTACAACACTATGATCATAGACAATCATATACAACTGATAGACAACTGTCAAAATATTATCTTGTTTACATTATTGGCGGATTCTATTGAAAGGCACATTACATACAAAAATGGGTGTCCCTTTTCATGGATTGGATAGTCAATTTTGACCCCAATGACCTTTAAACTCAGACTTCACCTACATTTTTAAACTTGGTGGTGTGACCGTCGGACTGTCAAGTCATAGTTCTCGAGTTCGAACCCAAGGCACGCACCTCTGACTTTTCGGATTCATGTGCGTATTGTATAATTATCACTTCCTTAAAAACGGTGAAGGAAAACATCGTGAGGAAACCGGCATGCCTGAGAGATATTTCTCGACGGCATGTGAAGCCAAGTCAGAGGCCCATGGGCGGCATAAACTCTGACACCAGGTTAGTCATTAACTAGACGAAGAGAAGAAGACCAAAATTTTAAGTCATTTCTTACCTGGTTGGTGACTGGTTTGATGGTAGCCTTCTCGAGCAACCTAGCGAGCTGCTTGGAGTTGAAGTTGGAGACGCCGATGCTGCGCACCAGACCCTCAGCCACGAGAGGCTCCAGAGCCTTCCACGTGTCTATGTAGTCCACATCAGAGAACTGAATCTTGTCAGCTGCGTCAACGGGGAAGAGGGGGCCGTCCTCCTGTGAAGAAAAATATTTGTGTTAATAATATGGTTGGTTTGAGGTGGGAAAGAGTTTTGAGTTTTTTTTATTGTTTTTGATTTCTTATTATAAATCACCGTTTATTTCTATTGTAAACGATGTCGAATAGTAGTGTGTAGTGTCGAGTATGAGAAGTTTAAAGTTTTCAAGACAAGCATATCATTTTTATATATTTATATCAGCAAGCACATTGGGTCACCCGCGCGACGGCGCAACGAGTATTCCCAAAGAGGGTTGATGTCAGGCAGGCGGCCGGTCATAAAACAATAAGCCAAAACCTCTAACAACATGGATTTATGAAATACATGTTGTGCCGACCCCACCTAGTGTGGGATAAAGGCAGGGAGATGATGAAGAGTTTGAGGTGGAAAATAGTACCTTGAAGAACTTGGGGGAGGCCTTTGCCCAACATTGGGACATTGGTGTCGATTCTGTTGCACATTTTGACAGTACTAAACTAAACGCAACTGTCACTTTCTTTTTCTATTGAAACAGAAAGTGACAAACGCCCTCAGGACGCGTTCCCACTATATCGTAACGGTTAATTTATCGTCGGACGACTGTCGTCTCTAGCTGTTCCCATTACAACGACTGTTTGTCGTCAATTTTTTTTATCGTTTAGCGACTATCGTATCTAGCTGTTCCCATTGGATCGCGACGACATTTTATCGTTCCACGGCAGTCGCTTTGTCGTTTGCACATCAGTAGCAAGCTACGAGACGATATTTTTATCGTGGCCACGATAGATAGTCGGAACAACGACACATGATTTGTCGTCACGATAAACCGTGACGTTTTCTTGTCGTTTTACGACTGTCGTGCTAGCCGTTCCCATTGACTTGACAATCTGTCGTCACTGCAAAAAAAAAGTCGTGGACGACAGTTAATCGCGTCGTCTTATATGTGAACACCTCCATTTAAAACTACGCGATTATCTGTCATCAAGACAAAGTGGGAACGTGGGCTTAGTTTAGTTTAGTCCTGTCAAAGTGCGCGTCAGAATCGACACCAACATGGACCAGGGATGCACAGACAGCGGCTCGCGGGCCGCAAACAGCCTTTCATCAATTTACTATGCGTGCCAAATAAGAATAGGATCGCGCTTGCTACAACTTCACACGATAGCTGTCAAATTGGTACTGCCAGCAAAAAAATACTATGAAAAAAAATGTTATATTTTTTTATTCATAGATTTCATTCTTATTTACATTCATTTTTATAAAATGTTATTTATTGAATTCCATAAATTGATAATTTTGGATAATTTAATAATATTTGAAAACAGTATTCATTAAAGAAATGAACCATTATATATAGTTAACTTCACGAAATGCTACTGGTCACCCTAATATGTCGCCATAATAATAATATAATTGCTGTGTAATTAATTTGGCGTAAAATTGATAAGAAATACCAAAAAAGTGAACAAAAATAATTAAACTGAATATAATTTATTTATTTACTTTTTTGCACACCTTACACTTTGGTAATGAAGTTCACGAGCATTGCGGAACAAAATGGCGTCTTGACAGTACTATTCTTATTTGGCACGAATAGTACATGCGGCCTGCCAACGAATTAAACTATTTTATACATTTGTATAAAAATACTGCAATATTTTTAAGTTTATTAAATGCCTGTGGAGGAACGAGGTATGGTGTTCCTCCAACGAAAAGCCAGACTGGTCTTTTACCTGGCGGGCTACTGCCCAACGGCAGATGTTGGGAAGTTGTATTTCGTCGCTGCGCTTGCAAAATCCGCTATGTGAAAAAACCCAACTTTACAGGAGAAGCAAAAAATTGTTTTTTTACCAAACTGATAACATAAAAACTTAGTATGCAGAAAATAACACTAAGTCGAGACATCATACAATTGTTTGTTTTTGCTTTTTTCTACGATATAACAGGTGCTAGGATATTTTTGAAGTGAATTTGGTCACTTGGCGTATTTTTTTGGGTCGAAAATACCGCGATAATTTTCATTATTGGTCTTCCTAGAACACTTAGCGGATTTTCCACACTATTTTAAAACAATAAATATATTGTTATATGCTATGTGTCATATTGAAGCGCAATGCTAAGAAGCGCGCATCGAAATAAAAGTGTTTCTTTGCACACAGAGGTTTTTTGAAGCCGTTTTTGGCCAAAATTACATAGCTGATTTTGCTATCTCCTTAACCAAAATAATTAGAAAACAGATTTCACGGGCCTACGTGGCTTGAGAAGTATTATAAAATAACATCGAAAACCGAAATTCAAAAAAAACAGCTGATTTTTTAGGCGCAGCGACAATATACATATACTATCTGCATATCAAATCTTGATATCGCGATGCAGAATTTGTGATATTTCATCTGACAGCTGCCATTGTTGTCGCTGTAGTCTGCTAGACAATCGTCGTGCTGCGTAGTTCTCATGTGGCGTGATAGATGCCGCCACATTATTATTATTACTAGCGGCCCGTCTCGGCTTCGCACGGGTGGACATTTTTCCCGTTTTTGCAACATTTTTCATTTATGCTCCGCTCCTATTGGTCGTAGCGTGATGTTATATAGCCTATAACCTTCCTCGATAAATGGACTATCCGACACAAAAACATTTTTTTCAATTCCAACCAGCCGTTCCTGAGATTAACGCGTTCAAACAAACAAACTCTTCAGCTTTATAATATTAGTATAGATTTGCGCAAATAAGATTGAGCGTGTAGTCTGAATCTAGAATAGCCTTTAAAATCGGCATTACAATGTTTTTTTTTTTTTTGGAATTATAAATCTCCGTAAAGGTCTACGAAAATAAGTTATTTCCAGTAGTTACACACACCTTGTAAGCCTGAGGCCAGTGAATCAGGTACAGATCCAAATACTTCACGTTGAGGTTCTTTAGAGAGGCCTGAAGAGCGCCCTTCACAAGGTCTGGGCGGTGGAACGTGTTCCATAGCTTCGACGTGATGAAGAGGTCCTCCCTGCAAACAAAATCATTTATAGTATTTCTAACATAATCAACTCATTACTGTCCCACTGCTGGGCACGGGCCTCTTCTCAGAATGGTTTAGGCCTAACTCCAACACGCTGGACTGGGGCATAGTTGGCAGACTACACAAAGACCGTAGCCAGGGGGGTTTGGGGGTCCAAAACCCCTCCCCCGAAACCTCAGACAATAAAGTTGGTTTTAAGATATATACACTTGTTGATTTTCTTGTTCAGAGTTCAACCCACCCCGAAAAAAAAACCAGGTTACGGCCTTGGACGACACACACCACCGAAAAAATTTTGGAGCCTTCTCAGGTGTTCAGTCTTCCTCATGATGCTTTCCTTCACCGTTAACACAAGTGATATTCAAATTATGATCCGCACATGAATTCCAAAAGTGTAGTGTAGGCCGGGTTCGAAGTCAGACGCTCTTGCATGGAAGGCAAGCCTCATCGCTCGGCTATCACGGGTTGACAATGATGAATAATAAAATGGATATACAAACTCACCTCTTTACAGTACCATCGCTAATCTTAGCGGTGATGGCCTCTCCGACCTCCTTCTCATTGCCATAGACAAACGCGCAGTCAATGTGCCTGTAGCCGATGTCTATCGCATCCTTCACGGCCTGTGTTACTTCGCCGGGCTTTGACTTAAGAGAAAATGAAACAAATAATCAACAATTTATGTCATAAGGCCAGTAGCATAGCGTGAGGGAGAGGTCAAAAGGGACCACGGCCCGGGGCGGCGGTGAGTGGGCCTGGCTGAAGCATCAGGTCATACTCATCAGATCAGATAACTGTATTGTTACTGAGACTACATAGGTACCGTACTTATTTGCGCTTAATTGCGTTATGGGTAGTCAGAAGCCCGAAAATCTGAAAACCAGTCTAACCTTAGGATATCGACATTGCCATGTAACTGGGTTGCGGAGATCTGATGGCAGTCGCTCCGTGTAAAATACTGGTGTTCAGCCGCATCTGATTAGACTGGAAGCTGACCCCAACGTAGTTGGGAAAAGGCTAGGCAGAAAACATCGTTGCGGTGTATGCTTTTGTGAATCCCGCGACCCCGGCCGAACGGTCAAGAGGAGGAACACCGTTGGTTTTTAGCCGGTAAGAGTCCGGCAGACCCCCTCGCCTTCCCCGGGCGAGGGACATCCATGAGGATTTTTCCAACGATAAAAAAAGGCAAAAAACGTCACATAAAAATTTATTTTAACTACGTTATTTAGTTTATCTCATGTCAGTAGTTATCAATAACCCTAGTTTAATGTTATCTAATACTACATAAGTATTACATACATACTGATTAACTCGAGAACGTGAATTTGCCATAACAACCATGTTTGCCATATCTAAAGATGATAAAAACATTTTCTAAAATACTTTACGCCACTTAAAACAAAATATTATTATTATAGGTGAATAGGGTAACCATGAAATCTTTTTTCCTATTCAACTTCTTGTAGATGGTCTTGCGGACCGTTTCTACGTAACCGGGCAGTTATTGGCGAGACCTGAAGGGTCTCCAACCAATGGGACATGAATAAAATACCTAAGCTAACTACTACTACTATTAACATCATGACTACTAGCAACAACAGCACTAATGGCGACCTCTAATGGGACTCCGGCCTCGGCGTAGGGCGTTGTTGGCGAGAGGACTGGGAGGGAGACAGCTTGATGAGGGCTGAATTAACGGTGTGACTGCGGAGTCAGAAAAGACTACCGGCGGTGGCGGCGGGTGAGCACGGTGGATCAGGGACGGTAACCATGACCAATGCTGTGCTCATTTTATACTACATATCATCCCGCCAGTATTCCTCGAAGCATTGGGCAGAGGTTTATAGTAACACCCTCATTTCGCCGTTACGTTTAAGTCCTATGTAATAGGGGGTGAGCCTATTGCCATTAACTGGGCACCAATCCGACTCCGGGCTGCTACTGAGAAATTCTTAATGGAAACATCTAATAACACTGCCCGACCTGGAGATCGAACCCAGGACCTCACGATCAGCAGTCGCGCTTGCCACCACTAGACCAACGAGGCAGTTAAACAGGACGTCCTGTATAATACAGGAATGTTGGACACCCTACTGGTATAAGATACTATCTTAAGTTTACAATTTTATTGTCAATAAACTGTTGATAGACATTATCTGGCACTTGTAATTTAGCTTGTCATAGTAAACTTATGATTATCTTTACATAGTATAAAACAAAGTCGCTCCCGCTGTCTGTACGCTTAGATCTTTTAAACTACGCAATGGATTTTAATACAGTTTTAAGCAATATACAAGGTATAAAAAGACCCTTCACGAAGCCGTCAACCATGCATTCAGTACATCAAACTAAGTAACCCTACGCAAAAATTGTCGCTGGGAAACGACTTTATTTTTGGGTGAAAAATTTCGTTTTACTGTAAAGCTAATTGTAACGCACTCAAAACACTGTGCTGATAGATACAATGAGTAGTAAACGGGTAATGGAGGTATTTCAAGTACATTTGCAACCTTAAAACCTAGTATTTTAAAAAAAAAGTGGTGAAAAAGTTGGAATTTTGACCTCCAATATCTCCGTAACTAGAAGGTTCCCAGGCATAGTCCAGAATAAAAAAATTTTCAAAATGACGTGGAGAATAAGTGCCTTTCGGCTTCGTTAAGGGTCTTTTTACACCGTTTATAGAATGATTCAAGAGGAAGGTTTATATGCCCCACATTAGTATCTACATTGCACCCTTGCAAAGCCGGGGCGGGTCGCTAGTAGTTTACATTTTACTGCTAATCCAGTACATTATTTTTTACTTCTTGAACTAAGTGGTATTTGATCCTAATCACACTTGATCGTAAGCGCAGACATGGTCTAAGATGGACCACACAAATCTAAGAAGCAAAGATATACAGGGTGGAATTTTTTAACTGCATCTTGAGGGAAAGTACTCTAAATATTGGAGATACCCAATTTAACTCAAAGGAAACATTCCTTTATTTTTAAAAAGAACCAAAACTGCTTTCAATAATTTTTGAAAATTTGTATGCCACACCCGGGAGTCGAACTGGCTAAAATCCAACAATATAACACCCTGTACTTTTATGGCATCAATCGATAGGGTCCATCATAAGAATCAAATCTCTCTGACAAACATGCAATTTTTTTTTTTTTGAAATGCGTTTGCTCTTTACTCTAGTTTAGGTCAGAGGAGACAGAGACAAAGTCTACGATGGATTGAGCTTACCCAGAAGAAGCCTGTTAACTCTAACTTTGAAGAGATTCAGGTTGAATGCGTTCGGGAACACAGACGCAGGTAGTGAGTTCCACTCTTTTGCAGTGCGCATTATGAAGGATGTTTGGAAGTGCTTAGTTAAAATGAAATAGTAAGTACTCAACAAAATAACAAAGTTATGGCAAGCAAGTTTAACACTTGCAAGCGTTATCTTTTTATAACACTTGCAAGCGTTATCTTTTTATAACACTTGCAAGCGTTATCTATTTAACTCTACATATATCTGTTCATCCACTTGTACTATTTGTTGCTGTAAAGGACCTGGAAGTATCTACTAATAAATAAACCCCCCCCCCTCAGCTAATATTGCATTTTTGCTAATTCATTTACTTCAAATGTGTTTAGAGCGAAAAACACATAGTAAATTACCTACGACAGTACCTGCAATAGTACCATCGTCATCGATCTGTTTGTTACGTTTTCAGGTAAGAACTATGCAACAAACCATCTGTGTATGTGGGTTAGTCCATTAATGGAAAGTCAAAATTAAAGTCACGACCTGCTTAAATGAGATCCACTATCGTGGACCCCGTTAACATCTTACGGACCCACAATTATTTTTTTCACCCACATTGACCACTTGGAGATCGTCGTTAACCCCTGGGAGTCGATATACACCGCTTTGGATATCACTGGGTTAAACTATGGGAATCGATTATTCTAGCAATTATAATTTGAGTGAATGGCCTGTGAAAATACTACCGTTCGATTGTTGTTATTATTTCAATGCCAAATCATCATTGCTAGATTTTCAGCATAGGTAATAAGTAAGAATTTTACCTTCCAAGTCCCAATCCCGACGATAGGACACTCGTAATCATTGTAGAACTTAACATTTGGCATTTTTGAAGCCATTTTGCAGTAGAAATTAAAAGTTTTTAACACTTTGGAGAATATTTTGTCCGAATAAAAAGACCGGCCGGCTGTCAAAAAGTCAAAAGTGTCAAAACTCATTTAATTATCAAAACAGGGTTGCCAAGTTTAGATTCAAAAGTACCGAAAAAATAGCAAATCTAGATACTACTTTTTTGTTATTTTTAAATAAAAATTAAATAAAGAATGAGAAGATGTTTTTTGTAATAAGTAATTTGTATTAGGTAGGTACGTCATAATTGTCCGTTTTGAGATTTAAATCGCTTTTGAATTTTCCACGTGTTGACTTAAATATTAAGGATAACAACACTACTTAGAAACCAAAACCCAAACAAAAAATGTAGCCTTGGCTCATTGTGGTTTTTAATATTTAATGAAAGACACAACACATCACAAGTGTTTTACTTTTTTTATTACAATATTATCTTCAAAGTAGGATGCCTATTCTGTTACATAGGTACCTACCTACCTACATTATACGTGTCACGATTTCCGAATTCCGTTCCGAAGATGTATAGTAGGTAAAGAGCAGAGACTAGGTAAACGGGTAGGGTAGGAATACAATCAGAGTGCACCTAAGACTATTAGGTCAGCCTATCGCTATTATTCGGTCATAATTCCAATCTCCGGTTCCAATCATGACAATTTTCTTACAAAAAATTGTTGCGTAAACCTACATACGACGATACACATTAAACTGCTTGGCGTCCGACTTTAATTAATGTGTAGGTGGTAGCTAGCCAGGCAGACCGTAAAAATCCTGTTGCCTATACGTGTTGGATTTTGTTGAATGTTACAACACGCGTCGATTCCCAGTGTCCGGTGAGGAAGTTTTATATTCGTCCCCACACCGGATACAATTGATAATATTGAGCAATTCCCTCTTGCCCTTTATTTAAATTGAAACAAATAAATGTTAAAAAAACTTACCTTCCAAGTTCCTAGGCCCAGCACTGGGTAAGTTTGTCCATTATTAAACGTGATCGTTGGTACCCGCGACATTTTTACACACAACCGCACGGTTAGGCAAAGGAATATAGAGTGACAGCCTGTCAAGGGGTTTAGGTTATCTATCTTATCAATTTAATATTTGTAGTTCAAGTGGATACAATTATTATCTAAGTCGCGGCTTGTTTATAGATTTTAATATATTTTATTCACTTTTATGGAGATATCGATGGCAAAAACTTCCATAGAAGGTCTATGCCTAAACTTCGCTGACGGCGGTAATTAGCTTTTCCTACAAACAACTATTACCAATATTTTTTACGTAATGACCATGATATCCTGCTTTTAAAATCCTATAGATCGATAACAACTTCTTAGCTTAGCACAGCTGACAACAGGAGTACCTACTTATCATATACTTACCTACATTAACGAAAAAGTTTTTACCTGGATCCGTCTTGAGGCACAAGGAATGAACGCAGTCCAATGCTGGATATAGAAGACCTGTTCCAAATGCATTACAATACCCAATTCTGAGCATTCCAAGTCCAGTTTACCTTCTTCAAGTCGTCGATCTATCTGGCTGGGGGCGTCCCACGCTACGATGCCTGATGACCGGTGTAGGATCTTCACTCAAGAGCACACCGCTGCTTTAGGTTCCTTTAGACCCGTAATAATAAACAGTTCTCATTTCAGAGATCTTCCAACAGCACCAACCATAAAGTAGAATTCCATACATATGACAACTTTCTTCTTTCTGCCTAGTCTTTTCCCAACTATGTTGGGGTCAGCTTCCAGTCTAACCAGATGCGCCTGAATACCAGTATTTTACACGGAGCGATTGCCATCAGACCTACGCAACCCAGTTACTGGGCAATGCCGATATCCTAAGGTTAGACCAGTTGTCAGACTTTTCGGGCTTCCGACTTCCCCACGAGCCCCTCTACAGCTAGCACAATATGGCCCAAATTAATCTTTCATTTCAGAAATTCCTACTAAGTGTAGATTTAAATTGACATGAGAGGTATTTAAAAAAAGCAGTTGTCAAATGTATGATGTACATGTAGCTCGTGGATAATAATTACCAACCGCGCGGATCATACGATTTGCGAGGTTAAGCTGCACTTGTCGCGGTCAGTCTGTGGATGGGTGACCGTTCGTTATACATCAAGACCCCTCCGTGCCTCGGAGAGCACGTTAAACAATCGGTCCCGGGTGTCATACTAATACCTATAACAGTCGTTATGGGTAGTCTGAATCCCTGAGTCTGACAATCGGTCTAACCTTAGAATATCGGCATTGCCTAGTAACTGGGTTGCGGAGGTCTAATGGCAGTCGCTCTGTGTAAAATACTGGTATTCGGCCTTATCTGGTTAGACTGGAAGCTGACCCCAACATAGTTGGGAAAAGGCTAGACAGATGATGATTGTACTAGCTGTCACCGCATTGGGCGTAGCGAGGATTTTGTACAGCGTGGGCCAAACTCAGTCAGACAGTAAATATTTATCTTTTCAATAAAAAGTGCAGAATGGGAATACCCCATAACCTTATGTTTGAGGTCCAAATAAGCATAGACGGAGTCGGGCTTTGGTCTGTCTATTTTGGGTAATTGAGCTGTGGACATGGGTGGCGAGTTGACTGAATCTAGACCATTTACCTATTCCTTCCTGTGCCAGGATGGGGCAGGCGCCCCATCTGCCCCACCCTGAATACGCCTATGGCTGTCAGTGACTAATAGTTTTCCCGATAATTTCATTCTCTTGTGCAATAAGTACCTATTGCGAATTCTATTAGGTCCTTACCTATGAAATTAGCGTTTTTTTCTCACAAATAGAGAACCTCGTCACTTCTATAATTTAAAATGTATATCAATTGCTTGATATTATATCGAATAATGACCATCATAGACAACTACCAATAGTAAAAAAAACTTATTACTTATAGTTTTCTAAACATAAAAAAATATCTTAAAAATGACTCCCCTTTTTGTTAGCAGAAATGACCACTATTTTTGTTTTAACTTTGCCAAAACTTATTTTTGTCGCATAATCTAAGTGGCATACGTTATCTTAGTTTTTAAACATTAGTGCATAAAAGTTTTAAAACATTAGTGTTCATAGTTGTTAAATAAATTAAGAAAATGTTAGTATGAAAAATGCAACTTCTTTAAAATTATCCATACAAAACGCTGATTTCATAGGTAATGACCTAATATAAAGAAAAATATAAGAATCACGTTATCAGTGCTTTATTATTATCAGTACATAAAATTGATTGTTCTTACGCGTTTGACCCCCCAATAAACTCCATCACATGATTAAAGTATAAAAATAACAAAAATTAAATCTCAATGTTGATAAAATTACCTAAATAAAATAAAAAATCTATTATAGGTAGGTAGCCTGCGTGGTATCTTCTCGTCCAAATTTCCGCAGTGCCTGAAGACAAGGGTCTTCAACCAGTGTGTGTTGCCAGTGATGACATATGGATCTGAGACGTGGTCCTTGACTGCAGGCCTTTTGGAGAAACTCGGAGTCACCCAGCGGGCAATGGAGAGAGCTATGCTCGGAGTTTATATGCGCGATAAAATCCGGATCGAGGATATTCGCCGAAGAACCAAAGTCACCGACATAGCTGTCAGGGTATGCAAGCTGAAGTGGCAATGGGCAGGCCACATCGCTCGGGGGACCGATAACCGATGGGGAAGAAAGGTTCTTGAGTGGTGAGCACGAATCTGAAAGCGCAGCGTAGGTAGGCCTCCCACTATGTATGTGGACCGACGACATTGTGAAAGTCGCGGGCAACCGATGGATGCAAATGGCGGATTGTCGTTCGATGTGGCGGTCTAAGGGGGAGGCCTTTGTTCATCAGTGGACGTTTTCAGGCTGATGATGATGATGAGGTAGCCTGCCTCATTGGTTGAGTGGTCGTCAGCGTTGCTGGTGAGAGTGCGATTACGTTCGACATCAAAGGGGGCCATTCTACTTACAGAAACATCGATCAATCACAATCGCAACCGAACAGTTCATGCTAATAGTTATCGTAAAAAAAACTGTCAAATTGACATACATACATAAAGTCACGCCTTTTTCTCACGGGGGTAGGCAGAAACTATAGAACGCCACATGCTACGACCCTTACATACTCCTTTCGCTTGATCCACATTCTTACATCTTGTCATACACGCACGCCGGTTGAGAGTACTACGCACCTGTCCTTTGTGAAGAACAATCATCAATAACATCGATGCATGTCCTTCTAGGGCGACCTCTACCGTTTCCACTGACATCCGCCTTATAAATTCCTTTTGTTAATCGCCGTTCACTCATTCTCTCAACATGACCAAACCACCTAAGCATACTACTTTCAATTTTTGTCACTACATCATCTTTTAAACTGCAACTTTGTCTAATCACATCATTCCTCAATCTATCATTCAAAGTTACACCGCACATAACCGCACCTCAAAAAAGGTTGTGGTCACAGACACCCGAAAATCGGTCAAGTGCGAGTCGGAGTATGAACTCGCTCATGATCGATATAGTGCATTCCTACAAAGGAGATGTTTACAAAATATATGACGTTCTGACCACGATTTTGTACAGTGTATAATTCCACGTGGGCAAACCCGTGGGGCGAACACTAGTAAATTAATAAACCTGTAAAATGTTAGTTTGTTCGCTCACGAAAATTACATATCACAGTGTCACATTTAGGTCCTTAGTACAGAACATTCCTCAAGTCCAGTTTGATCTTTAATCAGTTGATCACTGATTAAGTATAGAATCAGTACCTACTTGAGAAACGGTCTTATTCCAGAACGGCAATCAATCTATACTCAGATGAAACGAGACTCAAATCGAGCCGATCGATTGGTTGATTACAGATCAAATCACTGCTTGGGGTCGAATCTACGAACTGAGTAACGATCTAAAATAAAGCCAAACTCAGCTGAACTATGATCAATGAATCTATGCTTGAGGAACGTTCTAAAATTAAAACTTCACTCAAAACTAGTGTTAAACAGAGATCAATGCTTGAGTTACGTTCTGTAATACGGACCTTAGATTCTAAACTACTATCGACATCAATAGACCGTGAGTGTGACGTCACAAGTCTCTTAGGGTTGTGGGCATGCCCATCGTGCCCACAATGGTGGATCCGCGCTTGCCGCACATACCTACTTTCAAACTCAAACTCAAAATATTTATTTGCACACTAAGGTAAAATAATACAGATCTTATTATATAGAGTAGGTACAGCTTAGCAACCTTTTCCAGGTGTTGCAATATTTGAGGGCTCTAATTATATGAAAGTATATTTATAAATTTACTTATGTGTCTACTTGGTACATAGTGCCTAATTCTTGACTATTGTTATTCTTAATACACTATATTTTTAATTAAGGATACTAGAACCAAAACCACATAGTATATCGAGTGATATGTTATTGAGTACCTACTTCGCAATGAAGTATAAGCATAAATACCTCGAAGTATAAGACAGCTCTATTACTTTTGTTCCGCGTTATCTAATTCAAGGTCTAACTATTGATGTTAACAGTATTTTATTATTACTGACAATCGATTTTATAGTTACTGTAAAGTCAATGGTACCTACTCTAGTTAGAGTATCATTAAGTGCTTTGTTATATTGTGTTCTTGAATATCATAACACTATAGTTTTATATTAATACACTTCACTTCAACTTTATAAACGTGGACCATATTACAAGTTTATACTGCGCTTGCCGTGGTCAGTCCGTGGATGGGTGATCCCTCCGTGCCTCGGAGGACACGTTAAACAGTTGATCCCGGGTGTCATACGAATACCTATGACGGTCGTTACGGGTAGTCAAAAGCCCGAAAATCTGACTAACGATATAACCCTAAGGTATCAGCATTGCCCTGTATCTGGGTTGCGGAGTTCTGGTCGCAGTTGCTCCGAGTGAAATACTGGTGTTCAGCCGCATCTGGTTAGACTGGATGCTGACCCCAATATGTTGGGAAAAGTCTAGGCAGAACGAACTTTATAAAAAACTTTTTAACAAACATAAAACCGGCTTCAAATTGTCTATCTCCGAAGTTCTTCATTAGATCTTCACCAAATTTAAATGGGACCGCTTCGAAAGAATACTCTTTCAAACAAAAAAAGAATCATTAAAATCGGTTCACAATTACCAAAGTCATCGCGGAAAAAACATACAAAACAAAACATACAGTCGAATTGAGAACCTCCTCCTTTTTTGGAAGTCGGTTAAAAATGTAGGTAGGTTACCTACTAGGTTTCCCGCAATGAAAAGTAGCACAAGTACAACACATACTTAATTAAAACTACAACGCTCCCTGCTTCAAAAAAATACCTGAATTAGCTTACAGAATAAAATATCATAACACAACCAGCACCTTACAGTCCCACTGCTGGGCACGGGCCTCTTCTCAGAATGAGAAAGGTTTAGGCCTTAGTCCACCACGCTGGCCTGGTGCGGTTTGGTAGACTACACACACCATCGAGAACTATATGGAGCCCTCTCAGGTGTGCAGGTTTCCTCACGATGTTTTCTTTCACTGTTAACGCAAGTGATAATCAAATTATGATCCGAACATGAATTCGAAAAGTCAGGTCCGTATTACAGAACATTCCTCAAGTCCAGTTCGATCTTTAATCAGTTGATCACTATTTAAGTATAGAATCAGTACTTGAGGAACGGTCTTATTCCAGAACGGCAATCAATCTATACTCAGATGATACGAGACTCAAATCGAGCCGATCGATTGGTTGATTACAGATCAAATCACTGCTTGGTGTCGAATCTACGAACTGAGTAACGATCTAGAATAAAGCCAAACTCAGCTGAACTATAATCAATGAATCTGTGCTTGAGGAACGTTCTAAAATTACAAGTCGACTCATAACTATTTTTAAACAGAGATTAATGCTTGAGTTTCGTTCTGTAATACGGACCTCAGAGTGCGAGGATCGAATTCAGATCCTCCTAAATGGAAGGCAAGCGTTCTAGCGATAGACTATCACTGCTATAAAGAAAAAAATGTGAATAAAATACAACATCATCTTCCTGCCCTGGTCCCAAGTTACATGGGGTCGTCGCTATATATTTTTCTCTTCCACTCTTCCCTGTCAGCCGTCTCATTATCATTTACTCCCTTATCTTTCATATCCTCCCTCACACAATCCATCCATCTTTTCTTAGGTCTCCCTCTCCCCCTCCATCCATCAACATTAATATTCATCACTCTCTTAGTCACATGTGTTTCATCCCTCCTCATCACATGCCCATACCAAGACAAACGATTTCCTTTCAACTTTTCTGTCACTGGTGCCACTTTCAAACTCCCTCTAGAGTGCGCGCAAGATAACTCTGCGCGCGGCCAAAATATCATGGTCCGTCATAATGTTGCCGTTTTATTAACTTTGTCACTAGATCTACCTGATTTTAGGAATAAAAGAAAACATAATAATAAAGATTATCGTAGTCCTCATCAGACGATAATAATCATAATGCATTCTTATTCATTCACGGCACATTTACAAGCTTAGTTCTTCAATTTACGTAAAAATACTAATTAGTTTCAATGGTAGATAGTAAATTTTAACGTACATAACTTAGCTGAATTCAAATATAATAAACCGCAAAAGAGGGCTGCCCAATTTGAATGCTCCCGAATATATTACTTTTCCTTATAAGGTAGGACTTTTCCGATCATGGCAACATTTAGCACGCCCTCCGTCGTGCGCAGAGTTATCTTGTACGCAGTCTAATATACTCATTTCTTACTTTATCCATTCGCGTCACTCCACACATCCATCTCAACATTCTCATCTCCGCTACGTGTAATCTTCTTTCGTCCGTCTTCTTCACGGCCCAACACTCTGATCCGTACAGAACGACAGGTCTTATAATCAGTGCTGCCAATAAAAATTTCTTGATTCCCAGCGTCAGTGTTGTCAATTCCCCGCTTCTTTTTGTTTCATTCCCAAGCGAAAGTTGGACAACCATTTTATTTAAAAGCTCCCCTCACTCTTTCAATTTCTCCTGTATCTTGATTGCATTTACAAACACGAAACCGAAAAAATTGCTCTCAATTCCCCGATTTCTGTCATTCCCCACACTAACCCCAAATTCCCCGCATATCGGAGACCTTCCCGCGATTGGCAGCGCTGCTTATAATGGATTTGTAGATTTTGCCCTACAGCTTGAGGGGCATCCGTTGGTCACAAGAAAATAAAATACAACATCATCGAAAAAAAATAATTTATTTAAATACAAAAAGAATTGTCTTAAATATTTAATTCTTGCCTAACATAATATATAGCAACCGATATTAAGTTTATTTACGCCATTTTTATAATATAAGGTTTTATATCACTCAGGGGTATAAGCAGAGTTCTATGGTTATACTTATAACTTGGAGGACCAAAGTGGTCCCTAAGACCAGTAACGACCACAGATATGCCAAAAGAAAGCTATTTTTTTTATTACTCTTTACTTGGTCGCGTTTGGCCCAAGTCTCACCTAATGGTAAGCGCAGACAGGGTCTAAGATGGAGCACACGAATCCAAGGAACAGAGATATAGATGGACTCCTCTATACCCCTCTAGCTCTCACATACACACGACGGAACACAGTAAACTGCTTGGCGCCGGACTTTAATGTGCAGGTGGTAGCTAGCCAGGACCGTATAGATCCTACCACGTCGCGTGCTGTGTTTTGTTGAATCTTACAACACACGTCTATCCGTAAGTGCGACTCCTGATCGTGAGGTCCTAGGTTCTATCCCCTGGTCGGGCAGTGGCATTGGGTTTTTCTGAGTGAAATTCCTCAGTAGCGGCCTGGAGTTTGGGTTTGTGCCCGGTTGATGGCAAAGCTCGCCCCCTATAACATGGGACTTAAACATAACGGCGAAATGAGGGTGTTACTATACACCTCTGCCCAACCCTTCGGGGAATACAGGCGTGATGTTATGATATGTTATATGACTCACCAAATGTGATGTTATTAACACCCATATTCTAAGACGTTCCTCCAAAACTTACTCGACTCGACTCCACCTCGACTCAGCCTTTCACACTACCATCGGTAGTTATAGTTGACATAAACGTCCTCGACTCGAGATTTTTCCTCAGTCGAGTTAAGGAATCATCTGTCAAACTCAAGGTACCTCGGAACCTACCTTAAGAAAGGAAATTATGCAACAAAAATGAATTTTGAAGACTTTATCGAATATGCTTACGATAATCCTTACAACTATTTATCGCGACGTTATTTGCGAGATGCAGATAATTCAAATTATGACGTAATGACTCCGTCGAGGAACCTCAAAGATCACTCGAAATTGCGACTAAGAATACAATTTTGAAGGTGTTTCCGAGGCCGTTCTGAGTCTAGTATGAGTCGAGAAAGTTTTGGAGGAACGTCTTAGAATATGGGTGTAAGAATACAATTTTGAAGGGGTTTTCGAGGCCGTCCTAGGTCGAGTATGAGTCGAGAAAGTTTTGGAGGAACGTCTTAGAATATGGGTGTAAGAATACAATTTTGAAGGGGTTTTCGAGGCCGTCCTAGGTCGAGTATGAGTCGAGTAAGTTTTAGAGGAACGTCTTAGAATATGGATGTATGACTCTAAGCCAACCACAACATAGTTTGAAAAGCTTTTGACCTCCCATCAAGTTCTTACTGATCATTATAGAATTTTTTATTGCACTTGCTTGTGGGATGACCAAAAATTCGAGTATTTTCTTAATAAACATAGCCTATCGATACAAAAAGCGTCTTCCTTTGTTTACAGGCGTGATATTGATTTATTTAATAATATGTATGACGTCACAATTATTTTTTTCTATATTTTATTGTATAATAGTTGCAAAGGCATCGTTAGTTTACGAGGTTATAAATTTAGTGTAGCGACACATAATGCCGATATTAGGCGTGATTACGCCTTGTATGTGTGATGATACTATGAGCAGTGTAACGAGTAGACACATGCAATGCCGAAATTAGGAAGCCGGACTTAGGCGTGAATTCGCCTTGTATGTATGACAATAGGGCCACTGAGCGGTATAGCGAATAGAGACATACTATGCCGAAATTAGGAAACCGAACTCAGGCGTGATTACGCCTTGTATGTATGACGATACTGCTACTCTGAGCGGTGTAGCGAGTAGCGACATACTATGCCGAAATTAGGAAACCGAACTCAGGCGTGATTACGCCTTGTATGTATGACGATACTGCTACTCTGAGCGGTGTAGCGAGTAGCGACATACTATGCCGAAATTAGGAAACCGAACTCAGGCGTGATTACGCCTTGTATGTATGACGATACTGCTACTCTGAGCGGTGTAGCGAGTAGCGACATACTATGCCGAAATTAGGCAGCCGAACTTAGGCGTGATTACGCCTTGTATATCGTAATATTACGTGTGACACAGTTAACGCTCTCATATCGGTAAGTTTATTACATTATAGGTAAATGACACCTATAATCTAACGACATCTTCACATTAACCTTTTGAACGCCAACGGCTATAAACGTCATACAAAAACGTGCTCGGGCAGCCGACGGCAATAGCCGTCATAAAAGTACGATGAATTTGTAGCGTGGCGTCGAGGGACGTGGTCATACGCACGCAGCACAGCCGCTAGACACATAGCTACTTATGTTTTTTTCTTTTTCTTTTGTTTTGTCTCTTATGAATTTTTTGTCTGTGTATCTGACTGCTTTCGTGCCAAATAAATTTCTTTCTTTCTTTAAGAACTACTAACGTAAGAGGGGCATTCTTCGAAAAATATTAACAAAAATCGAGAACGTCATTAGCATCATCCCAAAGTTAAGAATGCAGATGTTTAATACTATAATTATGATAATGAAAACTGAAACTATACCGCTGCCGTCAAGCAATAAGACAAGAATAAAAACAATCTGACAATACTATAACGTTAACAACCCGGGAGAAGAATGATTTGTTAAAATAATGTTAAAAAATTTCGAAGAATCACCCAAGAACTACTTGCGTGCATATTATTTCATTATTTCAGCAAATTTTCAACAATTATGTTTTTATATAAAGTTCTATAGATCTCTGAATACTGTTTCATCTCAGCTGTTAGAACTGCCGTTAACATATTAAGCATATCACTATAATATTAAAATGTGTTGGGTGAACCTATGTTTTAATTTGAAGTAAACTACTGTAATATTACATTACACAAATAAAACCTATTTTAGCAAGGAAATGTATACTGGGTGTAAATATAGCCTTAACGAAGCCGAAGTCTACGCATACTGTACATCAAACTAAGTAACATACAGCAAAAATAATTGCTGGGAAACGACTTTTATTTTTTGGTATTAAAAACAGCTTTTAATTGTAGCGCGCAATGTAAGCGCGCGTAGCAGACTGTGCCTACTTTTCAAAAATGTTGTTAATGTTTGTATAGAAGAATGTTTAGTTATAACATTTAAACTTAGTTTACGTGAAAAGCGTTCAAAAATATGGTGACTTTGACCTTCAATGTCTCCATAACCAGTCGGTTCCCAGGTATGGCCCAATACCAAAAAATCTTCGTAATGATGGGAAGAATACGTGGCTCTCGGCTTCGTTAAGGGTATTTTTACACCCGATATTTATGGAAGCATAATATTAGGTCCCCACCTATGAAATCAGCGTTTTGTATGGAGAATTTTAAAGAAGTTGCATTTTTCATGCTGACATTTTCTTAATTTATTTAACAACTATGAACACTAATGTTTTAAAACTTTTATGCACTAATGTTTAAAAACTAAGATAACTTATGCCACTTAGATTATGCGACAAAAATAAGTTTAGGCAAAGTTAAAACAAAAATAGTGGTCACTTCTGCTAACAAAAAGAGGAGTCATTATTAAGGTATTTTTTATGTTTAGAAAACTATAAGTAATAAGATTTTTTTACTATTGGTAGTTGTCTATGATGGTCATTATTTGATATAATATCAAGAAATTGATGAATATTTTAAATCATAGAAGTGACGAGGTTCTCTGTTTGTGAGAAAAAAACGCCAATTTCATAGGTGGGGACCTAATATATGGAATATTAATGCTAACATTTACCATCGCAGTTCAAAGTAAAATCATATCCAGAAACCATACAGTTTACCCAACACATTATCAAAACTGACTGAATCTTCTAGAATGTTCTAGAAAGTCTTGCGATGTACAGCCCTGTGTCCCTCTTCGTCGTACTCCCGTTTGGAGACCCACATTTTACGGAATGTGTCGAGCGAGGCGAGAATCGAACCCCCTATCCATGTGGAGTAGAGACGCTCTTGTGGTGCTGAGATCTTGAGGAAAGAAAGAAGAAGAAAGAAGATGGATAAGTACATTAAATTTATGTTCTATTAATAAATCAATACTTTGACATAAATATGATATGGTTATAGTTAGAATTAGCATATCGGCATTGCCCAGTTACTGGGTAGCGGAGGTCTGATGGCAGTCGCTCCGTGTAAAATACTGGTATTCAGCCGCATCTGGAAATCTATCTCAACAGTGTACTATTAATCATCTGAACATTACCAGATTGATTATAGCAAAATATATTGTTAAATAACACAATCTCTAATATAACCTAACCTTAGATACGAATCCGTATATCTTGATTATGCAATTGTCAATGAAACTGTAACTAAGACAGCTTAATGGTCAAAGCACACATATCAACTCGGAAAGGGATCGTCACCGTATCGCCTTTCGCCTCGCCGTCAAACAGGCGTCAACCTAACGTAAGCACGTAACCAAACCGGATCAGCAGCTCCGATACGTCAACTCGGCTACGGCTAGGCGACGCCGCGCTTACGGCTCGCAGTAACAGTAGTGTGCTGCAGGCCGCGGGGGGGCGAGGGGGGGGGGGGCAAGGGGGGACGAAGAGACGTAAGCTCGGGTATGGAGAGACGTAAGCGCGGGGGGGACGAGCCGTAAGCGCGGGAACCAAGTTGACCACGCACCGCGGTTCGTGAGCTTGTCCCGAGGCGAGGCGATTACGTTACGATTCCGATTAGTGTGCGTTGCAGTAGGGAGTTTCATACAAAGAATACTGAACGGCTCGAGTTGATACGGTGACGATCCCTTTCCGATTTGATATGTGTGCTTTGACCTTTAAGCTTATGTTTTAATCTAACAAATGACACTAATTTGACACTTGGTAACGCTTCATCAAATTGTGGGCCCAACGATGTATGGGAGATGGGCAATGTCGTTTGAAACAAACAAACGAAGTGAAACTGAAACCGTTCAAAAATGATTTACCTAATAAATTGTTGACTTTAGTCGTCCATTAAATATTATTGATTTAATTTACCCATTATCAACACGTAAAACGCTATCTACAAACACTTACCCTAATCTTCATATCCTTAGGCGCTAATCTCCTAATTTCGGCCAACAGTCGGTCCCCGAAGCCCCGGAATAAGGTGCTCCCGCCGCTCAACACTATATTCTGATATAACACCTTCCGAAGATCCATGTCAGACTTCTGTATCGCGAACATTAAGACTTCGTGGAGACCTAGATAAATAATAAATAATATTAATTAATAAAATGGGTTTAATTAATATTTCAAAGACTTGCTATGGTACTGCCGCCGGGAGAATGCATTCCTGACAGATCGCATAGGCGTATTCAAGGTGGGGTAGATGGGGCGCTTTGGGCAGATGGTCTAGATTCAGTGAATTCGCCACGCATATCCACAAACAACTACCCAAAATAGGCACACCAATGCAAACCAGATTTGTGAAGATAGTTGTTTCATAATGACGCTAATACCTCAGCCCGTGAGTCTCCGCATACCCCTCACAGACCGCCATCAGTTTTCTCAAACCACAGATTGACGGGCTGAGCAGCGCCATGTCGTCGGCGTAGCTTATATTGTTTATCGTTTGTCCATCGACGGAGCAGCCAACCCTAGTGCAGCTCAGCTCACCAATCAAACTGTTTATATACAGGTTGAATGGACTGGGCGGGATCGGTCCACTCTGTCTTACACCACAGTTCAGTCCATAAGAAACGGATTTAGAACCTGCCCACCGAACATAATTCTTTTGGTTTGAGTACCAATGTTTCAGAATAGGTACTAATGAGTTCAGCGGGTAAGTCCGTTTCATTATTCCGCAGACATGGAGAGGGAGCGCAGGGCGTTGGCGGTCCGTTGTAATATGATAGCCCGCAGGTTCGCACGCTGTACAAATGATGTGAAGATCACTTTGTTTGGGGCCTACTGCCAATGTTTTTACACCTGCAGCCTATGGGTGAAATATGCGCGGCGGACCTACAACGCCTTGCGTGTCCAGTACAATAATGCCTTCAGGGTAATGTTGGGTTTGCCTCGCTAATGTAGTGCGTCTGATATGTTTGCACGTGCGCGAACAGACGATTCCTATGCTATATTGCGTAAAAGAGTCGCCTCAGTAATGAGCAGAGTGAGGGAGGGCCCCAACATTATCTTGAAGACATTGAGTGGCAAAGTCGACAGTCCCTTCCTTGGACATTGGGTGGATACTCATTTGTCTACGCGGTGTCCGTTTGTAGGGGTGCGGTCGGGGTGAAGTTGTGGTCGGTGGATGTAGCTCTGACCTACTTTAGTTTTAATTATTTATGTTTTTATAATTTACCAACATATGGATGTACCTTGTCCGAAATAAATTTGATTGATTGATTGATCCGTTGACGCTTTTACCGGGCCCTTCATGGGCCCGATGTAGATTTCCTAGCGTCCGTAGCCTGGCTGCGTTTCGGTGACCTATTTGGGGAAACCGAAGGTTTTGTCTGTGCGATTATGGACGAAGTTATCTTGACAAACAACTACCGAAAATATATTGTGAAGGACGGCACGGTTGACATCTGTCGGGCATGTCACTGTCCCGGCGAATCCATTCGACATATTATTTCTGGTTGTTCTCGTCTTGCTAACGGCGAGTATTTGCACAGACACAACCTAGTGGCTAGGATTATCCATCAGCAACTTGCTCTGAAATACAACCTTGTGGACGCAGAAGTACCATACTACAAGTATGTGCCCGACCCAGTTCTCGAGAATGGTCATATCACATTGTACTGGGACCGATCTATCATCACCGACAGGACTATTGTTGCCAATAAGCCTGACATATCAATCAATCGAAATAAATTTGATTGATTGATTGATTATTATTAAGATATTTTTGTAAGTACTTATATTATAATTTACCAACATATGGATGTACCTTGTCCGAAATAAATTTGATTGATTGATTGATTAATTATATCATGGTATTTACTATAAAGGAGAATGGGCGAAATGTTTAGAAGTTGGTCTACTCCTCCTATAGCAATAAGTGATATGTCATTAGAAAGGTATTTTTAAGCGAAACATTTGATACTAACACAATTAAAGTCAGTTTTCTTTTTTTTTTCTTTAAAAAAAAACATTGTCCCACACTAGGATTTCTCCTGTATCGTGGGTGCTTTTACAGACACAAATCTTCACACGCACAAACACCCAGACCCGGAACAACTATCTGTAGGCTATACAAATATTTGTTCCGTGCGGGAATCGAACCCACGACCCGCAGCGCAGAAGCCAATCGCTTAGCCACTGCACCAAACGTGTCGTCAAAGTTGTTAGTATGTGTTATAACACCTTTAAAGTGAAAAATCGTTTATATCCATACTATCACAATTTCTTCTTTTTAACCGACTTTCAAAAAAGGAGGAGGTTCTCAATTCGACTGTATGTTTTTTTTTTTGTATGTTTGTTCCTCGATATCGTTGCTAATTGTGAACCGATTTTAATGATTCTTTTTTTGTTGGAAAGAGTATTCTTTCGAAGTGGTCCCATTTAAATTTGGTGAAGATCTGATGAAGAACTTCGGAGATAGACAATTTGAAGTCGGTTTTATTTTTGTTAAAACGTGATTATTTTGTTACTTATACTAAAGTATCGCTACGTTCTTATCTTATTATTTGCAAAAAATGTGTAAAGAAAAAGAACTTAAACATAACTAGCGAAACGTGGGTGCATTATACACCTCAGCCTACTAATAATTGACAGTAACTGTAAGACAAAATAATGTTCTACTAAAAATAACCTTTCTATTGATATATCACTCATTACTAGAGGAGGGGGAGCCCAAAAGGCCCATTCTCTTTTTGAATCCCTTTTATTTTACTATTTCATCAATTCGCTATCTACCCCCCCCCCCCCTCAAGTACCTCAAGTAGAGCCAACACCACAAATTAGCCTAGGGATGTACAGATCCTAAATGCGGCCGAGAGAGACTTAAATTAAACTTATCGACAAAAATACCTCCCCCCCCCCCTCTAAATGGCAGCAATTTTTTATTTTTGACCTGCCCAGTAATGAAGGTGTTCATAAAAAAAGGTTATAATCTATGGATATCAGATAACTTTGTGTCTGTACCTTCGCACTCCTCGCCAATGAGATCTGGTCTGAATAACACTTCTGGTGCACGGAATCTGGCTGGACCAATCTGTAAATGCAAGAAAAAATCTTAATCCAGAACTATCTATTAAAGATATCATAAATACATTTAGCTTCAGTTGACCAATATTGCATTTCATTTAGTTGGAGCAATCCTCCTACTTGTTCCGCTGCTAAGTCAGTTCTCTCTCGTCTGTAACCGCGAATGGTTGCAGGATACGTGTGCAATGTTTACTTCCCAGCTATTCTATAGTAACGCCGGTAATAATATCGGTTTTACTTTTCCCAACTATGTTGGGGTCAGCTTCTAGTCTAACCAGATGTGACTGAATACCAGTATTTTACACGGAGCGACTGCCATCAGACCTCCGCAACCCAGTTACTGGGCAATGCCGATATCCTAAGGTTAGACAGGTTGTCAGACTTTCGGGCTTCTGACTACCCGTAACGGCTGTCATAGGTATTCGTATGACACCCGGGACCGACTGTTTATCGTGCCTCCGAGGCTCGAAGGGGTCTCGATATGTAACGAGCGGTCACCCATCCACGGACTGAACGCCTCAAACGCAGCTTAACCTCGCAAATCGTATGATCCGCGCGGTTGGTAATTCGCCACGATAAAGGCTCATTTACACGGTGCAAGTTTCTTGAAGCAAGTCTCATGCTTTGTCTTTCTCTCCGACAAAAACAGAGATAGCATGAAACTTGCTTCAAGAAACTTGCACCGTGTAAATGAGCCTTTATAATAATATCGGTATTTCTACAGCATTAAGGCTACCATTGTCGGTCCCCGCTCTTACCTCTAGCCCCGTCCCATCAGGCAATGTGTACTGCGCCCTCTCCGTCTCCAAAGTCTCCTCCTTCAGAGGGTTGGGCGAGAGGTAGCAAGCCCTCTCTTTGATAGCTTTAACTATTTCCAGTTCAGCTGACGTGCGGAGGTTTACCCCCTCTTTGCGGAGGAGGAGCCTGCAAGAATTAGAAACAATAAAAATAACTGATTACTGCCCCACTTCTGGGCACGGGACTCTTACACCCATATTCTAAGACGTTCCTCCAAAACTTACTCGACTCGACTCCACCTCGACTCAGCCTATAGTTAACATAATCGTCCTCGGATCGAGATTTTTCCCCAGTCGAGGTAAGGAATCATCTGTCAAACTCAAGGTACCTCGGATCCTACCTTAAGGAAGGAAGTGTCAAAGTTCGTATGTAACAAAAATGAATTTTGAAGACTATCGAATATGCTTACGATAATCCTTACAACTATTTATCGCAGCGTTATTTCCGCGATGCAGATAATTCAAATTATGACGTAATGACTTCGTCGAGGAACCTCAAAGTTCACTCGAAATTGCGACTAAGAATACAATTTTGAAGGTGTTTTCGAGGCCGTTCTGAGTCGAGTATGAGACGAGTAAGTTTTGGAGGAACGTCTTGGAATATGGGTGATAGTCCACCACGCTAGCCTGGTGCGGGTTGGCGGACTACACACACCATCGAGAACTTTATGGAGCCCTCTCAGGTGTGCAGGTTTCCTCACGATGTTTTCCTTCACCGTTAACGCAAGTGATGATCAAATTCTGATCCGCACATGTATTTGGAAAGTCAAAAGTAAGCGCCGTTTCGAACTCAGACCCTTCTGCTTGGAAGGCTAGCTAGGCTTTCACACACATACACATAACATTACGCCTGTATTCCCCGAAGGGTTAGACAGAAGTGTATAGTAACACCCTCATTTCGCCGTTATGTTTAAGTCCCATGTAATAGGGGGCGAGCCTATTGCCGTCAACCGGGCACGAACCTAAGTGCCTCTTGTCTGGTGGTGGCAAGCGCATCTGATGATCGTGAGGTTCTAGGTTCGATCCCCAGGTGGGGCTAGGCTTTCACTGTTTATGATAATTCTAATGGCACTAACCTTAAGTACCGCGTGACGTCCCTGCCGGCGACGTCGACCCTCATGATACTATGCGGCATGGCGAACCCTTCGTAGATAGGTACCGAGTGCGTCACTCCGTCGCCAGAGTCCAACACAACACCCGTCGTTCGGCCTGTGGCGTATCTGTGGAGAAAGGTGTGCTGTTAGATTTTTTTTCTTTATTTATTTATAGAGGCTTTCACGCATAGCTTATGACAGTCCCATCATATTCTAAACAGTTGTACTATCGCAAGACATGGGCCATGAATTTGAAGAAACCCTTCGCATCGTCGCCATTTGGTTGGGTTAGAATTGTATGGAACATGACTACATTAGTTCTGTTCAAATTCAGGGATCTTACTAAATTATTTCTACTGGACTCATATTGGACACATTCCATCAATAGATGTTGTAGGTCCTCAACAACTCCACATTCCTCACAACTGTTAGATTTGAAGTAACAGAAAAAGTAGCAAGGTTTTGTTACATTTAAGAGGCATTTCCAGTTTCACAGCCTCTCTTAAAGAGATTTTAGGCGATATTGAAAAATATGATCTGTAGAAGTTCAGTGTATCGACCTTCTGAGTGTCATCACAAATATTTAAACAATAGTTTTATTTCCATACATGATTTATATAGAAAAAACAAGACATGAATTTTCTTTCTCCTCGTCTTTCTAGGCAACAAATCAAGACGAAAATATGTTTCAAATATAATTATAAAGTTATCCGGAAGGGTGTTTATTGAATACATTTTTCAATATCGTAAAATCTCTTTAAATCTATAAATAAGGCTAAAAGTTAGAGCGAGACGGCTGTGAAACGGGAACGGCCTCTTTCAATGTTAGCATTCTTCATAAAGCCACGTATTTAATATATAAAAATGAATCCCTATTTCTCTTGGTCACGCCATAACTTAAGATCGACTTTACCGATTGAGGTCATAAATATGATATATGGTCATAAATATACCATCAGGTTGACTAAGGTCAAAAAGGACTGAGTGAAACAAATGTGTATGTGTATGTGTATTTACACAATATATTTTTTTTGTCGAGACGATGGTTCGTAGCTATGCTGGGATCTGATAGGTGGCGCTGTAGTCAAATTATTAACGCGGTCACAGCCGCGGGAGAACAGCTAGTAAGAGACAATAGTTGCATTTAACTTTTATTTTGTTTCACTCAGTCCTTTTTGACCTTAGTCGACCTGATGGTAATCACAGATAGGATCACAAAGGCCCAAATACACTGGCCTGCAAAAATAAGTATCACACTTTTAAAATTTCAATTTTCTCTAAACTATAGAAGTTAGAGATTTAAAATAAAAAACGTTTTATAGCAATTTTTATCAGCTTTCTTTGAAACTATAGTAACAAAGTTAAACTCTTTTTTGAGTCCTTTTTGTTTCGAAAATATATCTTGTGTACTTAAAAAGTTATTGCAATTTTAAAAGTGAGATACTTATTTTTGCAGGCCAGTGTAAAAAACGTAATAATAATATGCAACACACTAATGCAAAGTAACAAAAATATAGAGGCATATAGGGGTATAGGGGAGTCCCTATACCCCTCTGGCTCTCACATACACACGACGGAACACAGTAAACTGCTTGGCGCTGAACTTTAATGTTCAGGTGGTAGCTAGCCAGGCGGACCGTATAGATCCTACCACGTCACGTGCTGGGTTTTGTTGAATCTTACAATAGGCGACTATTCCCAGCGTGCGGTGAGGAAGTTATATCTAGCTTTTACCCCGATCGTTACGGATAGTCAGAATAAACGGGTTATAAGAGTTGATGTGCATAATATCAGCAAGCACATTGGGTCACCCGCGCGACGGCGCAACGAGTATTCCCAAGGAGGGTTGATGTCAGGCAGGCGGCCGGTCATAAAACAATAAGCCAAAACTAACAACATGGATTTATGAAATACATGTTGTGCCGACCCCACCTAGTGTGCGATAAGGACAGGAAGAAGGGTTGACCTATATCTGTCAGCACGGAATCGCGTTTTTCATGCTCTATCCTTTTCTGTCGCTCAGGAACGTCGTTTAATAGAGCGAGAAAGACAGCGTGAATGCTATCGCATGCGGTCTCGTGCTATCGCGTGCAGTCTCGTGCAATACTATGATTTGCTTACATCAATATAGGACTGCACTTATGCGGAAAAGTGTCTTTTGCATGGCTCCAAAAATTTATAATAAACTGCCAAAAAGTTGGAAGCATTTAAGTGATGTAGCGTTCAAAAATAAAGTAAAGAATTTTCTAGCAGATAAAGCCTATTATAATATTAATGAGTTTTTGGCAGAAGGTTTTCAACATTCTACATAATTTAATGTAATTATATAATAATAATAGTTTTTTTTTTATTTTGTTTTTTATTAATATTTGTATGCCATTGATCATGGCAAACATGATGATCTCTATTGTTACTTTAACATCTTGCATATATGCTGACAATTGTTTTTGTATGTATGTACACTCATGTTTGAGCAAATAAAAATTATCTTATCGCGTGCGGTCTCGTGCTATCGCATGCGGTTTCACGCTATCTTTCTCGCTACATTAAATGGCATCCCTGAGCAATAAAGGCTAAAGCATAAAAAGTCGCTATTCCGCGCTGACAGCAAAGTAGATACGGACATCTATATTTTTGCGAAAATGGTTTTTTTACAAAAAATTGCTTAAATCAACCCTATCTACAAGTCTGTATGACAATAATTTCAAATTTCAAAATAATGAAGAAAATCTGGCACGTAAATGATCATCTACACTCGATTTTTAAGAAACATCGCAGCAAAATGTCCTCTGTTTTTTACTAAATGTGCTCTCCTGTAAAATTGCGATTTTGTACATGTCTTCTTTTAGTTTGCTGCTATCGAGATGTGTGTAAACCCTAATAGTTTTATAATACTCACAATGAATGAGTGAACGGCGATTAACAAAAGAAATTTATAAGGCGGATGTTATGGGAACGCCGGTAGAGGACGTCCTAGAAGGACATACATCGATGTTATTGGTGATGTTCTTCACAAAGGTCAGGTGCGTAGTACTCTCAACCGGCGTGCGTGTATGACAAGATGTATGAATGTGGATGAAGCGAAAGGGGTATGTAAGAGTCGTAGCATGTGGCGTTCTATAGTTTCTGCCTACCCCCATGGGAAAAAGGCGTGAGTTTATGTATGTATGTATGTACTCACAAACTAAGCACAGCTTGCATGGACAGGAACAAGGCAGGCACGTTGAAAGTCTCGAAGAACACCTCAGCCGCCTTCTCTCTGTTGCGGCGAGGGTTCAGGGGCGCCTCTGTTAGCAGGACCGGGTGCTCCTCTGCGAAGGTTGACAGTTGGTCCTATGGAGACAGAAATTATGAGTTACTAATTAATTATCAACTAATTTTATAATTTCCAACTTCAAAGTCGTCGATGCGCGCGTCTTTGTGAGTGTGGCCGTTTCGAACGTTTGTACCTAATTTCCAGACTGCTTTATCTAATATACATATATTGTAGGATAATCAGAAAAATAGTATCTCTCCGATAATCCTAGGACGATTGCAAAGGACCCGATATTTGGAATCTAAGACAGATTTTTGTAATCACTTGCTGTATTTTCAGAATCATTGCATAAATCCCAGTTTATTTAGGAGGATTGGAAACATAAACGCTGATTGGCTAATCTAAGGTCCGTATTACAAAACATTCCTCAAGTCCAGTTTGATCTTTAATCAGTTGATCACTGTTTAAGTATAGAATCAGTACTTGAGGAACGGTCTTATTCCAGAACGGCAATCAATCTATACTCAGATGATACGAGACTCAAATCGAGCCGATCGATTGGTTGATTACAGATCAAATCACTGCTTGGGGTCGAATCTACGAACTGAGTAACGATCTAGAATAAAGCCAAACTCAGCTGAACTATGATCAATGAATCTATGCTTGAGGAACGTTCTAAAATTACAAGTCGACTCAAAACTAGTGTTAAACAGAGATCCGTGCTTGAGTTCCGTTCTGTAATACGGACCTAAGAGTAGATTTATATCATTATTGTGATTGATCAGAACATGGCTCCTCACAAAGATCTTAGATAAACATAGAAAGGTGATAACGATCATATCAGCCAATCAGCGCTCATAACGTGAGCGGTATTCGCGACTTACCTCAAGATAAGGGAACGTACCCATACTACGTGACCCGTTCAGGGGGGGGAGGGGGGTCTTTAAAATGCCACGCTTGGTCACAGGGGCACTTGGAAATGTACTACGGGTGGTCACAGAGGGGGGTGAGGGGGGTAAAAAAAATGGGTCGCGTAGACCCATACTAACGTTCCCTAAGCCAGATTTTTGCAATGATCCTGAAAACAGCATGAATGATTACAGAAATCTGTCTTAGATTTCAAATACCAGGTCCTTTGCAACTGTCCTAGGATTATGGCATGAGACCGGATGGTCTCTTCCAGTTTTTAGCAGTATAGAGCCCCTTTCGTCGGCTAGCTGTGTACGTAGCATTAGGAGATGCAGGGCTTCAATGTTCAACTAACCTTACTGTAGATATAATTCCACACCCTCTCCATATCGTTCCAATCGGTGACGATCCCGTGCTCCATTGGATACTTGATACTGAGCAGACCACGATGTTCTTCAGCACGAGGACCTACGAACAGCTCTCCTTCTAATGCTCCTGCCATCACACGGACGTGTTTCGGTCGTCCGATGCTGGGAAAGATGATAAATTTAGATTTACAGTATTTGAATACAAATTAGTTGAGACTTTTGTGTTCTGATTGAAATAGGCCTGTAAATATAAGCATAACATCGCATAGATAGCCTAGTGGTGTGAACGTCGGACTGCCAAATCATACGGCCCGAATTCGAGCCCAAGGCACGCACCTCTGACTTTTCCAATTCATGTGCATATTGTATGATTATCACTTGTTTAAAAATGGTTAAGGAAAACATTGTGAGGAAACCGGCATGCCTGAGAGATATTTCTCGACGGCACGTTAAGCCAAGTCAGAGGCCCATGGGCGGCATAAACTCTGACACCAGGATAGTCACTAAGCGCACGAAAAGAAGAAGATCACACCTTGTATTCCCAGAAGGATTCAGCAGAGGTGTAACACATACCCTCGTTTTGCCAATTATGTTTAAGTCTCATGTAATCGCCATTAACCAAGCACAAATCCAGACACCGGGCTACTACTGAGAAATTCCTATTGGAAAAATCCAATAACATTACCTTACCTGGGGATAGAACCCAAGACCCACTGGTCAGCAGTCGTCCTTGCAACCACTAGACCAATAAAGGCCTGTAAATATCCAATTCAATAATGGATGTCTTCAATATATTGTTTTATCTGCTTATATTATATTGGGAATAATAAATAATATTCAAAATTCATACTCACTAATTTGGAAACCTGCATTTCGGTATCTGATCACCAGCAAAGCCGGCTTTGATCACTCCGGAGCCCTGTCAACAGCCGGCAACACTAAATATTTGCACACAAAACAAAATACGCAAAGAAATGGTACACGACACTAATATGGTAGTTTGATGACTCATTTTTGTAAACTATTGTATGAAAACGTGTATATAAACATTACAGAACACTTAGAAAAGATCGATGGTTGGTCAAATACCAATAAGAAATCGTTCTAATATCGATTATAACAAGATTTATGGAGGAAAAACTTGCTTCGTCGACTGTATGAGAAATTGTTAATTTAATAAAATTTTAAGATACTTACGTTGTCGATAACGACGGGTTGATTGACTATCACATCATTTAACTCCATTGTTAGCTAAATTTGGTAACGGATTTGTATTTTAACTTAGTTTTCTATTAATTTCACTATTGTGAATTCCATCAATTCCACATTCGGGTACGTTTTTTCACTAGAGACGCTCCAAGTATATTCTATATATTGAACATGAGTTTTTATTATGTACGTCTCACACATTTGGTTATTAATATTATTTGTCTTACTCTCATGCAAATTTACAAACTCTTTTGTTTCTCTGGAACAAGACAAAATGACATCAGTGTTTTAGTGTTGTTATATGACAATTGGTCTGAGAGCCGGATAATAAAATTGCTATTCAGCAAATTTATGTTTATTCAAAGTGGTGAAATAAAAAATTTAATATACATTTTTTTACATGAATTTTTATAGTTTTCTCTTTAGCATAATTTTTTACTCGCAACAAATTACAAAATTATCTGAGTCATTAATTTGTAAAAATAAAAAATGACTATGACAGCACCTGTCAATCAATATGTCAAGTTCAGTGAAGTCAACAAACAAACAAAAATCAATACTTCGGAAATAACATTCCATTTTTTTGTAATTTATATTGTTTAATATGATTATTCTAAGTATATTAGTTGCTAATCTTGTTCTTACTTCTGCTGAAGTAAATACAGAATACTGTGATATTATAACGAAATCCTGTGAAAAAGAAATCAAAGTTACCGATGGCAAAAGACAGATTTTCTACGATGTGAATCCTCCGGAAGGTTTTAATTTGCGCAGAGATGTCTACATGAGGTTCGCTATAATGCTGTCCGAAGCTCAAACACGAGGTAACGACAACTGGGAACTAGTTTTACCTCCTTGGTATAACCTCTTTCATTGGAAGTCTGATCGGCGAATTCCGAAGCCATGGAGCAAATTCTTCGACATAGATTCGCTCAAATCGTACGCTCCGGTTGTAGAGATGCATGAAGTATTTAGTGAGACTAAGAAAAAAAAATTGGAACTCGACACTTTGTATATATTGCAGAATTTTGAAGAACCTTCTGGAGGCTTCGATAACACTATTTTTGAAGAGAAATGGGAGGTCGTTGGAGATTGTAGCCACAATAAACAGTTCTGGGGTTACGATAATGTCACTGTCAAAGAGGTATTATGTGTACAGTTCCAAGGGAAGAATTCCAAACTACGGGAACTGATATCTCTGCATCCGCATGATAAAAAAGTTATGTTTGCCCATGGAGAGATACCGCTACATGATAGCTATGGTACAAAAACTTACTGGGACTGCCGTAAAAGCATGAAATTTAATAAGAACCTTATCAATATTGCCGCAAACTATATATTGCAGTATTTAAATTGTGATATTGATCAATGTAAAACATATTTAAGCGTGCACTGGAGAAGACAGGATTTTGCTCGTAGTCGAGGCAATGATGTACCTACAATATCTGGTACCGCAAAACAGATACACAAAGCTTTGAAGAAACTGTCCAATATTAAAAAAGTTTTCATAGCAACTGACGCATCAATGTCAGAATTAAACAAACTAGAAAAGGAATTGATTAATTTTGGATACGAAGTACACTTTTTCTTACCTAGCGTAACAATTATTGATGAATACGGAGATGGTGGGATAGCAATAATTGACCAAATCATATGCTCTCATGCCGCATACTTCATCGGTACCCATGATAGTACGTTTTCATATAGAATTCAAGAGGAAAGAGAGATTTTGGGCTTTGATAGCAGTTCTACGTTTAACAGGCTGTGTCCGGACACTGGACATTGTGAAAGAGTGCCTAAATGGACTATAGTACACTAAGAATTTGTAAATATTACTATACGTAACTTTCTTAAGAAGTAAAGGACAAATTATCTTAAGTTGAAAATTAAAGGCAATTCGGTTTTCAATCAAAATAAAGACAGATTTAGTATTTTGGGTTGCATAATTTATGCAATAAGATGAGATGGGATTTTATATCTTAGAGCCGATTTGACCAACGTCACATACCATTAATTTATTTATCCAAGGAATAAATTTGAAATTTTGTCAGATTTAGTATATGTATAGGAAATAATTATGTCAAAACATCAAAGCAGAATGCCCAAACCAGGCCACAGATGTGTCAGTTATGTGTCTAAAATTTTTATTTTATTTCTCAGTTAAAAGCTATGTAACATTAGGGAATTACCCATACTACGTGACCCATTCAGGGGGGGAGGGGTGTCTTCAAAATACCACGCTTGGTCACAGGGGCACTTGGTGCCCACCTCGGTGACCACCCGTAGTATATGACTACGGGTGGTCACCAATGGGGGGAGGGGGGTAATTTTTTTTTAAAAGTGGTTCATATAGTATGGATACGTTCCCTTAGTTAAATCGCCCTTAGTGAGAAATAGGATAGAATACCACATGCTGCATGATTGCCAAGTCTGAATACATACATACATACATAAACTCACGCCTTTTTCCCATAGGGGTAGGCAGAAACTATAGAACGCCACATGCTACGACTCTTACATACCCCTTTCGCTTCATCCACATTCATACATCTTGTCATACACGCACGCCGGACGAAAGTAATGGTTTTTGAAAGAGATGCAGTGTATCGGAGTGTAAAGTAAAGATAGGAGATGAAAGTATTGAACAGGTGAATGAGTTTGTTTATTTGGGAAGTATGTTTACAAGAGATGGTAAGATTGACGAAGATGTGGAAAGGAGAGCAAATGCGGGAAATAAAGTAAATGGTGCTTTGCATGCGGTTGTGGCTAGCCGTTCGATGTCCAAAAAGGCACGACTGGCTGTCCATAATGGTGTGTTGGTACCTACGCTTATGTATGGAAGTGAATGTTGGTCGTGGCAGAAGAGGCATGAAAGTAGAATAAATGCCGTGGAAATGCGTTCCTTGCGAAGTATGTGCGGTGTAACTTTGAATGTTATTGGTGAAGTTCTTCACAAAGGTCAGGTGCGTAGTACTCTCAACCGGCGTGCGTGTATGACAAGTCTGAATAATATCTTTATAAACAGAATTCAAGATTTCACTATACATTTGATCTCAGAACTTTTTACAACAAGTGGCAAGACTTTTTTTACATGTAAAGTTTTTGATGGGTAGATCCTATCACGTTGCGTGCTGTGTTTTGTTGAATCTTACAACACGCGTCTATTCCCAGCGTGTGGCGAGGAAGTTTTATATTCTAGCCCATCCCCACACTGGACAAAACTAAAATGGAGTTCAATCTTTAAAGTAGAAGTAGGATTAATGACCAAATACCCAATCAGTACTCAATTTTAAGTTGCCGTTAATTCTCGTGCTGTCTCTGTCTGTCTAAGGCGAAGTGACAGAGATAGCACGAAATTAACTGCAACTTGAAATTTAGTAGCGTATGAGTATTTGGCTATAAGAATTATAATAACGGTGTGTCCTGCGTAAACGACAAACGCGACGCGTTGCGATGCGGCGGATGCAACGAACGCGATCAAAACGATGGCATTCCCTACTGGCGGCCTATGTAGCGAGACGCGACGTAACGTGCATTTGTTCCGTGTTCTGTCGCGTCGCATCGCATCGCGTCGCGTTTGTCGCTTACGCAGGACACCCCGTAAGTATTTGTAACTGAGAACTGTGCCATAATATAAACCAAATGATTTTTTTAAATAAATTATTCTTTTATCTAGTATAATTGTCTTTTTATTGCCACTTTTTTAAACGGCTCGTGTATAATTACTCCCCGCACGGATCGTACGATTCTTGCCGCAGTCAGTCCTTGGATAGGCGACCGTTCATTACACATCGAGACCCCTCCGTGCCTCAGAGAGCACGTTCAGCTGTCGGTCCCGGGTGTCATACGAATACCTAAGACAGTCGTTATGGGAAGTCGGAAGCTCAGATTCTGACAACTAATCTATGATATCGGCATTGTCCAGTAACTGGGTTGTGGAGGTCTGATGGCAGTCGCTCCGTGTAAAATACTGGTGTTTAGCCGCATCTGGTTAGACTGGAAGGTGACCCCAACATAGTTGGGAAAAGTTAGACAGAACATGAACATTTTTTTAATTCTTTAGCCAGCTGAACCACCTCCCTCGATTTAAAGGCTGATCAATCAGATCTCACGTCAACGCATGTGATTGGTCGATAAAAATCTATTCTATACATGTAATAAAATCGTAACGATGCTATAGTCTGCGCGCAAGTGCTAGTCATCTCCTGAAGTTAGAGCGGCAGGAGGGGGGTGCAAAACAATAAACGCGCTCTCTCAGTTTGCTTTGTGTTGTATACCGCGCGCACCCCCCTCCTGCCGCTCACATACCTTAGGAGGTGACTATCACTTGCACGCGGACTATAAAACTGTACAGGGATTCCAGTGCTTGTATTAGGATAAATGGGGCGTTCACAGACTGGTTTGGCATCTCCAGAGGTGTTAGACAGGGTTGTGTAGCGTCTCCATGGCTGTTCAACCTATACATGGATAGTTGTTTGACAGATTTAAAAGGGAGTGAGTGTGGATTGAAAATGAATGAGTTGCCTGTCAAATGTCTTCTCTACGCAGATGATCAAGTTTTGCTTACATCGTCGGCGGAAGAGTTGCAAGACATGGTAACTATGATGAATGAAGCATATAATACGAAAGGGATGAAAATTAATGTAAGCAAGACGAAAGTAATGGTTTTTGAAAGAGATGCAGATGTATCTGAGTGTAAAGTAAAGATGGGAGATGAAAGTATTGAACAGGTGAATGAGTTTGTTTATTTGGGAAGCGTGTTTACAAGAGATGGTAAGATTAACGAAGATGTGGAAAGGAAAGCAAATGCGGGAAATAAAGTAAATGGTGTTTTGCATGCGGTTGTGGCTAGCCGGTCGATGTCCAAAAAGGCACGACTGGCTGACCATAATGGTGTGTTGGTACCTACGCTTATGTATGGAAGTGAATGTTGGTCGTGGCAGAAGAGGCATGAAAGTAGAATAAATGCCGTGGAAATGCGTTCCTTGCGAAGTATGTGCGGTGTAACTTTGAATGATAGATTGAGAAATGAAGAGATTAGACAAAGTTGCGGTTTAAAAGATTATGTAGTGACAAAAATTGAAAAGAGTATGCTTAGGTGGTTTGGCCATGTTGAGAGAATGAGTGAACGGCGATTAAAAAAAGGAATTTATAAGGCGGATGTTAATGGGAACGCCGGTAGAGGACGTCCTAGAAGGACATACATCGATGTTATTGGTGATGTTCTTCACAAAGGTCAGGTGCGTAGTACTCTCAACCGGCGTGCGTGTATGACAAGATGTATGAATGTGGATGAAGCGAAAGGGGTATGTAAGAGTCGTAGCATGTGGCGTTCTATAGTTTCTGCCTACCCCCATGGGAAAAAGGCGTGAGTTTATGTATGTATGTATTAAATATTTCTGGAAAAAAGTAAATGCTTGGTACCAAAATCATAGACGAAACGAATCGGTCGACGACTGACTTGCCGAAAAAGTGTGACTGATTAATTAATTATTGTGTTGGTCGATCTTCTAGCAGCTGGGAGTGGCTGGGAGTCAATCATTCATCGGATGTACTTCTAAGGCTGCGTTTCCACCAGATATGTGCGAGGATGCGTAGCGAGGGATGAGTGTGTTAAGAACCAATAGAATCACTTCATTTACCTAGCCTCGCTCAGCGCAGCTCTAGTGGAAGCGGCTCAGCGGAGCGAGGTTTATGTACATACAAAACAAGGGAAGGATGTGTGCTAGGGACGGACGCGAGCGAAAAAATAGCAGTCACTACAGTGGCGCAGCGTGGGTGTCAGCTGCCCGGGGCAGAAGAAAGTTTTGCCGCCCTCTTATTTAGGTATTTCAATTTAATGTATACTATACATTACTTACATACATTAGGTAATTATAGAGAACTTTTCGGCAAGAAGAGTCATCATTATTTTACATTGTACATGTTAGATTTTAAATAAAAAAACGGGAAATTCCCACAAGTATAGACGTTGTTGCCAGTAGCTATAAAATATTATTTAAAGAAAAGGGATTCCCCGACTTCGCCACAAAATAAGTAATGAAAAATTCCGTGCTCCTTTCAATCGGTCTGAATTTGTAGTTGCGATAAAAATGTAAAATGGTTCACATATTTACAAAATATTTTTATTTTATATTGTTAAACTTTGCCTCCCCCTAAAAAGTGCCGCCCGGGGCGGGCCGCCCCTGCCGCCCCCACTACGCTACGCCACTGAGTAACTAGACGGTGTTTGTCAGAGGTAGATGTATAGTGTACAGAAAACACCACTCCCACCACACCTCACCCCGCTCGCATCTGAAACGAGCCCGCTACACATCCTCGCACCGCTCATCTGCGCACCGTATCACAGCGTCGCTACGCATCCTCGCACCGCCCAACTACCTCGCACATGTCTAGTGGACACGCAGCCTCAAGCCCGATTCACAGACATAAGTAAGTGTAGTGAGGAGTTAGGCGAGTAGAAAACCTCATTTGGACTACCTATATTGACGAGATCAATCTTTCTGGCTGGTAAATCACCTACAACCAGTGCCATAAGTGCCGGTATTAGGGTGGTGTTACCGGTGTGGCGGCACAGAGCGCAGACTGTATAGATCAGGGGTGGCGAACCTTTACGTATCAACGTGCCATTTTTCTAAAGAAATGTTTAATGAGGTCATAGAGTTGCCATCAAATAATTTCGACTTTGTGATTATTGGGTCATATAATACCTACTTCACACTTTTTTTCGTAGTGCATAATGAATTTTGTGATCAGTGAAGTGCCCAAAATATTGTGTCGCGTGCCATTGGTCCGCCATCCCTGCTATAGATAGTGCCATCCACGGAGACGCGCCCCACTCTTCGCCTAATTCGCGTGTTCTCTCTCGCTCTTCATCTTAGAGTGAGAGAGAATATGTGTCTGTGACACAGTATAAGCGCAGGCCACAGCTAGGCGAGGGAAACTATATAAACTAAGCGAAGCTTTGGCGAACTAAATTCCACCGGACATGACGCCTGAGTAGGTCGCAACCACACTACACGCGACCTACTCACACAAAAAGACTCCACACAAATCACAACACGCATCCACCGTGCGCGCAGCTACTAGTTAACAGCTAGGCGCTACAGCGCGCGTGACATACAATCACTTCTGCACACTCTAAAGTGGGATTGACACGCAGTACGCGCGCGGCACGTGAGGGTGAGCGTACACACAGCGTTTTCATAAGGCGACGTACACACACCTCAAGTCGCCTTAAACACTCGTACGTCCTATGTATTGCAACGTAATCGGCTAGCTCTGAATGCGTTGTAATCTGTAGGCGGGCGCCAACCAAAGCCGCCGCCCTGATGCTTGTATCGACCTCCGTCGGCCCTCCCCCAGGTAACTGGGGGTCTCACCTGACTGGGGTCAGGTCGCACGGGCGGCGTGAAACACTTCAGGCGCCCCTACAGAAACACCTATATCAATATCACACCGGCCTAGGCAATATATATAGGCGACCACTAGCCGACCCTATGACCGGTCCCTATGACCGGTCTATGAATGGACCGCGCCCGCTACCACGGGAAGGGGGTCACAGCCCCGACCCCGTTTCCTCGCGCCCCTGGCGGGGCGCTGAGACGATCAATGGAGCGAGCTAAACTATGTAGGTTCACACGGAAAACTTTGGACTGACGGGCGGGGAGAGCGAGGGGAGCGTTCCATCTCATTATCACTCGCGCGTAGTTACGAGCAGCAGAGCCGGGCAAGCATTGTTTCACCTCTTTTCATACTTCGGTTCACACCGCGAACTACAGAGCCAAGCTACGCTAACGAGGTGAACGAATAGCATCGCTGGCATCGTCAGATATTGCGTTCACATCGTTTGTATCGCTGACGTAGTTTATCTCTGTAGTTCAAGACTGTGAACCAGGGCCAGACTGGGACCTGAAATCGGCCCGGGCATTTGAGAGACGGTCGGCCCAGTGCTGACAAAAAAAAATCATTCCCAAGCGATTAGACGGACGACGTTTTTTTAAAATTATGCGGCTTCTTTTTCAAGTGATAGGCGATGGACGACCCTTTTTTTTTGCATCCGGCCCATCGGGCATCAGGTCCATCGGGCATCCGGTCCATCGGGCATCCGGTCCATCAGGCATTTGCCCGTATGGCCAGTTCGGGCCTGCTGTGAACCGAAGTATGATAAGAGGTGATACGATGCTCGCCCGGCTCGCTCACTGTTTGGCGGTGTGGCCTGCGCTTTATACTAGCACAGACACAGACTTTCACTCTGTCTCAAATAAATGGGGAATTATAAAACGATCTAAGAAAAAGAAACTTAGCGACCGATGATGAGATACTGTTTTAATAACTTGAGCGGTATGAATTTGAGTAAGCGAAAAATTAACTAAACTAACGACGAATATTGATTAATAATAAAATCCAAGACGAGCTTACAAAAAGTGGGTTGTGATTAATCCATTTCAGATATTAAAATTCTAGCCGTGCGACTAAATTACTAACTGAGCGACTAGAATACAGAGAGGGCAACTTCAATATTAAGATAAAGACGAGTGATTTTTCCAGTTGAGATTTTACATAACGTGCTTTTTACAGCAAACAATCTTTAGACAATAAATAGTTTGTCAAATTCGTAACGCCTAGGTAGGGTAGGTTAAAAATGCGACCACGCAACGCGCGAAGGCGAGCGAGCGAAGCGAGTGTGCCGCGGCAGCGGCCGCCGAGCGCCAGGTTTCCTCTTTTGCAAAGGTAAATTTTGAAAAAAATGCAGGACGTAACGTTGACACTCAACTCACTTAAGGGTGATTCTTCGAAATTTTTTAACATTATTTTAACAAATCATTCTTCTCCCGGGTTGTTAACGTTATAGTATTGTCAGATTGTTTTTATTCTTGTCTTATTGCTTGACGGCAGCGGTATAGTTTGAGTTTTCATTATTATAATTATAGTATTAAACATCTGCATTCTTAACTTTGGGATGATGCTAATGACCATAGATTCTCAATTTTTGTTAAAATTTTTCGAAGAATGCCCCTCAAGCAAATACCTATTAGGTCGCTCAAATATTATGAAGCTTCTCATTTTGTATTTTAGGTTACTCAAATTAGTGTTTGTAAGTTGCTGTTCTGTTTTTGTGTTATTTCTCGTCAATCGCAGTCACTCGCTCACTTAGTAATACTATAACGTAAATTAATTATTTTTGTCACTTAAAACTTTAATTTACAGTCACTCGTTAAAATACTACCCCAAATAAATGCATAGCGTTAAGCGTTGTACATACTTCATTTCATATAATGGCGTTTTTATGTTTGATTGAGATGGACAAAATGTATTTAGCTTTTTGAAAAATAAATATTTTTATAATTTTATTAGTTACTAGCGACCCGCCCCGGCTTCGCACGGGTGCAATGTAGACACTAATGTGGGGCATATAAACCTTCCTCTTGAATCACTCTATTAAAAAAATCCGTATCAAAATCCGTTGCGAAATTTTTAAGATCCAAGCATACATAAGGACAGACAGACAGAGGGAGCGACTTTGTTTTACACTATAATTCGTTTATTCATTATATGTACATATCTTATTACATTTTTAAATATTTCAATAAAAAAATATATAAAAACATTTAAAAATATAAAAAATAGTAGCCCACCGGCATCGGGAACAGGGTCCAAGCTACCGGTGGTCAGGGCCTCAGAGAGAGTAACTTCCTGACAATACGTGCCCTGTCCAGAAGTACCGCTTTCTGTATCAGGCCCTTGACCCAGCTGCCCAACGAGAGCCTCTTCAGATGTTGGTCGAGGCTCTTGGCTATTAAGCCATTGGCCGTAACGACTATCGGCACAATGACTGCTGAGTCAATCTCTTGCACTATAATATTATAAAGATTGGCGATATCTCTGAATCTCAGCCAGATACAACGTTAATTGTAACGAGGCTTGTCAAAAATATTTAAAGTATTATTGGGTTTTTCTATGTCCAAATACTTGCTTTTGATACTTATAGCATTTTTGTGAACGAAACCATAGCGCGATTTAAATCGATCCCAACGCCATCTAGTTATGAAATAGGAAGCTTTCGGAAGCGACCAATGATTTCACGTACTTATTCCTGGGATATTTACATCAAACGTTGACCACACGATGAATATAAAAAAATGAAAAAAAGCCACAACAGTTTTTTAAAGTATGTCTTCCCGTTCACTGGCGAACAGTCTCGACAAAGATAATAATTATACAAGGTTAGTCGGAAAGGGGGTACTAAGCCAAAAGGGTGTTGAAGTACCCATAATAATGGATAAATTTTGTTCTACAACTTTCCCCAAAAGTCAATAGTTCAAGAGAAATAGCTGTTCAAAGATTTCATAAAAAAATACGCTAAATTCTATCTATCCTCAGCTATGATCAGTCGTGTTTACATTTTATGTCATATTTGGGGTCACGGATTAGAAACTCCTTTTTCTGAATTCATAACTAAACCGGCACAGAACAGATAAAAACCAGGGATGAAGAATTTTTGAAAAAACTAAAATAAAAATAATTTCTCATGGAAGAAAAATTAATCGAATTTTTAAATTTTAACATATTCTTTAAAACAATCATCAGTGATACATTAAGTGGCCCGCGGCTTAGTACCCCCTTACCGACTAACCTTGTATACTAAAGTAAAGATAGATAGTGCCTCCTTACCCATCCCATTCGTCCCACCTGCTGAAAATCTCCCACCTGGACGTGAGTTGCAATGGCTAACCTGGAAGTCTTTAAACAGACTCCGGACCCAGGTTGGTCGAAGCAAGGAATACCTGTTCAGGTGAAGATTCATAGACAATTGCAGCTTGGAGTGTAAATGTGGTGCTGTTCCACAAACGATAGGACACTAGACATCATGCCCTGCGTGCCCTGATACCTGCACGTTACAGGAACTAATGGACGCTACTGATAACTCTAAACTAGTAGCTAAGTTGGCAGACTCAGTTTAGATTGCCATCGACACGCTTAGAAGAAAAAAAACGTGAGAAACAAAATGTTTTCGGGTTTCTACTTTAGCTACTCATTACTATAGGTATTTATATGAAGGTACTATGCGTGCCAAATAAGAATAGCACTGTCAAGACGCCATTTTGTTCCGCAATACTCGTGAACTTCATTACCAAAGTGTAAGATGTGCAAAAAAGTAAATAAAGAAATTATATTCAGTTTAATTATTTTTGTTCACTTTTTTGGTATTTCTTATCAATTTTACGCCAAATTAATTACACAGTAATTATATTATTATTATGGCGACATATTAGGGTGACCAGTAGCATTTCGTGAAGTTAACTATATAATATATATTGGTTCATTTCTTTAATGAATACTGTTTTCAAATATTATTAAATTGTCCAAAATTATCTATTTATGGAATACAATAAATAACATTTTATAAAAATGAATGTAAATAATAATGAAATCTATGAATAAAAAAATATAACTTTTTTTTTCATAGTATTTTTTTGCTGGCAGTACCAATTTGACAGCTATCGTGTGAAGTTGTAGCAAGCGCGATCCTATTCTTATTTGGCACGCATAGTAAACACGAATTCTGCTGCCTCATTACTGTAAGTGCAATTTATTCCATTTCCGAGATTATTTTCAATACCTATATAGATTGCCTTGTTGGTCTAGTAGTCGCAAGCGCGACTGCTAAGCATAGGGTCTTGGGTTCGATCTCCAAGTCGGGCAAAGTGTTATTTGATTATTTAATTAGGAATTTCTCAGTAGCAGCTCGGAGTCTGGATTTGTGCCCAATGGCAATAGGCTCGCCCCCTATTACATGGGACTTAAACATCACGGCGAAATGAGGGTGTTACTATACACCTCTGCCCAACTCTTCGGGGAGTACAGGCGTGATGTTATGTTCTCAATAGTTTATTTGTATCAACTAAAGTTTATTCTAGTAAACATTTCGATTTTCAGTACGTATTCGTAGTGTGGTTTCTATCTTTACCAATACCTTCATGATTGGAAGTCATCACCATTTTGTCTAACAGCAGTGATAGCCTAGTGGTGTGACCGTCGGACTGCCAAGTCATAGGTCTCGAGTCCGAACCCAAGGCACGCACCTCTGACTTTTCAGATTCATGTGCGTATTATATAATTATCACTTGCTTAAACACGGTGAAGGAAAACATTTTGAGGAAGAGCCTGAGAGATATATCTCGAGGGCATGTGAAGCTAAGTCAGAGGCCCATGGGCGGCATAAACTCTGATACCAGTTTAGTCACTAACCACACAAAAAATAAATAATTAACCATTTCGTCGTATCGTGCAGTTGTTTGCAAAACTATGTACAGCAATAAGGTGATCTATACTAATATTATAAAGATGACGAGTTTGTTTGTTTGAACGCGCTAATCTCAGGAACTACTAGTTGGAATTGAAAAATTATTTTTGTGTTGGATAGTCCATTTATCGAGGAAGGTGCGAGGCTATATAACATCACGCTACGACCAGTAGGAGCGGAGCATTTATGAAAAATGTTGCAAAAACGGGGAAAATGTCCACCCGTGCGAAGCCGGGACGGGCCGTTAGTTGTTAATTGAGAAATCAAGATACAGAATAGTATTAAAACAAAAATTGTATCTACCTATCACTTTATTCAATTATTAGCAACATACATACAATAAATAACATGCACCTCGATATGTACAGAAAGCTACATCTGTGGGACCAATTTGAGGCTGAAAATCCGCTAGGCGGCGCCACTATATACAGGTAAAAATCACAAAACTGATATTTAGACTGTAGAGTTAGTCTGAAATAAAAATAAAGTGAGTTCACAGTTATTTTACCTCTGATACTTAAGTTTGCCCGCCTCGCCAGCAGGTTTGGCGTGACATTCGCAAGAAATACGTCTTGTGCATCTAGGTATTTACATTATTATTTATTAGTCGCAACTAATATGCTAGACTTCCATAACTTACTTGCTGGCGAGGCGGGCAAAATCAAATGTCAGAGGTAATATAACTGTCAACGCGCTGCAGTTATTAAATTAATGGCGGCAAATCGTAAGAAATTTGACAGCTGTCATTTTTTTTTAACTCTGTTCACAGTGGCGCCGCCCTGGTGACAGAAAATATCCTGGAACCCCTATGGTAACATTGGAACCTTTAGTAGATAACATTCATATAGAGGCCATCATAAGTACCAAAGTACATTACAAGAGCTTCCAAAGTTAGCAGGAGGTACCCAATAAATGCAGCCGTCTGTACATAAAAGATAATAAAAGAAAAAACAAAAAGAACAAAAAATAAAATAAAAATATTTTTTTATTTCCAAAAAATAATTTAACATGATCATTTACTTATATAATATACTGTAATATGGTAATAATCACAAAGTACTACATACATACTGTGTGGCGACATTTGGAACAATTGCTAGCGTCGCGCGCTTGGCCGTACGGCCAATAACGACCATTATGACCATAATATCATGTCACAATATCATTTCAAATTATTTATACATAGTAAAACGTGCCCAGGATTGCTATTAACGCCAATTTCTTTTTAAAATTCGAACTAAGTTCGATAACGTTCCTTTTTTAAATAACACGGGATTCTATTTCAGTGATGGCACTATTTTGTTCCCTTTCTAACGCTTAGCTGTCATATAGCGCTGTTTCATTCTGTCATCCCATAAATTACATACAGTGTTGCCATCGCTAATATCTTACAAGATTTCTACCAAGTAGTTTTTATTAAAAAATAGTTTTAACAGCGACCCTAGTTTAGCATAGCGCGCGACGCAAATAAACTACCTATAATGTTCTAAGTTCACTTGGATTTCGCGGCTTCTTCGGCCTCGAGCCTCAAGCGCATGGACTCAGGCATTTCCGCGGGCGGCGGTCGGGGCATGCGCAGCCAAACCTGTGGAGAAACATCACTAGTAAGTATGTGTGGATAGTATGACAGTTTAAATTTGCATGTGTGAGTTTTCTCATACAATATGTGTCATCTACATGGTTTGTCAGTAGGAACAATTGGTATTTTTTTAAATCATTGAATTAACATTACATCACGCCTGTATTCCCCGAAGGGTTTAGCAGAGGTGTTTTTTTAGTACACTCTCGTTTCACCAGTTAAGTCTGATGTAATAGGGGGCGAGCTTATTTCCATTAACCGGGCACAAATCCAGACTACGGGCAGTTACTGAGAAATTCCTAATGGAAAAACCCAATAACACTGCCCGACCTGGGGATCGAACCCAGGATCTCATGCTCAGCAGTCGCGCTAAGCTCATAACACAACAACAACACATCCACTGCACATTTTATAATTAAACTAGCGACCCGCCCCGGCTTCGCACGGGTGCAATGTAGATACTAATGTGGGGCATATAAACCATCCTCTTGAATCTATTTATTGCTGAAAACTGCATTAAAATCCGTTGCGTAGTTTAAAAGATCTAACCGTACAGACAGCGGGAGCGACTTTATTTTATACTATGTAAAGATAGTTTTAAATATAGTTTACCTTGACAGCGTCGTAGATGAACCATTGTAGGGCGGTGAGGGTACCGATCATGATAATCCTGGGGCCAAGACCCTGCCATACTCCGGCCCAGCCGAGTTTACCCACGATGCTTCCGACTGTCGCTGTCTTGTCCTGAAAAACAATGGGCATACGTCAAATAATGGAGGTACATCAAATTAAATTAAACAAATATAAAGAGTGACAGGTGGTAGCGGATTGGTGGGGGTGCGGGCTAATAAAGGGTAGTGCACGCTGCAGATCGGCCTCTCGCGCCGCTGCAGTTGCCAAGTTAAGTGCTACATCTGCTCAAGAAGACCCTACTAGTGTTGCCGAATAATCGATAGTTTCACTATCGAGTTTAAATTGAAAATCAGCTACACCATCGATAGGACTATCGTTAGTATAGATACTATTAACATGCATCAATAGTATCGATACTATCGAAGCTCCTAAACATAATACTATCAATCGTATCGACACTATCGATAGTATTGTTTTTTTGAAGGTTCAATAGTATCTATATTATCAATAGTATCGATACTATCGAAGCTCCTAAACATAATACTATCATCAATCGTATCGACACTATCGATAGTATTGTTTTTTTGAAGGTTCAATAGTATCTATATTATCAATAGTATCGATACTATCGAAGCTCCTAAACATAATACTATCATCAATCGTATCGACACTATCGATAGTATTGTTTTTTTGAAGGTTCAATAGTATCTATATTATCAATAGTATCGATACAATCGAAGCTCCTAAACATAATACTATCATCAATCGTATCGACACTATCGATAGTATTGTTTTTTTGAAGGTTCAATAGTATCTATATTATCAATAGTATCGATACTATCGATAGTATTGCTTTTCTGAACTTCAATACTATCGATAGTATTGCACTCTGACAGTACTATTGCCACCTTATTAGCTATCGATAGTCAAACTATCGTTGAACTATCGTACTGCTATCGATATTCGCCTATGGATCGGCAACACTAGACCCTGGACTCCTCGCATTGCTACGAACCACGCCCTGTTATCTATTTGTAATTCTTATTAAAATATATATAGTGTACGGTTACAAGTGTTATTCTTTATCCTCCCGTAAGTACACGCCTGCTAAATGTTATGTGCACATGCTAGTTGAGGGTTGTCTCTTAAAGCCACCCTAAAGTGTTACAAAAGTCATGGACATGAACGGTGTTAAAGTCAATCTTGGCATTTGGGATACAGCAGGACAGGAGTGATACAGAACATTGACATCAAGTTTTTAGACACACTCACGGTGCTATATTAGTTTACGATGTGTCAGAACTAAAGTCCCTAGCAAAACTGAACGAGTGAGTCGAGGGACTTCAAGTATACTCCACTAAGAAGTCTGCTTAGTTGTCGGCAATAAGATTGACAAGCATATAATTTTGGGACCCAGTGCATAATATCAGCAGGCACATTAGGTCAACCGAGCAGCGCAACGAGTATTCCCAAGGAGGGTTGATGTCAGGCAGGCGGCCGGTCATAAAACAATAAGCCAAAACCTCTAACAACATGGACTTACGAAATACATGATGTGCCGACCCCACCTGGTGTGTGATGAGGGCAGAAAGATGGACATGATGATGATGATGCAGAGGTGTTTTATTTTTTGAGTTAGGTCTCCATACACGAGGCTCTACACCCATATTCTATGACGTTCCTCCAAAACTACTTCAAAATTGTATTCTTAGTCACAATTTCGAGTGAACTTTGAGGTTCCTCGACTGAGGGATCCGTCATAATTTGAATTATCGTCATCGCACAAATAACGCCGTGATAAATAGTTGTAACAATTATAGTAAGCATATTCGATAGACTTCAAAATTCATTTTTGTTACATACGAATTTTGACACTTCCTTCCTTAAGGTAGGTTCCGAGGAACCTTGAGTTTGACAGATGATTCCTTACCTCGACTGAGGAAAAATCTCGAGTCGAGGTGGAGTAGAGTCGAGTAAGTTTTGGAGGAACGTCTTAGAATATGGGTGCTAGTCTATATCCATAGTTTCTACATTAAAAAGTGGTCCTTACCTGGTTAAGCTTGGAGACGACGGTGTCAGCGGGATGGGAGACGATGGCGCAGAACACACCAGCGATGTAACCAGCGGCGAATGTTACTACCAACTGCTCGCCCTTTGAGCACTGTTCACGGGGCTTGGGGACTACGAACTGTGGAATAAATAATATGTTATATTTCGGTAACATTGCTTTTTTTAACTTTTAAGCGCTTGATTAAATATCAATTGCCGTGCTTCTAGCGCCAGACTACGAATCAATAAAATAATACCTACAATATACAGGGTGTAAACGAAATTATGTAATTCCTTCAAACCTCGTGATGTACTGCTGACATAGATTATCCCTGGAAGGGATACTATTGGATTCAATAAAAAAAAATTACAAAAAATAAGCATGTGTTCTTAACGTGAGGCATTTTAGCGCCCCGAGTTAAATGACCGCGCGACGAACGATAGCCGCGCAATCGCTCGGGGCGTTAAAATACCTCACACTAAGAACACATGTTTACTTCTTGTAATTATTTTTTTATTGAATACAAAGGTATCCCGTGAAGGGTTAATCTATGTCAGCAGTACATCACGAGGTTTAAAGGAATTACATGATTTCGTTTACACCCTGTATATAGAAATAACGGTATTTCACTAGAATCTTCCTCTTAATCTTTTCCCAACTATGTTGGGGTCAGCTTCCAGTCTAACCAGATGCGGCTGAATACCAGTATTTTACACGGAGCGACTGCCATCAGACCTCCGCAACCCAGTTACTGGGCAACACCGATATCCTAACGTTAGACCGGTTGACAGACTTTCAGGCTTCTGACTACCCGTAACGACTGTCATAGGTACTCTTTCGACGGTTTAACGTGCTCTCCGAGGCACGGAGAGCGACGAACTTACCTTGTACAGCAACTCGACGGTCTTCTCGAAGCAGGCGAACTTCATCATGGTGTACGGGATCTGTCTGCCCCACAGTGGCGCCAGACCTTTGTAGAAAGTGCCGTAGCCTTCATTCTGGACCATCTTGGGCCACGCCTCACGGAGGGTGGTGGCGAAACCAGGCATAGTCTGGATTCGGACCTGTTGGGGAGAGTAGGTTGGGGTCAGTAGAGTTGGGGAGAGTAGGCTATCTTTGTAGGTACTTTTATTGGTGTGTATTTGTTTTTGAAGAATGTGTATTGTGTATGGTTGATACACATGTGTACCAAGGTTTAACTTAGTGTTAGCTTAGAGATTGCAGATGACCGACTATTTATAAATGACTAGCTGTATCCTCACGGCTCCGCCCGTAGCCTATGTTACTCAGTGATAACGCAGCTTTCTAACGGCATAAGAATTTATGAAATCGGTCCAGTAGTTTTTAAGTTTATTCGTTATATACAAAAATATAAATGTTTCCTCTTTATAATATTAGTATAGACTATCGGCCCCGTCCCGGCTTCGCACGGGTGGACATTTTTCCCGTTTTTGCAACATTTTTCATTTATGCTCCGCTCCTATTGGTCGTAGCGTGATGTTATATAGCCTATAACCTTCTAGAATATCCAACACAAAATTTTTTTTTCAATTCCAACCAGTAGTTCCTGAGATTAGCGCGTTCAAACAAAGAAACTCTTCAGCTTTATAATATTAGTGTAGATTTTTCTAAAGCGATAATGTGACATAGGTATTGAAGCCGACAAAGAGTAGTCGCCAAAAACCGGTCATCTGCAATCTCTCTAAGTGTTCTTAATGTATTGGTTTAAAGTCTTTAAGCCCTCAGATCTCATAATCTCATGGTCACCGGGCAACTCCGCCGCACAGCCGGCCACGCTGCGCATACGCAGGGTGACGCGTGACGTCACCGACACGGCTGCGCGGCGGCATCCCTCGAGCGCGTTTTTTTCGTCATTGGGCATTTTTTTTAATAATGTTTTTTTTTGTGTATTTTAATTTGAATTCTATATATATATAAGCTTGAATGAGGTTGTACGTCTGGTTCTAAATTAAATATAATATAACATCACGCCTTGCATTCCCCGAAGGGTTCGGCAGAGGTGTTTTTAGTACACCGTCGTTACGCAAATTATGTTTAAGTCCCATTTAATAAGGGACGAGCCTATTGCCACTAACCGGGCACAAATCCCTCCGTGCTGCTCCTGAGAAATTCTTAATTGAAAAACCCAATAACACTTTGCATGATCTGGGGATCGAACCCAGGATCGCTCAGCACTTGCGCTGACAACAGCTGCAAACAGACACTTCAGTTTTATTTATTTGTATAGATTAGCACCCATATTCTAAGACGTTCTTCCAAAACTTACTCGACTCATACTCGACTCGGAACGACCTCGAAAACACCTTCAAAATTGGATTCTGAGTCGCAATTTCGAGTGAACTTTGAGATTCCTCGAAGGAGTCATTACGTCATAATTTGAATTATCTGCATAGCGCAAATAACGCCGCGATAAATAGTTGTAAGAATTATCGTAAGCATATTCGATAAAGACTTCAAAATTAATTTTTGTTACATACGAACTTTGACACTTCCTTCCTTAAGGTAGGTTCCAAGGTACCTTGAGTTTAACAGACGATTCCTTACCTCGACTGAGGAAAAATCTCGAGTCGAGGACGTTTATGTCAACTATAACTACCGCTGGTAGTGAGAAAGACAGTCGAGGTGGAGTCGAGTCGAGTAAGTTTTGGAGGAACGTCTTAGAATATGGGTTTAAGCCTCTTACAGTTAGAGAGTTCTAGACATTTCCACACTCAGAAATACAACCTCATTTTAGAAACTAAAAAGAGTTTTATTTTTAAAATCTTACCTTAGCCGCTTCAAGAGGTGACAACGCGATATCAGCGAAGAATTCAGCAGTAGCTGACGCAGCCAGGTAGACTCCGGTACGGTAGGTGTACGCCGTCTCCTCATCCAACATACCGTTGTACGTCACTTTGAAGACTTCATATAGACCGAACTTGCAGAGACCCTGTGAGACGGAGATACGAGTTAGACACGTGTGGGAGAGATAGGGAAGATGTAGATAGATGAGAAGTCTCATAGTTATTTCGTCTTCAGTTTTGACTCAGTAGGAACAATTGGATGTTTATTATAATCATTGAATAGTTTTTATTATAATGTGGACTTTTCAAATCTAGCATAAAAAATAAAGTAACATTTTTTTTTTGTGGGTGCGTTTACAGACACAAATTTTCACATGCACAACCATCCAGACATGGAACAACTATCTGTAGGCTATACAAATATTTGTTCCGTGCGGGAATCGAACCCACGACAGGCGCAGGAGCCGATTGCTCGGCCGCTGCACCAAACGTGTCGTCAAATCCGTAGTTTAATCTGGCTGCACTTTATAAGAAAATTTCTGTCAGAAAATATCTGAAAACACTCATCGCATACATATTGCGCTGGACCCCGCATACTGTCAGAATTTGTCGGATCTGGCAGCCTGTGGGCTCTAGTACAAAGCGTATGCGCAGAGGGCCTTTGCGCATGCGTCAGAAAATTTCTGATAATGTGACGCCAGGCGTGAGACTTTTTTCTTGTACTATGTTGCTACATTTTTTTAACATTAGAGCACTCTTGCTGTCTTTATTTATACAGGGTGTAAACTAAATCATGTAGTTCCTTAAAACCTCGTGATGTACTGCTGACAGATTAACCCCGCACGGGATACATTTGGATACAATAAAAAAAAAACAAGTAAACATGAAATGTTCTTAACGCGAGACATTTTAGCGCCCCGGGGTTAATTACCGCGCTGCGAGCGATAGCCGCGCAATTCTCTCGGGGCGCTAAAATGTCTCACGTTAAAATATGTTTACTTCTTGTAAAATTTTTTTATTGAATCCAAAATTGTCCTGTGCTGGGTTAATCTATGTCAGCAGTACATCACGAGGTTTGAAGGAATTACATGATTTCGTTTACAGCCTGTATATGTATTGAATTCTTCTCACATTTATATATATACTATATATATATATTATATGTATAGTCGAGACTGCTACAACAAAAATATAATCTGTTTTCTTTTGATTGCCTTACCTGGAGTGAGTATCCGATGAAGGTGGGTGCCCAGCCTTTGGCGAGGCCCCTCATGCCCTCTTCACTGACTGACACCTTGAATCCATTGACTACATTCTTGTACTTCTCAGGGTTGACCTGGAGACGGCACTTGACCAGATCCAGGGGTACTACGGCCGTGTGGGTGATACCTGAACAAAGGGATCTAATAAGTAGGGGTTTAAGTATGGTCGAGTTGTAACTTGTAAATACAGTTATCTGATGACTATGACCTGACGCCGCCGCCCCCAAAATCTGCGCCGCACGAGGCCATGGCCTCCTTTGCTCCCCCCCCCCCCCCCACGCTACGCCTCTGCATGGAAGGCCAGCGTTCAATTGCTAGGTTATCACGGCTATATTAAGAGGAAATGCGGTCGGCATTTAGTCCACACAAACGTATTCCTCAGTTTCCTCGTTGGATAATGTCACTAGAGCAAATATTTTTTACCATATGATATATATCTACCACCACTATGTCCCTATGTATTATTTTTGTCAATAAATTAATTATTAAAAGAACTAGAAACGTTTAAATTTTACAAAAAACTAACGGTTTTACCACCGTTTTCAAACATCTGGCAATGACGAATATAAAAAATAAAATAAAACATACAGACATAACCAAAGTCTTTCTTAAATTATTACAGAAAAAAAAATTAAAATCGGTCCAGATTTGAAGAAGGAAACAGGGAAATACGAAAGTACGATTTCGCTAATATTGCACAGGAGAAATCAGTCCGAGATGCAGGTGTCTCTTTCGCGCTCAATTGGGAAGGTTTGCGGGAGGGGCGGGACGGAAATAGATCGCTTAAAAACCTATTCAAAGTATTAATATTTTCCAGCCCGCGTTTCCTCTTAAGTATACTTTTACTAACTTTTTACGTATCATATGTTGTTCACGTGTTTGCGATCATTCATTTTGATATCGACTAACAGCACAAGCTTTCAGAGTTACGATAATATTGTTACGTAATACTGAAAAAATATGTCAGTAAGTACATTATAACTTTTATCAATTCTTATCTTAGAAATTTAGTTAATTACGATACGAAGTGCAAGCAATGATTTCATAATTTGCTTCATTTTAACAATGGGTGAATAATTACTGAATCTTTGGTCTAGTGGCGGCAGGTGCGACTGCTGATCGTGAGGTCCTGGTTTTGACTCCCAGGTCGGGCAAAAGTGAATAAATTGAGAGAGGCTCGTGGCTTATTACCAACCGCGCGGATCATACGATTTGCGAGGTTAAGCTACGCTTGCCGCGGTCAGTCTGTGGATGGGTGACCGTTTATTATACATAGAGACCCCTCCGTGCCTCGGAGAGCAAGTTGAACAGTCGGTCCCGGGTGTCATACGAATACCTATGACAGTCGTTACGGGAAGTCAGATGCCCGAAAGTCTGACAATTGGTCTAACCTTAGGATATCGGCATTGCCCTGTAACTGGGTTGCGGAGGTTTGATGGCAGTCGCTCCGTGTAAAATATTGGTATTCAGCCGCATCTGGTTAGACTGGAAGCTGACCTCAACATAGTTGGGAAAAGGCTAGGGAGAACTAACCTAAAATGTCTTTGAATTTTTATAAAGCACCTTAAGTTAGAGTGAGACGGCTGTGAAACTGGAAAGGCCTCTTAACATACTTCTTCTTTTCGTGTGGTTAGTGACTAACCTGGTGTCAGAGTTTATGCCGCCCATGGGCCTCTGACTTGGCTTCACATGCCGTCGAGAAATATCTCTCAGGCATGCCGGTTTCCTCACGATGTTTTCCTTCACCGTGTTTAAGCAAGTGATAATTATACAATACGCACATGAATCTGAAAGTCAGAGGTGCGTGCCTTGGGTTGGAACTCGAGACCTATGACTTGGAAGTCCGAAGGTCACACCACTAGGCTATCACTGCTGTTCTCTTAACGTTAAATTCAGCAGATTGTTTTTCTGATACTACACGTAATCACTGCTGCGTATCGCAGTTCCAAAAAGTCCTATCCTAACAGCGTTTGGGACAGATCATACTATACTTTAATAATTTTGGGCCAACGCCAACAAAAGACACCAGTAACATTAATTATTGATCACGAGACTTTGGCCAATGTTGGCCCAAACATTGGCGGAATGACGCAACGGTCTACGGGATAGTTTGAATTGTTTATTTTTCTGTCAGCCAATTCTATTAACAAAACTGTTGCTAAGCTGTAGACGAACCACAACTGTCAGTCAGTTTTCAAAAACCTGTCAAAATGTTTTGTTATCAAACAATTCCACATATTTTGGCTCGGTTGCCATGTCAGCATTGAATGGTGCTGTTGTGATGTAGACCTATCATTGTCAAATACTCAATCAAAAGCCAGTAATTTATGGTATGTTATAAAGGTAATTAAATTACAATATACCTAATATTGTGATTTAATTATTATATTCATTCAGCAACTCCTCTAGCCGTCTGTACTAAAACAAAGTTTTGACAGGTCTACATTAGTAGTGGCGCCACCTGGTGTTGATTTTAGAACTACTCAAAAAATGCAGCTTTGTCAGCACTAGCAACCTTTCTGTTGGTATAATCGACCTCAGGCTTAAATTAAAAGCAATCTTATTATAATTAGTTAACAAGATGAGGTAGACAACGTCTCCACGTAACATCACGCAGAGATGCCATCATTACCAACACTGCCGGAATTTTTCAAGGATTTAATTATAGCATTAATGTCATTTTCATTGTTTGGTGCCATAATCATTTGTATGCCGTCACTTGTATGCCGCAATTTGTTATACTTAGGTTTTATTTTATCAACGAAGAAGTCGTTAAATGCGGTCGCTATATCAGGTGGATGTGACACTATTTTTATCTCCTATTTTAATGTTACGGATAAAATTATGTCGTTTATTCATTGTATATACATATTTCTTTACATTTTTAAATATTTCTATAAAAAATATAAAAAAAACATTTAAAAATATAAAAAATAGTAGCCCACCGGCATCGGGAACAGGGTCCAAGCTACCGGTGGTCAGGGCCTCAGAGAGAGGAACTTCCTGACAATACGTGCCGTGTCGAGAAGTACCGCTTTCTGTATCAGGCCCTTGACCCAGCTGCCCAACGAGAGCCTCGTCAGATGTTGGTCGAGGCTCTTGGCTATTAAGCCATTGGCCGTCACGACTATCGGCACAATGACTGCTGAGTCAACCTCCCACATGTCGACAACCTCGTGTGCCAAGTCTTGATACTTAATTTCTTTATCTTTCTCGGCTTTCACAAGGTTCTCGTCATGTGGGACAGTGATATCAACAATCATTGTGAGACGCTCTGATCGATCTATCACCACTATGTCAGGCTTATTGGCAACAATAGTCCTGTCGGTGATGATAGATCGATCCCAGTACAATGTGATATGACCATTCTCGAGAACTGGGTCGGGCACATACTTGTAGTATGGTACTTCTGCGTCCACAAGGTTGTATTTCAGAGCAAGTTGCTGATGGATAATCCTAGCCACTAGGTTGTGTCTGTGCAAATACTCGCCGCTAGCAAGACGAGAACAACCAGAAATAATATGTCGAATGGATTCACCGGGACAGTGACATGCCCGACAGATGTCAACCGTGCCGTCCTTCACAATATATTTCCGGTAGTTGTTCGTCATCATAACTTCGTCCATAATTGCACAGACAAAACCTTCGGTTTCCCCAAAGAGATCACCGAAACGTAGTCAGGCTACGGACGCTAGGAAATCTACATCGGGCCCATGAAGGGCCCGGTAGAAGCGTCCGTGAAGCTCCTTGCTCTGCCATACCAAATTATTATTATTATTCAATTTAGTTTGGTTAATTATTTCCCACGTAATTTTAGACTCGTTAGATGATGATTTGATCTTATAGTTATTCTGAGCACGCCTGTATTCCCCGAAGGGTTGGGCAGAGGTGTATGGTAACACCCCCATTTCGCCGTTATGTTTAAGTCCCATGTAATAAGGGGAAGAAGTCGCGCTTGCCACCAATAGACCAATGAAGCAGTTGGCGTCTCCACGTGCGACAATATGATCTTTGACCAAATAGTAGATAAGAGTACCAGTCTAGACTTCCAATATCTATAAGTGATGATATAACACTTATAAAAGTCGCGTCTATTATATATGTTGCAGACAAAACTCTTAACCAGTCAAAAATACTATTGACTAGCAAAATCAGTCAAAAGTACTTTTGACCGTATGCTTTAGTCAATAATACTTTTGACTAAAATAACAGTTAAAAGTACTTTTGCCCAATGGAGCTGGTTAAAAGTACTTTTGACTAAGTGATTCCGTCAAAAGTGGTTTTGACTGGTCGTATCAGTCAAAACTCTTAAAAAGTTAAGGTTGTCGATAAAAATAACGACAAACGCACATATAAACTTTTTAAGTGTATGTTTTCTTTGTATTGATTGTAATGCCAAATTTTTCGTAATAAACGATTTCACATTTCATAAATATCTATTTTATTCACACATAACGAGTTAATAATGCTTTTGACTGATGCTTTATTGCAGTTAAAACTACTTTTGACGAAGAGCGTCAGTCAAAAGTACTTTTAACCGCAAATTTGCAGTCAAAAGTACTAATAACCAATAATTTTCAGTCAAAACCACTTTTGACCAACCTATTCAGTCAAAAGTACTTTTGACTGATTTTGCTAGTGAATAGTACTTTTGACTGGTTAAGAGTTTTGACTGCAACATATACAACCTGTAACGTAATAAAAGCAAACTCTGAAACTAGTTAGTTAAAAATCGGCTGTGTTCTACCTAGCCTTTTCCCAACAATGTTGAGGTCAGCTTCCAGTCTAACCAGATGCGGCTGAATACCAGTATTTTACACGGAGCGACTGCCATCAGACCTCCGCAACCCAGTTACATGGCAATGCCGATATCCAAGGTTGGACCGGTTGTCAGACTTTCGGGCTTCTGATTTCACTTAACGACTGTCTTAGGTATTCGTATGACACCCGGAACCGACTGTTTCACATGCTCTCCGAGGCACGATCATCCTAGGACGATTGCAAAGAACCAGATATTTGGAATCTAAGACAGATTTTTGTAATCATTTGCGCTATTTTCAGTATCATTGCAAAAATCTTGCTATGTGAAAGTTATAAGAATAGAGATACCATTATCTAACATACATGCAGTTATCTAAAGATGGCCTTGCCCGTGATTGAAGACATTTTGGCGCGGATAACAGCACAGATTATAAATAATCAGCTGTTATCTTTGCTCTATATTATCTATGGGTTGGGCAAAGACGAAATAAATCTTTAGGTAAATATTTACTCGATTACTTGTTTTGGTTTCAGGTTGTTTTTATAATAATTTAACAAAAAAATATGTTGGTTATGCCTAGCTTTTCCCCAAAATGTTGGGGTCAGCTTCCAGTCTAATCAAATGCGGCTGAATACCAGTATTTTACACGGAGCGACTGCCATCAGACCTCCGCAACCCAGTTACTGATCAAATATTAATTTCGCTGATCAAAAATGTATTTCATTGATCAAACATAAATATCTCTGATTAATTAATTGGGCATTTTCGGCAGTGGAAGTTTGGCGGCTGATATGTAGCCCATAGTCTAAACTCTTACTGCAGTTTAGTTCGATGTATACAAAACATTAGTGTAGTAACGACCCTTGGCAGAAAGCCACATACAATAGGCATCAGAGACATTATATATTTACAGATGCAAACAAAAATGTAAAGAAATGTATCGACCCTGGTCCAAGAAATGAAATAGATACTATAACTTAACTAGCGGCCCGCCCCGGCTTCGCACGGGCGGACATTTTTCTCGTTTTTGCAACATTTCTCATTTATGCTCAGCTCCTATTGGTCGTAGCGTGATGTTATATAGCCTATAACTTTCGGGGCATTCTTCGAAAAATTTTAACAAAAATTGAGAACGTCATTAGCATCATCCCAAAGTTAAGAATGCAGATGTTTAATACTATAATTATAATAATGAAAACTCAAACTATACCGCTGCCGTCAAGCAATAAGACAAGAATAAAAACAATCTAACAATACTATAATGTTAACAACCCGGGAGAAGAATGATTTGTTAAAATAATGTTAAAATTTTTCGAAGAATCACCCTTTCCTCGATAAATGGAATATCCAACACAAAAAGATTTTTCGGTTCCTGAGATTAGCGCGTTCAAACAAACAAACTCTTCAGCTTTATAATATTAGTATAGATTATCGCTTGCTTAAAAATGGTGAAGGAAAACATGGTGAGGAAACAAAACAAATTGTCAAAACCTTTGGTGGTCGCAGTATAATGTTCTAAGCAATCTTCTGGACATAATTCCTCATTTATAATGACCACGAAAAGAGAGCTGGATAATATTTCACCAGAAATCACAAGTTATTTAAGTTGACCTCTCATTCTACGGAATTCCCCTATAACGATAGGTCAGCTTATACTGGACCTTAGCTTGTATGTCGTCTTGTAAGTCCATAGTACGTCAGTTATAGTTAATTATAGACTTGCACGCTAATGACACCGTGACACATTGAAGGCAAGGTTGGCACGTGACATTGTAGGCCGAATCTCCCCGAGGTATTCTTAGGGCGTGGCCACATTACATAAACAGTGGCGACAATATCAACGCGCTGTTTTAAATCTACACAAATAAATAATAGCACATTACTGCCGCGGTCTGTAATGACTGTGTTGCTGGCAGCACTGATGATGGCCGAAAGCGCAGTGTAGCGCAGCTCCAGGCCATCACAGCGCGGTCAGCATTGCAGCCCTTGATGGACAAGCTGGAATAAAGGCCGAGACGGAAGGTCGAGGCCTTTATAGCGCGGACAGCAAGGGCTGCAATGATGACCAAGCTTGAAGGCCGAGAGCGTAGCTAAGCTCGAGGCCATCATAGCGTGGCAAACAGCGCAGTCATTGCGGACCAAGGCTTGTAGTGCTTTACTCAAACAATGCGAGTAATTTAAATAAAACCAGATTAGTATAGTAAGAATTTATTTAAAGTAACGATTTGTTTCTTCCACGGGCTTTAGTTTTTTTTTAAATAAGTCTGTTTGTGATTGTGCTGCCTGTACCTACCTATACAGCCAAATTATGAATAAAAACTTTTTGCACCAGACAATTTTTGAAACAAAACTCGACATGGATTTTCAAAGGAAATTGCTAGTGGCTAAAACTCACCAGCAATGAAATCCCATACAACTTTGCTGGCGCCTATTCAAGTAGCGCGGAAACGTCGACTTTGCTCAAAGGTTGTCAAAATAATGACTACATCATTATAAGCATTTTTGATTAAAATTGAATTATCTCTTTGTAATTTCCAAATAACAGCTTTTTACTAAATGCATATGAAAGTATACATGACACATATAACAAAAAAACTTTTATTTTTATTTTTGTGTCTTTCTGTTTATTCCGGCTAATCTCCGAAACGGCCGGACCGATTTTGACGGGACTTTCACGGCAGACAGCTGATGTTATAATGAGTAACTTAGGCTACTTCTATTTTAGAAAAATATTACGCTCATACCTATGTGACGTTTTGTCGCTTCGTGCGACAGAGATGACGCTCTACAAGGTTAGTCGGAAAGGGGGTACTAAGCCGAAAGCGTGTTAAAGTACTCATAATAGTGGATAACTTTGGTTCTACAACTTTCTCCAAAAATCATTAGTTTAAGAGAAATAACTGTTCAAAGATTTCCTAAAAATTACGCTAATTTCTATCTATCCTCAGCTATGATCAGCTGTGTTTACATTTTAGGTCATATTTAGGGTCACGGATTAGAAGATCCATGTTCTGGATTCGTAACTAAAGCAGGGATGAAGAATTTTTGAAAAAAGTACTATAAAAAACCATTTCGCATGGCTTTTTTTACGAATTTTGACATTTTTACACTTTCTTTAAAACAACCATCGCGGCTTAGTATCCCCTTTCCGACTAAGCTTGTATAAAGCCGAAGCTAGCCGATATCTCTTTCTGAAGCTCGATGTGCAATATTAACTATCGGGAACTGTACTAAGGTTATGTTCGTGCGGCGATGTCGCGAATAGTCATTTAATATTCATGATCATAAAACCGTTTATATTTCTAAACCTGAAGTTGTGTCACGTAATCAGCAGTGATAGCCTAGCGGTTGAATGGCTGCCTTCCATACAGGAGGGTTTGAGTTCGATCCCGGCCCGTATCTCTTTTCGAATGCATGTGCAGTTTAGAATTTGATTATCACTTGCGTTAACGGTGAAGGAAAACATCGTGAGGAAACCTGCACACCTGAGATGGCTCCATAAAGTTCTCGATGGTGTGTGTAGTCTGCCAACCCGCACCAGGCCAGCGTGGTGGACTAAGGCCTAAAGCCTTCTCATTCTGAGAAGAGGTCCGTGCCCAGCAGTGGGACAGTAATGGGCTAATTATGTTTATGTATAAGTTATTAATCCAATAGAAGAGATGGATAATATCGGATTTTTAAGACGGTTTTCCATCTGATATTTATACCCATATTCTAAGACATTCCTCCAAAACTTACTCGACTCGACTCCACCTCGACTCAGTCTTTCTCACTACCATCGGTAGTTATAGTTGACATAAACGTCCTCGACTTGAGATTTTTCCTCAGTCGAAGCAAGGAATCATCTGTCAAACTCAAGGTACCTCGGAACCTATCTTAAGGAAGGAAGTGACAAAGTTCGTATGTAAAAAAAATTAATATTGAAGACTATCGAATATGCTAACGATAATCCTTACAGCTATTTATCGCGGCGTTATTTCGACGGTCCCTACGTATACTATCGAAACTACAAAATCTCAGTTTTTATTTTATTATGTATGTACACCGATTACGCTGAGATTTATGATCCGATTTACGTGATTCTTCTTTAGTTTGATGCGGAATAGTTGCCATTTGGTCCCATAAAAATTATTATTTTATAACCTTTAAGATAACATAATTTCACACATTTTAAGCAGATAAAATAAAAACTGAGATTTTGTTGTTTCGATAGTATACGTAGGGACCGTCGATTTGCGCGATGCAGATAAACAAAATTATGACGTAATGACTCCACTCTACCTCGACTCATTTGAGGACCCCTCAGTCGACGAACCTCAAAGTTCACTTGAAATTGCGACTAAGAATACAATTTTGAAGATGTTTTCGAGGCCGTTCTGAGTCGAGTAAGTTTTGGAGGAAAGTCTTAGAATATGGGTTTTAGACTTTTCATCGATGTCGATATCTTCCTCTTAGCCTTTTCCCAATTATCTTGGGGTCAGCTTCCAGTCTAACCAGATGCGGCTGAATACCAGTATTTTACACGGAGCGACTGCCATCAGACCTCCGCAACCCAATAACTGGGTAATGCCGGTATCCTAAGGTTAAACCGTTACCGTTATGTCGATATCTACGGATATTAAAATTCGTAGCTCTACAGTAATTTTTCTGTATAAACAGGCATTTAAGGCACTCGAGACAGGCATCCCTCCATTTTGAAATGAGGAACCCTAAAAGCGACTTCAGTCTAGTTTAAATGAGTTTTGTTTTTAATTTTATGTATTAAATAGTAACTTACCGCAGGAGAGGATACCGCCAAGACCGCAGAGGGCGAAGTACTTGGAGGAGGCGAACTCGCAAGAGTCGCCTTGTACGACAGCCGCGGCCGCCATGCCATTCTGAACATGCAAACATAATATAGTATTAGTAACTAATTTATACAGAAATACTTTTATCTATACTAATATTATAAAGAGGAAAGATTTGTATTTTTATATTTTTGTATGTAACGAATAAACTTAAAAACTACTGGACCGATTTCAACAATTCTTTTGCTGTTAGAAAGCTACATTATCACTGAGTAACATAGGCTATATTTATTACTGGAATAAAACTGCTTACGCGGGCGGAGACGTGAGGACACAGCTAGTATTACATACATTTTAATGCTCATTTTTTTGAACTGGTTCTTTGAATAGATTAAGTTTAAAAACGATTATTCATCTAAAGTCACTTACAAGGAGTTTAATTTAATAAAATAAAGTTGAGTCTATGAACGTCGAACTTATACGATAGAAGTATTGTCAAACATCGAACTACTAGATGTCAATTACCATTTGGGAGTAGGGTGAACGAAAGAAATGTCAAATCGCGAAATTCGAATCAATCGATCGGATCCGTAACATTTTCGTGGTTGGACCCTTCGTAGTTCGATTTTCGAAGTAGGCGTGCATCATGCGCGTGCGCACGTGGGAATAGGCCATAAGAAATGACCGCCCCCTGGCCCTGCAGTCTCGACATCTTTACATAGTCTAAAACAAAGTCGCTCCCGCTGTCTGTCTGTCCCTATGTATGCTTAGATCTTTAAAACTACGCAACGGATTTTGATGCGGTTTTTTTTAATAGATAGAGTGATTCAAAAGGAAGGTTTATATGCCCCACATTAGTATCTACATTGCACCTATGCGAAGCCGGGACGGGTCGCTTGTAGACGATAAACTTTTAAGACAAGAAAAGACTAATTTTTTTTTTTTAAATACAGTTACTTGCTATAATGTTAAAATTGAGGCCGCGAGCGCAAAAACGCCTCGCCTCGTTCGTAGCAGTGTGCTAACACACTTAGTAAAAAGAGTGCCACGCACGATCCTCTTTGTAAAAGACTGCTACCCATGACTACACTGAACCGTTGGGATTATGGCATTAACCTCATCAAGGTCGCTGTGACGTAGGTACCTACTACACAGATAATACATTCTAAGTGACCGTAGCGTCGCTACACGTGTATCGAGCGTTGGAGCCGAAGAATGAAGCGCGAAATACATTAGCGGCTTACAGACACGACGGATGGTCGTGACTAAGGGTCAACTCATACTAGAGCAGAGTCGAAGCGCATCGAAGCGTCAATCTGAAACTTAACATAGCATATTCACCCTTATCTCAACAACACAATACACATATTTCTTCTAAGACTTTGGCCAGACTGCAAACGCGGGCGCGGGGCGGGCGTGGTGCGGCGAGTTAAAACAGAAGAACTTAATTTGAGTGTCCATAGTGGGCACGCGGGCGCGGGGAGCGCGCGGGTAGCTCACGCCATAGCTCGTTCATACAAGTGGCCGCAGTGAGAGCGCGGGCGGCAAGTGAGAACCCGCGCGGGAGCGGGGGATCTCAAACTAGTTCGAGCTGACCACGCGCGTTATTGTAGCGTCTTCAAAATTAAATGTTGAAGAATTAATAAGTGCTATTCAAGCACGATCTGCACTGTGGATGTCGAAACATCGTTTTTTAGTAAGAATTTTCCAGTAAAAATAAGTCTTCTTCATCCATATTATATTTTGACAAACACTGGACACGACAACGCTCAGAACGAAGCCGCGCTCCACTGCGGACAGGCAAATCGCGCGCGTTCCCGCACCCGCGCCGCTCCCCGCACCGCGCTGCCACTCTGGCCAAGCACTAAGATAAAAAAAGAAACATAGCATATTCACCCTTAGGTATCTAAACAACATAATACACATATTATTTCTTCTAAGAAAAAAAAAGATCGCGATCTTTTTTTATCTTAGAAGAAATGTGTGTATTATGTTGTTGAGGTAAGGGTGAATATGCTATGTTAAGTTTCAGATTGACGCTTCGACTCTGCTCTAGTATGCGTTGACCCTAACGGGGTGTCCTGCGTAAGCGACGAACGCGACGCGACAAACGCGATCAAGACAACGGCATTCCCTACTAGCGGCCTATGTAGCGAGACACGACGTAACGCGTATTTGTTCCACATATCGCGTGGCGTCGCACCGCGTCGCGTTTATCGCTTACGCAGGACATCCCGTCAGTCGCGTCTGCAAGTCGCAAGTCGCGACTTATAATGTGTTTCGTGTTTTACTATAGAAATAAGACCTCAGCAACCTATACACCGGTTCATATAACATTACACAAAAGTGGTCCACCAAGGTAGGAATATCTTTTGAACCATTTCTTCAAGTACAGTTTCAGCTCATCTTGATTGACCGTTAAGGTTCATAATAGCACAACACTGTGTTGAATCTGCTGGAAGCAAACATGTTGCTTATTTCTGTACATTTCCTCCCTAAAATAGGTCTTATAGCGACCCGCCCCGGCTTCGCACGGGTGCAATGTAGATACTAATGTGGGGCACATAAACCTTCCTCTTGAATCACTCTATCTATTGCTGAAAACTGCATTAAAATCCGTTGCGTAGTTTAAAAGATCTAAGCGTACAGACAGCGGGAGCGACTTTGTTTTATACTATGTAAAGAAGATTAAAGATAACGCAGACGGTTCATTTTCTAGGTTTATCCAGACTAAGACATTATAGAATAAGTTTATTTTTGTGTGTGAAGCCCTCAGATCTCATAATCTATGGTCACAGGGCAACTGTTGTCGCATCGCACGCGCCGGACACGTTGTCAACGACAAGACGACGCAACCGCGACGTCGACACGACGCGCACGACACAACAACCCCCCTCCGGCATGAGTTCTCATCATTGGGCAGATGTATACCTTTGGCATTAGGTTGCCCATTTTCGTACTACGCCGACCACTCTTCGCTGACGAAATGAGTCTAGGATTCGCGTGAATTTATAAATTATTTGCAGGTTTTTTTTTATTCTTTGTTTCTTCACTTTTACTAAAGACATATAGGCATCAATGAATAAACCAATGAAAAATGCAGGGTGTAAACTAAATCATGTAATTCCTTCAAACCTCGTGATGTACTGCTGACAAAGATTAACCCTGCAGGGGATTGGATTTGGTTTTATTTTTTACAAAAAGTAAACATGTGTTCTTAATGTGAGACATTTTAGCGCCCCGAGTTAAATGATCCCGCGGCGAGAGATAACCACGTAATTCGCTCGGGGCGCTAAAATGGCTCACGTTAAGAGCACATGTTTTCTTCTTGTAATTATTTTTTTATTGAAATCAAAAGTATCCCGTGCAGGGTTAATCTATGTGAGTAGTACATCACGAGGTTTGAAGGAATTAAGTACATGATTTCATTTACACCCTGTATAATAAAATGCCCAAGTTATAATCGATTTAAAATTGTAAATAGACAGAGACCGCACTATTGAACGATGACGTCATTGTTTAAAAACTTCACGACATTCCGTACAACGTCCGTTTCGTGCAACAAGGACAGAAAATGCGGGATTCATAAACTTCCTCTATTTATAGATTAATTTTATTTATTTTTTCAACTATCGTTTTCTTTCCTGTTTTGATATAATAAAATTCAATTAAAATCTTCCTATTTTTTTTATATTCAACTACCAAATAGAAAATGACTATCTTTAGCTACGTCAAAACATCGTCATTTTGCGCAGTGCAGAACCTTGACGGACTAGATCTTACCTGTTCGATGGCGGGTGTGAGCTCCGTCGCCTGACACTGCGCGGGTGTCAGGGGGCTGTGGAAGGGCGAGTTCCGCGCCATATCTACCAAGGACGAGAACATTATTCTGAAACAACATTAGAACAGTTATAATTTTACTGGCTTAATAGAATAATCTATACTAATATTATAAAGCTGAAGAGTTTGTTTGTTTGAACACGCTAATCTCAGGAACTACTGGATGGTATTGAAAAATTATTTTTGTATTGGATAGTCCATTTATCGATGAAGGTTATAGGCTATATAACATCACGCTACGACCAATAGGAGCGGAGCATAAATAAAACTGTTGCAAAAACGGGAAATATGTCCGCCCGTGCAAAGCCGGGACGGGCCGCTAGTATACATATAAACATACATAATTAGCCCATTACTGTCCCACTGCTGGGCACGGGCCTCTTCTCAGAATGAGAAGGGTGTAGGCCTTAGTACGCCACGCTGGTCTGGTGCGGGTTGGCAGACTACACACACCATTGAGAACTTCAATGTATGATTCATTCATCACTCTATGGTTTTCGGTACTAAAATCGTAGTGGTTAAATAAAGGTATAGCATAACCTTTATAAGAAAAGAGTATATTTATATTTTAAAGTTATTGTAACCGCTTTCAGTCGCTGATGTAACCTGTTTACTATGCATGGGTGTGATTTTATCAAGTTTTCCTCAAATCAAACCAGACGTTGGTATGGATAAATATTTTCCAGTCATATTAAAAATTGGAGACCCGTGATAGCCTAGCGGTTGACTATTTAGCCTTTCGATCTTTCAGAATAAGATGTTATTTTCTGATTAATGTTAGGTACTTTCAAAAATAAACCTTTATGTTACAGAAGACCAGGATGGGGACGGGACACTACAAACCCCTGAACCCCTTGTATATGCCAATAAGTTATAATTCTATTGCTCCCGTAAACAGTTTTCATTGGAATCCAAAACTCAACATCTGTTGTCCCATGTTTATAAATCCATAAACAATATTAAATTTTATTCGAAATTTTAATAAACCAATAATACCTTTAAAATAACTTGGGTCTTATATCACCAATGTAATAGCTGGCTGATCCTAAAATGGGTCAATCAATAAGTTCCATAGACTATAGAGTAGAGTATTGACCCTATGGAAATTATATCAAGTTTATAAATCATGTGAGTTATAAATTGATAATTAATTAAGATAAGATTTTGTTAACTTTGTCCAGGAAAAATACACTACAACAGGATGAATTCAATTTATAGTTAATTCAAATTATTAATTAGTTTATCAAGCGATAATTAGTGGAAATTAATAAATACTTGTACAATATATTGTTATAAGAAAAAACCATTTTGTATAGGTTCTAATATTGGTTTGAGATAGGTTACAAAACATTAATTAAATTGACCTTACACTACAATTTAAAAGTTTAAGATATTATTAGATTGTGTTTGTATGAAAAATACAATTAAGAGTACCGACAAGGGGATTGTACCTAGTAGGATCTAATAAGATAACGATGTAGAAAAAAAAAACTACAAAGTTAAAATCATTCATGACAGCGAACAGATGAAGGTTAGGTAACGAAAATTTTAGATTTTCATGTTTTAATACATAACTCAAGTTTAGTATCTAAATTACAGGGAAATACTTTTCGCTGAAAATTCATATTCTTGTCATCTTGTGTCAATTTAAATAGGTACGTAAGCATAGACATAAAATACTTTTTTTTTTAAATCAATATATCTGAGCGACAGTATGTTTCAGCCAACGAGATTACGACGTAATAATTGGCTAATATTGTAAATATAGATATATTTTCTTCACTTTGTTCATGAAATTTAGAATTATAAAATAATATATAGAGCAAGGTCACGTGCAAACATAATTTCATTATCGTTACGTAAGGGAAACACCGGAGCAATATTTTACAATACACTCTTATAACGAAATCTTTGAAAGAAACTATAATATAAAATGTCTTGCTAAACGATTTAAGAATAAATAAATAATAGATTCCTTTACTTACATGTTTTAAATCCGATCGAAACTACTCAACACACCGAGAACACACCGCACCGCGCCTGACGCACAGTGTTAAAGGAAACAGTTGTGACAATACCAGCGCCATAACGGATGTTACATAATCGCGGGCTATTCTTTTTTTAATTGGCCATCTTTTGCATTAATTTAAAGTTGTTGATAATTTATTTTGTTACTAAAAAAACTTTAGTTTCTCTAATGTATATTTATAATTTCAACCATAAATATGGCTGATATATTTTTACTTTGTATATAATCATAGTATTTTTATATTTGTTCTGCCATCTGTTAATCAAAACAAACACTATATCGTCTTTCTAAAATGTAAAATTGACATACATTGACTGTTATCATAGCGTTTAACAATCCAAGCAAAACCTACATGGTATTTTTCAAATCAATTTTTAGGGATCCTTACGGTAGGGTTTAAACTGCCAAATCCACTGGCAAATTAAATTGCACAAGTTAATGTAGCAAGTGCTCGCTTATGGCGGAATTACACTTGGTCTTTCACCCGTCTTCGGATACCTATGGAATTCGGGCAAACGACCTAGTGTAAATTAAGGATGTCGAGTACGCCCGTCGTCGTCGTTCGGCTTCATCGTTTCGTGTACCCGAATAATCGATCAGTGCTTCGCCCTTCGTAGTGTTGCTGTTTTTGACATATTAACGAAAGAACTATCTCGTAGAAAAAAGAAAAAAGAGTTCGTGTTCGAGAGTTATTCAGAGAGACGATTTCGGTGGGTCCTCGACACCTACTCGTCGTCGTTAATCCGAATTCCATTGTGGTAACGGTCATGGTTTCATGTGTAAATAACGTGTCGGGTGCCCGAATTCGGGTTGTCATTCGGGTACCCGAGTACGGGCTAACGACTAAGTTTAATATAAACGACAAATATTAGTGGTCACGTCAGAATTCGCTCGCTCGATCCAACTGAGCATAGTTCGATGAGTAGTCGTCGTCTTTGAAAAGACTTCGCAATTTTCTTCCTAGTGCCACTAAAAATGTGCTCGCACAATCCCTCCTACCCATCCTCGATTATGCTGATGCCAGCTATTTTGATCTCACGGTTAACCAGCTAGAAAAACTAGAGCGGCATCAAAATGTTTGCATAAGATTTATATTTGGTTAACGCTAATATGATTATGTCTCTGACCTCCGTGTTAGGCTCAAGTGATAACCAGTCGCCTTCACCGAAATGCTCATATTCTTTCGCGGCTCTAGTGTGTTGTTCCTTCCTTTTACTCCACCTTACCTTAAAAAGCGTTTCGAGTTTTTTAATAACACTCATGCGTGATCCTTAAGATCATCAGAGAATCTAATGGTCAAATACTCAAACGATACTCAATTTTAAGTTTCCGTTAAGTCTCGAGCTGTCACTGTAACTTCGCCTTAAAGTGACAGGGACATAATATCAGCAAGCAAATTGGGTCACCCGCACGACGGCGCAACGAGTATTCCCAAGGAGGGTCGATGTCAGGCAGGCGGCCAGTCATAAAACAATAAGCCAAAACCTCTAACAACATAGATTTATGAAATACATGTTGTGCCGACCCCACCTAGTGTGGGACAAGGGCAGAGAAATGAGGAAGAAGAATGATGTATGTATTTTTGTACGCCATTGACTGTCCTATATGTTTTCCAGTTCACTCTATTCCATCCTAAGGTTGCCTGGAAGAAATCGGCAGGTGCGCAGGCCACATTGTACTTATTTTTAAGACTGCTACTACTGCTATCTACCTTTTAAAACGATAAGTCTTACTGTAATGGCGTGCAACAAAAGAAAAGTTGTTTATTTACATCGTTTTTGACGCCATTACAGTAAATCGAGTCGTTTTAAAAGATAAATAGATACACACATCAATACAATGGAATATTTTGTCAGTGATAATAACAAAATTACGTCTAGAACCTTGTAAAAGCCGGGAAGGATAAAGAAATTAAGTATCAAGACTGCTGATCCTCGGAGCTCTCGCGCGGGCTCTATGTGGTACGGAACCTCGGCGCTAAAGTCTACTCGACTCGCATTTCACCGGTTTTTATTTATATTACTCTGTGCTGAAATCTGTCACATTGTATAGTCGATGTATTTTAACCAATTTTAACAACAACGATGGGGCGGAAATATATAAAATGAAATACCAATAAAAACTTAAAAAGACTTAAAAAATTTCAACATCTACAAGTCAACAGTTGTTAGAAATGGTTTAGTTTGATCATATAACCCAGGTTAGTCTCATGTCTTTCGATAGAAAAAGAGAACCGCCCCCAATATGTTCATGTGCATCAAGACGGGTCTCACAGTGTCACCTGAAACAGGATTTATCCCAGGACATGGACGTTTGTCTGCACTGTTCGCACACACCAAGCTGTAGTACGCCTCGCTCGTGCAAATGCGACAAAGACGTTACCTCGACGACGTCTTCATGCGCGTGTTGCCCTCCAAGAATTGTCCAAAGAACGGTAAGTAATGGATCACCCCGTGAACCACCATGCACGAAAAGAGACGAGATTATGATTAATGATAATGCAAGTTGTCGGGAGCTACTTCGGAAACTCGCCCATGATGTATTGTCGTACTACTCTGACTTTCCTCAGCTGGAAAAGCGAGTCAGTATCCAGGAAACACAATACCAAAAATCTGACTTCTCTATGCCTGGCGTATCACCAGCTACCAGCACGCCTGAAAGCATCATTCTAACTTCTACACCCAAGAAGGAACCTTGTTGTTGTAGACAAGATTGCCGGGTTCCTAAAACATGTATAGAACCACGCACGCCATGTTATAATAAACCATTTAAGTCAACTTGTAATGTGAAGCCAAAATGCCAAATAGAAGATGTTTGCTCAATACAGTCTTGCGCTAGAGAAAGAGCACTAATAAACAAAAGTTCTATATGTAAATGTGCTCAACGCACACACACTAAATCGGAGGATACGATATCACAATTGCGTCCAATGCCTCCTTTCTCCACGATACTTCCAGGGAAAGCGTTAGCCGATAACTCAGATACATTAGCAGGATCCCATAACGGATTGGAATCACAATTGCGTCCGATGCCTCCTCCCTTCCCGGTATTTCCAGGAAAACCGTTAGCCGATAACTCGGATTCATTAGAAAAAACTCGTAAAGGATCGGAATCACAAGTGGATCCGATGCCTTCTACCTCCCCGATGCTTCCAGAGAAACCGTTAGCCGATAATTTAAATACATTAGCAAATACCCGCAAAGGATCGGAATCACAATTGCGTCCCATACCTCCTACCTCCCCGGTACTTCCAGAGAAACCCTCAGCCAATAACTCCTCCCAGAAATTATTCGAGAATGTGGGTGAAAGTAGCGTCCAAAACGTACATAAAGATGTCAAAAAACATTGCCCTTGCAAAGACAAGACAGATTGCGCTTGCTATGAAGAAGAAAAGGCAAATTGCACTTGCAAAGGCGACAAGACAGATTGCGCTTGCACAGATGACAAGAAAAATAGGCCTTGTAAAGACGAAAAGACAATTTGTACTTGCAAAGACGACCAGAAAGATTGCGTTTGCCAATGTGACAAGACAGACAAGACAAATTGCGCTTGCAAAGACGACAAGACGGGTTGCGCTTGCACAGACGACAAGACAAATAGCAGTTTTAAAGACGAAAAGACAATTTGTGTTTGCAAAGACGACAAGAAAGATTGCGTTTGCCAATGCGACAAGACAGACGCCAAGACAAATTGCGCTTGCAAAGGTGACAAGACAGATTGCAATTGCAAAGGCGACAAGACAGATCGTGCAAGCCAATACGATAAGACAGATTGCGCTTGCAAAGGTGACAAGACAGATTGTGCTTGCAAAAGCGACAAATCAAATTGTACTTGCAAAGGTGACAAGACAGATTGCGCTTGTAAAGGTGACAAGACAGATTGCACATGCAAAGGCGATAAGGCAGATTGCGCTTGCAAAGGCGATAAGGTAGATTGCGCTAGCCAATACGATAAGACAGATTGCGCTTGCAAAGGTGACAAGACAGATTGTGCTTGCAAAAGCGACAAATCAAATTGTACTTGCAAAGGTGACAAGACAGATTGCGCTTGCAAAGGTGACAAGACAAATTGCACATGCAAAGGCGATAAGGCAGATTGCACTTGCAAAGGCGATAAGGCAGATTGCGCTAGCCAATACGATAAGACAGATTGCGCTTGCAAAGGTGACAAGACAGATTGCGCTTGCAAAGGTGACAAGATAAATTGTGCTTGCAAAGGCGACAAGACAGATTGCACATGCAAAGGCGATAAGGCAGATTGCGCTTGCAAAGGCGACAAGAAAGATCGTGCAAGCCAATACGATAAGACAGATTGCGCTTGCAAAGGTGACAAGACAGATTGTGCTTGCAAAAGCGACAAATCAAATTGTACTTGCAAAGGCGACAAGACAGATTGCGCTTGCAAAGGAGACAAGACAGATTGCGCTTGCAAAGGTGACAAGACAGATTGCGCTTGCAAAGGCGATAAGGCAGATTACGCTTGCAAAAGCAATAAGGTAAACTGCGCATGCCAATACGATAAGACAGATTGCGTTTGCAAAGGTAACAACACAAATTGCGCTTGCAAAGGCGACAAGGCAGATTGCGCTTGCCAATACGATAAAACAGATTGCGTTTGCAAAGGTGACAAGACGGGTTGCGCTTGCAAAGGCGACAAGACAGATAGCGCTAGCCAATACGATAAAACAGATTGTACTTGCAAAGGTGACAAGACAGATTGCGCTTGCAAAGGCGACAAGACAGATGACAAAACAAATTGCGCTTTTAAAGACAAAAAGACAATTTGCGCTTATAAAGACGACAAGAAAGATTGCGCTTGCCAATGCGGCAAGACAGATGACAAGGCCAATTGCATTTGCAAAGACGACAAGACAGATGACAAGACAAATTGCGCTTGCAAAGGCGACAAGACAGATTGCGCTTGTCAATTCGACAAGACAGACGACAAGACAAATTGCACTTGCAAAGGTGACAAGACAGATTGCGCTTGTCAATGCGACAAGACAGACAACAAGACAAATTGCGCTTGCAAAGGCGACATGACCAATTGCACTTACAAAGGCGACAAGACAGATTGTGCTTGTCAATGTGACAAGACAGACGACAAGACAAATTGCACTTGCAAAGGCGACAAGACAGATTGCGCTTGTCAATGTGACAAGACAGACAACAAGACAAATTGCGCTTGCAAAGGCAACAAGAAAGATTGCACTTGCAAAGACAAGACAGATTGCGCTTGCTATGAAGAAGAAAAGAAGAAGACTGAATCTGCAGAAGCGTGTGGACGTAAGGAGTGTGCAGTGAACACTTGTACATGTCGCTTTCCACCTGCGTATGGCCAGTATTATGATTGCACTGGAGAAGTTTCAGGCAATTGCCATTGTTCTAAAAAAGACTAGTTCCAATACTATGTAAATAGCTGACGCATTCCTAACTGAATCCATTCATTAAACAGAAAACGTATGTACATATTGAGAACTGTGCTTTATTTAGAAATTGACGTGAATTTCAGTAGACTACAATAAAAATGCCTTCCAAGTCCGTTATCCTTAGTCCTAGCTGACGGGCGTGTCGCGCCGATCGCTGCTTTACGCGTGGTGAAGAATATTTGACGGGGACGTCACGACAAACACGACAACCGTCGCCAAAATTCTTCTTTGTCCAAGTCGATGAGGCAGAACTTTTACCATAAAAGATTTAAACTTTTTCTAGTGACCCCCAAGGCTCGTACTTGATCTTGTTCTTAAGTTTCCTAACCTAAATAATACAATTTAGTAGCGTTCTAAAGGTTTATTTCTTTTTAACTTTAAGATCGTGATTTTATAAATAAATTATAATCAACTTTGTACAGTCGACTGCACGTCAGTGATAGGTAATACTTAATAACGAAAGCCGACCTTATTGCTACGCAATAAAGACACTGCCAATGTCAAACTATTACCATTGGTCTGCAGTTAACTGTACGTAACATATTATGGTGGTTTGAAGCTCCATTCCATTTGGCTCTCAGTGAAACGACACTGACCTTTTTGTTTCCGGTTGTAGGGACTCTACGCACACGAGGCTAAGGCGAATGTGTCCCAAGACTGCACAAGCCCCTTCTTCAGTGTGGTTTTTGCACAAGCCGCAGTCAGGAGCGGCGGAAAAGCGTGAGGTCTAAGGGTCTGCAGCGCCTGCTTAACAACTATCGTCAAGCGAACCCTTATCACTTCAATCTAAGGGAGCTTTCAGTTTACATTCTATAACTGTCGAATATTCATTTCACATTATTTATGTTAGGAAAAAATCATGCTCATGTTGATTTCACTGTACGCCTTTCATGATTGCGTCACGAGGTCAATAGCTATGGAAATTTTAACTGTGGAATTCTGTGGGCATAAGTCATTCATACAGAACCAACGTACGTCGACAGGCTGATTGGTCTATGTTACGTAAAGACTACAGTTGATCATGTTATCGATATTAAGTAATTCAAGTCCCTGGTTAACAGCAAAAGAAGCGCGAAGTCAAGAAGCAAACACTGTAGAAGTACTTGTATATTGTACGGAACCCTTGGCACTCGAGTCTACTCGACCCGCATTTGACCGACTTTTATTTATATTACTCTGTGCTGAGATCTGTCACATTTTATACATGTAGAATCTCGATGCATCTCAACTAATTTCAACAATAAACGATGGGAAGGGAAAATATAAAATAAACACTAATATACAAACAAAAAATGTTTCAAATTACAACATCTCCAACTCAACAGATGTTAGAAATGGTATAGTTTGGTCATATAACCCAGTTTACTCCCATGTCTGGCAATAGAAAAAGAGAACCGCCACCAAATCAATCTACTACATCAAGACGGGTTTTACAAAGATTCCCGATACTGGATGTATCCGAGGACGAGGACATTGGTCGGCGCCCTTCGCCAACATCAAGCTGTTATATGCATCGCTCTAATCACGACCAAGACGCTACCTCGACGACGTCTTCATGTGCGTGTTGTCCTCCAAGAATTCCCCAAGGACCGGTAAGTAATGGACCAACCTGTGAACCACCATGCCCGAAAAGGGACGGGATTACGATTAATGATATTCCAAGTTGCGGGGAGTTACTTCGGAAACTCGCCGAAGAAGTACTATCGTACCACTCTAACTTTTCTCAACTGGAAAAGCGAGTCAGTATACAGGAACCACAAGCCCAAAAATCTGAATGCGCACCACTAGCCGCCAACATGCCTGAATGGTGTGTACCTTTTACACCCCAGAAGGATTCTTGTTGCTGTATACAAGGTTGCCATGTCCCTAGAATATGTAAAGAACCAGCCACGCCATGTTACAGCAAACCACCCAAGTTTATTTGCAACATTAATCCAAAATGTCAAAGAGAAGAAAGTGTTTGCTCAATAGAGTCGTGCGCTAAAGAAAGACTACCAAAAGTGAAAAGTTCTAATTGTAAATGTGATAAAAAGATAAACACTAAATCGGGGGATACATTATCACAATTGCGTCCGATGCCTTGTTCAGCTAATAACTCATACCATAACTTATTCAAGAAAACGAGTAACACATGTGTCAAAAAAATATGCACTTGCCCAAATGATGAGATAAATTGCGCTTGCCAAAATGATAAGAAAAATTACAGTTGCCCGGATGATAATAAAAATTGCGCTTGCACAAACAAGATCGATTGCGATTGCCTAAATGATAAGACAAAAAAATGCGTTTGCAAAGACAACAAAGCCGATTGCCGTTGCCGTGAAGAAGAAAAGAAAAAATTAAAGAAGACTGAATCTATGACGAAACCGTGTGCACGTAAGGAGTGTGCAGTGAACACTTGTACATGTCGCTTCCCACCTGCGTATGGCCGGTATTATGATTGCACTGGACAAGTTTCAGGCAATTGCTTCTGTTCTAATAATCACTAGTTCCACTACTATGTAAATAGCTGACGCATTCCTAACTGAATGCATTCATTAAACAGAAAACGTATGTACATATTGAGAACTGTGTTTTATTTAGAAATTGACCTGAATTTCAGTGGACTATAATAAGAATGCCTTCTGTGTCAATTATCCTTAGCCTTTGGCCAGACTGCAAACGCGGGCGTGGTGCGGCGAGTTCAAACAGAAGAACTTCATTTGAGTGTCCATAGTGGGCACGCGGGCGCGGGAAGCGGCGCGGGCTACTCGGTGCGGGGAGCGCGCGGGTAGCTCACGCCATAGCTCGTTCATGCAAGTGGCCGCAGTGAGAGCGCGGGCGGCAAGCGACAACCCGCGCGGGAGCGGGGGATCTCAAACTAGTTCGAGCTGACCACGCGCGTTGTTGTGATGGCGTCTTCAAAATTAAATGTTGAAGAATTAATAAGTGCTATTGAAGCACGATCTGCACTGTGGATGTCGAAACATCGTTTTTTAGTAAGAATTTTCCAGTAAAAATAAGTCTTCTTCATCCATATGATATTTTGACAAACACTGGACACGACAACGCTCAGAACGAAGCCACGCTCCACTGCGGACAGGTAAATCGCGCGCGTTCCCGCACCAGCGCCGCTCGCCGCACCGCGCTGCCAGTCTGGGCAAACACTTAGCCCTATATGACAGACGCGGATCGCTACTTTACGCGTGGTGTCGAATATTTGTCGGGGACGCCAAAACACGACACCCTTCGCCAAAATTCTTCTTTTACGAAGTCGATGAGTTAGAACTCATACCATAAAGATTTAAACTTCTAACGATCCCCAAGGCTAAGTTTTAGGGCGATGCCTCATTACTGCGTTGCGTTGCGTCGTCGCAACGGATCGGCATTGTATGCCACACCTGCGTTGCGAAGACGCACGACATCGCAGCGCAAGAGGACGACGCACGCACCTCAGTCAGTCAGTTCAGTGGAACACTATCCGTCATCGCACCGGAGCTCCGACAGCGCAGCGCATCACCCTCCCCCCGCTTCGTCTCTCATCCGCCGATCCGTTGAAAGCAGTATATAGTAAAGTACTCTGTGGTTGAAACGACGCGTGCGATGACGCAATGCTTTAATGTGGCATGTCTCTTAAAATATATGGAAAACGACGCAGCGTTGACGCTGCGACGACGCAACGCAACGCAACGCACTAATGAGGCAGACCTCTTACGCAAGAGTATACATGCAAATGTACATCATCCTATTCTTAAATTTTCTGACGAAAATAATACAATTTAATAGCGTTCTAAAGGTTTATTTTCTTGATCTTTAATATCGTGATTTTATGTTATAAAATTGATAATTAACTTTACATATTTAGGTATGGTGGTTTGAAGCTTCACATGACATTCCTTTTTGCTCTTGGCTCTTGATGACACCACATTGACCTCCGTTTTTACGGTTGTAAGGCTTGGCTGGCTGTATTCCAACTCTACGTACACCAGACAGAGGCGTAGGTGTCCCAGGACTGCGCAGGGCTGTGTAATTCAAGAAAACATTCTTCAATTTGATTGTTGCACTAACCGCAGTCAGGAGCAGCGGAAAAGCGTGAGGTCTAGGGGTCTGCAGAGCCTGCTGAAGGTAACGGGGTGTCCTGCGTAAGCGACGAACGCAACGCGACGAACGCGAAAAACGCGATCAAGACAACGCCATTTCCTACTAGCGGCCTATGTAGCGAGACGCGACGTAACGCGTATTTGTTCCACGTCGTGTCGCGTCGCGTCGCACCGCGTCGCGTTTGTCGCTTATCGGTTGAATTTGTGACCAACAACTATTATCAGGAAGACCCTTATGAGCTGAATTTAAGCAAGCTTTCAAGTTACATTTAATTACTGGCAAATATTCACTTAATTCTTCTTTATGTTGGGAAAAAAAGACATCGCGTTTTTCTGCTTGAATAAGTTCAGGTTGATTTAATTGTACGCCTTTCAAGACTACGCTGCGGTACGTGCTTTCATCGTCGTCAACTCATTATAAAATCCAAAAATGACTACTAACTGGATCTTGAACTGCGTGGCAAACCCCGTCTGGGTGGGCTGGGAGGGCTTTGTACGGCAAGAGCTACTGGTTGCGATCTCAACTTGACTGAAAGAATAAAACGTCCAATCACCGATTACTATTATTTTATTGTGCTCTTGATCTTCTGTATATACGCGTAGAGAATAGAATACGAGTGCACGTTGTTGACGGAACGGGATGGAACGGAGGACGGACGGGCGGCGACGGTACGACGGACGTATTTCATTCTCTACGCGTATATAAATGAATTTTATTTTACATTGACTTGTTGCCTCCGTTTGCGCCCATGTCGTTGTAATGTGAATAATGCCTAATAAGTGAAAGTTCATAATAGGGCCGCAGTGAATGTAAACCCTAACCCCTTGTCCTAGTCGTCTGCTGCGGCTGCGTCGAGAAACACAGTGTGTTAAATAGCGCGTTCACGTTGACTTTTTATTGTAACATTATCCCGTTGCTAAATATATACCACAGACGTACTTTACAACCTTATTTTTTGGATACCGTAAACTCGAAAAGGCGTCAGTGTACTCATTATGAACAACATTTAGTATGAGTCCAACCATAAAATCGTGAAAAAAAACAGCTGTTCCATATATTTTGTCGAGTTATGTGAACATATTAAGTGTATGGAACAGCTGTTTTTTTCACAATTTTAGGCTTGGTCCAAAAGTAAAAGTTGTTCATAATGATAAAAGATGACCCGTTTTCGGGTTTACGATAATTATAAAAAAATAAGGTTGTATAAAAGTACATTTATCTTAAGAATACCATTACCTTTCATCCCGACTGGTTCTTTTCTTGACACAGATGTTGGTGGCTTACCTGAAATGTTTTACCAGAATATAAAAAGTTGTAATAGCGTTGGTACCAGGCGTGGGACTCGCAGCCAAAGACTTTGGAGGAGGTCATAATAACAGTAAAATAAGTTGAGCACATTAGAATGTAATGACAATTTCTTTTTTTAATTTTCTATTTTTCGAAGTTTTGTCAATTTATCGTGTACGATTTTGGGGGGGTCATGCATGACCCCTACGACCCCCCCTCGGACTGCCACTGGTTGGTCCCGTAGCTTCTGTCTACCCTCATGAAGCCTAATGATGATAATGATTAAAATGATCATAGAGTGGGATGATGTTATGGGTGTACGTAAGTATACATGCAGCTGCTGCCAGACAGGTCAATGGCTGACTCCTGAATCCTACCTTAACGTCGTTCTTAGATTACATATAATAACTGCCTCGTTGGTCTAGTGGTGACAAGCGCGACTGCTGATTGTGAGGTCCTGGTTTCGATCCACAGGTCGGGCAGAGTGTTATTGCATTTTTCCGTTATAGGGAACTTAAACATAACAGCGAAATGACGGTGTTATTATACACCTCTGCCCTACCCATCGGGGAATACAGGCGTGGTGTTATGTTATATACTAACTAAATTACTTGCATATACTTCAAAAATTATGATCGTGCTTTTATGTGAATTTACATTGACCCAGCAGCTGGATCCAGTGTCAGTGGAAAGATAACGGTTGAGATCAGACCAGTGGAAGCACGTTACAATCCAATTCAGCGTTTAGTATCCAGCACTTTATTTGAATACTATTGTTCGAGTACCAATAAAGCCGCGACAAAATCAAAATTGGAACAACAGCAATTTTACCAACCGCACATATTTTCCAACTGTTCCTTCAGTGGTTTCATCAACAAGTTAATAAGATGTTTTTTTCTGTCCTTGATAAACCCGTACTGGGTCATATCTATTGATGCGGTTTTTCTATAGCAAATCTTTTGAATGAAATCCTTCGTTTCCGTAGACATAACGTTTTGCGGCTGGTTTCCGGATATTATCACTTTTTGTTTCAAAGATTTTATTTTACACAAATTGTCGCACTTTTTGGAATACGGGGATTGCATTTTGTTAATTTGTTCATGTTATTTCATATATATATATATAATTTTGTTCATTTTATTCATTACCTATTTAAATTAGGTAGGTATTTTGCAAGTATTTTGTGTCATTTTGAAGCATCGGATATTTTGTCACTGTGACGCACAGGAAATAAAAAAAAATTAAATCATTAATAAAAGCTTAAGGTAGCCACTGACGAGCCTTCCAACAGTCCAAATGGCGTGGCTGAATTCCAAAAGCTGACCGTGAATGTCGAAATCGTATACTGTTTTTAAAACGGCATCCGGACCGTGGATTCCCAATTGGATTTACATCCAGCACGTCACTCTATTAAGACGTATCGGCGCCGGCGTGGCGACTAAACGTGCACCACGCCATCTGGACGCAATCCAAACGCTCCGTGAATGTACAAACCTACGTCCATTTTTATTTAATTTTGCATTGTGCAGCCGTCATAGGGCGACACATTTACCTGCCTACCTATTAAACTCGTCATACTGACAACAAACGTATGCGTCGAAAAAATTGCATACGCAATAGATCGGTCGTCAGTGTGCTAAATAATTGGACGCCGTCCCTTTGGACGAATCCATTGTAAGGGCGTCCATCCTGAAGGCTCGTCAGTGGCTACCTTTAGAATATATACCTAACGAAAAATCCTAAGTCTATGAATAAAATTCAACGGACATACAAAAAACTATAAACAATGCCAACATAAATTGAATTGATCATCATAATTTAATCGTTTTTAAACTAATTTTATAGATGAATAGCCTAAAACCCAACGTCAACATTTTATTAGGATTATTATGTTGGTACTATTGTTAGTTTGTTGTCGGGGTTGTCAGCTTAGAATAATAATAATTACTATTTGACATAAAATGACATTGACTTTGACGTTAACTTTAGCTTCTCTCTCTCTTAATATAATCTGTGTTTTGTTTCTCCTCTTTTGCGAAGCGTTGAACGTGCGAACATACGAAATCTGTGATTTAAAAATAGTGAAATAAAAGTTTGAATAATAATTATGTCTACTTTACACGAAGCTTTGAAGCCGATATCGTGGCTGGCAGGGCGGTGGTCTACAGAGGAAGGTTGTGGCACGTACCCAAATATACCTGACTTCCAATATCATGAAGAATTGGAGTTTTCTTGCGTTGGTGCGTAACTGGGGTAGATTTCACCTCGTATTTTTTTAATATATTTTTTAATTAAATCGCTACAATTATGTTAGTGAACAGTAGTTTTATATTCATTGCTGATATAACATGATATTCAAGATGAAAATCGGTATAAAACAAAATAGTTATGTAAACGAAACTTCGGAAGTATTTACACAAATGCCGCACATTAATTAAAAATTGTAAAGGATATGAAGATGATCAAAACATGTATGTTTACATATACTCACGCCTATAATCGCCGAGTGGAAATACACATAATTCCATACAAACATCTCATACCGTACATATTTGACCGAAGATGCGTTACTAAAATTCCTCGAGTAAATTACGCGACGGAAGATCGGCGACGTATCTTTCGTCAGATGTGGCTTGACCCTAAATGCCATTTTTTCAGGCACAATAATTATTTTATTTTATTTCGGGATAAAAAACAGGAGTACAATAAAATGTTATACATTGTATCTTACTAGTTAAACAAAATACTTATTATACTACTAGCAACATTATCCACTTATTACTAATTAGTTGATTGTTTATTATGATGCCATATTCGTCGCCTCTTAGAGGAGCTAGTGGCTAATTAACAGCCGCGCAGATCATACAATTTGCGAGGTTCAGCTATGCTTGCTGCGGTCAGTCCGTAGATGCCCGACTATTCGTTACCATCAAGATGTCCCCACGCCTCGGAGTGTATGGTAAATTGTCGTTCCTGGGAGTCACACGAATACCTATGATAGACGTTACACGTAGTCGGAAGCCAGAAAGTCTGACAACTGGACTAACTTTAGGATATCGGCATTGCCCATTACTGGGTTGTGGAGGTCTGATGGCAGTCGGTCCGTGTAAAATACTGGTATTCAGCCGCATCTGGTTAGAGTGGAAACTGACCCCAAACAGTTGAGAGAAGGCTAGGAGGAAGAGATCCTTGCCTATTATGACAGTTACAGTTTTCCAAAAATCATGAGCTCCTAAAAACGGGTCCATATTGGCTCACCTAAAGTTTTTTACCCGAAATTGTTATTCCTAACAATTTGTAATCCGAATTATCACTCTTCCTAAAAATTATCACTCTTCCTAAAAATTATCACTCTTCCTAAAAATTATCACTCTTCCTAAAAATTATCACTCTTCCTAAAAATTTTATTCCTAAAGTTTTCAGTCATACAATTTGTAATACTACAGACAATGTTCATAACACTCATGTTTCCGAAAATTGTAATTAATAATATCACTAATGTTAATTTATTTAAACTCCTACTGCTGGTTTTCATAACGTTTTTATGCCTAAACATAATTTTCATAATATTTTTACTCATTTGTAGGCGCATGAAATGGTCGACGGAGCCCCGCTCCGCGGGGCTCCTACTTCTGGGTAATTTATAAAAAAATAACAAAAACTGTAAAAGTTACTCAAAATTAATGTAGATATGTGTCCTCTTAGCCTTTTCCCAATTATCTTGGGGTCAGCTTCCAGTCTAACCAGATGCGGCTGAATACCAGTATTTTACACGGAGCGACTACCATCAGACCTCCGCAACCCAGTAACTGGGCAATGCCGATATCCTAAGGTTAAACCGTTTGACAGACTTTCGGGCTTCTGACTACCCGTAACGACTGTCATAGGTATTGGTATGACACCCGGGACCGACAGGTTAACGTGCTCTCCGAGGCACGGAGGGGTCTCGATGTGTAACAAATGGTCACCCATCCACGGACTGACCGCGGCAAGCGCAGCTTAACTTCGCAAATCGTACGATCGGCGCGGTTGTTATTTAGCCACGAGCCCCTCAAAATTAATGTAGATATGTAATGTTGACTATTATGAATAAAACAAATCTAAATAAAAAGATATGACTGAATAATAGTGTAAAAGACGGTTTTGTTGAGAAAATATAGGAAAACAAATAATAATATAATAGATGTTTATTGCCACTGATATTATGAAATTGAATGATTCGGAATTCTGAACATTAGAAACAGAGCAGTTGCAATTAGGAATTGCGATTGCTAGGATGAAAAATATAAGGAAGAACATTTTCGGAGTTCCAATTATCAGAGTAGAAAATTTAGATGAACTTTGGCGCACCCCCTAAAAACTGTTTGTTAAATATTCCATGAATGAACAGTGTCGCGTCCTCGCATCTTTTCACTTAGGCAACAATATTAGTCTTATTCCATCTGGTACTTACAGTAGGTGTACTTGCAAAGAGTAATTTCATTCAGTATCAGTTCAGATCCATCCAAGAGTTTGCAAAATCTTGTAGTTAATGTATTTAGTTCATTATCAACAAATTTTGTATGGGAATTGTTTTTTTACGAATATAATATTATAAAGAGGAAAGATTTGTATTTTTGTATGTAACAAATAAACTTAAAAACTACTGGACCAATTTCAAAAATGATATTGCCCTCAGATAGCTACATTATCACTAAGTAACATAGGGTATATTTATTACTGGAATAAAACTTCTTACGCGGGCGGAGCCGTGAGGACACAGCTAGTTCCGTATATGCACACATGATGCTGATAAACTTCCCATTCACAATTTGTCGATAACATAACAAATACTTACTCCCAAGATTATCCCAAAAAGATCTTTATAATATTAACCACCCTCATTTCGCCGTTATATTTAAGTCCCATAAAATAGGTGGCGAACCTCATGCCGTCAACCGGGCACAAATCCAAACTCCGGGCTGCAACTGAAGAATTCCACACGGAATGACCCAATTACGCTGTCCGACCTGGGAATCGGACCCAGGACCTTACGATCAGCAGTTTTGCTTACCACTACTAGACAAATGAGGCATGTTTCCATAGTATAAAATAAAGTCACTCCTGCTGTCTGTGTGTTTAGATCTTTTAAACTATGTAACAGATTTTAATGCAGTTTTCAATAGGAAGGTTTATAAGCCCCACATTAGTATCTACATTGCACCCGTGTGAAGCCGGGGCGGGTCGTAATTTCTAATATTAATTTAATTTAATATACATTAAAAATATATTTTTTTTAATTCCAGGTCAGCCTATGTTCAACTTCATTTCAACATCAAAGCATCCCGAGAAAAAGACACCGATGCACCAAGAACGAGGTTTCTTACGGATCAAGCCTGGCACCAACGACCTGGCCTTCGTAGTCACCCACAACTTTGGTCTCACGTCCCTCGAAGAAGGCAAATGTGACGTAGAAACTAAGCAAATTACTCTAGAAACTGTTAACTTGTCTAGAATATCGTTTGCGAAGCCTCCATTTGTTAAGAAAATTAAGAGGAATATTAAGTTGTTGGCTCCGGATACTTTGGAAGTTATCTTGTTCATGGAGACTGATGATACTCTGTTGACTGAGCATTTGAAGGCAGTCTATAAAAAAGTAGAGGGTTAGGCAGGTCCAGTATAACAAAATAATTGTAAACATGATCGATCCGATGTAGTCAACCCCAAAAGTGGGAAATCTCATGTCCCAAGTTTAAAAAAATATGCATCAAAACTTGCCAATTATTATTTTTAGTGAGTTCTATTAAGAATCGGTTTATGATAAATGAGTCAATTAACTACCCATTGAGATAATTAATTTTGAAATTCTATTTTTCTTCATCTTTTAATCAATAACTCTCATTTCATACATTGTTTTGATAACTCTTGAAATACTGATTTGTTTAATAAACCTAATGTAGATTCATCTTGTCATTTATGGTTGAAATTAAAACCATCTTATAATTTCATCCAACATGACATTGGTGGAATAGTCGACATAGGGTCAACAGCAATAAATTTAAAAAAAAAAACTTGACAGCAACATTTGACATTTGGCGCGCAAATGCTTTGATGACATTTTAGTGGGCTAAAAAATTACATTATTTGTCGTAAAACAGGGCGGTTGATTACTTGTTTAGTTAAACAACTATAAGATAATGGAATGAGCCTCATAACAGTATCATGTTTACAATTATTGTCTTGCTATAAACATCCAAATGCCTGCCGTCACTACAATAACCTCTCATTTTCACGTAGTTATAAAAACATTTAAGTGTAACATAAAATAATCAGCCCATTACTGTCCCACTGCAGGGCATCTTCTCGGAATGAGAAGAGTTTAAGCCTTTGTCCATCTCGCTGGCCTGTTGCGGGTTGGCGGACTACATCGATATAGAGCCTCTAGGTGTGCAGTTTTCCTCACGATGTTTTTATCTATGATCCGCACACGAGTTTGAAAAGTCAGAGATGCCCAGAGATGGTCTGGGTCCATCTCAGACCCTCAATGCTCGATTTCTAATGCACGGAATCTCTTCTACATATTTGATGTTAGTTCGAGAATATTCTATGCGTAGTTCTATTTATTATTCAATTATTCTTCGGCATTATTTACGAAGGAAGGATTGGTTAGAGAAACTGGCGATACGGCCTTGTGTTCATTTTAAATTACCTTGAGATTCAAGACTTGTAATTATTATTATCATCAAATAACGATAATTATAATAATTTTGGTGTGTTATTTCATTCGATTATTTATTTAGGTGTAGGTGATTTGAACGTAGTGAGATTCTTATAATACTTATTATTAATACCTACCTTTATTTAATTTTAAATTCGGCCATAGACAAAGGCGTTTTCTTTTGTTCTTTTAAGGCTAAATCATGAATGTGTAATCTATGATACAGAGGCGTAACAATAAGACTGGCAAAATGCTAGGGGCCCCGATTCATTAAGGCCCCATTCGACCCGAGGTACCTACAGAAAAAGGAAGTAATTTTTCTATAAAGTTATAATTGCTCAACTTTAATGGAAACTAAGAAAATAATAGATGTTTGTTTGATATAAGTGAACTAAATTATTAACAATGTAACTATATACTCTATATAATATAACATTAGACAAATCAGACCTATTTTTAGCATGGAAATGTATAGAAATAAGCAACACGTTTGCTTCCAACAGGGATCGAACACAGTATTATGCTTTTATGAACCTTAACGGTCAATCAAGATGAGCTGAAACTGCACTTGAAGAAATGGGTTCAAAAAATATTCTTGCTTTGGTGGGCCACTTTTATCTAATGTTGTATGAAATGGAGTAATTATACTTATGAATAACTTCATGTTGATAAGGCTCCAATTATGTAAGTTGCCACCCTCGCACATTGTTATGCTACTGGATTGGCTGAATACTCAAACACTAAGCGATTTTAAATTGTCGTTAAGTTTCATGCTGTCACAGTCAGTTTAACCTTTTGGACGCCATTGTCACACATATGTGACAAACGAAAGCTTACCCTGTACGCCGTCACAAATATGTGACAAAAACGATGGGATTACAGTTACCTTGGCGTGGGGGGTACGACGATGTATTTATGCTCTGGCGTACAAAAGGTTAAGAGCCTACGCAGACGAGGGACAATGGCGGACAAAATGTCCGCGGCGCGCTATTATTAGTACTGCAATAAGGTTGCACTTTGTCCGCGCAATACATCATGTCGCCTGGCGATGTACGCAGACAAAGTGCAACCTAATAACAGTAATAATAAGAGCGCACCGCGGACATTTTGTCCGCCATTATGCCTCGTCTGCGCAGGCTCTAAGACGAAGTTACAGTGACAATGACAGCAACAAAAAAATTTGTGGCGTTTGAATATTTCGCCATTTGACTGATATAAACGGTGTAAAAAGACCCTTAACGAAGCCGAAAGGCACTTATTCTCCACGTCATTGCGATCATTTTTTTGTTCTGGACTGTGCCTGGGAACCTTCTAGTTACGGAGATATTGGAGGTCAAAGTTCCAACTTTTTCACAACTTTTTTTTAAATATTAGTTTTGAACGTTGCAAATGTACTTGAAATACCTCCATTACCCGTTTACTACTCATTGCATCAGCACAGTGTTTTGAGTGCGTTACAATTAGCTTTACAGTAAAACGAAATTTTACACCCAAAAAAAAAAAAGTAATTTCCCAGCGACAATCTTTGCGTAGGGTTACTTAGTTTGATGTACTGGATGCATGGTTGACGGCTTGGTGTAGGATCTTTTTACACCTTGTATACCAAAGTATACTGTTAAAAAAAGACTGAAGACAGATCTTGGATTGGAATAGCTACTGTTACTGTCAGCTTGTATTATCCCACTGCTGAGCTAACACCTTGTTGGACACGCGGGATTCGCCACGTACTGTCATACTACAACTCAAAAATACGCGCGAAAAATTGCGTCTCAACGTCATATTTTCCCGCGTCTTCATAAATGAGTCTTGTAGCTTTAATAGACATCAAACAACACTAATTATGGTTGTTTAATAATATAGCAGTGTAGTCTATGAGTTTCTAAAGTGTCAAATACACTAACAAATGTTGTTGCGCTTGCCGCGGTCAGTCGGTAGATGGGTGATCGTTCGATACACATTGTGAGCCCTCCGTGCCTCTGAGATCTCGTTAAACAGTCGGTCCCGGGTGTCATTTGAATACCAGACAGTCGTCTAACTTCAATTACATCTTTCGATTTCCTAATTAGATTTCCTACAAATTGAATAGTGTAATAAGCGCTTTAGGCTGAGCATCCACCAGAGCTGTACTAAGCTGCGTAGCGAGGAATGTGTTTTGTAAGCACCAATAGAATCACTTCATTACCTAGCTTCGCTCTGCGCAGCTCTGGTGGATATGGACTTAGCAGAGCGAGGTTTTTGTTCATACAAAACAAGCGAGAAATGCGAGCGAGGGATGTGTTGCGAGGAATGTGTACCGCTCCCGCCACACCACCCTCATATTCGAAAAGAGTCCGCTACCTATCCTCGCACCGGTCATTTGTACACATTAACACATTACGCATTACCCATTCCTCGCACAACTCTGGTGGAAAGGGTCACACCGTTTCACATCCTCGCTACACATTTTCGCACCGCACATTTTCCTCGCACAGCTCTGGTGGATGTCCAGCCTAAGTCTAGTGTGATCACTAGCTTCCAACTTCCTAGTTAGAGTGTTCCTAATTAGATTTCCTACAAATTGAATAGTGTAATACGCGCATTACGGGTGGTCAGAAGCCCGGAAGTCTAACCTAAGCATATCGGCATTGCCCAATAACTGGGTTGCGGAGGTCTGATGGCAGTCGCTCCGTGTAAAATACTGGTATTCAGCCGCATCTGGTTAGACTGGAAGCTGACCCCAAACATGGGAAAAGGCTAGGAGGAAGAGGTTGACTTGCGCAACTGTTTCAAGCTCACACAACCGCAGAAAGGAGACTTCTGCAAATTTTACGAACTGAGCAAGCAATGGAATGCAGTGACTTACTTGTTAGTGGATTTGATGGTTTGGATTCTATACCAATGTAACTATAGTTGTAAAATTTACCTGTCTACGTATTTTATTGTTAGTTTTATACTTTTTTAATTGTAATAAATGATTACTTCTCGATTTTGGCTTTTTTTAATATAGGCTTAGCACCAGTGGCGTAGCTTGCCCTAGACGGGCCCCGTATCAAGATTATTCGGGGAAATTGAGAAAACCAAACAAAAAACCATGATTCATTGTTGTATGTAGTGTCTGGGATGTGCTGAGTTTAGAGTTCTGCGTATGGCTTGAGTAAGATATTTTACGAATATTTGCTACACATCGGGGCCCCTGAAGCCCCGGGGCCCCGTATCGTGATACGGTGGTAGCTACGCCCCTGCTTAGCACGAACCTTTCACATATAGTACCTATCGTAAACGTATCGCTTATTTAATATAAGCTCACTGGCGTATTGGTATTTTATGTCTTTATGTAACGATGCTGGCTGCCGATCGTAAGGTCAGTGGCGTAATTATAGGGTGGTAGGGCTGCCAAAATGCCACGGGCCCCCGGCTCGAAAGGCCGCGAGCTCAGAAGTAACCAAACATTTTAAAAAAAATTAAGTAAAAATTATAAATTTGTAATTCTGTTGGGTAACTACTTCAGTGATTGATTAAAATTTAATTACAACGTGACGATTTTTACTGGGGCCCCATCCAATGAATTTGCCACGGTCCTCTGATGGTATAGTTACGTCAAGGTCCTTAAGTTCGATTTCTAACCGAAAAAAAAACCTTAGCTGGACATAGGCCTTGGGCAAGTAAGCCATAAAGGACATAATAATTATAACCCGCACCAATCAGATTATCAGCCGAAGGACGTCCATAGCTGAACAAAGGATCCCCAAAGATTTCCAGAACAGCCGGTTACATGCCGCCTGCATCCAACTCCCATTTTTTTTTCCTATTCGACTGCTTGTAGATGGTCTTGTGGACCGTTTCTACGTAACCGGGCAGTTATTGGCGAGACATGAAGGGTCTCCAACCAATGGGGACGAGAGTAAAATACTTAAGCTAACTACTATTACTGCTAACATCATGACTAGCTAGCAACAACAGCACTACGGGCGATCCCTAATGGGACTCGGACCTCTGCTTAGGGCGTTGCTTGCGAGAGGACTGGGATCCCTCCCAGTCCTCTGACAGCTTGATGAGGGCTGAATTAACGATGTGACTGCGGAGTCAGAAAAGACGATCGGCTCCGCGGCTGCGGTGGGTGAGCACGGTGGATCAGGGAAATCCAACTCGCAGGAGGTTGCTGTTGTATAATCTCGGTCTCGCCCAATACATTCTCTTTACGTCCAGGGGCCAGCGGCGCGGAGCATTTTTTACTACCAAACAATTATCGACTTAGCTAGAGTTTGAATAATACCGAAAATAAATTAACACAACTAGTGTCAGAGAGCATCGAAGCGACTAGAGGCGAAAGGTGATATTGGATATTATTTAAACGCTACCAAAGTCGGTGTATGGGAACGTGGTATGGTGTTCTTCCTACGAAAAGGGAGGATCCTTCTACCAGGCGTGTCTTATGCCTGGCGGGCTACTGCCCAACGGTTGTTTTTTCTTTTTTTTTTCTATTCGTCTCTTGTAGATGGTCTTGCGGACCTTTTCTACGTAACCGGGCTATTATTGGCGAGACCAGAGGGGTCTCCAAACCAATATCTAACTAACTACTTTAAAGCTAACTAACTACTGTAACATCATGACTATTTAGCAGCAACACCTCTAAGGGCGTCCCCTAAGGGGGACTTGAACCTCTTAGGGTGTTGAATGCGAGAGGACTGGGAGGGATACGACAGCTTGATGAGGGGTGTATTAACGGTGTGACTGCGGAGTCAGAAGGGACGACCGGCTCCGCGGCTGCGACGGGTGAGCACGGTGGATCGGGGGTGCCCAACGGTTGATGTTGGGAACTTTTATATATACTAACTCCGTGATAAATCTTGATACCGCGATGCAGGATTTGTGACGTTTCATCTGACAGCTGTCATTGTTGTCACTGTAGTTTGCTAGACAATCGTTGTGCTGCGTAGTTCTCATGTGGCGTGACAGGTGCCGCCACGTAGGTAATGGTTTTGCAGTGAAAAATACTCTGCGCTGCGCCTCGATTGATCTGCAGCACTTCCTTGGGATTAGCGGTCAAAAAATGCATGACAGTGTTTTTTGGAGCTTACCACACAACGCGCCGGAGGTGGTACAGGCAGCGACGAAAGTCTGTTAACACTGTTAGTTTTACATAACATCTAAATTGACACAAAATATTCGATACACTGCTTTCCAGCGCTTGTTATTTTAATGTTACATGTGTTCCGATTTTTTTATAAATATTGTGTTCAGTTACGATTTAAAAAACAACTGTTAACAGACTATCCTTGCTGACTGTGTTTTACATACATACATAAACTCACGCCTTTTTTCCACGGGGCTAGGCAGAAACTATAGAACGCCACATGCTGCGACCCTTACATACTCCTTTTGATTCATCCACATTCATACTATGCGTGCCAACTAAGAATAGGATCGCGCTTGCTACAACTTCTCAAGATAGCTGTCAAAATATTCATTTTTATAAAATGTTATTTCTTGAATTCCATAAATAGATAATTTTGGATAAATTAATAATATTTGGAAGTAGTATTCATTAAAAAAATGAACCAATATACATAGTTAACTTCACGAAATGCTACTGTTCACCCTAATATGTTGCCATAATAATAATATAATTACGGAAATATATTGTGAAGGACGGCACGGTTGACATCTGTCGGGCATGCCACTGTCCCGGTGAATCCATTCGACATATTATTTCTGGTTGTTCTCGTCTTGCTAACGGCGAGTATTTGCACAGACACAACCTAGTGGCTAGGATTATCCACCAGCAACTTGCTCTGAAATACAACCTTGTGGACGCAGAAGTACCATACTACAAGTATGTGCCCGACCCAGTTCTCGAGAATGGTCATATCACATTGTACTGGGACCGATCTATCATCACCGACAGGACTATTGTTGCCAATAAGCCTGACATAGTGGTGATAGATCGATCAGAGCGTCTCACAATGATTGTTGATATCACTGTCCCACATGACGAGAACCTTGTGAAAGCCGAGAAAGATAAAGAAATTAAGTATCAAGACTTGGCACACGAGGTTGTCGACATGTGGGAGGTTGACTCAGCAGTCGTGCCGATAGTCGTTACGGCCAATGGCTTAATAGCCAAGAGCCTCGACCAACACCTGATGAGGCTCTCGTTGGGCAGCTGGGTCAAGGGCCTGATACAGAAAGCGGTACTTCTAGACACGGCACGTATTGTCAGGAAGTTCCTCTCTCTGAGGTCCTGACCACCGGTAGCTTGGACCCTGTTCCCGATGCCGGTGGGCTACTATTTTTTATATTTTTAAATGTTTTTTATATTTTTTGTGGAAATATTTAAAAATATAAATTATATGTATATACAATGAATAAACGAAATATAATTACTGTGTTAATTTGGCGTAAAATTGATTAGAAATACCAAAAAAGTGAACAAAAATAATTAAACTGAGTATAATTTCTTTATTTACTTTATTGCACACCTTTAGCTTTGGTAATGAAGTTCACGAGTATTGAGGAACAAAATGGCGTCTTGACAGTACTATTCTTAGTTGGCACGCATAGTACATCTTGTTATACACGCACGCCGGTTGAGAGTATTACGCACCGGTCCTTTGTGAAGAACATCACCAATAACATCGATGTATGTTCTTCTAGGACGTCTTCTACCGTTTCCACTGACATCCGCCTTATAAATTCCTTTTGTTAATCGCCGTTCACTCATTCTCTCAACATGACCAAACCACCTAAGCATACTTTTAAATTTTTGTCACTACATCATCTTTTAAACCGCAACTTTGTCCAATCTCATCCTTCAATATAGTTACTGTACTTTAAAATAATAAAAATCAATATTGTTTAATGAATCTTTATTTCAAATACCCTTACCGCTAATCATTTTCCTAAAACGTGATATGATAACAGAATCCGTCGAACACACCACGTGTCGACCACAAATACAAAATAACAAAATTAAACTTAAAATATAGAAAATATTTTAATTAGTTGACTAATTAGTCATGTCGCCTATACGATCAATGCATAGGTTCTCATAATTTTACTAAATATAACTAAATTCATTATTTTTTCATTTAGCCAGCGTGTCTAATCAATAATAGTAAAAAAATATGGAATTTTTTGAATATATAAAAATTTTTAGAGTTGCACACCACAAGTAAATGAAAATATGAAAGGTTTTTTTTTAACCATTTTTTTACAATTTATTCGTCGTAATCGTAAATTATTTTACCATTATTGCTTACATACTCGGCTATATGAAAAAAAAAAGAGTGAACTAAATAATACGTAAGTATTGGAGCATAAAACATGTGCTTTTGCGGCCAGATAATAATAGGCAACTAATTAACTGATCAGTGAAATTTATGTTTGATCAGTGACAAAAGTAAGAAGTCTACTTACTCGGTTGCGTTAGGTAAGAATTGCAACGCGATCACTTTACACTGCGTGGTTTCTTTTTTAAACAGGTAGAACAACGTATTGTCAAAAATCACTCCGCTGATCAATTATTGTTATTCGCTAATTAAAAATCAGTAGGTATAATCACTGATCAGTTACATGGTACCTATAATAATATGGTGGTGGTGATATAGGCCCTAACTTAAATAACATGGTATATTATTGTCGGACTATATTCAACATAATATATTATACAAAAAAAAAATACACAAATTAAATAAGTCATTATGAATATTTATGAAAGTACACCGTTTACATACATACTTATTATTAATGAAAAATTGTAGAAAATTCGTAACAATATTTATTTAAGAAAAATCATTTGAAGGAATTGTCATTCATCTGGATTGCGCTCGAGTTTTAATTGATTTAAGCTCTACCCACACATATCAGAGCTGTGTCAGGGCCGGGACAGGGCCGGAGATCACCATCGCATACATTTTGTACCGAAGCAAGAGCTCCGTCGCTTCCGGGCTGGTCACTGACGCTACATAACCAGCACTGAGCGACGGAGCTCTTGCTTCGGTACATAATGTATGCGATGTTCATATCCGGCCCGGAGTTGGCCCTGATATGTGTGGATAGACTTTTATATTAAACAAATGGAAGACCGGGCAAGCTATTTGAACAAAATCAATGCCAGTTTGTTTCTAACCATTTCAACTTTTACACTTTTCCATAAATTTTTATTTTAAAGACGTTCACACAATCACTATTTATTAATTAACAATTATACTGTTACTGTGTACGAAAACAGACTTCCAACACCCCACACGACGCGATTGTAGCGTTCTAATTTGTCGTATATCACGCGTTTGGTGGTGTCGGGTGTCACAAGTGTATACCTTATATACCTTATGTATATACCTTAGGTCACCGTACATACATCATATAAAAATACATAATGCAAGTTAAGATCATATTCGCGATATACCTAACTAATGCCGCAGTATAACTACTTACCCCATACAGTGGTACATCGCATTTTACATGGGAACTAATAATTGATCAACGAAATTAATATTTGATCAGCGACTAAAATCAGAAGCCGGCTGGAAAATAATCACTTTGCAATTAGTGGTTATTTTGAAAAATTTAAAGTCGATAATTTCTCCACTGATCACTCATTGGTAATTAGTGTTTGTCGCCAATCAATATTTAATTTAATCATTGATCAGTTAAATGGTACCACATATTGACAGACCTTTTAACTATTTTATTTTTAACAAATTTCATAGTCTCGTCAGAGTAGGGTTGCCAGATGTCCGGCTTATTACAGTCGTGTCCGGCCAAATATACATAAGACCGGCCTGTCCGACTTTGTTCAGGTTTTTGTTCATCCCCGCCCCGCCTAAAGATGCCGAACGAATTTATTTTTCTTTTAAAAACCAATTTGTTAGGCTTCCAGGACAAAATGTCCGGCTAAACATGAATCTATGTCCGGCTTTTCTAGTTTCGGGTCTGGCAACCCATCATGAGCTACAGACAAAGTTAAATGTCAAAGCAGTCATATTAATACAAAATCAGAACGTGACAACCCGAATTTGATGTCCCGAGTTGCTGTATGACAACTTGGGACATAAGCAAGGTCTGCACAATTGCTCTCCGAAAACGCCCGCCTTGACCAACTTTATGTAGTTCAGATAGTTCAATAGACTATGCTAATACACTATTTATATTATTATCATTTGACTGTTTTAAGGGCCTCGATTTAAAACTTTTCGATGAATCAGTTGTCGAACGATTCGGTGTGTTATCTCTTTTCCTCTCATTACGAAAGTCGTTGATGAAACGAGATAAAAAACGAATCATTACGAAACTTATCGAAACGTTCTGAATCAGACAGCAGGTTTATTTACCTACGAAGGCATGTAGTAAAATATTTATGCGTGCATTATTTTTTTAATGCGTGCATTAAGTTTTACTTTTTCTAAATAATGCACGCAAAGATACTAAATTATTGTATAACAGTTTGGTGTTACGTTGCTATTGGTTATTATTATAATAATTATTATCAAAATGAATGCTAAGTGAAAATAGGACAATTCACGGCCACAACTTGTTTAGTGCAAGCTTGCGCCGGCGCAAGCAACATGGCGTTATAAGGAACTGCGCACACATTTTCTATACAACGCCACATAGCACGCTACAAGTCACTGCTGTCACGTGAACGCAACCTTAGGCTGTTGTCACGACACACGACACGATACGATTACGACGATATCTGTGAACCGTTACTCTCGAAACGACACGACATTCAGGGGCGTAGCTACCGCTGTGTCAGCCGTTTCAATGATATGGGGCCCCCAGCTACAGGGGCCCCGATGAGTGTAAACAAAAATTCGTAAAATGTTATCTATAATCTCACTCAAACTCTTAGACTGTACGCTAAACTCTAATCTCAGCACACCCCAGACACTCCATACAACCATGGACCATGGCTTTCTCCATTTGGGCTTCGTCGCAGTTGGATGTAAGGGCCCCCCGCCAAATGTTGATACAGGGGCCCGTCTGGGGCAAGCTACGCCACAGACGACATTACAAATGTCGTCTGTGGCGTAGCAAAGAGTTGTCAGCACATTAGGTCGTGTCGTGTCGTGAGTCATGGAGGAACGACATTATACCGCGTCAAGCGTACTCTGGGCAGTCAGCTCCGCTACCAACCTTGCCGACTGACTAATCTTACCACGGCAAGAAGAATTCGAAGCTTGTAAATACATTAAGCTTTCGTAAGAACCACTGCTGGGCACGGGCCCCTTCTCAAAATGAGAAGAGTTTAGGCACTAGTCCATCACGCTGGCCTGGTGCGGGTTGGCAGACTACACACTCCATTGAGAACTTTATAAAGCCCTCGCAGGTGTGCAAGATGTTTTCCTTCACCGTTAACGCAAGTTTTTTTTGTTTTATTTGTTACTAGGCCTGCGTTTGGCCGCCATCTTGCCTGATTTTAAGCGATGATGCGGTCTAAGATGGAGCACGCTTACCCAGAAGAAACCGATTCCCTCGTGACTTGAAGACACCCAGATTGTAACTGTCGGAGAACACCCACTCAGGCAGCGCATTCCACTGTTTAGCGGTTTTCACAATGAAAGTGGAATCAAGACGTTTCGTTCGGTGATAATTGATATTCAAGTGATAATCAAATTCTGATCCGCACATGAGTTCGAAAGGTCTGTATTGCTCAATGTTCTTCAACTTTATAAGCAGTGTTTATGACCGTCTTAGGCTAGTTTCGTATCGTTCGGTAATTCTAATGTCGAAATATAAAGCTACGCTTTGAATAAGCAAATGAATGTCAGCATTTTTTGGGAGATATGGAGTTTAAATACTAAAAAAAAATACATATAATAATATACTGGTGTTGATTCAGTTGCGCACTTTGACAGGACTAAACTAAACTAAATGTGTTTATCTCTTTCTGTTTCAATAGAAAAAGAAAGCGACAGTTGCGTTTAGTCTAGTTTAGTACTGTCAAAATGTGCTATAGAATCGACACCGTTATCATAGATAAAAGATGTAGGGTGCATTTGGGGTTGACTCACATCTGTCAGCATGGATTTTTCATGCTCTGTCCTTTTCTGTCGTTCAGGAACGTCATTTAATAGAGCGAGAAAGACAGCGTGAGTGCTGTCGGGTGCGGTCTCACGCTATCGTTCTCGCCAGTGGCATCACTATAGGGTGGCAGGGCTGGCAAAATGCCACGGGCCCCCGGCCCAAGAGGCCCCGAGCTCAGAAGTAACCTAACATTTTAAACAAAATTAATTAATTTATTTATTAAAATTAAATTACAACGTGACAATTTTTACTGAATTTGAATTTGATGTGATTTTTTATCCAATGAATTTGCCACGGGCCTCTGATGGTATAGTTACGCCACTGGTTCCCGCTCTATTCACTCCTGACGATACGCAACTTCGTCCGTCGCACCCAGTGCAGTCAGCTCCACTACCAACCTTGCTGACTGGATAATCTTCCCACCACGACATGAGCTATTCTCATAAAGCCCGTACCGACACGAAAGAAGATAGATAAAATATGAAAGTCATAGTCATAACAGCCCGTGAACGTACACGGTCGGTTTATAATTAATGAGAAAAAAAAACAGTAAGATTTGCTGCATTTTTGTTGAAAGATTATTCATTTTGCTGGCAGTTTAGGTTACATTCTCATCACGATTGTTCACTAGACGAAATTATATTACAGCTACAGCTGGGGCCCCCGAAAAAGTAAAGGGCCCCAATCACTTGCTGCCTTGGGGCCCCAGAATCTAGCTACGGCCATGGATTTATCATGTTCAGTGCGTTTTTAACAGGGGCCCCCGAACAGTTGCTCTCTTATTCACCAACTAAACTAAAATTAAAGAATTGCTATCTTTTTCTAACAGACGGCGGGTGAAAAGGACGGTGATAGATAAGAACTAAGTTAAGATGTCAAACTAGTTCACGCCTTGAACTTCACCGTGTCTTTAGTTGACACGTTCCCATGTGTCGTGTTGTATAGAAATTTTAGTTTTTTGACAGTTCTTATTTACGTCTATCTCTTTCTTATTCTATCAGAGTGAGAAAGATGACAATACTCTAAATTAGGTTTAGTTTGTGCAAAACAGAATCGGCACCCTTGAATATTTAATTTTCTTTTCTATATTTCATCAATCACAGAAAGCATCTGTCATAGTAGGTATGTTATTTTTTTTATACTAAACACACTCACGCACTGAGATAATTTTCCCTGGCTTATTACTATTTAAATGATAAATAAAATATAGATATACATTATCCTTATATTATACTCGTCCATTTTTAGACACAATTTCAAGCTGTTCCTATGATTTTGAGGTGAGCACACATTTTGTCAATGTATTAGCTATAAAATTTATATGACAGGAGGGGAGCGAGGGGCACTAGGGCCCCACCGCTATGAAAACAAGGGTGTATACAGGTATTATGAGGGGCCCTAGGGCCTGTAGGGCTTCCTCATAAACTACTGAGACCTAATCTCTCTTTCAATGGTTGGTATCAACCAAGTAGTTGAACTGAGTGAATGGGCTATATCTGCAGTCGCCGACTTGCTAGCTAGGAGTGACTCAGAGCCTATAGACACACTATCTGGCAATGGACTGCAAATAGAGGTGCGCATTATATGGAGGTGCAGGTCACAATATTCCACAGTGGCATGGGCATAGCCAGAATTTTGTCCAGGGTTGTGCAAAGTCAGTTAGACAGTAAATATTTGTCTTTCCAATCTAGAAGTGCAGAATGGGATTATGGGGCGATTTTGCCTCATAACCTTATTTTTGAGGTTCAAATAAGTATAGACGGATGTTGAGATGGATGTGTGGAGTGACGCGAATGGATAAAGTAAGAAATAAGTATATTAGAGGAAGTTTGAAAGTGGCACCAGTGACAGAAAAGTTGAAAGGAAAGCGTTTGTCTTGGTATGGGCATGTGCTGAGGAGGGATGAAACACATGTGACTAAGAGAGTGATGAATATGAATGTTGATGGATGGAGGGGGAGAGGGAGACCTAAGAAAAGATGGATGGATTGTGTGAGGGAGGATATGAAAGATAAGGGAGTAAATGATAATGAGACGGCTGACAGGGAAGAGTGGAAGAGAAAAACATATTGCGCCGACCCCAAGTAACTTGGGACCAGGGCAGGAAGATGATGAAATAAGTATAGACAGAGTCAGGCATTAGTCTGCCTATTTTGGGTAATTGTTCTGTGGACATGGATGGCGAGTTGACTGAATCTAGACCATTTACATATTATATCCTGTGGCACGCCCCATCTGCCCCACCCTCAATGCACCTAAGCACAGTGGTATCCCGCTCATGAGTTCTGGCCTTTGAATACTGTTAAGAGCACTGCATGCAGATGCAAAACCTCTGCTGAATGCTTGTTTCAGTATAAACAGTAATACTGATGTTTAACTGACAAAATATGTGCTTACCGTAACCCACCAATTAATAATTACGCTAATATCAACTTGCAACCGAAGTGTTATGATGAACTCCATACCGATAGTTAGCAGATGAGAACTCTGGGCTATCCTCAAAGCGTTGGCAATGAGAATAGCACCATATCCTCAGCATTTGTGACGATATCAGACGAAGTAGTGCGGCTTTCTTGCAACAATTCCATACTCCTGCAATGCTGGAGCTAAATCCTCCATGGTCATCACGTACTTCTTCTCTTTCGGACCCTTCTGGTTTTTAGAGGTCTGCGTTATTTGGCTCGAAGTCCGCATCTTGCAGTGTTGGAGTGCATCGTTTGCGATGTCCGACAGGAACTTCTGCGATGCCAATGCTATGAGGCGGATCAATCTGGAATTGTTGAAGTTAGATATTAGTTTTGGTAAAGGATGTACGTAAAAGGGGTGATAGATGGTCAAGTAAGTACGCGTACTTGTGGCTCGACGACCTTTTTCGCCTGTGTCTCACCAAGAGTACGCGTACTTCAAAATCGTTGCGCAAGTTCGTCGGCGATCCAACAGGCTTGAAATTTTGCTCGTAGCCCGGCTTGGCTCGTACGGCTGTCATCGCCATGAGTCGCATATATAATACTAGCTTTTGCCCACAGCTTCGCTTGTGTGATTTTTTTTCACCCGCTTAGGGGAGGAATTTTGAAAAATCCTTCCTTAGTGGATGCCTACGTTATAAAAGGTACCCGTTGCCAAAATTTAAGGTTTATTAATTTCCCATTGACGTTAGCCAACTCTGCTCCCATTTTTAAAAATGGATACAGACAAATTTAAATGTAAAAAAAATGTGAAAAACAATACACACTAAATTAAACTTATAAGACAAACTTTCTTTCCCTTTATAACCCCGTTAGGGGATGAATTTCAATAAAATACGAAACACGTCTTCGATCAATTCTGTTAAAAAAAGTTTATGCAAAATTTTAAGTAGATTGGACCAAGGAATCACGTTGTCCCATACTTTGCCCCCCTTTTTCACCCCCTTATGGGTAGAATTTCGGAAAATCCTTTCTTAACGGATGCCTACGTCATACAAAGAACACACTCTCCAAGTTTCAGATCTCTACAATCAGCGGTTTAGGCTGTGCGTTGAACCGTCAGTCAGTCAGGATAAAGCATTTTATACGTATAGATGATTGATATCGTCAGTGGAAAGGTAAAAAGACAAAAGCAAGAGAGAGATTCAAAGTATTTTATAAAGAAAATAAACATAGTTATTTTTCTTAGAGTATAAATATTAAATAGATAATTAATTATCTAAAGCTAGGCAGAGCGAACGTAGTTCAATCTCACATGGTAACAATATCCCATCAGTATATTTAAAGTGGGTAATAAACGTAAGAGCTTTAAACTCGCGGTTTTTAAGTTCGCGAACTTAATCGGCTCGACGTCGGAGTGAGTGAGTTTCTTAAAAAAATAACTATGTTTATTTTCTTTAACCTTTTGGACGCCATTGTCACATATACGTGACAAACGAAAGTTTACCCTGTACGCCAGCGTCACAAATATGTGACAAAAACGATGGAATTACAGTTACCTTGGCGTGGGGGGTACGCCGATGCATTTATGCTCTGGCGTCCAAAAGGTTAAAGCTCATACATCTATCACCCATTTTGTATACATATAGTGATGGGATATTGTTGCCAAAGTGATATTGAACTACGTTCGCTCTGCCTAGCTTTTTCCCAATTGTGTTGTGGTCAGCTTCTAGTATCAAGATGCGGCTGAATACCAGTATTTTACACGGAGCAACTGCCATCAGACCTGCGCAACCCAGTTACTGGGCAATGCCAATATCCTAAAGTTAGACCAGTTGTCAGACTTTCAAGCTTCTGATTACCTGTAACAACTGTCATAGGTATTCGTATGACACCTGGGACCCACGGTTTAACTGACTGACCGTGGCAAGCGTTGCTTAACTTCGCAAATCCTATGATCCACATGATCGTTATTAATTGGCTGTCGCAAGATTGAACTACATATTATGTTTTCCAAACATTGTTAGAAAAAGGAATTACATAGAGAAGTCTGGAAGTCCACAGGGAGACCTTTGTTAAACCATGGGACAACAGAGTTTAGAAAAATTAATTACTGTAAAATAATAAATAAATGCCATGGACCGATGAGCAGGAACCAAAATTGGTAACCTTCATCCTCTAGAAATACCGTTATTTCTCTAGGATATCTATAGAATTAAGGTTACAGAGTTCAGTCTCTGCTTCTTCTTCTCTCGTATTGCCACAAATTAAATAGCTTATGCCGCAGAATAGCTTATTGTAACTGTAGCTTAGTGTAAAGATTAGCCAGTCCGCACGGTTGGCTGCAGGGTATGCGGGACGTACTTACTACGTACTATCACTTATGCAGGCTTTTTAAATGCACCCTTCTTTTAATGCTTTGAATGCCATCACTCATAAAACAATAGATTTTTAATTACATACATACATACATAAACTCACGCCTTTTTCCCATGGGGGTAGGCAGAAACTATAGAACGCCACATGCTACGACTCTTACATACCCCTTTCGCTTCATCCACATTCATACATCTTGTCATACATGCTCGCCGGTTGCATTTTTAAGTATTTCATGCAGAATTGGCAGCAAACCGGTTAATGTCCCTGCTGATGAGTCATGAGTGTTCAACCAGTTTTTTTTTAAAGTAGTATTACACAACGCATACACATACAAAGAAAAAATAATTTTGAAGATTTTGTTACTTAACATAACCATAACTAAAGATATAATACATTTTTTTATATATTATTTATACCTCAGTCATTAGTCTCACTTATTATCCATGTAAAAACATAAATGTATAATGACCTTCATGGAATAACACAGCCTCCTTGGCTAAGTTGTATACAAAACTTTAAGAAAATATTATAATACTTCTGTTACCTAGTGTAAGTGACAACAAGGAGAGTATTATTTTGATTGTTGGTAAATTAAACACCACAGATTAATGATATAAACACAACCTAGGAAATTTACAAGTATTTTCTTACATAGGTTGATCAATTAATGACCTATACAGCCAATAGTTCGTTAAGCTGCATTTGTAACCTCTTTTCCTGCTTGTAAAGCAATTAAAATGATATTACTTTCTCAAAGGAGCCTAGGAACCGATTGATGGCTTTATATGGAACTAAAATAACTATAAGGCATGAATATTGGAGTTTATGTGGCTTGTGTGCTTGGTAATGAATATACAGTGAATATAAACAGTTACCTAGGATCCTGGGACTCGAAACCAGATATATTCAGGTAGTGGGCCACCACTGAGTCTGGTATCGATGGATTGTAGTTCTCAAGTTGGAGCAGGAAATCGCTCAGAGCGTGGCCAGCGCCTGTGTCGTCATCCATGCCTACCGACGGTGAGCCCATGCGACTCATCTGCATGGCGCTGTCAACAATTACATCCAAGTAATTATAAAATAAACAAAAACCAAACTTCAGGAATACACTTTTTACTTACTCAGCACAGATAATGTAGAAAAATTTCAACAGTTCAATGTCATGAAGAATAAAGTTGGTCAGCCTGAATACGTTTTGTTTATGTGGAAAAAGAAGATTCTTTTAAGGTGATATTATTTTGGATATTGCATTGAAAAAGGCCAATAATGCAATAAAACTAAGTATAATTATTTCATATTTGTACTTTGAATTAAGAAAAGTTAACGATAATAAACAAAGTTTTATTGGAATTGAACTTTTGAAGTATGATTTATAGCAATAATAAAACGCAAAATGTGCACGTCATTCATGTGTTATCATCTTTGGAAAGTTTACCCTTAATTTGTAATTAATAAGAAATCAAGGGTAATATTTTAAAAACCTAAAATTCTAAATATACATATATTAGTTTAAGTTATGATCAAATTCATCAGTAAATATGATTAAAGTATGAATCGTCATCATTTTTTATTATTATACACTTACTAAATCATTAATTTCACTAATACTACATTCCATTATAATTGTTCTTAATGCATTTGTTATAAATTTATATAAAATGATTTTTTATATTATATTCCTGTATTATTTCCAAATGGAGCAGTAAAGAAAGACTGATTTATTTTTAGATATCAGAGGAGATTTCATAAATTGTGCCGGCCACCCTGACCTCGTGGTGCTTTTCCGTGTGGTTGGCAACATCTGCCCCTTCCTTCCTTCTTTTGAGCCGCTCCTCCGGGCAGAACTGTGAGAGAACGTGATCGATCGAATTTCAAAAAAGGCACACACCTACCCCCTGTGCTCCCGAGATCACGAAATTACTCTAAATCTCCTGATTTAAAATTCAGGGGTTCGTGTTTCGTGATTTATTCCATTCCGTGTGTGTAGATTCCACCTCGACGCCCGCGAGGTAATTACCAAGTGAGCACCCACCTAACCGTACAAAATGTCGAAGAACCTCGCAGATCCGGTCGCGTTCGCGAAAGATTTCCTCGCTGGAGGTATCTCAGCCGCCGTCTCCAAGACGGCCGTCGCGCCCATCGAGCGCGTCAAGCTGCTGCTCCAGGTCCAGCACGTCAGCAAACAGATCGCCGCTGACCAGCGCTACAAGGGTATCGTCGATGCCTTCGTCCGCATTCCTAAGGAGCAGGGATTCCTGTCCTTCTGGCGTGGTAACTTCGCCAACGTCATCAGGTACTTCCCCACCCAGGCGCTCAACTTCGCCTTCAAGGACAAGTACAAGCAGGTGTTCCTCGGAGGTGTAGACAAGCACACGCAGTTCTGGCGCTACTTCGCGGGTAACCTGGCTTCCGGCGGTGCCGCCGGTGCCACCTCCCTGTGCTTCGTGTACCCACTCGACTTCGCCCGTACCCGTCTCGCCGCTGATGTCGGCAAGGGTAACGAAAAACGCGAGTTCTCAGGCCTTGGAAACTGCCTCAGCAAGATCTTCAAGTCCGACGGTCTTACCGGTCTCTACAGAGGTTTCGGAGTCTCCGTACAGGGTATCATTATCTACCGTGCCGCATACTTCGGCTTCTACGACACAGCCCGCGGCATGTTGCCCGACCCCAAGAACACACCAATCGTCATCAGTTGGGCCATCGCACAGGCTGTCACGACAGTCGCCGGTATTATCTCGTATCCCTTCGACACGGTCCGTAGGCGCATGATGATGCAGTCTGGCCGCGCCAAGGGCGATATGTTGTACAAGGGCACCATCCACTGCTGGGCCACCATCGCCAAGACCGAGGGTGGCGGCGCCTTCTTCAAGGGTGCCTTCTCCAACGTCCTCAGAGGAACCGGAGGCGCTTTCGTGCTTGTGTTATACGATGAGATCAAGAAGGTTCTCTAAGTCTAATGTAAGAATTGTTACCATAATTACAATTAATTGTGATTCCAAATCACCACAGATAGCCACTCCCTTAAATCATGTATTATTAGACGCGGAATTAACCTAGTAACTTATTTTAGTTAAATAAAAGCGTTAAACACCAATTCCAACATGTATTTTGTTTTATTAAAAATATTAGGTATTACATAATGCTTGGCTACCTAGAAAAAGAAAAAGTTGCATAACAACATTCATAGATTCTTGTATTTAGTTTTGAACTTTTTTCTAAATATATTTTGCCTGTGATCATCACTCATTCAGCCAATGTGTGTTATGTAACAACCTCATTTTGTTCAATGTTTGATGCCAAGGTTGATATGTACTTCTAGTTAATATCTAACACTAAATTATCTAATATGTTGGTGGAATAAACTTCATTATAGTGAATATATTGTGAAAATATTAGATTTTCGTTATGTATGTGGTTATACAATCAATACTTAACCTATGTGGCATTGGGAGTGAGACCTTGCACTTTGTAATAAAGTGATCAACGCAGAATGCTGTGACAATCATGTAAAAGCTGTGGAATCAAAATCAAAAATCATGTGATTGAGAGCTGTTATGTAACAATGCAGTATGTATAAGTGCTGTGAAGTGTGCATGATGACCTATTAGAAAGTTAATTTTAGTTCACTTTTAAAAAGTGCTATGCAATGTAGTTAAATCCACATTTGTAACATCAGTAGGTAACATTCAATATGTGCTATTAATAAGAACAGGCCCTTGAGACAACTGAAACCTGTAACATCCATCTCGCTCGGTATGAGTTTTTTGGTGTGAAAAACTCATGCTAAGAGTGATAATTCTAGAAAAATAAATGTTAATTAAATACTTTTTGACTTTTCTTTACTGGTTACATCTCTTTATCTATGAACTCAAAAAAATATTTATTACCTATGTAGTGAAAACTATTTTATCCCTTGCTGCTAAATTGGAGTTCATAATTTGAAAATTTTGTAAACATACTTTGTAAAAATCTTTATAAATTAGAAGTTAGGCTGTTAAAATTAATTTCAATAAAATAAAATTATTTCATTCACTAATAGTAGGTACCTACAAACATTTCTGAATGGAAAGTCTCCTCCCTTTGCTGAAACCACAAGGTTATGAATTAAACTGGCCACTAATCAGTTCAATTTAGTAGGTATATAGGTATTCCTTGATATTTTTTTCTATAGAGTACCTACTGCATAAATCTGATTCTAAATTTCAAATTCATGAATTGGCCTTAAAATTAAAAGCAATAAGAGAGAATTAAAAAATACATTTCATAGAATAAAAAGGTCTCATTCAAACCACAAATATTTATAAAATATAATTATTATCAATTAAAACTCGCGATTTGATCTATCTTTATGAAGCTCTGTTCAGTTTAGCTGCATATTCGAACCTTAGAAACAGAGCATCCTAGTAAACTCATTCATAATATTAATTAGCCTATAATAGTTATTTTACGACAGACAATAGATAGGTACACACTAGTGACGTTTAAACGCGTCAAATTAATGACGTCAGCACTTCACCATAGCTGTTATATAACTTCTTAGTAAGACTTTCGTGACTGATGTTAGAGTTAGACATCCATTGATTGATCGATTAAAACCACTGTGATTGACCCTTTACATTGTACCTACGGATGGAGCGATGGACAGCGATATACACCTGACAGAACTTCAAGGATACCTAGGTATGCAGTTGGTCCGATTGATCGCAGACAGCTACGTTTAGGCATGATTACGTAATATTCCACTTAACATTCTGGAAACTAAGTTCAAGGATACGTTATCATAATTTTGGCTACATACAATGAATAAAATATTGATAGACTGTGGTTAGTGCGAGCATTATTTGAAAAAAAAAACTTATGTCGAACATTATTCCTTACCTAGGTACTATTTCTGAATAGAAGTAGTAGGTAGGTATAAGGTAACGTATTGTTAAATTGTAGCAGGTCTTACAATCATATAGTAGTAAAAAATAAAGACAAAGTACATTTTTTAGGTTAGTTTTTGTTCTAGAGCTAAATTAACATCCGAAGGTTTCTATCATGTTATCAATAAAAGGCAAATAAAACGACATAAGGATAATCTAATTTTTATTGACGTTTAGTGTGAAAAACGATGAAAATAATTATGTTACGTAGGTTAGGTAGTACCTTAACTAACGTAGAATTACGTAACTACACAGAGTAATGTAAAATAAAAAAGCAATAAAGTTAATTTTCTTTTGCTTGATGCCTTTTTGCGTATACCAATTTCCATATTCTAAATATAAATCGTTTGAAGAAAAAGGAACCTTGAGGATTTATCAATCAATACTCTTGCCCAGAGTTAAATGACAGTTAGAACGAAGTACAGACTAAAATGGACCTAATCTGCTAGAAGGTCAAGTTCAAAATCCAATGGCTCGTTAGAAGTGGTACAGAATGTGCGTTATTAACTAAATTGCACACCGGCTAATGTCGACGACTATTTACTGATTCATCACTTCATAACGTGTAATGAGTAACACGTGTTTTGATAAAGTGCTGTAATAGCTACAGTACACGATGGACAATGCTGGCCATTTTGGAAACAAATACTACATACTTAAAACACAGAGTAGAAATTAAAGAAGGCCTTCAAATTAAATAGTTAAGTATAATAACTTGATTTTGTCTTCGTTTCTTAACAATTTAGTTATTTACAAAAGAGAATTTTGCTTTAATATTCTACTTGGCAGCAAAGAATATCATTGCTTGGCAGTGTTGGCAGGCACTGATCGGACCAAACCAAGTATTGATCAAGTAAGTTTTCTAGGTCAAATAGAACGAGAGCCTTAACATTTTATTAAACAGCTGGACAATCTCGTATGAATGTTAGTATTCTGTATTTTTAATTAAGTACTACATTAATTGGCCATCTAAAAATACAAAGGAAAAAACAACATTACCTACATTTATAAAATCGAAGAATATTGTTGCTAGGCTGTATAAAAGCGTGTCTGTGCCTTCGTGTAATTTATCCTTATGCGGTCAATTAAACTCCGAATGTCGTTCAAGGTGTATTGCTATTATGTAGGATTATTTTAGGATGTATTAGTTAGTCATCTCATCATCATGAATTTGGAACTCATAATAGATAGCTACAACTAACTGTTGTGACTTTCGCTACCTTCTTATTGATAAACAGTATCATCACGGTTGTAAAACTGATTGTTGATAGCAGTATGTTATTCTTGGGAATAGTCCGCACTATCCGCAGCCCCTCAACGAAACGCCTAGCGTGACTGAGGGTAATGACCTCCGATTTTAGGGTTGGCCTGGGGTAAAGTTAACTAAAGACTGACTAGGGACCTACTGGATTGAAGACTAGAAATGGAAATACTACTTTGCATGGAAATGCAACAAATCAAGGCTTTTAGTGGCGTTATATCAACAGTTATAAATACAACAATTAGAACATTGTGTTCATTAGATAAATCTTTGCAGTTTCTGGCAGCGCCGCTGCTTGTAAGTTGTAAGGCACAAAACAATAAAAACAAATTGAAAAATAAATAAAGTAAATTCTTTATAGGGGAATTATAGAATTTAAATTCTGCCGAGTTTCGTAGTCTGCCAAGATTAACTAGAGGCACTGAGAGTTCATTATTCTGCCAAATGAAGCTGGTTTAGACCGCGCGATACGGCTTGCATTTGACTCGCGCGATCCGGCACCAACCGACTCCATCAAGGTGTCCTTTTCAACACACGTAAGCGCAGCCGGCTGGTTCCTTCCATAAAGAATAACTGAATATCAAACTTACGACTATCAAAATAAGGTGAATAGTTCGGTGAATTGTATTTTGTATTGTCGAGTCGAGCCTAGAGGTTGGCTATACACAATTGAGATTATGAACAATGCGTCGCGACGGTTGAATAAATGTTTCTTTATAATGTTCTGCTTTTAAAATATCCGGTCGGTTTATTTAGATAAGAACTTGATACTTGGTAGTTAGTTATTAATTACTGGAAGACCCCGCAAGTAGGTACCTTTGTGCATACTTAGTATTTGAATATTTATTTATTTATTTACATTCTTACATCTACCAAAATGATTAGAGACAGAAATTGATAAAACTGATTATAGTTTTTACCAGCTGATTACTTTGTGTTTACCTATTTCATTTCAATTAATGGCGTATACAATTACAATTGTACACACAATCATGTCGCCGGCTATAAGTTTTCCCACCAATTTTCATGAAGTGCTTCTACCAAAAATAATTTCCCATTACTTTTTTTTTTGTCGTGGTGTAGTCTTCATGGAAGCCCTCCGGCCTTAGGACAAGGAGCCCAAGAAGGGTTAAGTCATGGCGTCAGGGGCGGCCTAAGCCATTCCGAGGTGCGGGCGGATCTTTGCGAGGCCCATGTCTTTCTGGAATTAGTTTTAATGATAATGCTTGACGAGAAATGCATAGTTTTATAATGTGCGGCGAACTGCGTGAATTTCAAATAAACATTAGTACTATTAGTAACTAATATTTTTCTACTTGGGTTGTTGCGTGAGTTCGCGAGGCCCCTGCAAGAGCGACGAGGCCCCGGGCGGTTGCCCTGCTCGCCACCCCCAAATGCCGCCCCTGCATGGTGACACGTCAGTTTCGATAAAAGGGAATGTTCATTAACTAAAAAAAAAATATGTTATGGTCGGAGAAGAGGAAAGTTATCTCCGATTCGAGGGTTCGGCGCAACCTGGGATCTTTGCTCTTAATCTATAGGTCTTGTACTCATTACGTGAGTTGAAAAAGAAAGAAAGAAAGAAAATCTCGATTAGTCTCAATACCATTTAGTCCAAGGCTCACTTTTAGCATAGTTAAAAATGATGTACACTGGTGTTCTAAAATTAAAGACGACTTGGCGCCAATTACCGTTGGGGCATAGACTTCCTCATGTTTTTTAACGCGGCACGTGCAATGTCATTGCTGCCGACTGCCGATGATCGAAAAGGTGACCACTTTTATTTTAAGAATAACTTCCTCAAGGAAAGCGCGTTGGGTAATCCGTTAACATGTACAGAATATATTTTAGGAAATTCCAGGCTACATCAGTTTAGACCTGCCGGGGTTACGGTGCATGCAATAGCGAATCCCGTGACCCCGGCCTTAAGTCAGAAGGAGGGATACCGTTGGCTTTTAGCCGGTAAGAATCCGGCAGACCCCCTCGTCTTCCCCGGGCGAGGGAAATCCATAAGGATTATCCAACGATAAAAAAAAGGCTACATCAGTTTCAAAGACTTCTGAGTTACGCAAAGATAATGGGAAGAACCGGGGATATAGAGACATTCTATTTAACATGCTTCAATTTGTCTTGTACTGACTGTGACAATTTTCCTTATAATTTGCAGTGTTATTCATTAAATAAACAACTTATTTGTAAATAAATACTTACAAAAAGAACAGTAACTGTCATGAGGAAAATCTGTACAATTATCATTACCATAGGTACCCATTATATAGCTATTTATGAATATTACTCGAGAACAACAAACTTAATTTAGTAGGTAAAATAAAAACAATGTTACAAAAAATGATATTATAAACTCCTTGCGTAGATCCTCCAAGGCTTGGCGACAAACAACGAAGCGTCTGTCGCCCGTTATGGTTATATTTTATATGGCAGGTTATGGTGCCAAGAATCCTGTCTATATTGCTTCTCTGAATCGCTGATAAAGCCAGTTACACAAAATCCAAATAACTATTGAAATATAAAGTTGTTTGTGTGTGTGTACTACTAATTACGTTTAAATTACGTGTAGCTTTGCACTTTGATATTCATCGCTACATTCGTCTCCTACAAAGTAAGCCGGGTCTCTTGCGATTAAAATCTAACAAAACTAACTAAACATGTTTAATGAACACACGGACCAATTACAAAACAATAAACAGTTGAGCCACCCCCCATTTGTTGTTAGAAATGGCCCCCAACATATTAGGGGCGATTTATAACAAAAACATGGTCACAGGAGACCCGGCTTTACAAGATGGCAGTCAAACATTGTAAGTAGTAATAGGTACATGTATTAGGTACTTTATTAATCTTTGCGTACAATTTGGGACATTGTATTTTATGATTTTTTAGTTTCCAACTACAATAAAATTTTCCACTACGGTGACTGTGATTCATTTAACAAACGAGAATAATAAATGTATAGTAGTCGCTAACGGATACACCGAGCAATGACGCTCAGTGTGCCCTAGAGAAGTCAATTATCTTTCTGTCTTAAGATCAACAACAAGAGAAAATGGTAGGAGCAGGGGCGTAGCTACCGCCGTATCAGCCGTATCAACTATACGGGACCCCCGGGCTACAGGGGCCCCGACCGACGTGTGTAAGCAAAAATTCGTAAAATGTTATCCATAATCTCACTCAAGCTCTTAGGCCGTACGCCAAACTCTAAACTCTTAAACGCTAAAGTCAGTACACCCCAGACCCTCCATACAACCATGGACCAAGGTTTTTGGTTTGTTTTTCTCCATTTGGGCTTCGCCGCAGTCGGGTAGAACAGCCCCCAGACAAATTTTGATACGGGGCCCGTCTAGAGCAAGCTACGCCACTGGGTAGGAGAGGTAACAAAAAACAACATTCAACTCCTTAAAAAAATAAACTATATTTTAAGTAGTTGTTATTCTCTGACTCGCCCTCTCGTCTAGACATCAAAACTGAGTCCCTAACTTCCTTCCCCAACCGTATACGTAACTTATTGCGTTACGTAAGAAATACTGCGGACTTTGCCCTTAGAAACGCTACGCTGTAGTACAATTTTATGTCTATGGTAATGGTATCATCGTGCAACCTTTTCTGTTATAAAAAAAAGTTTGTAAAAAAATCCAATTGAACGTGCCGTTACGGTACCCAACTATTTTTCATTCTGTGAGGTGAGTGAACTTTATGCATTTCTATTCTTAGGTGTAAAATTTGAATTTCGAAGATGTATTGACAAGGCTGGATTGTTTTAAGTCTGCCGCAATCTACTATTGATGGCTTTCTGGGGCGTTCTCATAGATTCGATTGGCGCAATGGACACTTGCAGAGAAAATTGCCGTTCATTATCTAAACACAGCAGGTTTTAGCACAGTAGATAATGCTTTCTTCTTGATTGACAGCCCATTTGATGTATTACTATATCTATATACTTATAAAAGGAGAAGCTGACTGACTGATCTATCAACGCACAGCCTAAACGGCTAGGGTTAGAAACTTGAAATTTTGACAGTAGGTTCATTTTGTGACGTAAACATCCACTAAGAAGGAATTTCTCGAAATTCAACCCCTAAGGGGGTGAAATAGGGTTTTTAAGTTTGTATGTAAGTCCGTCATTTTTGAAGTAAGAAGCTTGAAATTAAATAGTAGTTTTTGGTTAGAAATAAACGTACACTTGTTTGAGCATTTTTGGAAATTCAACCCTTAAAGGGGTGAAATAAGTGTTGAAAGTTTGTATGGGAAATCTGGTATTTTTGAAGTGAGAAACATAGAATTAAATATTTAGGCTTTTGATAAGAAATAAACGTATAAGTGTTTGAGGGTTTTTGGAGATTCCACCCCTAAGAGGGTGGAATGGGGGGTTGAAGTTTGTATGTATGTCCGTCGTTTTTGAAGTAAGAAAGATGAAATTAAATATTAAGGTTTCTGGTTAGGAATAAATGTACACATATTTGGAAATTCAACCTCTAAGGGGGTGAAATAAGTGTTGAAAGTTTGTATGAGAAATCTGGAACTTTGAAGTAAGAAGCATGGGGAGAAACTGACCGACTGGCTGACTAATCTAGCAACGCACAGCCTAAACCGCTGGGGGTGATAAAAGACGGACGTCTTGGATTTTAAAATGTCACTTTAAAATGGGCTTAACGAGGATTTCAAACTTCACGCAAGCGAAGCTGCGGGCAAAAGCTAGTAATAAATAAATAGAGTGTGATTCGTGTTCTAACTCATAAGTTATAATATTCCTTTGGATGCCACCAATGGGCTGAGTGAGAGAGAGGTGTTGGCCTAATCTATGCAGTGAACCACAGGGCTGCTCTATTAGATGTAATCCTATTCAAAAATTACCATTTTCCTCATACACAAAGTATCTTTAGAATTAAATTCCTTTGCCTTCACAGTCATGTGACGTAATGAAAATAGAAAATGTTAGGTAAGAGCTACGCGACGATGAATGTCGCCTTATCTTAACATTGCGAGTCTCGGAATTTGTACAAAGATTTGATAATAATTAACTCAGGCACCTAGATAACAGTAAACGTGCCGGGAAATGAGTGTAATAAATAGATACTGTGTTAACACGATAAATTAAAACGGATTTGGAAATTCTCGTCCGCGCCCATATAAATTTGACATTGACAGTTGGGTTAGCCCTAGAGATGGGTTTTCTTTATTTGGATTTATACTCAAGGTCTGGTAGACTCCCATAAACACAATAGAGTAAAATAAATGAGTTCCCATGTTCAGCAGTTGACGTGGGTCTGTTTTTTTATTATTTGAACGTTCAATTACTCAGCCTATTACCATTAATGAACGTTTTACGGGCTTCCACGATATTATAACATCTACCGGCATGATTCTGACTTGGTGATCGATGGTCCAGATTTTTCCTTACATTATTATCTTGTATGTCAATAAGAATCGTAGTCAGATAACGGGCGAGGACGGCCCTCATCTTCGCTGACACTGGTTAGATATATTTATCTCTAGGGCGAACTTAAAAATGTTCGAACAGCTGATTTCAAAGTAACCGACATTGGTTTTTAGAATAGATTGGTGTTTTTTAAGCTGACCATTTTGAATCACTGGATATTGGTTTTGAAAGAGCCATGTTGAGATGTAGACGTGAATTGTTTGGAGGTCTCGCAGAAAAGAAAATTCATTCAGAATTTAGTTTCTTTGATTTACCATTTCCCGAGGAACACATTAATATTTATAATGCCTACTATATTTTACAATCTGTACTCCAACCACCACGTTGTAACCTCAGAACAATGGCTTATAACCACCCAAACATACAACAACTACCTATTATTAGCCAATTCCATTCATAATTTCACCAAAGAGGATAGAATCACTTAAATCCTCTTCAACCCACAGAGGTTAGTGCGCAGTGAAACAGCAAGGAGTTTATATACGACGTCTACGTTTAGTATTTATTATCTGTGGTTTCCTCGTGGGGCCGCGACCCTGGTATCGATCGATCCACCTCGGTGACCTAATATTACTATAGTACATTGTATAATATCCCTTTTTATGATTCAGTTACGACACTAGAATTAAAATCTATGGATTATACAAATAAGGCTGAACCAGGAATTTTATTCGCGGGGATTTAACCCTGAAAAAGAAAATCAATAAAAATAACGAGTGTATACATTTTAAAAGTCATTTGACTGTCTGAGGTTTCGGGAGGGAGAGTAGGTTGATCCTCCCCTCCTGGCTACGACCTTGTATACAAATCACGCGGGCCCGCCGACGACATTGTACGCACCCCGCGTTCGTTGTGGCGAGCGCTTTACATAACCTATTATAATATTTTAACGTGATGAAAAATCATTGTTCAGTCGTCGCGCCAAGGTTGAACTGATAATATAAAACACTGATAGCCAGTTAGGTAATCAGTCTAATCACTGAAACTAAGTTAAGATACGACCTAGATATATTCCGCATTGCGACAGAATATTTGGCAGACTATAATAGGAATTATTGAACAGTAACTCTTTTACGCGCGAAGGGTACATTTTTAAAACATGGCGGATACACGAGGGTCATTCACACTTACGTCACCAACTTTTTTTTTGAACTATGCTACGTCATTGTTTCTTGTCACGCCTGAAATTCCTGTAAAGGCAAGGGTGATAGACTATTCCACACACACACACACACAACACACCCATACACGTAACACATAAGTTTATAATAAACTATTTATTGCTTTTATTTAGTAGGTACTATTCTAATTTCATATTGTACGTAACGTGTTTATTTATTTATTTGTGTCATTATTGCCCGTGGCATCACTATGGTCCTATATGAAAACCAGCGTTGCGACCTTTTTTTTTAAATGTCGCAGCACTAAGCTGAGATAGAAGCCCTTTTTTTGGCTTCGTGCAGGTAGTCTAAATTCTTATCCTTTATTTTTTTGTAAATATTGTTTTTGTTTCTGTAGCTGCCTGTGTGAGTCTAGAATAAATAATTTTCTTTCTTCTTTCTGTAGAGTTTTCACTCTGAATTTCACGTTCAGCGCTGATTTGTATAGGACTCTACCCGTGAGTACACAATTGTCTCGATAACGGTTTATAATAGCCCTATTAAAGGTCATAGCTCATTAGAGCCACCCGGCACCCGACAAGTACCGTCTCGTCGCTCGTCGTCCACCAGTTGTCGACAGGTGGTCCAGGGGTGGATGCCGCGCCGCGTTGACAACCAGAAGAAAGCTTATTGGGTGCACGAATTGTTAGAAAAAAAGAGGGTGAATATTTATTTTTTATTTATTAAACTCACACACACTATCTTTACAGGATGACCCAATACAATAGTGGGTTGCAAACACACACCAGATAAATAGAAAATCAACTTACGGTTAATATTACTTAAAAAACTAAACTTTAAAAATATATAAAAGCAACACTTAACTCTATTAATACACAATCTACAGTCAGACTACAGACAGAATTATATATACCTATGCAATAATTATCAGACTAAACTCTTTTTTTTAATGCTATAAAATCTTAACCTAAACTACAAAATCAGACCCAACACAGAATACTAATACTTAAATATAACTGACAAAATTCAACAAAACTCTTGCGAATTCACTCAGATTACACGAAAATATGTCAATCCTCTCATGAACCTCGTTTAGCACACATATTGTGCGGGTGAGGGGTGCTTTTGACAGCAGGTTGGTTTTGGCAGCAGGCACGGCCAGCAGTGGCGGCCGCCGCCGCCTCCACACGTACCGGTCTGGTACGCACTGCTTCAGGTGACGCAGCACATCCGGGTTATGTGCTACTCCACGCAGGAGCTTTAGCGCATACGACGCGAGTGTAAATTCCCTGCGCACTCTGAGTTCGTTGTATTGGACCGTTCAACGAGTAGACGCCGCGTAGCAGCCGCGGATCTACATTTTTAAAAGGGGGTGCATAGTTCCAATTTGCCTCCCCTTAGGCATCATTTTTCAATAAATAAAATACCAAGACTTTTTAAAAATTGTTTATTATAGTTATTAAATTATATTAATAACTAGCGACCCGCCCCGGCTTCGCACGGGTGCAATGTAGATACTAATTTGGGGCATATAAACCTTCCTCTAGAATCACTCTATGCTGAAAACTGCATTAAAATCCGTTGCGTAGTTTAAAATATCTAAGCGTACAGACAGCGGGAGCTACTTTGTTTTATACTATGTAAAGATTCTAAAGGTTTATTCTTCTTGACTTTATTTCAGCCAAATTGACAATTAAAATGGCATAATTGAGTCACTAGACCGACTGACTAACGAGCTCTCCGACGCATGTAGGGGTCAACAACGATCACCCATCCACAGAACAGAAGCGAACCTTAACCTGACAGATTGTATAATCCGAGCAGTTCATATTTACCACTGGCTGTGATAGTTGGCAAATCATGTTTCCACTGGCCATTTGATTAGCCACCATTTTTTTTTCATAAAGTTATCCTTTTTTTCGTAAACATCTAGTTCGACGTTCAAGCAAAATGTAAAAAAGAATTACAAAAGAAAGAAACTATGTCTATGGTACAAAATATCTTCTAATAAAATCCTTTATGCAAGGTAACCCTACTGTATGAAGCCAAGGTAAATAGCATCGTAATCGTAATTATCGTAAATGATAAAGAAAACTGTAGTAAGTTAAGTATTGTTGCCAAGGAAAACGTTTCATTGATATATCGCTAATGTCGCCATCTTGGAAATTTATCTGATATTTACAGGGTACTACTGCTGACATAGATTAACCCAAAAGGGTTACATTTGGACATACATTTGTATCGATGGTCCCTACGAATAATCCCGTAACTACAAAACACAAATTTTACAGGAGAGCGCTTCTAAGTTTCAAACAAGTGTAGGTACATCATGTTACTACTAAAATAAAATGTAATGAAATGTCAAAACCATCTGGTTGTCCCATATAAAACGGCGCAGCAGTGTAGGTAATTAGTATGGAGAAAGTATAAAAGTAAAATCCCAAGTAAAATTACTGTACTGCCACTACTGTGGTTCTACGTCGGAAATTTTAGTAAGTAAATTTTGTAGTTATGGGAAATGTCGTATGTGGATTTAAAGTTCAATTAGCCAAGTTAGACTTATTTTTGTTAAACTAAACGATAGTCTAGGGTAGTCACAGGTCACGGAAACAAAACATGCAAATCACGTATCTACCACATAGGGGATTGTACGTAGGGACCGTCGTCGGTATGATCTCTTCATGTCCGGTTCCTATAAACAAAAACGAATCGTTTTGCTTACCAATCGTAGCATTTTTTATTGCAAAACTGGGCATAATAAACTCGTAAGCTAATTTTAGCTGTTATAGCTACTTCCATATGGGGGGGGGGGGGTCTACTATGCAAAGCTATAAGGTCTTTGCTTCATTATTGGTAAAGATACAAAAGTCCAATAACGCTGCATAAAATATAGGAATGGGCCCATTTAGTCAAACGATGACTTAATGTTGCGTGCTAAGAAGTCGAGGTCTACACCTGTATCAAGCGAAGTAGAGCAGTATAGTAGAAATGGGTCACGTAGGGTCGTAGCTTCGCAGCCTCGTAAGCAATGACCTAATAGGAAATTGCATGGTAACCACGACATATCAATATACAAGGTTAGTCGGAAAGGGAGTACTAAGCCGAAAGGGTGTTAAAGTACCCATAATAATGGATAACTTTTGTTCTACAACTTTCCGCAAAAGTCATCAGTTTAAGAGAAACAGCTGTTCTAAGATTTCATAAAAAATACGCTAAATTCTATCTATCCTCAGCTATGATCAGCTGTGTTTACATTTTAGGTCATATTTGGGGTCACGGATTAGAAGCTCCATTTTGTGAATTCGTAACTACAGCAGAGATGAAGAATTTTTGAATAAACTAAAATGTAAATCATATTGCATGACAATTTTATTCAAATCAAATCAAAAATTTTTATTTCACATAAACCAATACAGGTGCTTATGAAACGTCGAATTTAGGTGCACGGTTCCAATTAGTTGTTTCCTATGGAGAAGAGCCGGCAAGAAACTCCATGGTTACTCTTTTAAAAATAATACCTTTAACAATTTCAGTACAATGATTTAGGATAGTGAGAGAACAATGAGGTCCTGACCACAGACCAATGAGTAATATAGTACTAAAAGACTTGAGTACAAAAACTAACAAACAAAAATAAAATTTAAAAAAAAGTAATATGAATAATATTGTAGTAATTTACAAATTTATAGATGCAGGTCCACAAAGTTCTCACATTTACAAAAGTGAAAAGGAAGCTAAACTATATAAAACAATTGACATAATTAAATGTCATCAAAACTTAGCTAAAAAATCATTGTAAAATAAGATAAAGATATCTTGAGAGTAATGATAGTAATAAAAAAAACATAAAAAACATAATATTAATAGAATAACACTTTCTTTATAACAGTCATCACTCATCAGTGATACATTAAGTGGCCCGCGGCTTAGTTCACCCTTTCCGACTAACCTTGTATACATTTCCAGTTTATCCTGACCAGGCAAGGTTAAGCTGCGCTTGCCGCGGTCAGTCTGTGGATGGGTGACCGTTATGTTACACGTCGAGACCCCGCCTCGGAGAGCACGTTAAACAGTCGGTCCCGGGTGTCATACGAATACCTATGACAGTAGTTACGGGTAGTTAGAAGCCTGAAAGTCTGACAACTGGTGTAAGCCTAGGATATCGGCATTGCCCAGTAATTGGGCTGAGGGGGTCTGATGGCAGTCGCTCCTTGTAAAGTACTGGTATTCAGCCGCATCTGGTTAGACTGGAAGCTGACCACAACATTGTTGTGAAAAGGCTAGGCAGGAAGAACGAATTTTCGTACAATGAGAAGTCTTCTTATAATGGAAATTTATAGCTTGAATTGCCACGAATCGTTGGTCTAGTGGATGTCAATAGGTTCTCCTCCTATTACATGGGAGGCATGGAACTTAGACATAACGGCGAAAGGGGGTAGGTACTACTATACACCTCTGCCCAGCCCTATGGGGAATATAGGCGTGAATATTTGTTATTTGAACCTTTTTGACCCCAAAAACGTAAAATTAAATGTAGCCTTTTTGCCAGCACACCTTCGCCGCGCTCTTTGCCTCGCTCGTCCCGTTACGTCAGAAGTTACGTACTCTACGCCTGACGCAATTTTAATGATCTTCACAGCTCCTCACGTCACTCGCAAGTAGGTTACAGATAATATTGGAAAAATAGTTTTTAAAACGATTTTAATTAGCTTCACTACGTATATTTGTTTGTTTGATTCAAATATAGGACATATTTTTCAACTACTTCTACTTAACCGTTTCTCCTGAAACTTCGCACACAAATTCAATTCCCATAACAATACAACATTGTAATAATTTCAACCTTCAATCCTTAAATCCTGATGTGTGTATACTGCAAGATAAAACCGTTTAATTAAAAAAATCTTTTAAAGGATTATTTCATTTAAATATTTAAAACTATAATTATTACTTACTCAGTATGTAAGCAAATTAATGAACGAAAATTATCGTGAAACAACAATAAAAAAAAACACAATTTTGTATTTGGAATGTCATAGACTCACGACTTAGCTTCTGCGCAGATCGATGGGTATGACGACGTTACGTAACAATGGCGCGGACAATTGTTGGATGTTAACAGCTGTTTTACGTAATATGAACTCTCGTGTCCTGAACATCAAATATTACACCAATCATCAGGGACTGTGATAAGAAATCCGATGGACCCTTGAGTAAAAGTGCTTTATCTTATCCCATTGAATTTCCTTTCATTTAATATATGTACCATGTTCGTTAAAGAGATTTTATCTTTATGATTGACGCTATCCATTGATGTCATAAAAGTACCTACAGGTTGTTATTTTGTCGGAGTTTAGCCGGTTCCATACCCGGGTGTAGCATGCGTATTTTCAAAAATGCTTGAATGCTGCTTTGCTTCTTTTTAAAAATAAAGCATTGTTTTCTTTGAGTAAAATTGGCTATTTTCAGTATTAAGAGTACTTTCCCTCTAGGTGCGGTTAAAAAATCCACCCTGAATAGTTGCAACTGCTATGCAACTGCCAAATGCAGCTTGAAGTCAGTGCAACTGCGTGACAACTGCCGACTAGATGTGCAGTACACTTGCAGTTGTGATTGCGAATCGTTCTGCCTAACTTTTTCCCCACTATGTTGGGGTCAGCTTCTAGTCTGACCAGATGCGGCTGAATACCAGTATTTTACACGGAGCGACTGCCATCAGACCTCCGCAACCCAGTTTCTGGGCAATACCGATATCCTAAAGTTACACCAGTTGTCAGATTTTCAGGATTCTAACTACCCGTAACGACTGTCACAGGTATTTGTATGACACCGGGGACCGACGGTTTAACGTGCTCTCCGAGGCACGGAGGGGTCTCGATATGTAACGAATGGTCACCCATCCCCGGACTGACCGCGTATTATCCGCGCGGTTGGTAACTAGCCATGAGTCTCTCTATACAGGGCGACAGGGAAATTCGACCTATTCCTTGAAAGGGGTTATAAGAGGTCATTAGCAACCATTTAAGTCCAGTTAATTAGAGGTCAAAACTGGATGGTTAGTGGTTACCGAGCTGTGTCAGTTCTTCGATTTTCTGACTTGTTACTAAATATACCTAATTAATTCTGAAAAAACAACTCCACTCTAAACATTTCATTGATATTTTTCTGAATGCTGAAAAATTTGTGATCATTAAAAAAAATGCGTGCTCAAAACTTACTTACATATATAAACTCACGCCTTTTTGCTATGGGGATAAGCAGAAACTATAGAACGCAACATGCTACTATCCTTACATACTCCTTTCGCTTCGTCCAGATTCATACATCTTGTCATACACGCACGCCGCTTGAGAGTACTACGCACCTCTCCTTTGTGAAAACTTACATAATCTCAGAAATAAAAGGACTTTAGTAGCAATCATTTTTATTTTTTGTGTTTTTCCCGAAAATCTGATCCAGTTATGACCCCTAGTTAACTTAATTTGCTGCTAATGACCTTTACACCTATATTCTAAGACGTTCCTCCAGAACTTACTCGACTCATACTCGATTCAGGACGGCCTCGAAACACCTTCAAAATTGTATTCTTAGCGCAATTTCGAGTGAACTTCGAGGTTCCTCGAGAAGTCATTACGTCATAATTTGAATTATCTGTATCGTGCAAATAACGCCGCGATAAATAGTTGTAAGGATTATCGTAAGCATATTCGACAAAGTCTTCAAAATTCATTTTTGTTACATACGAACTTTGACACTTCCTTCCTTAAGGTAGGTTTCGAGGTACCTTGAGTTTGACAGATGATTCCTTACCTCGACGGAGGAAAAATCTCGAGTCGAGGACGTTTATGTCAACTATAACTACCGATGGTAGTGAGAAAGACTGAGTCGAGGTGGAGTCGAGTAAGTTTTGGAGGAACGTCTTAGAATATGGGTGCTAGTATACCTTTCAAGGATAAGGTTGAATTTCCCTGTCACCTTGTAGAATAATTCTTGTTTTCGTAATAATAATATCACACAATGTACAAAATTATCTTAAAAACAACATTAACTGTCATTCACACACTTCCGTGAGTTACTATGTTGACTCGACCTTCGACGCTGTACTCTCGTTACCAAGTATTTTTCTCTTGTTACGTAACTGAATCAGCTGGTGTCTATTGGCTGTTTGGATGTGTATTTAATGGCCAATGTTGGCCACACACACTCCAACTAAATTAGTATTGCCAAATATATCCATTAAACAATAAAATTATCGATAAAAAGAAATTAACATTTCTATTGAAATTCTTCTATTAAGATTACCATTATCGAATAAAAATATCATTTAACAATTCTTGGTTGGTAGTGTAGGTACTTACTAATGTTGGTAGTTCAAAACGAAAAAAATACCTAACTGATATTTTCAAACAATAAAATTATCGATAAAAATATTTATATTACCAGTTAACAGTCAAATAAATTCAACCCACCTAGTAAGTCCTAGGATTATCGCAAAGATCCGATCATCCTTCGACATATACATGTTCTCACTGAAAGCCTAAGCGTAAGGGAAGCGCAGGCCACACAGCTCAGTGTGGTTCAGCGGCCAGCGTCCCCGTATATCGTCGCTCGGCAGTGAAAACCTCGTAAAGGACAAATTAATTTTTACTTTTTTGTTATCCATTTGTTGGGTAAAAAACCTTGTAATGCATATTTAGAACGAACGTGCACAGCTCTAAGATGAAATATATTGATGAATAGATAATAAAACAGAATAAGCTTACATCTACACTTCATACTTTTTTTAACAGGCATTTATCATCTCCTCCTATAAAATTACGTTCATTGCGTTACAAGGTTTTCACTGCACAGCGACGGTAGGTACTTTTTTTTATTTGAAATGGGATTATTCGACTCTAGTCTAGGTCAGAGGAGACAGAAACAAAGTCTACGATGGGGTGTGCTTACCCAGAAGAAGCCTGTTAACTCTAACTTTGAAGAGATTCAGGTTGAATGCATTCGGGAACACAGACGCAGGTAGTGAGTTCCACTCTTTTGCAGTGCGCATTATGAAGGATGTTTGGAAGCGCTTAGTGCGAATTGGTGGAATGGCAACTAAGTAAGTATGGTAACTTGCAGTGCGTCTAGATGTCCGATGGTAGAAGGGGGCCGGTGGAGGTTGTGGAGTTCTTGAGCACACTCTCCGAAGTACAGTCTATAGAAGACCGACAAGCAGGCAACCTTGCGGTGATGAGCCAAGCTGTGAAGTTTGGCACCCACCAGTTTTTCGTCGCCAATGAGCCTCTTAGCTCTGCGTTCCACTGAGTCAAGTGCAGCAAGTTGATATTACTATTAGTAGGTACTTACGTCTATCCTCAAACCACTGTTTCCCTTTACAGTTAATTACATAACAAACTCCTTTTATTTTAAATTTCGAGTTTGACCCATTGCCTGACCTTGAGCTACTTACGAACTGAAGCTTTGCGTAGAATACTTGGCGGGCGTCCAATTCGCCGCACGCGCATCTAATATGGGACACAATTCGACTTGCCCTTTCTTATGTAACGAGCGACGTGTGATTCGTTCTTGACATCTTGAATAGTTTCAAGTGCGCATGCCAGCCAGTTGTGGTTTAAATTGAAGGTCCTTGTTCCTCCTTGTTGAGTACGATTGTGAAGGTTGTCCCGGCTGTCGGTGGAGTCTTGTTGTGACTGGCTTCTACATGGGCGTAGCGAGGATTATGTCCAGAGCGGGGCAAACAGTAAATATTTGTCTTTTCAATAAATCTGGACGTGCAGAATGGGATTGCCCCATAACATTATTTTTGAGGTTCAAATAAGTATAGACGGAGTCGGGCATTGGTCTGCCGATTTTGGGTAATTGTTCTGTGGACATGGATGGCGAGTTGACTGAATCTGGACATTTATCTATTCTTTCCTGTGCCGGGGTGGAGCAAGCGCCCCATCTGCCGCACCCTGAATACGCCTATTTCTACTCCTGTTGGAATAGCAACTTCGCCAAGAGTTCGGACAACTTTCTGTCGCCTGGCGATCGCGTAGGTAACTTGTAAACTTTTTTGGGACAAAAGTTACAGGCTTTGCGGCATTATTTGTTACTGAATACTTACCAATCTTCATCCAAATAAAATTATTTAATACATTTAACGAGTATATCAAAGGAAGTTTAGTTAGCTTAGTTGTCGGCAATAAGATTGACAAGCATATCATTTTGGGACCCAATCCATAATATCAGCAAGCACATTGAGTCACCCGCACGACGCCGCAGCGAGTATTTCCAAGGAGAGTTGATGTCGGGCAGGCGGCCGGTCATAAAACAATAAGCCTAAACCTCTAACAACATAGATTTACGAAATGCATGTTGTGCCGACCCCACCTAGTGTGGGATAAATGCAGGAAGAAGAAGATGAAAATATGTATTATAATTTGGTATCTTGGAGCCGATCTGATGATGGAGCCAGGAGGTGGATAGTGGAACTCTTCAGTGGCTTCATCATCAGTATTATCTATTAATTTTATAAACACAATGATGACTGAGTGTGATATCTTATGTTAGTAATATTAAACTGTAACTGCCTCCTTGGTCTGGTGGTGGCAAGCGCGACAACTGAACGTGAAGTCCTGGGTTCGATACCCAGGTTGGGCAGTGTTATTGGGTTTTTTGGTGCATTCCTCAGTAGCAGCCCGGAGTTTAGATTTGTCCCCGGTTGATGGCAATAGGCTCGCCCCCTGTAACATGGGACTTATAACGGTGAAATGAGGGTGTTACTATACACCTCTGCCCAGCCCTTCGGGGAATACAGGCGTGATGTTATGTTATCTATTCATGCAAAGATTTGTGCATTCTGTGGTGTTTGGAAAGTCTTCTCATTTACCAGATTATGTACCGTAAAACGGGGTGAATAGGGATGCAGGGGTCAATCGGGACGAAACTTTAAAAAGGATTTTAATATTAAAATAATTATAGTTTGTTAACTGTATTAACGATTAAGTGTCCTTTTTGGCAACAAAATATATAATTTCAACACTAAAATTCATTGTAAAGTTTCGTCCCGATTCACCCCTGCATCCCTATTCACCCCGTTACATGGTATTTAGATTTTCTCGCTATGCAAATAAACTATTTACTATCGGTTGTCAGGCGTACTACGATTGAACTAGTGCGTTGTTAGTGCGTACCGTGAGCCTAAATTTACGAGTCTGTAAAATGTCAAGTGTCTTTGAACTTCGTGTACTGTGTTCAATAGTATGAACGCAGTGGGTACACTCGGGTTCAAAGATCAAAACAAAACATAAAGGTTGTCACTCACCGAGAGCTGCGTGTAATGTAACAATGAAAGATAGAAAGAAAGAAAATACATTTATTTAGCACAGATTAAAAGGCATACAAAACATAAAGCAGAAAAAAGAGATTAGTAGGAAAGTGTGCCTCACGGCTGCGCCAAAAAAGTCCAGTTCAGCAAAAAATGCCAGACAACTAGTGCCTGACGCTGGTTTTCAACTGGACCTGGAGTGTGAGGTGACGGATGTAAATCAGTTTTATACCACAATGTGTGTATAAAATAAGTTTGTGTAAATAAAAATAATAACGATATTACGAACATAACTAGTGTAATTTTAATGTTTCAATGTATGATTCGATTTTGAGCAATACGTTACAATAATGCGCCAGCAGTGCCTACCTTATAAAATTTATTAACTACTCTATCTTTAACTATTACTATAAATAATTTTATTTATAGTAATAGTTAAAGAAGCGTGTATGGTTATGATTTCTTTTGATCAGAATCGTATTGAAATGGGCTTAAGAGTACAATTGAAAGGCGACATCGCTAGTGCCTGCCTACCTAGTCCGAAAACCAATGCACGCCACTCCCGGTGAGTGACAACCTTAATAATTATTCTAGTGTTGTTGGATAGATTATAAGAAGGCCTACGACTCGGTGCCACATACATGGCTCATGAGGGTGCTAGAGTTGTACAAAGTGAATACAACTCTATGCGCCTTCCTGACGTCATGTATGGGGCAATGGAGGACAGTCCTTCACTATCCAGGATGTCGGCAAATTCAAGGGAGAGGAGAACCAATAAGGATTGAGCGAGGTATATTCCAGGGCGATAGTCTGAGCCCGCTGTGGTTTTGTCTAGCCTTGAACCCTTTGAGCACATTGTTGGAGGGTTCAGGGTTAGGCTACCGGTTGAGAAGAGGTGGTCAGGTAATATCCCACCTCCTTTACATGGACGATTTGAAACTCTTTGCCCCCAACAATTTGCAACTGATGAAGTTACTGAAAGTAACTTTCAGTAATTCCATCAGGATGGAATTTGGTGTGGACAAATGTGCAGTCATGCATGTAAAGCGAGGAGGGATTATGGAATCCGTGGGAACACAACTCTCGGATTCCATACACCTCAGATCCCTCTCCTCAACCGAAACCTACAAATACTTGGGCATGTCGGAGGCGTTAGGCATCAATGAGATCGACATGAAGCAATCGTTACGGGAGCGCTTCTATGGCCGCCTGAAAAAAGTACTTAAAAGTCTTTTATCAGGCGGAAATAAGGTGCGCGCCTTTAACGGTTGGGTCATGCCGGTCTTGATGTACTCCTTCGGCATACTCAAGTGGACTCAGACCGAACTTGACGCCCTGGATAGGAGGGTCCGTACGCTGCTGACTGCATACCGAATGCATCACCCACGTTCATCGGTGATGAGGCTGTACATTCCGAGGAAGTGTGGGGGTCGAGGCTTTTTAAATGCTAAGACCCTCCACAACCGCGAGGTGTGCAGCCTCAGGGAGTACTTCCTCCAAGCCGACGTGGGGATGCATCGTGATGTAGTCGCAGTGGACAAAGGATTCACCCCGCTCTCCTTGGCTAAAGAGAACTGGCGCAAGCCTGTAGTACTGGATACTAATGGCCGCAGGGAGGTATGGCAGAGCAAGGAGCTTCACGGACGCTTCTATCGGGCCCTTCGCGGGCCCGATGTAGATTTCCTAGCGTCCGTAGCCTGGCTACGTTTCGGTGATCTCTTTGGGGAAACCGAAGGTTTTGTCTGTGCTATTATGGACGAAGTTATGATGACGAACAACTACCGGAAATATATTGTAAAGGACGGCACGGTTGACATCTGTCGGGCATGCCACTGTCCCGGTGAATCCATTCGACATATTATTTCTGGTTGTTCTCGTCTTGCTAACGGCGAGTATTTACACAGACACAACCTAGTGGCTAGGATTATCCACCAGCAACTTGCTCTGAAATACAACCTTGTGGACGCAGAAGTACCATACTACAAGTATGTGCCCGACCCAGTTCTCGAGAATGGTCATATCACATTGTACTGGGATCGATCTATCATCACCGACAGGACTATTGTTGCCAATAAGCCTGACATAGTGGTGATAGATCGATCAGAGCGTCTCACAATGATTGTTGATATCACTGTCCCACATGACGAGAACCTGGTGAAAGCCGAGAAAGATAAAGAAATTAAGTATCAAGACTTGGCACACGAGGTTGTCGACATGTGGGAGGTTGACTCAGCAGTCATTGTGCCGATAGTCGTTACGGCTAATGGCTTAATAGCCAAGAGCCTCGACCAACATCTGACGAGGCTCTCGTTGGGCAGCTGGGTCAAGGGTACACAGAAAGCGGTACTTCTGGACACGGCGCGTATTGTCAGGAAGTTCCTCTCTCTGAGGCCCTGACCACCGGTAGCTTGGACCCTGTTCCCGATGCCGGTGGGCTACTATTTTTTATATTTTTAAATGTTTTTTTTATAATTTTTATAGAAATATTTAAAAATGTAAATAATATGTACATATAAATGAATAAACGAGATAATTCTAGTGTAACAGTGTTCTGGAAAGTCGGTATTTCCCCGACTCCACACGTTTGTCGACACGGGGCTTACCCCGTTTGTGGAGATGCGGAGCTTATCGCGGAGCCTAATGTGCGTTTTTTATTGAATCCAAATGATTCCCGCGCAGGGTTAATCTATGTCAGCAGTACCTACATCACGAGGTTAGAAGGAATTATTACATGATAAAACTAAGTCGTGTTAGTTACACCATTTATAACTCAAGAACGGCTGGACCGATTTATATCATCTTTGATTTGTTGGATTTATTCCCTCCCCGAATAGCAGAACAACTAGGTACTAAAAGATTGGAAAAATACACGAAAAAAATATTTATGAAGATAGGTAATACTTTTTCTCATACATTTTGTATGGAACGGCTTTTTTGATGATGTCTCGAGAACGGATAGGGTAGGTAAATAGGTAGGTAGAGTAGATAAGCCCGGGAGGATGGTGCACCGTGTTCCGCGCGTGCCGCTGAAAAGGAAGTGAGGCAGGGGAGCAATTGCCTACTGGAGAGGCCCACCAGAAGAAGCTGGTGGACCAAGACCTGCCGGTGTTGCGGTGCATGCAATAGCGAATCCCGTGACCCCGGCCTTAGGTTAAAAGGAGGGACACTGTTGGTTTTTAGCCAGTAAGAGTCCGGCAGACCCTCTCGCCTTCCCTGGGCGCGTAACATCCATGAGGAATTTCCAACGCAAAAAAAGGGTAGGTTAATAGGTAGGTAGGGTAGATAGGTCCGGGAGGATGGCGCGCCGTGTTCCGCGCGCGCCTCTTTGAAGGAAGTGGGGCAGGGGAGAAATTGCCCCACCACTAGAGGTCCACCAGAAGAAGCTGGTGGACCAAGACCTGCCGGTGTTGCGATGCATGCAATAGCGAATCCCGTGACCCCGGCCTTAGGTCAGAAGGAGGGACACCGTTGGTTTGGTTTTTAGCCGGTAAGAGTTCAGCAGACCTCCTCGTCTTCACTGAGCGAGGGACATCCATGAGGATTTTCCAACGACAAAAAAAAGGTAGGGTAGGTAGGTAGGAAGGGTAGGCCAGTAGGTAGGTGCTCCGTAGATAGGTACTTAGTGTTAGCGGCTGGCTCGTCCGGAAATGCTTAAGTTTATTTTATATTTATTTTTCTGGTTTGGCATTAATTTATTTAATAACTATGTATACAAGGTTAGTCGGAAAGGAGGTACTAAGCCGCGGGCCACTTAAAGTATCACTGATGACTATTTTAAAGCAAGTGTTAAAATTTCAAAATTCGATATTTTTATTTGCATGCAAAATGATTTTTAATTTAGTTTTTTCAAAAAAGAAAACTTAGGTACCTACCTGCTATAGTTATGAATTCAGAAAATTAATTTTCTAATCTGTGACCCCAAATATGACCTAAATTGTAAAAACACCTGATCATAGCTATGGACGGATAGCTTTTAGCATATTTTTTACGAAATCTTTGAAAAGCTATTTCTCAATCTATTGAGTTTTGGGGAAAGTTGTAGAATAAAAGTTATTCCTTATTATAGGTACTTTAATACCCTTTCGGCTTAGGACCCCCTTTCCGACTAACCTTGTATAATTTTATTGACTATTCCACACACACACACACACGTAACACATAAGTTTATAAACTATTTATTGCTTTTGTTTAGTAGTAGGTATTCAAATTTAATATTGTACGTAACATGTTTATTTATTTATTTGTGTCGTTATTGCCCGTGGCATCACTATGGTCCTATCTGAAAACCAGCGTTGCGACATTGTTTTTTTTTAATGTTAATGCATCTAAAAGAATAAACAAATTCGTATACGCACTCAAAAAGGTTAAAAATATAACAAATATTAAAACTGCTATCACTACCTATCATGCTTATATTGAATCATTAATACGCTACGGGTTCATAATGTGGGGCAATAGTGCCGACAAAAATAGAGTATTTATTGCTCAAAAAAAGTGTATTCGTGCAATATATGGGCTTCAACCTAACGAATCTTGCAGGCCAACATTTAAAGAACTTGGTTTATTACCGCTACCCTCTCTCTATATCTATGAAGTATGCATATTTGTTAAGAAACATAAAAACTTATTTAAAAAGGCAGATGATGTATATCCTCTAAACCGGCGAGATCCTCACAGGCTTATATTAGACGAATTACCAAGACTGGCTAAACATAATAAAAGCTGTTTAGCCACGTGTGTTCGGATATATAATAAAATTCCAAGTGAATTGAAAACTTTAGATTTTAGACTGTTTAAAAATAAATTACATAAATGGTTAAGCTGTAATAATTTTTATAGCATAAAAGAATTTATTGACGGGAAACATTTTGTAATTTAACCGATATTTGCATGCTATGATATTAGCAAAACATGTACTTATGCTCTATAATTGTATTTTAACAACTTTCTATACCATGTTTTATGCAAATAAATATTATTATTATTATGCTGATATAGGAGACCTTTTTGGCCTCTTGCAGGTAGTATAAATTCTTATCCTTTCTTTTTTTTATATTGTTTTTGTTTCTGTAACTGCCTGTGAGTCCAGAATAAATAATTTTCTTTCTTTCTTTACCCGTACGAAGCCGGGCCGGGTAAAGCTAGTAATTACATAATTAGTAGGCATGTGAAATTACATTATCTGTGACACACCTAAAACCCAATCTCTCCTATCACGAAGTCGGAACTGTAGACATTTATATCACACACATATCTACATTTATACATACCTACTACTTACGCAGATATTACGTACGTTAGCATGCATCTATTTTTGTACTGCACGTGATTTTAAATAATCAGTTTTTTGTAGTATAAACGCTGCCCAGCCATTTCTTCGTGGCATTGTGGCGTCAAAGAGAACTTTGCTTCGTACCCAGTATATTCTGGCCGTTCCTGGCGGCGTTACTAGCAAATGGGCCATTCAAGTATTACGTAAGCAGTATTTTAGTAATTTTTGACCCACCCCTCCCCCTTGTCAGCAAAAGTAGGTAAGCAAAGCTTTTACCCTCCTCCTATGCTTACGTAAACATTGGTATATATTTTTTTCAAACTGACCAGGTTTCTTTATTGTTATTCATGAGCAGCAGTTTTTAAGTCTAGAAAAATAAGTAAATAAATAAAAATTGCTGACGTAATCATCATCTAGACACCCCCGTCCCCCATGTCATCAAAAATAAGATAAGCAAAGACCCCCTCACCCCTTTCGTGCTTGCGTGATACTTGAATGGCCCTAAAAGTGCATAACATAACATCACGCCTATATTCATCGAAGGGTTATGCAGAGGTGTATAGTAAAACCCTTATTTCGCCGTTATGTTTAAGTCTCACGTAATAGGGGGCGAGCCTATTGCCATCAACAGGGCACAAATCCAAACTATGGCTGCTACTGAGGAATTCCACATGGATAAACCCAATAACACTGCCCGACCCAGGGATCGAACACAGGAACTCACGATCAGCAGTCGCCCTTGCCACCAATAGACCAACAAAGCAGTCAAAAGTATATGTCAACAATATTTCATAGTACATTTAAAATTTGTTCCAAATTTCGCCACGTGTTAAAATATACCAGGCAATGTCACATTTTTTGTATCCAAACTAAATAATAAAGGAATGTGTACTGAGATTCCATAAAGGTGTTATATGCGGTCAAGGTTGTCTCCCTAAATACTCCATGGCTATTTATAGGAGGTTTTGGTACAAAATGATTCATCTTAGGGTGTTTCATTTACGGAGAGAGTATCGACCATGAAGGTACTCGTAATACTGGAGATGACACTGCGAACACCTATAGTGGCTAAAATCGAATAGGCCCGTTTTGACAGCTGTCAGATTAGAACATGGTTTATCAATTTTGACATAAAATGTACTGATCTGACAGCTGTCAAAACGGGCCTATTATTTATTTATTTATTTATTTATTTATTTATTTATTTATTTATTTATAGTTAATTAAAACGGCACAGGTCCAATTACATTAATTAACATAGAATTATAAATATTAAAATAAAATAAGCATTCAAATAACATACAATACAAAAATTAAATTCAAAGATATACAATTCGTGGATAAAATTATTAATAATTATTTGAGTAAATGGTTATGGCGATCAATTAAACACATCACAAACTAACGTACATAAATTAGCATTTAACAGTGGACACCCTCGCATATTGTCTCTCACAGAACACCAGACAAGCACGCATTGTTTTCTTCCATTCATCAGCAAACACATCACATTCAGGGTCGGCAGTCAGGAGGGCGTTTAGCATCCTTAGGGTTCGACAAACTGGGGATTCGGCTCTAGCAACAGATTTAGACAGCGGTAGTGCGAACAGCTTATGACGGCGGCTTTGACGGTGCCCAAGGTATTTGTCGGGCACAAAAAGGCGGCAGAAAAGTCCGTGGAGTTCAGGGCAGTCAATACGACCGCTTAGGGTTTTACAGGCAATCGTCAGCTGATCAAAGCCCCTTCTTACCTCCAACGAATTGAAGCCCAATACCCCTAGGAGATAATTCGTTGGGTACAAGAATGGGAATTATATTTTAGACACTAACTGAAGTCGAGATATTTGGCCAACTGCCTCGTTGGTCTAGTGGTAGCAAGCGCGACTGCTGATCGCGAGGTCCTGGGTTCGATCCCCAGGTCGGGCAAAGTGTTATTGGGTTTTTCCGTGTGGAATTTATCAGTAGCAGCCTGGAATTTGGATTTGTGCTTGGTTGATGGCAATAGGCTCGCCCTCTATTACATGAGACTGAATAGTATAGGATCCCAGTATAGAACGACCTTCACCGAGCTGGTTAATGGATGCAAAGTATTTTATATCAAATTAAATATGTCAATAAATATATTGCAAATGGGTTGACTGACTAAAAAATTTCAGTCCAGAAGATGATAAATTAAAAAAAATAATTAAACATTTCACTGGTTTGTTTAATAGACAATTTCCATACCAATCGAAAGTATGAAATTTTTTAGTCAACCCATTTGCAATATATTTATTGACATATTTAATTTGATATAAAATACTTTTCATCCATTAACCAGCTCGGTGAAGGTCGTTCTATACTGGGTTCTTAGACTAGAAACATAACAGCGAAATGAGGGTGTTATTTTACACCTCTGCCCAACCCTTCGGAAAATACAGGCGTGATGTTATGTTGTAGAACTTCTCAAATAATTATTTTTCGACTTCAGTTAGGTGTAGGTACGTACTGTTGCCTCCATTTTGACCTATACCTACCTATATGGTGTCGACAAAGCGAATCGCGAATCAAATCTAAATATCGTGTATTTTGACTCTTTTCGTGTGGTTAGTGATTAACCTGGTGTCAGTTTATGCCGCCCATGGGCCTCTGACTTGGCTTCACATGCCGTCGAGAAATATCTCTCAGGCATGCCGGTTTCCTCACGATGTTTTCCTTCACCGTTTTTAAGCAAGTGATAATTATACAATACGCACATGAATCCTATAAGTCAGAGGTGCGTGCGTTTGGTTGGAACTCGAGACCTATGATTTGACAGTCCGACGGTCACACCACTAGGCTATCACTACTGTCTGTTATTTTGACTAGAAATCAATTTAGTGACTTTTTAATTTGGCAGGCCACACCGCCAGCTGGCGGGCGGGCGAGCGAGCAATGTTTCACCGAGCTCATCTACTTCAGCGACTCAAACGATGTGAACTGAAGTAAGAAAAGGCTCGCCCGTCCGCTCGCCAGCTGGCGGTGTGGCCTTTTTTATCTTTGAGAAATGCACACGCATACTGCACTACCACGGGGAGATAGTGCAGTTATGTGGTACTCTAACCCACTAAAACTCCACGGTGTCCTCCTCTGCCGCTTATGGCGGGAACTCGGGCACGCGTAAGCGCTCATCCGCGAATGGCGGTGTGGCCTGCGCCCGGAGCCCCCGAACTATTAAAAGCATTATTATTGGAACTATCCAAGGGCCAAGGTCCAAAATCCAAGGTAATGTTTACAATAACATTGTAGGTTTAAAAAAAAACTGAATATTTTAACGAAATAACAATTTAATAAGTACCTGTAGGTAGGTGAAGGTTTATACATTATTATTGGTGTTTTTGTGTAAACACCTCTAGTAATAAACATGTATTTTTAATTACAACTTGGGAACTAATGGCGCTCCAACGCAAGCCCTAAGCAATTTCATTGGTTAAAATATGTTTGACAGTATTGATAATAATAATTCAACTCCTGATTGGTTGTGATGAATTATTACGGTGTTGCTGCCTTCTTACGTTTGTATTTATTTTCTATTTTGTTAACAGCGCCATTGGAACTTCACCTTACGTATTGTAAAGATGCGTTTTACGCAGCGCCGACATCAGCTGTTGACTTGTTGCAAATGCACTGGACTGGACTCGTAGACTCTTTTAAGCGTAGGCCACACTGCCAGCTAGCGAGCGAGCGAGCTGGCGGGCGAAAAGAGGCGAGGGAAACTATATAAATTAAGCGAAGCTTTGGCGAGCTAAACTATGTGGGTTCACGCCGAAAACTACGGACGGACGGGAGCGTTCCGTCTCAAGCGCAGGCCACACCGCGAGCTGGCTTTTTCATACTTAGGTTCACATCGTCGAGTCGCTGAAGTAGCTAGGCTCAGTGATACGTTGCTCGCCCGCTAACTGGCGGTGTGATCTGCGCTTCATTGTCACACGCGCGCATTTCCGAGCAACAAAGCCGAGTGAGCATCGTTTCACCCCTTTTCGTACTTCGGTTCACACCGCGAACTACAGAGCTAAGTTACGCTAACGAGGTGAACGAATAACATCGCTGGCATCGTCGGATATTTCGTTCGCATCGTTTGTATCGCTGACGTAGCTTATCTCTGTAGTTCGGGGTGTGAACCGAAGTATGAAAAGAGGTGAAACGATGCTCGCCCGGCTCGCTCGCTAGCTGGCGGTGTGGCCCGAGCTTTATAAGTTACAAACATGAAAGTATAGGTAAAAATGTAGACCACAATACGAACACCTACTGAAAGTCAAAGCATTTAGCCTTGAATTTTCACTTTGGAATTCTGTCTCTTTCTAAATACCCTACTTAGAAGAAGGTAGAATATTTAGTTGGAAATCTATCTCTTTATAAATAGGGTATTTAGAAAGAGACAGAATTCCAAAGTAAATATTCAAGGTTAAATGTTTCGATTTTCAGTAGGTGTTCATAGTGTGGTCTCTATTTTTACCTATACCGTAAAACGGGGTGAATAGAGGGATGCAGGGGTGCATCGGGACGAAAATTTAAAAGGGATTTTAACATTGAAATAATATAGTTAATTTATGTTATAATTAACGATTAAGGTTCAACTCATACTAGAGCAGAGTCGAAGTACATCGAAGCGTCAAATTCTACACAAGTAAAGCGGAGAACCAATCAGCGTTGGTTGCGCTCCGACGCGCGAATTCTGTGGAATGCTCGCGAATTCGCGCGTCTTTTTTATCTTTGAAGAAATATGTGTATTATGTTGTGGAGATAAGGGTTAATATGCTTTGTTAAGTTTCAGATCAGGGCCGCGCCGGCCCCCCACAGAGCCTGTGTGCGAAACCTATGAAGCGCCTCTTTTTTTCACCAATCTTCATGTTTCAACTTATTTTATTATATTATTTTTTAATTTTAACCGAAATAAATGTTCTCCAGTTTTATATAAGGTCTATCCAAAATACCTGGACAAACTTTTACACAGTGTTCAGTACGTTTAACTGAACATATCTATGCAAAAAAAAACGAGATCCAAGTGTTTTATTTCTAACCAAAAATTATTTTTCAAATTTAATTTTACTTTTTTTATTTATTTTTTAACATTTTTCACTTCGCTGTTTAGGTAAAACACGGCACGGAATTAGCGCGCGCCCCGATGGCGGTCGATGCATAACAAATGAATGAGTTTATTCTTAAAGAGTACAGGCAATTTCAAATGTAATTATTTTTTGATTAGAAAAAGACACTTGGATCTCGTTTTTTTTTTGTATTGATATGTTTAGTTAAACGTATTGAACACTGTGTAAAAGTTTGTCCAGGTATTTTGGTTAGACCTTACCTATATACTTACATAATGGTGTCGATTCTGTTGTGCACAAACTAAACTTAATTTAAGCTATCACCATCTTTGTCACTCTGATAAAATAAGAAAGAGACAGACATAAATAAGAGCTGTCAAATTTAGTTGAACTAAAATTTCCATACAAATTTAGACGACACGTCGGAACGTGTCGACTAAGAACACGGTGAAGTTCAAGGCGTATACTAGTTTGACATCTCTAACTTAGTTCTTGTCTATCACCGTCCTTTTCTCGCGCCGTCTGTTAGTAAAGGATAGCAATTCTTTAATTTTAGTTTAGTTGGCGAATAAGAGAATCGGCGCCAATATTTTCCTAAAGAGGTAAAACCAGTACGCTTCCGCTTGCCAATTACTGCGAAAAATACTTATCGATACTCCACTACAAAGAATATGTTGTTGTGAAGTGTAACAAAAATAATTTCGATGGCGGCGCCCCTATTGTCTTGGCGCCTGTGTGCGCCGCACACTTCGCACACAGGGGCGGCGCGGCCCTGTTTCAGAATGACGCTTCGACTCTGCTCTAGTATGAGTTGACCCTAAGTGTCATTGTTGGTATAACAAACTATATTATTTCAACATTAAAATCCATTCTAAAGCTATTATTTCCTGATTCACCCCGTTACATGGTACCTTCTTGTTTACAAGTGATTTATTGCCAGCGGAACTAACGCTTTAGGAATAAAAAAAACAACATTTATAAACTGAAATAAATTTATTTATCTACAATAATTTTATACATAAACAAGTTAAAGAATTGTTAGCAGTATTCATTGGAATGATGGCAAATCAGTTTATTTGTCTCTAGGATGTGACGTATACAACATTCCATAGACAATAGACAAGCATTCAACTTTTATTTCAGAAAAGAGTTTTTAATACTGGTATTAAATGTATTTTTTTACAGAGTATTGTTTATTTTGACATTTCTTCGCTTATTTTATTAAACTCATGATGAAATTGATAAGAGGTTGACATAAATAGGTAGAATTAAACTTAAATACCATTTATTTTATACAATTCGACACAATTTATCTTTTAACACTTAGGATATAATGAATAGATATTCTCTGCAACTTTACGCTACGATTTTGTTGCCCTGTAACAAAAGAAAATGGTTATTTAATTATTTACTTCAAAATAACAAAAAAATACTGACTGCCTTGTTGGTCTAGTAGTCGCAAGCGCGACTGCTGAGCTTTCCTGGGTTCGATCCCCAGTTCGGGCATATTATTGGGTTTTTCCATTAGGAATTTCTCAGTAGCAGCCCGTAGTCTGGATTTGTACCCGGTTAATGGCAATATGCTCGCCCCCTATTACGTGGGACTTAAACATAAATGGCGAAATGAGGGTGAGTGAATGAGGCAAATGAGACGTGCGTCGTCTTCTTGCGCTGTGACGTCGTGCATCGTCGCAACGCAGGGGTTGCATACAATGCGTTGATCCGTTGCGACGACGCAACGCAACGCACTAATGAGGCATCGCCCTATATCGTTTGAGGCAGTGATGTGCCGAATAAGGGTTTCACCGAATACGAATAATCGGCCGAATGTTCGGTTAAAAGTTTACCGAACCGAACATTCGGCAGGATTTAGCGCGCTTTATCGTGCATTGCAAAAATTCAAGTCTGTACTTGTCGAACGCATTGTATCGCGCGACCCTTTCGACCGCTGACGCCACTACTCCCGGACTGTTATTGTGTCATCTAGTTAGCGACAAAACATTGGCACGTGCATTTGTTTTTGTGTACAAAATCGTTAAAAATCAGTAAATTACCAAAAAAAACACTGAAATGAGTTGAAGGAAGAGGTTGAACATTTGGACAATTTTCTGTGAAACTGACGATAAATGATAAGACACTTGATATGGATACAATTATGTAATTATACTACTTCATACATGTATAGAGAAAACTTTTTAACGCGAGATTATTCGGTAGAATGTTCGGCATTTTGGCCGAATAATCGGCCGAATACGAATGTTCGGTAATCCTGTCGAATACCGAACATAAAACGAATATTCGGCCCATCCCTAGCCATTAGGTCTGCAGGTTTCCTCACGATGTTTTCCTTCACCGTTAACGCAAGTGATAATCAAAATTCTGGTCCACGAAATGTGTAATATGTTTGACGAGATACTGGCCACATCGCGACAGCAAGAATTTTCGCAGAAGCCCCGTAAATCGCCCAGAGGTCACCGTAATTGGGACGCAGTGGAAAATTTTATCTATAATGAATCCGTAAACTTTCACTGTATTGCAATGTACGGTTATGTGGGAACACTGCCATAATTGCTACACTTGGCAAATAGGTTGGTGATCGCACTTTGCTGTTATACAGGGTGTAAACAAAATCATGTAATTCCTTCAAACCTCGTGATGTACTGCTGACACAGATTTACCGTGCGCGGGATACTTTTGGATTCGATAAAAAAAATAACAAGAAAACATGTGTTCTTAACGTGAGGCATTTTAGCGTCCCGAGCGAATTGCGCGTAGGGCTGCCAAGACCAAAAATAGAAAAGCCGGACACAGATTCATATTTAGCCGGACGTTTTGCATTGAAAGCCTGACACATTGGTTTTTAAAAGAAAAAAACGTTCACTCGATCGCTTTCGATCAGCATCTTTTGGCGGGGCGGGGTTGACCAAAAGCCGGTCAGGCCGGGCTTGTATATAAGGTCCAACCAAAATACCTGGACAAACTTTTACACAGTGTTCAATACGTTTAACTAATCACATCTATGTAAAAAAAAACGAGATCAAAGTGTTTTTTTCTAACAAAAAATTAATAATGTTTTTAAATTGCCTGTACTCTCTAAGAATAAACTCATCCATTTCTTATGCATCGACCGCCATTGGGGTGCGTGCTAATTCCGTGCCGCGTTTTACCTACACAGCGAAGTGAAAAATGTAAAAAAAAAAGTAAAATTAAGTTAAAAAAAATTTGGTTAGAAAAAAAAACACTTGGATCTCGTTTTTTTTGCATAGATATATTCAGTTACACTTATTGAACACTGTGTAAAAGTTTGTCCAGGTATTTTGGTTGGATATTTGGCCGGACACGACAGTAAAAAGCCGGACACCGGGCAACCTTAATTGCGCGGCTATCGGTCGCCGGGCGGTCATTTAACCGGGATGGTTAAAAAACCTCACCTTAAGAACTTGTGTTCTTAAGGTGAGGTTTTTACATTTTGTAATATTTTTTTTATTGAATCCAAATGTATCCCGTGCAGGGTTAATCTATGTCAGCAGTACATCACGAGGTTTTAAGGAATTACATGATTTCGTTTAGACCCTGTATAAACAACCAAGCTTGGCAGACGGTTAGATGATCGCGGCTTGCTTGTTGTTAGTAACAGACAGGAAGATGTTTTTTTCTTCTATTCGACTGCTTTTAGATGATCTTACGGACCGTTTCTACGTAACTGGGCAGTTATTGGCGAGACTTGAAGGGTCTCCTACCAATTGGACGTGTAAAATACTTAACCTAAGCTAACTACTACTACTAACATCACGACTACTAGTAACAACAGCACTAAGGGCGACCCCTGGGTGAATATTCGAAATTTTTTAACATTATTTTAACAAATCATTCTTCTCCCGGGTTGTTAACATTATAGTATTGTTAGATTGTTTTTATTCTTGTCTTATTGCTTGACGGCAGCGGTATAGTTTGAGTTTTCATTATCATAATTATAGTATTAAACATCTGCATTCTTAACTTTGGGATGATGCTAATGACGTTCTCAATTTTTGTTAATATTTTTCGAAGAATGCCCCCCCTAATGGGTCTCGGACCTCGGCTTAGGGCGTTGCTGGCGGGAGGACTGGGAGTGAAATACAGGGCCCGTCTAGGTGAAGCTACGCCACTGCGTGACTCGGAGAGCACGTTAAACAGTCGGTCCCGGGTGTCATACGAATACCTATGACAGTCAATACGGGTAATCAAAAGCCCGAAAGTCTGACAACTCCTACTAATAGCCAAGAGCCTCGACCAACATCTGATGAGGCTCTCGTTGGGCAGCTTGGTCAAGGACCTGATACAGAAAGCGGTACTTCTGTACACGCCACGTAGGCCCTGACCACCGGTAGCTTGTACCCTGTTCCCGATGCCGGTGGGCTATTGAATTTGATATCTCCTAAAATATAAGGACGTTTTTTGTGCCCTTTATACTATTTTGTTGAGAAAAGCGCGTAATATTTTAAACCCCTAAAAAAAAAAACTCAGGGATTTCGCAAAAAAACATGAAACGTGCCCAAAAATGTCATTTTTTCACGAATTGCCCCCCAACATAGTTAGTAAAAGGCCTAGGTACAACAAGGTAAAAAACAAACAGGTTAAAATTACGATGACGCATTTACGCGTCAGGTAGAGAAAACTAGGTGTCATCCTTGTGTGGGACCTTGATCCTAGAGCGGGTTAAATATAGACGAGCTCAACCGTTCAGACGAAAGAAAAAATACGCTATACAGGGTGTAAACGAAATCATGCAATTCCTTCAAACCTCGTGGTTTACTGCTGACATAGACCAACCCGGCACGGAATAGTTTTGGATTCAATAAAAAAAAATATTACAAAAAATAAACATGTGTTCTTAACATGAGACATTTTAGCGCCCCGAGTTAAATGATCGCGCGGCGAGCGATAGCAGAGCATTTCGCTCGGGGCGCTAAAATGCCTCACGTTAAGAACACATGTTTAGTTTTTTTTTAAATATGGTATCCAAAAGTATCCCACGGAGGATAAATCTATGTCAGCACATCACGAGGTTTGAAGGAATTACATGATTTCGTTTACAACCTGTATTCTATCTAATAACCTCAGCTATGATCAACTGTGTTTATGCAAGGTGTAAATAAAATCATGTAATTCCTTCAAACCTCGTGATGTACTGCTGACATAGATTAACCCAGCACGGGACACTTGGATTCAAAAGAAAAAATTACAAGAACTAAACATATGTTCTTAACGCGAAGCATTTTAGCGCTCCAAGCGAATTGCGCGGCTATCGCTCGCCGCGCGGTCATTTAACCCGGGGCGCTAAAATGCCTCACGTTAAGAACACATGTGTACTTCTTGTAATTTCTTTTTATTGTATCCAAATGTGTCTCGTTCTGGGTTAATCTATGTCAGCAGTACATTACAAGGTTTGAAGGAATTACATGATTTCGTTTACACCCTGTATTTTAGGTCATATTTGGGGTCACGGATTAGATGCTCCATTTTCTGAATTCGTGACTAAAGCAGGGATGAAGACTTGAAAAACTAAAATAAAAATCATTGAAATTTTAACACTTTCTTTAAAAAAATCATCAGTGATACATTAAGTGGCCCGCGGCTTAGTACCCCCTTTCCGACTAACCTTGAAGTTCGTAACATCTAAATTTTCGCACCAACATTAGTAAGAATATGTAAATAATTTCTACAAATATACGACACATGAAGAATTTTTAGTACCCAAAACATCCTGACACTTCACAGTGGCGCTGCACGTAATGGTAAACGTCAAAAATATGTCAAATTCAGTACTTTAAAAATTAGTTCTCAATTTCGTCGCATTTCCAGTTATGCTGGTTTCTTTTTACCACGTGATGTATTTTAATGTGTGGTGTCAGTTACGAACGTGACGTCTGACCTTGGCCTTATAGATAGGAATCGATAGCGAATGAAAATAGTTACGTTTTATCAATAAGAAGCGGTAATAGACTGCGTAAACTGGCGTCCATCTTGTAACTGACGTGAAAATAAGACTTCAATTTGGGTCAAGTTCTTGCCTATGACGAGATCTTACCAATGCGTTTTAAGTTCTTTTTTAACCGACTTCCAAAAAAGGAGGAGGTTCTCAATTCGGTTGTAGTTTTCTTTTAATCTTTCTTTATGTTTTTTTTAATGTTTGTTACCTCATAACTCCGTCACTTATAAACCGATTTAGATAAAAAAATAATATCTGAAAGGATATACTTCCAGATTGGTCCCATTTAAATTTGGTGAAGGTCTGATGAAGAACTTCGGAGATAGACAACAGAACTCCTCAATGACGAACAGTACGCATAATGTGATGATGGATTATGTTACAGAAATAAGTAACACGTTTGCTTCCAGCAGAGATTTAACACAGTATTATGCTTTTATGAACCTTAACGGTCAATCAAGATGACCTACTAAAGACGCTGCTCGTAACATAATCACATCATCACATTATGCGTACTGTTCGTCAAATTCGTCGAGTTCCATTGTCTATCTCCGAAGTTCTTCATCAGAGCTTCACCAAATTTAAATGGGACCAACTTCAGAGTATACCCTATCCATTAAAAAAAATAACATCAAAATTGGTTCATATAAGACTACGTTATACGCGAACACACATTAAAAAAAAACGGTCGAATTGAGAAACCTCTTCCTTTTCTTGAAGTCTGTAAAAAAACAGTTCAATGATACTGACACCTTTATTTATAAGTACTTAACTTTGAAATAGAAAGCGTAGCTAGACGTTAATGATAATAAACGGCACGTGTAATAGTTATAGTTAATTGGTAGCTCATTATGATAGGATAATGTAATAAGTAGCACTGCGCAGTGACACATTGAACACACCCATATGATATCCATAGGTGAACTTTGTACGATTTCCTTCTAATTAATTGTTGCGATAAACAAATGAGACATCGTATATTAATCTTCTTTCGCTTAGCCTTTTCCCAATTATCTTGGGGTCAGCTTCCAGTCTAACCAGATGTGGCTGAATACCAGTATTTGACACGGAGCGACTGTCGACCGTGACTGTTAGACCGGTTGTCAGATTATCGGGCTTCAACTACCCGTAACGACTGTCATAGGTGGACATCTAGTCTGCCTACCCCGATGTGAAACGGGCGTGATTTTATTTATGTATTATGATATTACTAGCGACCCGCCCCGGCTTCGCACGGGTGCAATGTAGATACTAATGTGGGGCATATAAACCTTCCTCTTGAATCACTCTATCTATTGCTGAAAACTGCATTAAAATCCGTTGCGTAGTTTAAAAGATCTAAGCGTACAGACAGCGGGAGCGACTTTGAATATACTATGTAAAGATTAGCAGGCAGAATAATATTGGATGCATCAAAAGAACCTCCACTCCTGACGATACTCAAGTATCGTCCGTCGCACTCTGTGCAGTCAGCTCCACTACCAACCTTGCTGACTGGGTAATTTTTAATTATTCTACCTAGAAGACAGTCCGAAGCGCGCTGCTATTTCATAATTTCTCCTTAATAACCGACCTTTAGCTCAGAGTGTTATTTTCGCAAAACAAATCTTATCTAATAAACAGAATGGATCTCGTAATACTATAAACATGATCAAGTAACCTGCGTCAATGCGCAAGCGGCGTCGAATCACGTGAGGCGGCGCGCGCATTCGAATACTTAGCGCTGTCAGGTGGAAAGAACAATTTTACGAGTATTGGCTATTATTATCAATGCGTGTACGATAACATTGGTATTGTGAATTAAGCGCTGTTTACACCATTCAACTAATGGCTCATTTTAATTGGTTCAGTTACCGAAGGCGTCGGCTGCATTTGTTTTAACCAAATTCGTTAATAATCAATCAAAATCAATTTTTTTTATTTCACTTAGACCAATACAGGTGCTTATGAAAAGTCGAATCTAGATGCACGGTTCCAATTAGTCGTTTCCTATGGAGAAGAGCCGGCAAGAAACTCCATGGTTACTCTTTTAAAAATAATATCTTTAACAATTTCAGTGGATACAGTACAATGATTTAGAATAGTGAGAGAAAATGAAGTCCTGACCACAGACCAATGAGTAATGAAATACTAAAAGATTTGAGTACAAAAATTTACAAAAATAAATAAAATATATATATAATAGAATAAGGTCAGGGCCTTAGAGAGAGGAACTTCCTAACAATACGTGCCGTGTCCAGAAGTACTGCTTTCTGTATCAGGCCCTTGACCCAGCCGCCTAACGAGAGCCTCATTAGATGTTGGTCGAGGCTCTTGGCTAATAAGCCATTGGCCGTAACGACTATCGGCACAATGACTGCTGAGTCAACCTCCCACATGTCGACAACCTCGTGTGCTAAGTCTTGATACTTAATTAACGGAATAGAATAAATAATAAATATTTTTAGTTTTTTATAGAACATTACATCACACCTGTATACCCCGAAGGGTTGGGCAGAGGTGTATAGTAACACCCTCGTTTCGCCGTTATGTTTAAGTCCCATGTAATAGGGGGCGAGCCTATTACCATCAACCAGGCACAAAACAAAATTCTGGGTTATTACCGAGGAAGACGCCCGTGGTCAAGGTGCTGTGCGCGGCTTGGTAATATAGACTTTAAATACTGTGTACACGATTTAATATCGTTTAAAGAATTTAAAATCGATGCGAGCCGTTTGGTGGAAATCATCCTTAAGTGGCCCCTAGCTTAGTAACCCCTTTCCGACTAACCTTGTATGTAGAAAAAATGTTTTAAACCTAGATATAGACGAGGGGTAATGGCACTCTGACAATTTAATATCAATTTATTACTTTGCACTGACTATCAATTACATAAGAGTGCTCCACGTGTTGGCACTGAACGCAACTTTCAACCGGATGGGATAATACTTCAAGAATACCTGGCGTATGTTGGCAGACAGTGGAATAGTCAACTATACATAAATTGAAGGTTGATTTACATTGAGACAGTTACCGAGGGTCAGTTCTCAGCACTGACGCTGATAACTACACATACATACATAACATCACGCCTTAACATTCCCCGAAGGGTTTGGCAGAGGTGTTTTAGTACACTCTCGTTTCGCCAGTTATGTTTAAGTTAAGGGGTAATAGGGGGCGAGCCTATTGCCACCAATCGGACACAAATCCAGACTCCAGGCTGCTACTGAGAAATTCCTAATGGAAAAACCCAATAACACTTTACCCGACCTGGGGATCGAACCCAGGAATGGGGTCAGCTCAGCAGTCGCGCTTTCGACCACTAGACCAGCAAGGCTGACCACTGACCCTCAGTAACTATTTCTAAGCCATGTATTATTAAAAGGTTTTAATTCGTTTCACATGGTGAGAGGCTCGTGGCTTTACCAACCGCGCGGATCATACCATTTGCGAGGTTAAACTGCGCTTTCCGCGGTCAGTCCGTGGATGGGAGACACAACCGGATTCAATAATATTTTTTTACAAGTAAACATGTGTTATTAACGTGAGGCATTTTAGCGCCCTTTTTTATTGAATCCAATAGCATCCCGTTCAGGGTTAATCTATGTCAGCAGTACATCACGATGTTTGAAAAAATTACATAATTTCGTTTACAACCTGTATTTATTTCAAGTCAAACATATTTTAAGACAAACAGTCTTTATAATGGGAACAGTTAGAGACGACAGGCGTCCAACTATAAATTAATCGTCACGACATAGTGGGAACGCACCCTTAATTATAATCGTTAAAAAAACATTTTAACAAAAATAAAACCGACTTCAACAAAACGAAAAAGTAATAAAATAATTACCATATTATAAAAGTGACAGATTCAGAAGCCGGTGCTAATCCACGCTGAACCAAATTAAAGGCACCGACTTCTGAATCTGTCACTTTTATAATATGGTAATTATTTTATTACTTTTTCGTTTTGTTGAAGTCGGTTTTATTTTTGTTAAAATGTTTTTTATTTCATCCATTTTAGTGGCCTTAATTAAAACATGGTTGGACCTGCTAAAGACGCTGCTCGTACACATAATTACATCATCACATTATGCGTACTGTTCGTCATTGAGGAGTTCCATTGTTTATCTCCGAAGTTCTTTATCAGATCTTCACCAAATTTAAATGGGACCATTTCGAAAGAATACTCTTTCAAACAAAAGAAGAATTTTTCAAATCGGTTCATAAATGGGGGTGTACTGCGGTAACAAACATTAAAAAAAAAACAGACGAATTGAGAACCTCCTCCTTTTTTTGGAAGTCGGTTAAAAAAGGGTCGACAGGCACATCACAATATCGGGAGTGTTTTATTTTTTTTTAATTTAAGAGAAAATACAGTCAGGCTTAAGTGGGAGTGGGCCGGTCATGTCGCTCGAATGCACCCGGAGAGGTGGGCAAAGATCGTCACTAAGGGTCAATTAATACTAGCGCAGAGTCGAAGCGCATCGAAGCGTCTATCCAAAACTGAACATAACAAATTCAACCTTAACTCCACAGCGTAACGCACACATTACTTCTGAGATTTTTAAACGACGCGCGCATTCTTCGGAATTCGCGCGTCTGCGCGTGAACAACGCTGATTGGTGCGCGCGCATTCTCGCGTATCCATGCACCCACTAGCGAACCTACGCGTCATCAGTCGGAAATTGGCACAATTGGAAATGGGAAATTGGAATAAGTAATATCATAGCAAGATCAATGTCAACCATTTTACACACGTTTCAGCTACGAGAGTCAACTGGCAAGTGATCCAATAGCACTGCTGTTGATGCCCATTACTACACGTAAAAGAGTCTGGCGAATACGCGCGCATTCGTGCGGCTTCGCTTTAGTTGTAAAGAATTTGACGCTTCGATGCGCTTCGACTCTGCGCTAGTAGGTATAAATGGGGTAGGCAACTGTGGAACTAATGGCGCCACTTTCGATTGTTCCACTGCAATCTTATTGGTTGCAATGTGTTTGACATTATTGACCTGATGGTTCTGATTGGTGGAAATAACTAAATATGGAGATGCTGCCATCTGCTTTAGTTTTGCGTTGCCTTCCCCATTGACCCTAACTGGAGGAGGACACCGTCGTCGAGGTCAGCCGCGGCGTAGGTGGCGTGACGATCTAGACGCTTTTGCGAGGCTCACATCGTTAGAAACGGCACAAAATAGAGAGGTTTGGAAGGCAAAAAGGGAGGGCTTTTGATTTTGATGGGAAAATGTTAGTCATTCCTTTGTGAAAGTTTGCTAATGTTCACAATCTTTTATTGTTCTGCCTAGCTTTTTCTCAACTATGTTGGGATCAATTACTGGGCAATGCAGATATCCTCAAGTAAGACCGGTTATCAGACTCGCAGCCTGCGCAGACGAGGGCCAATGGCGGACAAAAAGTCCACGGTGCGCTGTTATTACTACTGCAATAAGGTTGCAATCAGTTCCGTCTTTACCATAAGGGCACGTGGGGCACGAGCCCAGGGCCCCCGGTCTGAAGGGGGCCTCGAAATGCCGAAACCCAGTGCAACCATGTATTTTTCAATAAATCAATTTTAAAAAACACATCGGCTTCTTAGTTCAACGCATCATTAACAAAGCACCCAGATAACTAGGGTTGCACAGCAAAACGTAGCTCACCAGAAGTTTTCGTTAATTTGAGACAAATTGCTGCTAACTTCAGACTTTGTAACTTTTCACTACCATATTAAAATAACTTGAACTACAAGTTAGTGTCAATGTAATAACCAATTATTTCACTGAACAAAAGTACATTCTGATGTTATTCACGTTCTTTTTGGCTTTCCAAAAGGGGCCCTAATTCTCTGTGCCCAAGGGCCCCTGCATAGCCTAAGACGGCTCTGGTTGCTATACCTCATGTCGCCTGGCGGTATTGCGTAGACAAAGTGCAACCTTATTGCAGTACTAATAAGAGAGCACCGAGGACTTTTTATCCGCCAGTGTCCCTCGTCTGCGCAGGCTCTTACGGGTTTCCGACTTCCCGTAACGACTGTCAAAGATATTCGTATGAAACCCGGAACCGACTGTTTAATGTGCTCTCCGAGGCACTGAGGGGTCTCGATGTGTAACGAACGGTCACTCATCCACGGACTGGCCGCTGCAAGTGCAGCTTAACCTTGCAAATCGCACAATCTGCGGGGTTGGTAATGAGCCACGAGCCCCCTTTGTTCGCATGCTTTCACATTTTGGCGTTGATTCTGCATTTCGTAGGGCCATCTCTAGCTGAACTGGCGCCGGGATGCAAACCTAGCTCCTAGCTTTATACAACTGTGGCGAGTGGTGGAGAAATGGCGACGACGTGGCGCAGACACATGTCTCCCTAACCTTTTCCCAACTATGTTGGGGTCAGCTTCCAGTCTAACCAGATGCGGTTGAATACCAGTATTTTACACGAAGCGACTGTCAGCAGCCCTTCGCAACCCAGTAACTGGGCAATGCCGATATCCTAAGCTATAGACCGGTTGTCAGACATCTTATACCCTGTCTGCGCTTACCATCAGGTGAGACTTGGGTCAAAAACGACCAAGACATGAAAAACAAAATGTTTTTAAGTACTTACCCAAGTACGTGACATCCAGATGAGTGTTTCGTTGTCAAGTCTGGGTCCAATCAGCGGGTTCATCTGTGCCATGTACGCACACAGCCAGCTGAAATGTAACAGAATAACAATGATAAGGTAGAATTTAAAAAAATATTAGGTAATAAGTTTGGTAAAGACAGCAGTGAAAATCTTTAATGTCGTTTTAACCTTCTGAACCCTATTGACGGCAATAGACGATAAACGAAAATGTGCATGCACCGCCAATGACGTCACCAGCCGTCAAAAAAGTACGATGAATTTCACACTTGCTCTGCTTAGGCTTTACCCAACTGTGTTGGGGTCAGCGTCCAGTCTAACCAGATGTGGCTGAATACCAGTATTTTACACGAAGCGACTGCCATCAGACCTCCACAACCCAGTTACTCACTACTACTGCTAGTATGCAGTGGCTGAGACAACTAACTCATATTAGTAAGAGATCAGGGTAAAGGTCATCACTCACTATAACAGCAGTGTTCCGGTTCAGCAAATAACTTGTTATTCAAGTTAGAGCTTTAAATCGTGTGCATTCAACTAAATTTTATAATGACAAGATAAAATAGTTGGCGCCTCGCAGCATGCTCACTTACCACTACAGTTCACTATAAAATTCACTTTAATGCACACAAATTAAAGCTCTAACTTGAAAAACAAGTTATATGCTGTGTCGGAGCGGTTTTGTTATAGTGTAGTGATGACCTTTAAAATGAACAAAGTTTCTGTAATATTTTGTATTATCTTGAGTGCACTCTCCGCATTGTATGCAGTGACTGAGAGAACTAATATGAATGATCAGTATTATTACAAACGTACGATACTGAACGACCGAGAACTGAACACTGTGTTGCTGCCCCGATGTAATGCGATACACCATGTGCATGTACTATGCGTGCCAAATAAGAATAGGATCGCGCTTGCTACAACTTCACACGATAGCTGTCAAATTGGTACTGCCAGCAAAAAAATACTATGAAAAAAAAAAATGTTTTATTTTTTTATTCATAGATTTCATTATTCTTTACATTCATTTTTATAAAATGTTATTTATTGAATTCCATAAATAGATAATTTTGTATAATTTAATAATATTTGAAAACAGTATTCATTAAAGAAATGAACCAATATATATAGTTAACTTCACGAAATGCTACTGGTCACCCTAATATGTCGCCATAATAATAATATAATTACTATGTAATTAATTTGGCGTAAAATTGATAAGAAATACTAAAAAAGTGAACAAAAATAATTAAACTGAATATAATTTCTTTATTTACTTTTTTGCACACCTTACACTTTGGTAATGAAGTTCACGAGTATTGCGGAACAAAATGTCGTCTTGACAGTGCTATTCTTATTTGGCACGCATAGTATATCATATTATTTTGACTAATACTGAGTAACATTTTTACTGCAGATTCCAATAACCTAATATCATATTTATGCTTACTATAATGCTAACCATAACCTATTATGATAATATTAGTCACATTACTAATCGGATTAGGCCAATAATAATTGTGAATTATTTATACTATTTAAGATTTATACTGTTTATGTATTGTGTGCTATACACATATTTGTTTAATTTATGTAGATGTGTATATTTATTATGTATTTAATTTGTAATTTTATCAAACTTGTACACTTCAGTAATTGTTCTCCTCAACATCAAATCTCTCTATCGCTCTAAGGTTTGCTGTTAGAAAACTCATTTGTGAGTTAAGCTCGCCTTTGTACATGAATTTACCAACAAAACTGTATTATATAATATTATTTTGTGTACAATAAAGAATAAGAATATATTTTATATATTATTAGGACGATTTCTGTTATAACAATTTTTAAAAAAACTGCCTCTTTGGTCTAGTGGTGGCAAGTGTAACCCCTGATTGTGACGTCCTGGGTTTGATCCCCAGGTCGGGCAAATTGGGTTTTTCTGTGAGGAATTTCTCAGTAGCAGCCCGGTGTTTGGATTTATGCCCAGTTGATAGCAATAGGCTCGCCCCCTATTACATGGAACTTAAATATAATGGCAAAATAAGGGTGTTATTATACACCTCTACCCAACCCTTCGGGGGATACAGGCTATGTTTATGAAAATATTTTTTGTACATAGAACATTTTAAACAACTACTAATTTCGAATCATTCAATCTATACTAATATTATAAAGAGGAAAGATTTGTATTTTTATATGTAACAAATAAACTTAAAAACTACTGGACCGATTTCAAAAATTCTTTTGCCGTTAGTAAGCTACCTTATCACTGACTAACATAGGCTACGGGCGGAGCCGTGAGGACACAGCTAGTAATAAATAATTATATGTAATTTAAAATTCATGTTAATATCTGTAACAATAGCGCTTTGAAAAAAGCTTCTAGTTAAACACATCCAAGGAATTAAGTAACAATGAAACTTACAAAACTGGTTACTGATATATTACTAACAATCACATGACTAAAGTTTTTGAACTATATTTCGTAATTTGAAGTCCATATGACCTTCTGTTCTGGATTTGTTTGAGCAAAATTTGCCCAATATTACAATCGCAGATAGTTATTGGGGCAGCACAAGTCACGAGGGCAATTATAGAAGGTAAGCAAGTGTCTACAACTTTAGGGAAAAAGGTCTTCAAATCTATGACTCATTTTGATCGTAAAAAGGTTGTATAAATAGAAATACTTACAATAACCAGCATGTGGCAGCAGTTAGCATCAAAACCACCTGGATAATCCTGGAATACAGTAACAAAATACGTGTTTTAGTTTTAGAATAGGCGAAAAGTTTTCTGATTAGGAAGGTGCGACAACTTACCCTCTGTTGGGTCCTTTAGGGGCGAAAAAGGGGCAGACAATGCCCACAATACCCCACAGTACGGTGAATACGGTGATAGGGATGAAGGAGGCACCCATTTTGAGATTTTATTTAGATATAATTCTAAATTATATTTCTCAAACAAACATCAGCTGCACAAAAATGGTGGCCGCGTTGATTATGTTGGTAGCACTGACGTCGATAGTCATATGACATTACAACGTTTCGTTCAACGGAACATAATGAAGGCTATTTGAAGAAAATTCCATGAAAAAAATTGTAAACATCTGACAAAGTTACAACCAACTCTATGACCAACTTTTATCTTACATTTTCCTAGAAACAGTTGTTAATACAATAAATAGCAAAAGTGAAAATTTCGTTACATAGAGTTAAAAAGAGAATGGAGAATGTCCATCCACTGCTGCGCGGATTTCACGCTTTTTTCTTCTACTAGGGCAGCGCCACTTTGGCTGAGGGCATTAAGAGCGGGACAGATTTCATAGCATAGGAAAGTTAAATCAAAGAGTATCAATAACCCAAGGAAACCTCCTTAATACGTCTCCACATGTTACATGTTATAACATAATAACCAACGGCCATTGTTAATGGGGAAGGCAACGCAAAACGAAAGCAGATGGCAGCACCTCCATACTTAGTTATTTGAACCAATCAGAACCATCATATTCATATTAGCAATAATGTCAAACACATTGCAACCAATAAGATGGCATAGGTACAATCGAAAGTAGCGCCATTAGTTCCACAGTTGCCTACCCCATTGACAACTGTTAACCAATGACTAAAGACTACTATTCTTTAGTCACTGTTGTTAACATTGACCAATGACAATAACTAATGAGTAATGACAGTTTTTTTTTGGTCATTACAATTTATCAACATATCGAAATTTTTTAATGCGCTTACATTATTTTTTTGGGACACTAAAATGAGGTCATCAAGGCGATCAAAAACCCAGAAAAAGCCATATAAACACCAACGAATAAATAAGAAAAAGTATGGAAATAAATCAATAAGTGGTTTGGATTGGAATTATAATATATCCAGACGATATCTTATTAATATAAATGAAGCACTTCGTGAAAATGTTAGTATGAATCAAAAACACATAAAAGTAGTAGTATGAATACAAATAATTATGATTGATTTTTATACCGCCCAAGGCTATAAACTTTTTATTTTCTTAACCATTCATAAGAAAGCTGCAGGGGCACAAAGAAAAGGATCATGGAAGGTTGTGCCTAAAGACTCCTGTGAAATTCATAAAAAACGTCTAGTGAGAAGTCGTCAGAAACAAGAAAATAACGAAGATTTAAATGAGTACGAGAGCCAGATGGACGAAGATAAAGTAGAGAGGAAGAAACCACCTAAAAGAAATCAAAAGAAAAAGATCCCAGCCATAAAGATAAACGCGAGAAAAACTAGGAAAAGGTAAGACAGGAAATGTTTGAGTACCTATATTTGATTAACAGAACTTTCATGTAACTATTATGAATCTAGAAAGAGAGGCGGTTGGAACAAAAATCGAAAGATGAAACAGACTTGTAACATTTGAAATGGCGCGACGCGGTTACGTGCCAATGCCATGAAGAAGCATCAAGTTTCCTAAAAAAGTATGCCCACGTCTCTATTTCTGCATTAAATCTCTAAGAGAGTAAAAGTTGACCTGATTTCACCGAATATCAATGTAACCTATTGATTTAGCATTCGATATTAAGAACTAGTAATGAGACAGCACAATAATGAAACTAAAATTAAGTTTAAACAAGGAGACCATGCTGTTTATTTCTTCCGGTGAGACGGTTTTAGTGTTTTATGTACAGTTGTTAGACAAATATGTGTACCACCTTTGCGCAAATAACAAGCAATATGCCTTCTATACTAGTAGGGGAACGTACGCATACTACGTGACCTATTTTTTACAAATTTATACCCCCCTCCCCCTCTAGTTTTCACGTAGTAATTCATAAATATGGTTTTAAATAAAAAAAAAAATGCAAAAAGAAAATGTTTCATTGTCTCATTGTGCGTCAATGTTGCCACCTGTGAGTTTAAAAAGCGCTTACGCTGCGCGCCATATTTGAATATAGGTCGAAAAAGCGCGAGATTTCCCTAGAGGATATTGACCACGTGACGAAAACCTAAGACCCCCCCCCCCCGCCCCTGTGACCAAGCGTGATATTTTGAAGACCCCCTTCCCCCCTAAACGGGTCACGTAGTATGGGTACGTTCCCTAGCCTACGTGAGCAGAGCGGCGCGTAAAGTTTGTTTTTAGCGGTTTGACTACGGCAGAAGTTTGAATTTAGCCTTACTCATCACTATAAAGACTGTATTACAATCCAGCTGCTAGGATACGTCGACTTTCGCGGATGAGTGCTTACGCGTGCCCGTGTTCCCGCCTTGTGCGGCAGAGGAGGACACCGTGGTGTTTTAGTGGGTATAAGTCCCACATAACTGCACTTTCTCCCTGTGGTAGTGCAGTATGCGTGTGTATTTCTACAGGATAAAAAAAAGGACACGTCGACTAAGTTGTAACGTGCTGCTTTAACACACGCCGTGCCGCGCCGCGCCGTCCTGCCCGATGAAACGCAATGCAACGCGCTGCCCAGCTAGTACGAAGCCTTAGAGCGAGCACGCACTGCGAATAAAACTCGCACGAAAAAAAACAATTACATACTTACTATGAAATCACATGGAAAAGGGCGCACTGCGAATAATATATCACATACGAATTTACTTATATTTATTTTATTCGTTGCGGTGAAAAAAACGCACTGCATACCGCCGCACCGCTGTGCGCGCTCACTATTAATGTTTTCAGTAAGCGCATAATATGGTACATTCTTTATTAAGCACATGCGAAAGCAACAATCAGTTAAGAATTAGTTAGGCGGCGAATAATTCGCAGTGCGCGCTCTTCTATGATACTCCATACATAAACTCACGCCTTTTTCCCATGGAGGTAAGCAGAAACCATATAACGCCTTTCGCTTCATCCACATTCATTCCATACTTCACAGATTATACGTTAAAAAATCGCAAGGCAGTGCGCGCTAGCTCCAATGTCCAAATACTCAAACGCTACTCAATTTTAAGTTGCCGTCTTGCCGTTAATTTCGTGTTGTCAGTGTCACTTCGCCTTCAAGTGACAGTGACAGCACAAGACCTAACGGCACTGACGTATAAACAGTGCATAACGGCAACATAAAATTAAGTATTTAGACGTAGTATACGTAGTATCTCTAGTTAGTCTGTGGATGTAGTTTACCTAGTGTCAAACGCATTTTTTTACAATCTAGCCTGTAGCAAGGAATATAACTCAGTCTTTTTATTTACAGATCTCGGAAGTCTGCAGTGTCAACATATTATACGATGACCTCAGTTTCTTATAGCTCTTTATCTGAAATGGAATATGATTAAATTTCGGTCTTAAAGTTGAATTATACTTTTTTTTAGCTCTTGTACAGTGGTGTCGACTCTGTTGCGCACTTTGACAGGACTAAACTAGACTAAACGCAACTGTCACTTTCTTTTTCTATTGAAATACAAGGTTAGTCGGAAAAGGGGTACTAAGCCGAGGCCACCTAAAGTATCACTGATGACTATTCTAGAGCAAGTGTTAAATTTCAAAATTCGATAATTTTTATTTGCACGCAAAAAGATTTTCTTTTTAGGTTTTTCAAAAAAAAACATACCTGCTTTAGTCATGAATTCAGAAAATTAATTTTCTAATCCGTGACCCCAAATATGACCTAAATTGTAAAAACAGCTGGTCATAGCTACGGACAGATAGATTTTAGCATATTTTCACGAAATCTTTGAAAAGCTATTTCTCTTAAAGTATCGAGTTTTGGGGAAAGTTGTAGAACAAAAGTTAACCCTTATTATGGGTACTTTAACACCCTTTCGGCTAAGTACCCCCTTTCCGATTAACCTTGTAGAGAGAGACAAATACCCGTTTAGTCCTGGTAAAGTGCGCAACAGAATCGACACCTGTTTCATCCACTCGATGTCAAAGGTTTTAAAAGCAAGTGCGCGACATGTCAGAGGTTTGACAGGTCGTTGGACCGACAGGGAATGAGGTATAGTCACTTAAGTAACCAAACCAAGAGCAAGTGAAGCAAGCTCTGGACTTGGAGCACTCCAACTTCGTTGGTTAAGGTTCGATGGAATTGAAGTGAGCTGGTGGGCGAGCATAAGTCGCCGTCATCTCCTTCGCATGGTGACCTCACCGCTTAGAAAGAGGAGCCCATTGCTCAGCGGGGCTCCGTCGACATAGCCAGCTTGATATACGTATCTTTACTCTCGCTCCAATGACTAGTCGACCTCTGACTTGACGCTCCAATAATCTGTCAAACATTTGTGTCGTTCTAACGACCAGTCGAGCTAATGCTATATCATGCAGTTGTTTGTAGAACTTTTGACATGTACACTCAATTGCTGTTCTAAGCAGATGCTTAAAAATATTCTTTGTGCACTATGTAAAAAGTAAATGGTTTCTTGTGGTTCTCGCCCCTTTCTTTCCTTTTGGTGTTGTAAATGATGATGCAATGGATTATATTAATAGGATAGGTCCTGAGCTTAAAGCAACGCGGTCGACTACTCAGTCCATCGGGAGCCGCGTTGCTCTATGTGTCCTCAGGAACATTAAACAATCCGCATGAATGGCAAATTGCACCATGTCGCTGACGAGGTTACATTTTGGAGAAGCTGAATGTTTCCGTACATAATCCAAGCTTTGATTATATTATAATCATCAAAGAATCAAAAGGTGACTCTGAAACATATTAGAACATAACATGACGCCTTTATTCCCCGAAGGGTTGTGCAGAGGTGTATAGTAACACCCTAATTTCGCCGTTATGTTTAAGTTCTATGTAATAGGAGGCGAGCCTATTGGCATCAACCAGGCACATATCCAAACTCCGGGCTGCTACTGAGGAATTCCACACGGATAAACCCTAAGACACTGCGTGACCTGGGAATCGAGCCCAGGACCTCACGATCAGTAGTCGCGCTTGCCACCACCACAACGAAGCAGCTTGACATATTAGAAACAATTTTATAATTTAGCTACAGCTTATGACTTTCTTTTTTCCTATTCGACTGCTTGTAGATGGTCTTGCGGACCGTTTTTACGTAACCGGGCAGTTATTGGTAAGACCTGAAGGGTCTTCAACCAATGTGACAAGAGTAAAATACTTAACCTAAGCTACTTCTATTACTACTACTAACATCATTACTAGTTAGCAACAACACAACTAAGGGCGTCCCCAAGGGGGGACTCGAACCTTGGCTTAGGGCGATGCTTACGAGAGGAGTGGGAGGGAGGCAGCTTGATGAGGGCTGAATTAACGGTGTGAAGCTTATGACTACAGCATAAGACCTCTTTTATACAAATTTTAAAATTCTGGCATCTTGCTTTGTTAGAATTAAAAAGAAATTCTCAATATTGTTCTTTTTGGTATAATTTTATTGTACTCTTTGTAATATTGTCAAAATGACATGTTCGGATCAATGGTAGCAAAATTGTTAAGTAAAATAAAAATTCTCAGTTAATAAATGTAGCAATGTAGTTTAATTGTGGATACTTTCTAATGTCTGATTTAGTGAGTGTAGACTATGCTATTGTTCTCATTTGGGTAGCGATCTGTTCCTTATATACCACCTTATTGACATTCACTGCATTCATTGTGGTTGTCATCCTGTAAGTAATTTTATTAAATGTTGTTCTGCTTAGCCTTTACAAAAAAAATATATGGCAGAAGGTGCTTTCTTTGACCAAATGTGGTCATATCCGAAAGTCTTGATGCAGTCAAAGCCGCGAACTCTGCCTTCCTCCGAGCCTTTTCCCAACTATGTTGGGGTCAGCTTCCAGTCGAACCAGATGCGACTGAATACGAGCATTTTACACGGAGCGACTGCTATCAGACCTCCGCAACCTGATAGCAATGCCGATTTAGGGTGGATCGAGTGACTACACTTACCACCCGTGTCACAAAATACACGCTCAGACGTAGAGTTGCGGACACCAGCCCGTTATACCTTAGCAATGCCGATATCGTAAGGTTGGACCAGTTGTCAGATTTCAGGTTTCTGACTACCCGTAACGACAGTCATAGGTATGCTTATGACATCCGGGACGTACTGTTTAACGTGCTCTCCGAGGCATGGACGGGTCTCGATGTGTTACGAATGTTCACCCATCCACAGACTGAACGCGGCAAGTGCAGCTTAACCTTGCAAATCGTATGATGCGCGATTGGTATTTAGCCACGAGCCGCTCTTTATTAACTGATAAAATATGTAAAAAGAGCCTTCATTTTTAGTTAAGTTTCTCATAGATTTAGTGGTCGCGAGTGCTACTGCCGAGCCGAAAGTCTTGTGGTTAGTTCCCAGGTCAGACAGTATTATTGTTTTTCTGTTTGAGAATTTTCAAAAAGTAGTCCGGTGTTTGAAATTATGCTCGATAAATGATAATAGTCTCACCTTCTATTACATGGGACTGAATACCGTGATTGGCACTGAGATGTAGAGTTAAATATATAACGCAGGTTGACTTACTTTTTGTGGTGCATGCAATAGCGATTCCCGTGACCCCGGCCATAGGTTAGAAGGAGGAACACCGTGGGTTTTTAGCCGGTAAGAGTCCGGCAGACCTCCTCCTCTTCCCCGGGCGAGGGACATCCATGAGGATGTACCCACGACAAAAAAAAGGTTGACTTACTTTGAATGCCATTCACGAGAAACAATCCTCCTAAATTATAAGCTGCTTAATAGTAAGTTCCTCGACCGTCACAGGATTCTGGTAAGCGACCTTTCGTTGCAATGCGCAATGTTTACTTCGCAGCACTAAATGGTTCACTCACTACGTAGATAGTTGGGAGAAAATGTATTTTACATTCTTGTGTTCATACAATTTGACAAAGTTGTGGTATCTATTTAACTCAATCTCTGTGGTCACTGGCAAAATCTAGGTATAAAACTGTAACAGTACACCTCTACCTGTTCCTTCGGGAAATACAGGTAGGAGCTGTAACTACAGATGGCGCCATCTACAAAGACGCGCTCCACTCTTCTTCTAAATCACGTGTTCTCTTTCACTCTTCATCTTAGAATGAAAGAGAAAATGCGATTTAGGTGAAGAGTGGGGCGCATTTTCGTGGATGGCACTGTCTGAATACGTATTTTGTTTTTATCAGTGTTATTGCGGTTGCAGATCTTGCAGATTTGGGTGCATTTCGTACAACGATTAGATTTTACTGTCATAAAATTATTTGCGTTGTTAATAGGTCAACAGCCCCCTGATTCAAAATGTGTGATAAGTCAGTTGTTGACCGATTCAGTTTATCTCGTTTTGTCTACGAGTCTCGTGACGAGAGAAAAAGAGATAACAAATTGATCAATTGACAACAAAAAGTAAAGTAATCATAGTCATACAACTGACTTATCGAATCAGGGGACCGCTGTCGTGTTTTATCACGTTTCGTCATATGTTACAAGCTATAAGTATGTTTCTACCCTAAAATAATATTTTGATATAATAAACGAAAAATAAATAAATATTTTGCTAGTAACACGGCAAAATCTCAAAAGGCTTGTTATTAATACATCTATTTTTCCACATTTAAAAAGTTCATTTTAATTTCAAAAGCTGTCAAAGTCGTTTTGATAAATTTGAATTAATACGGCCGTTGTGTTTAGATACGTATTATTTGAAAATATAAACAATAATTAAGTCTAATACATGGTTTATGGTATGATTTAATTGTGTGAAGTGATGATTTAAGTGTGTTTAACGAGTTTATGGCGATAATTTGTTGCATTAATTGACAAAATGGATGATACACAACCAAGTAGAACTTCCGATGCCGCTGCAAAGTAAGTTTGAGGTGTTGTTGTTAGCTTATGGTCTCCCACTGCAGGGCAGGAACCTCCGTCTCTTCTTTCCACTGTTTAGCAACAGTTTCACATTGTCCCATTGCATCAACTGAACGCTAGGCTGAATACTCGAATTAACTTAACATTCTTTAGCAAATCATTATTGTTCTGGATTTGAAACATAATTTATCATTGTCTCTTTACCTGATGGCAGTCGTATAGTTTGAGTATTCATTATGATAGTTGCGAGTGTCAAACGTGCGTGAACCTCACAAAAATACGAACATAATATGAATTTTAGAATGTCCTTTCTCGAAGTCAGTAAAAAATGTGGACGGATTTAATTAATCAGCAATAAAATTGAATTTTGATTGATTTTAAAAATACTTTGATCAGCAAAAAATAATAATTGGTCAGTGATGCATGATCAGCATATTTTAAATATGATTATTGTCGAGGTGGACTTTATAACTTGATATTCGAAGATGATGGGTGGGTTAAACTCCAGGCTTCCGATAGACTTATTTATTATGCAGGGCTAGACTACTGCATCCACTAGACTTCACAAGGCGACTTTTGATAAAACAACTACTGCTTGAAGAGAACGACATATTCACAGAATACTGCCCTTCTTAATAATAAAATATTCTTATAATTTTACATCGTACAATTTGTGTACACCATGGGTATGGTGTAAAGTATGGTTCACCATCCAGAGCGCGCTTCTGTCTTGTGACATCATAATTTATATGGCCGCACTCTCAACAGGTTTCGACCTGTCCGTTCTTGTTGGAACCATACTCTAGACCAGGGGTTCTTAAAGTTTAACGATAATGGAATACCAACCAATTACCTTTTATTTTATGGAACCCCACTATTGAATAGATAGTGATATTAGATAGGGGTATTATTTAATAGCTAATAATAAAAAAAATTGGTGGAACCCTGATGACTATCCTACGAACCCAGTTTGGGAATCCTGGCTCTAGACCATATTACAATCTTATTTCTTTACTTACGTCCAAGGGGTACTGAATCAAACCTAATCTGAGGTACATAATTGATTCCTTATTTATTAATATTAATATATTGATCCTTATTCCTTCCAAATTGGTCTTTATTTACCATACTTATATCTAAACCTTAAATGAGCTGTGTTATGCAATAATGTGTCAACCCACAAAAATATTAGTTCTGTATTAACGCCATCTAGTTATAGTGGTAGGTCTACCCAACGCTTGAAAAAAGCGAACTGCATTAAGATTTTTTTGATAGCCGCTCTATTAAATTTACTAAAGTTCTGGGTATTTTTCAAGTGTTGACTATAGACCTACCACAATAACCAGATGACATTAACACAAAATTCATATTTTTGTGGGTTGACACACTTGCATAACACGGCCCAAATAACATAATCATATTTACATCATATTTACATACATTTACATTCACTAAGCTTCGACGTCCGTAACAATAATGACAGCATAAAAAAAACCACAGTGTACTTCTAACCTGATTGAGTCGGCTCAACATTTTTGATGTTGACCAAATTGAAAATCATATTTTTGTCAACAGTCGGAAGCGTAGGTCATCAATACTTAAAAGTCAGCGCCCTACCCGCACACCATTCTCTGAGCTGGAGTTTAATGTGGCAACACCAACAGATACAGGGAAGAGCCGTCGCGTGAGTTTCTCAAAACGGACAGGTGTTGTGTATGTTTTATTTTATTTATTTAATTAGCTCACTTAGAACTACCATTACAGGTTTATGGAGTCTACCCATTACAACATATCATACAAGGACCGTAATAGGAATGTGTCATGCATGGTAAAAGATGCTGACTTGAACTTGACTGTATGACTACCGTGTTGGTCTAGTGGTCGCAAGTGCGACTACTAAGCATGGGGTCCTGGGTTCGATCCCCAGGTTGGGCAAAGTGTTAATGGGTTTTTCTGTGTGGAATTCCTCAGTAGCAGCCTGGAGTGTGGATTTGTGACCGGCTGATGGCAATAGGCTCGCCCTCTATTACATAGGAATTAAACGTAACGGTGAAATGAGGGTGTTACTACACACCTCTGCCTAACCCTTCGGGGAATACAGGCGTGATGTTATATTATAACAGATCAATATGAAAGATACGGTTGTTGAGTCTACTGCAAAAAAAATTTGCCTTGAGGGCAGCAAATCGGTACTCTGCCACCCTCTTTTGTAAAATATAGATCCGGGACTGGCCATATAGACTTAGGCTGGTGGCGCGCCGAGGCAATTGGCCTCGCGGGCCCCTAGGCTGGTGGCCTTTGTGCTAATACGAGCTAGGGCTGTGGGGAAAAGATTTGCAAGTCAGCAAGGTTGGTTGAAAGGCTGACTGCCCAAGGTACGCCGGAGTACTTAAGTATCGTCACTCATGGATGCTCTTTTAATGTATTGCAGTATGATATTACACAAACCTTATACAGTAATCCCCCCTATAACAGTACTCTTATAACGCATTTTCATATTATGCGATGTCAATCCCTCGTATAGCATGGGTATTCCCCCATAAAACGCGGGGACAGCGAATAAACATGTAATAAAACTGTTAATTTATTTGAAATTAACAGCTTTTTAGTTACATATGCGTAAGTTTTTTATTTAAAATGTTAGATATATAGATATACTTTATTGCACACTAAAAGAAATAAAACAAGGAATACACATAATTAGGAACAGTAAAAATGGCGGTCTTATCGCTTAAAGCAATTTCTTCCAGACAACCTTTGGATGGAAAGAATTGTTAAGAAAAATATAAAGGGCAGAAAAAATATAAGTTCTTAGTTTGATTTTAATAAAACGCACATATTTCGTTCATAACATAGTTTTTCCTTAGTATTAGATTTAAACCCCCTTTAACGAGAAAAGTAAAACGTGAATCATTTGTACATAACGCGTTATACGGGGTCGTACAAGCGCGCTATACTAGAATACTCCTACAACCCGTTTTCCTATAACGCGGAAGAAATCTACCGCGTTATAGGGGGGATTACTGTATTTTGACACAAAATATTCTAAAACCATAATTTTAAGACAATAATTAAGTAGTTCATATTTTTTCAAATAATTTTTTAACATATTCATCCTCAGCGAATTCGTAACGAATGAAGCGACCACCACGTGGAAGAACTTCTATGAAAAGCACAACAATTCGCTGGAATCGTCCAGTAATGATTCAGAGGCTAATGCGTCTCGGCAGCCCGTCCAGCACCTTGGCAAGAGAATCTTCGACCAGCAATTCGAAGAAGAAGAGGCCGTAGATATTATAGGCAGTCTAGACGCCAACGGATCTTTAAATAACGTTAATTTTGAACAGCAACTTGCTTCCCTCGAATACACCGCCGACAGGCAACTTACAGCACCTCTAAATAAGTTCGAACTAAGTGCCCTCACAGATCAACAGAGTAAAGTATTCGCTAACGATTTCACAGCGCCGTGCGCTGGTGAGATGTCGGGTCGTATCGACATCAACTTCTCAGCAATGCAACCAGTTGGTGTAAACGACGATTTAGATGAAATACAGAGAGATATAGAGCAAGCATCTAGCAATATTGGTTGCCACGACCCGTTCGATAGAGAAAATGTGTCGGAGTATTTAGAGGTTGATTTGAACATGACGCACGTCGCTAGAAATGAAAAAGATATGTCTATAACAGACACTATCCAGAGTCCTGTGCAAGACGTGTCTAAAAGTTGTTCTGTAGAGAAGAAGGCTAGTTTACACGATGATTGGATGACTGATAAAGAGAATATTGCTATAAACCCTTACGCTGCTCCGCGTGAGTCAGTTAACTTTGCTATCAGTGATGAACAGGATCAAGTACTAATCTTCGACGGGAAACGACTAACTCTCCAGCCAGATAACCCTGAAAAAGAAAATAATTATAGACAAACTCTTTTACCGAACTCTTCAGCAGGAACTCCTCAGAGGAAAACTATTGTTTTAAATTGCAATGATGATTTACCGAACTTTGTGGATGATGTGGTTGATTCTAAACCTGAAAATTCTGGAATAAGTGGTGTTCAAGATGTGAAATCAAATACTATGTATGACGAAGATGAGATGTCTATGACTTTGCCGTTTAATAGGTTTGAAATTGCGCCTAAAAGAAAGACAATCCTTGATAACACTGGCAACATATCTATGACACAGGCGTTACCTACAAATATTCTAAGTGATACAGCAGTTTTAAGCAAAGAAAATTCTGAAAATAGAGGAATTATTATGATGGAAGATGTTGCAGGTAATATACCAGTAACGCAATCTTTACCATTCAATAAAATTATCAATAATGATAAGCTGCCTGAACGACGTCGAACAATTGTCTATGAAGAGGATACTTGTAACATTTCTATAACACAAGCAGTTCCTACTAACATACTCGTTAATGAAAACGCCGAAAACAATGAACAACAAAAGACTATTGTCTTTAATGATGATAACGGCGACATCTCCGTCACAGAAGCACTATCTTCTAACAATATCCTAGAAGATAAAGTGTCAGATAAGAGAAAGACTATAGTTTTCGACGATGACGCAGCAAATGTGTCTATAACTCAAGTTTTGCCTACAAACATAGTGCTGTCTGATAAACAATTACAAGAAAAAAGACGAACTATAATATATGAGGATGATACTGGAAATATATCCGTTACACAAGCAGTGCCCTCAAATGTAATACTTGCTCAACAAAACGAAGGAGTACCTGAAAGAAGACGAACAGTTGTTTTCGAAGATGAAACGGGTAACATATCTGTAACCCAAGCTCTATCTTCAAACATTATACTAGAAAGTATCGGATTAGGAGGAGAGATAACCAAAATTTATGAACCTGCCACCTATCCTGTCTCTCAGTCTTTACCTAACAACTGTACGTTAAAAGACAGCGATGTTAATAAAAGTAGAACGATAGTATATGAAGATGATACGGGAAATATTTCTATAACGCAAACCATATCTAATCAAAATATCCCGGGTCATAGCGATAATCAAACTGGAGTCACATCTAAAGCTATCGATGCAGCTCAAGAATTTAACACTAAAAAAAGGCACAGAAAAGTTAAAATTGCCTATGATAAAGAAGATGACGATGACATATCTATGACTGATAAAATTATACCAGACAATATACTTCCAGATGAAGCACCTAATAAAAGAGATACAATTCTCTTTGATGATGCCGCTAATATCTCTATGTCTCGAGCTATTTCCACAAACGTATTCCTACTTGATAAATTAAGTTCTGAAGTTGATCAAAGTATTAATAAACCTGGAAATGTTGAAAAAACAAATGTAAACGTTGTTAATAATGATACGTGTAAACCAGTAGCCCCAATTTCAACGGTAGATAATTTACAAGAAACTCGAAAGACTGTCGTGTTCGCTACAGACGACTGCGACGCAGATATGACCATAACAGAAGTGTTACCGAAAGTTGAGAACTTCGACAATAGTAATAAATCAATGACAAAACCGATACCAGCAGAATTATCAACTTTCCAAAATGAACTACTTAATAAAACTAGTAAAACCAAACAATTGTATTCGGAGGAACAAGATCTGATAACGAATCCCTATTCAGATGTGATTGTGTACCAGGCGGCGACGTCCAATAGCGTGCTGAAGTTGCAGTCGATTAGAAACGAACAAGGAGAGTCGAAAAGCAAGCAGACTATTAACAGCAACAATATCAGCGAAGCCAAAGAGCTGTCAACGTCCGACGTCATTAATGCCGTTGAAGGCTCTGTTTTTACGGAAGAAGGAGATAGTGCAGACGTCTCGCTCATACACCCAAGAGTAGAAAAGAAAAGTGACCAATTAACTCTTCAAACTTCAATTGTTGCGATGGATATCGACATAAAACCTACCGATTTTACGAAAATTCAAAAAGAAATTGTAGAAACTGAAGACCCTCTAACCATAGATAAGTCGAAAGACTCTCTGCTTAACAATCTACTCGACATGTCCACCTACAACATGGAAACTGATGATAAGAACATTATGGCTGTAATAGAATCGAAGGATTCTAACGTGGAAGACGTGAAGCCAGACACCGACTCTCCTTCTAACGATAGCATGTTTTACATCACGAGAGACAGCGACGAGGAAGCTCAAACCGACAGAGAGTCGGATTACATGAAGCAGATATCTTCTAAGTCAACCGATATACCAACGATTGAAGACCGCTCAACGTTATCACAAAAATACGAGGACGAAGACGACCCCCCGGTTACCAACGTCCTTCAGGAGAAATTAGCATTATTAAAAACAGTTGTTTCTGAAGTTAAAACACCTTCGATAAACAGATTTTTCGAAACAGTTATAAGCCCCAATCTTGAAGATTTAGTCGAAAGAGACGAGAACATGATATTACGAGAACAGAGTCTGAATTTTAAAAAAGCTAATAACACTCAGGAGTTACTTCATATGATATCAGAATTCACTGATATGGAAGATGATGAGAAAGAAACGAAAGCCAATGCCAAAGGTCACAACACAATAAAACATATGACCGAAGTCACCGAACCTAAACGACTTAGTTTTGCATCGAACAAGCAGTCAATTGCTCTGAGTAGAGAAGATCTGTTAAACAATATATCGATGGCGCAAGCAGCACTACACCAGTCGAGAAATGCACTGAACGATAGCGAATGTAACGACGAAGATACGAGAACCGACTCCATGGACGAAATTATGTCTAAAAAGCATGCCCGCATGAGCTACGAAATAGTAAAAACATTACATTTTGACGACGAATCGATAAGTGAAACTAGCATTAAAACTGAAACCAAAATAACGCCGCTCATGAAAACCGCGTTCGGCGAGACTTCGTACATGAAAGAGAATAAAGGAAATGTTATTCCCACTTATCTCAAAGACGTCTCAGATGGTATCAAAGAGCTGATGCTGGATTTAGTGAAACCCATGGCTGATAATGTGCCATTTGACTCTAGCGGGGTAGGAAAAGATGTCAAGAATGTCCCGTCCACGCAAAGCACGCAGATACAGGCTAATTTGATCGCCTCCAGCCAAGTAGATGTGCACAACGAATTGTATTTTAGCGCTGATACAGGTTACAATATCGATAAAATGGATTCTATGAGCAGTGGGATTAACAACCCGAGGTCCCGCTCTTCTAGAGGCAACAACTTTTCGGAAAATTCTTCTGATTCAGGGATCCCTCTACAAAGGAGTGACCCCATCAAACGGCCTTCACCAACCAGGGTACTAGTTTTTGATCACATGAATCCTTTGAACAACGTTTTGCTTGGCTCTATAGATTACTCAAACGTCCATAAATATGATCCAAAGAATTCGCACGAGAAGCTTAATGACTCTAATCACAGCCGAACTGTTCTCATTCATTTCGATGTAAACACGAAAGATAATAAATACGATGTGGGAAATGTGACGACAAATTACCGGTTGGAGGCTCAAATCCCGACCGCAATGCAAGGCGACTTCCGCTCCCACAAGCACGACGACTTGCAAAGCGTATTATCTAACACCAGCAAGACTCTCTCATTAGACCAGTCGATAGGTGTAAAGGTAATGGAAGTCAAGGACAATGAAGTGAACACTTTAATTGCAATGAAAGGAAATAAGGAGTTGTTGGAAGCCAGTTCTTCATTGACTTTAGTCGACGATGTTTTAGTTCACAAATCAGACGGAGACAGTGAAAGAAGACTGCCGTCAGACACGTTAGACGATGAATCGTGTGGTCATCACATAGTATATAAGTCCCCATTAAAAGTTCAATATCGCATTGAAGACCACGGCACAGCGACGGATTCCTGTGTGATAACAGATTCCACTTCACAAGACGAAGATATGTGGGATCATACGAAGAAATTCATTAGGAGCAAGAAACGTATTTATAGTCCAACGGCAAATAACTGCAAGCCTACTCAGTACTCCTTAGACGTGACCCCGAAACCGAATACGAAGATGCAGAAGATGTCCTACAGCCCGAACACTTACAGACGACCTTCAGATATAATCGTTAAAGACGAATCAACGAAAATGACAGCCGAGAAAGATTTCACAGATAAAATAGAATACATTGACCAAAAAGGCCACACTTCAAAAGTTCAAGACAGAAAGAAGTCTCCGCGCAAAACTAAGGATGAAAAACGTGATATCACGTTGACTGTTCAGCAACTGATAACGGAATACCGTGTCGAAAGTAGTTTCGACCGGAATACTCTACACAAACAGGTTTTTGACACCTTCACCTCTATATCTAACAGTTCAACAGAGCCAGCGTCGCAATCATATGTCCCCAAGGCTGATAGTGTGGAAGTGGTCAGCTCTTTCACTAGTAGTAAGAACTTAAACACAGTGAAGGACGTAAATAGTATGACAACTACACTATCTGAGAAGCCGGAACCGTCTAAAATATTGAGAAAGGCTCCGAAGGTGGATTGGCAACCAGAACTGATCAGGCCGATAACCTCGAAAGCACCTGACTCTGATATCAATGTCGTCGCCAAGATTGATATGTTACCGTTCATGGGGTGAGTGTCTTTTTTTTAATAAAGCGTTCATACCTGTAGCATCTTAAATTGCACAAGTTTACCTCTGCAACAGACTTGCAAGCACGTTTGCAAGTCGACTTCTGGACGTTTAACCGACTTGCCGCGGTTGCGGTGCATGCTAATGCGAATCCCGCGACCCCGGCCGACGGTCAGGAGGAGGAACACCGTGGGTTTTTAGCCGGTAAGAGTCTGGTAGACCTCCTCGCCTTCCCGAGGCGAGAGACAAAGATGAGAACTTTCCTACTATAAAAAAAAAGTCTGCCAGTGTAAGGTTTTAACAAAACTTGCTTTCACTGATAACTGGTTAGGCTGAAATTGACTGTTAATTTTTCACCCCGTGTGGGAATAGACGCGTATTGTAAGATTCAACAAATCGCAGCACGGTCCGCCTAGCCAGCTATCATCCTCACATTAAAGTCAAGCCAAGCAGTTGACTGTGTTCCGTGGTATGCATGTGAGAGCTAGAGGGGTATAGGGGAATCCCTCTATATCTTTGCTACTTGGATTCATGTGCTCCATCTTAGACCCTGTCTGCGCTTACCATCAGGTGAGACTAGGATCAAACTCGACAAAGTAAAATAAAACACAATCTGTGCCTGAGAGAACATGAACGTAATTTATTTCCAAAATATTTCATGAAAATCGGTAAAAAAACAAGGTGGCTCTGAACACTAGCACCCATATTCTAAGATGTTCCTTCAAAACTTACTCGACTCGACTCCACCTCGACTCACTACCATAGTTGACAGAAACGTCCTCGACTCGAGATTTTTCCTCAGTCGAGGTAAGGAATCATCTGTCAAACTCAAGGTACCTCGGAACCTACCTTAAGGAAGGAAGTGTCAAAGTTAGTATGTAATAAAAATGAATTTTGAAAACTTTATCGAATACTCTTACGATAATCCTTACAATTATTTATCGCGACGTTATTTGCGCGATACAGATAATTCAAATTACGACGTAATGACACCGTCGAGGAACCTCAAAGTTCACTCGAAATTGCGACTAAGAATACAATTTCGAAGGTGTTTTTGAGTCCGTCCTGAGTCGAGTATGAGTCGAGTAAGTTTTGAAGGAACGTCTTAGAATATGGGTGTGGATTATTTTCAGTTTCAAAGTATTTTTTGATCATGTTATTAATATTTTAGGAGCCACGAATGCGAGTGGGAGGAGTCGTCGGCCGACACATGGTCGTTCCGTCTCCTTCATGGTCGGTTGCGGCTGACGGCGCGACTCAGCCATAGACACGAAAACTCTATTAGAACTAGAGTGATGGGGAATACTCCTGTGCTGGATATTGCGGTTGGAACTGTGCAGCATGGTATGTACCTCCAAAGACACATACAGGGTGTAAACGAAATCATGTACTTCCTTCAAACCTCGTGATGTACTGCTGACATAGATTAACCCTGGAAGGCTTTTTTTACAAAAAGTAAACATGTGTTTTAAACGTGAGGCATTTTAGCGCCCCAAGTTAAATGACCGCGCGGCGAGCGATAGCCGCGCAATTCGCTCGGGGCGCTAAAATGCCTCACGTTAAGAACACATGTTTACATCTTGTAATTTTTTTTATTGGATCTTAATGTATCCCGTGCATGGTTAATCTATGTCAGCAGTACATCACGACGTTTGAAGGAATTACATGATTTCGTTTACACCCTGTATAACCGTCGTCACCGGGTTCGTGGCTAACTAACTTTTTGATATCGACGGGTATAGACGTCAAACGAAAATGTGCTCGGGCCGCCAACGCCGTCATTAGCCGTCAAAAAAGTACGATGAATTTGTAGCGTGGCGAAGCAAAGACCCTCTCACCCCCTTTCGTGCTTACGTAATACTTGAATGGCCCCTAACTGCCTCGTTGATCTAGTGGTGGCAAGCGCGACTGCTGATCGTGAGATCCCGGGTTCGATTCCCAGGTCGGGCAGTGTTATTGGGTTTTTCTGTGTGGAATTCCTTAATAGCAACCCGGTGTTTGGATTTGTGCCCGGTTGATGGCAATAGGCTCGCCCCCATTACATACTTGGAACTTAAACATAACGGCGAAATGAGGGTGTTACTAATATAGCTCTGCCTATCACTTCGGGGGAATACAGTGGTCTTCTTCTTTTCGTGTGGTTAGTGACAAACGTGCTGTCAGAGTTTATGCCGCCCATAGGCTTCTGACTTGACTTCACATGCCGGTTTCCTCACGATGTTTTCCTTCACCGTTTTAAGCAAGTAATAATTATACAATACGCACATGAATCCGAAAAGTCCGAGGTGCGTGTATTGGGTTCGAACGAGACCTATGAGTTGGCAGTCCGACGGTCCCATCACTAGGCTATCACTGCTGTTTACAAGCGTGATGTTATATTATAACTATTTTGATTCCAGAAAAAAAGAATCCAGTCGCAACTCTGTGCATTCGCTTCGCATGTGAAACAATGTCCTACATGGTGGCTCGGGCGCGTCGCGGCGTATGTTACGCGAGCGATATACCGCTGTTGTTGCGACGTTGTGCCTCTATAGCGCGCGTGGCGCTACGCTGGGGACGCGCGATGCACGACGCGAAGCTGCATCTCGCTTACACGCTTGACAACGATGGATATCTTTCACTAAAGGTATGTAGAGCTCCTTGTGATAGAGTTCGTCCAGGAAAGTACTACCATCATACCTGATTCTGCCGCTGAGCATTGTTGTGTTAGCCTTTGGCCAGACTGCAAACGCGGGCGCGGGGCGGACGCGGTGCGGCGAGTTCAAACAGAAGAACTTCATTTGAGTGTCCATAGTGAGCACGCGGGCGCGGGAAGCGGCGCGGGGAGCGGCGCGGGCACGCGGGCGCGGGGAGCGGCGCGGGCACGCGGGCGCGGGGAGCGGCGCGGGGAGAGGCGCGGGCGCGGGGAGCGGCGCGGGCACGCGGGCACGGTGAGCGGCGCGGGCACGCGGGCGCGGGCACGTGGGCGCGGGGAGCGGCGCGGGCACGCGGGCGCGGGGAGCGGCGCGGGCACGCGGGCGCGGGGAGCGGCGCGGGGAGAGGCGTGGGCGCGGGGAGCGGCGCGGGCACGTGGGCGCGGGGAGCGGCGCGGGCACGCGGGCGCGGGGAGCGGCGCGGGCACGCGGGCGCGGGGAGCGGCGCGGGCGCGGGGAGCGGCGCGGGCGCGGGGAACGGCGCGGGCACGCGGGCACGGTGAGCGGCGCGGGCACGCGGGCGCGGGCACGTGGGCGCGGGGAGTGCGCGGGTACCTCACGCCATAGGTCGTTCATACAAGTGGCCGCAGTGAGAGCGCGGGCGGCAAGCGACAACCCGCGCGGGAGCGGGGGTCTCAAACTAGTTCGAGCTGACCACGCGCGTTGTTGTTGGCGTCTTCAAAATTAAATGTTGAAGAATTAATAAGTGCTATTCAAGCACGATCTGCACTGTGGATGTCGAAACATCGTTTTTTAGTAAGATTTTTCCAGTAAAAATAAGTCTTCTTCATCCATATGATATTTTGACAAACACTGGACACGACAACGCTCAGAACGAAGCCACGCTCCACTGCGGACAGGTAAATCGCGCGCGTTCCCGCACCCGCGCCGCTCCCCGCACCGCGCTGCCAGTCTGGCCAAACACTTACGGTTTAATGCAGGCATGCATAGACCGATGTCCGCGGGCCGTATGCGGCCTTCGTCAATATATTTGCGGCCCACCCGCGAATTAAACTCTTTTATACGTTGACTAGCGGCCCGTCCCGGCTTCGCACGGCTGGACATTTTTCCCTTTTTTGCAACATTTTTCATTTATGCTCCGCTCCTATTGGTCGTAGCGTGATGTTATATAGCCTATAACCTTCCTCGATAAATGGACTATCCAACACAAAAATAATTTTTCAATTCCAACCAGTAGTTCCTGAGATTAGCGCGTTCAAACAAACAAATTTTATAATATTCAAAGTCAAAGTCAAAGTTTTTTATTTCAAATAGACCAGATTTCAGGCACTTTTAAAACGTCACGACTAGGTGCACGGTTCCAAAAGGTAGGTTCTATGGAGAAGAGCCGGCAAGAAACTCCATGAATACTCTTTTTAAAATAGTAGTTCATTACAATTCCATTACAGTAGTATGAGAAATAGAATGAGAATAATGCAGGTTAATGTAACAAATAAACTCACATAAGAGTAACAAATAGAAAAATATGCCTTCTATGATTGCCATAGCAGTTAAGAGCTGACCAGTCCCGACAGACGGCACCCGTTCACGAGCATGACGTGCACATCTTCATCGGTCAGCTCAACCATATTATAGGGAACTCAACGACCGGATAAACAACGCCACCATCAGCAAGACATTTAAGTGAGCATGACAGACTCATATTACTAGACAATAGGCAGTAATATGATATGATTATAAGCGTATCACTAATAGCTGCATGATGCTCATACTTTACAGTTTGGAATGAAGTATTGTAAAGCGATATTATTAAAATAATAACTATAATACAAAAACCTATTTTGCCAGTCCAGATAAAGTCCAGACATTGTAGTATACAAACTATGCGAGTGAAACGATGTAGGGCAACGTTTGGAATGGTCTTTTGAGGAAAGTGTCATAGCAGTTTCGAGTTGACCTGTCCTAACTGACGGTACATCTGCTTCAATCATCGCGGAGCTCAAACCTTATTTTAGGGAGCTCAACAACCCGACCGCTGCACGACGCTATCAATCAGCTGGACATTTGGGTGGGTCACAAAAAAAAAAAAAACAAGAACCGCCAAACGTTTACAAAATTCGTGTATATAGCTACCCTACATGGTACTCACATTCACAATTTATTAAAAATGTAACGTAAAAAATGAGGCGATGGTAAAATAATAATAATCATTGAAAAAAAATAATTCGATTATAAATGTCAAAAGGATAAAATAAAAAATAATAATGTTATGAAATAATTACAATGATGCGTCTGTGACAACAGCGAGCGGCTCAATTCCAAGCATTTTTATCGTCCATATAATCTTTAACGTTATAGAAACCCTTTTCGCATAGTTTCTGCTTTACATAGGACTTGAATTTATTAAGACTTAAGTCTTGAATATTGCTTGGAATCTTGTTGTAAAAGCGTATACTTTGGCACCTAAATGAGTTACTAATTTTTTGGAGCCTAGTCATTGGTAGGATAAGCTTATTTTTATTTCTAGTATTGACGTTATGGATGTCGCTGTTCTTAGAGAACAAACTGATATTTTTCTTTATATAAATCAAATTTTCATAAATATATTGAGATGCGACCGTCATTATACTAACTTCTTTAAATTTATCCCTCAGTGAATGCCTAAAACTAAGGTTATAAATTGCTCGAATAGCTCTCTTCTGCAAAACAAAGATAGTTTGAATGTCGGCAGCATTTCCCCACAACAAAATGCCGTACGACATAACACTATGAAAGTAACTAAAATACACTAATCCGGCTGTCTCTACATCAGTTAGCTGGCGTATCTTGTAGACCGCGTAAGCTGCAGAACTGAGTCTTTTCGACAATTTATCTATATGTGGGCCCCACTGCAGTTTCGAATCTAAAGTTATACCCAAGAACATAGTGGTGTCCACAAGATCCAACTCGTCTCCATTTATTACTACACTGGTTTTCACCGTCTTAACATTAGGTGTCAAAAATCTGATACATTTAGTCTTTTTCTCGTTCAAAAGCAAGTTATTAACATTAAACCAGTGCACTACTTCAGAGAGAGCGTTATTTACATCGTCCGTAACCGGCTGCTGCCGTTTAAGTTTAAATAATAGTGATGTATCATCTGCAAATAACACAATCTCCTGATTATCTTTTATAAGATAAGGTAGGTCATTTATATAAACGAGAAATAGGAACGGGCCGAGAATTGAGCCCTGCGGAACGCCCATTGTCACAACAGACCCCGGAGATCTCTTCCCATTGATGTCTACTTTCTGGATCCTATTACCCAAATAAGAAATAAGTAGATTCAGAGCAGTATTCCTAACTCCGTAGTGATGTAATTTCCTGACCAATGTATCATGAAAAACGCAATCAAACGCCTTTGACAAGTCACAAAAGATGCCTAAAGCATCATGTGAATCCTCCCAGGCATTAAAAATATTAGCTAAAAGCTCAACACCAGCATCAGTTGTAGAGCGACCTCTTGTGAAACCAAATTGTTTCCTATGTAACAAATTATTTTTATAAAAGTGAGTTTGCAGCTCATCAAGGATTAATTTTTCAAATATTTTACTGAAGGTGGGTAGCACAGAAATAGGTCTAAAGTTAGTGGGATCAGATGTGCTACCCGATTTAAATAAAGGTATAATCTTACTACTTTTCATTAAGTCAGGAAATACACCACATTCAACACATTTATTGTAAATTACAGCTAACTCAGGTGCTACTGTGTTGATAATAGATTTTGTGACCTCAACGGAGTTACCCCAAAGATCGGCGGTCTTTTTGACATTAAGGGTATTGAAAATTTTTACAATATCTTTACCACTTACATATCTAAAATTGAATTCATTGTTGCATATTTTCACATTTTCTTTCAATAGAGATTCGGCAACAGTGGGGGATGACTTCAAGGATTTAGTCGTTGAAACTGGAATGTCCGTGAAGAAGTGTTCAAATGCTGTGGCAACTTCTAAGTCTGATTTAACTGTCTTATTTTCAATTGAAAGGCTATAGTCACTACTTCGATTCTTGACTCTTCCAGTCTCATTGTTGATTATATCCCAAGTCGTTTTAATTTTGTTATTACTTTTCTTAATTTTTGAACTTAAGTAACGAATTTTGGCCATAAGACAAACTTTTTTAAATAATTTTGAATAATCTCTAACATACTGACAAAATTCTTCACTATTATTATAGTTTTTTTCTGCATATAACTCATAAAGTGTTTTCCTACTTTTATATATACCTATAGTTGCCCATTCACTGAAGGTTGCAGTACCTTTAACTGAGATCTTCTTGGGGATAAAGGTTGAGTTAAATTCTGTACAAAACATGTTAAAAAATGTATTGTATAACTCGTTAGGATCATCACTATAACACAAGTAAGGCAATTTGTTAATAAGTTTATTTTTAAATCCTTCCAAGCGACCCACAGTTTTAGGTACTACAGTAATATCCTTTTTTACCACTTTCTTATCTTCCGTAGGAAATGTTATCAACTGTCCACAGTGATCAGAGTTAAGTAAATTAATTATTTGTTTACTATTAGGCACAACATCTGTAAATATATTGTCCAAACAAGTAGCTGTAGTGGCAGTTATCCTCGTAGGCTCCAGAAAAAGATTCTCAAGATTATATGATTTAAATAAATTTTTAATTTTGAGGCACATTGAAGAATCTTCCAACAAATTAACATTGAAGTCGCCACATACAAGAACATTTTTATTCAATTTGCAAATTTTTCTTAAAACTTGATCCATAACATTCTCAAAACAATCATACAATGATGACGGTGGTCTGTACACACTCAATACAACAAACCTCTTCAGCTCCACACAGGCTATTTCAATTGTCCGCTCAACAGAGAGGCTCACAATATCCTTACGTTCTTTATAATTCAACTGTTTATTTAATAAAATTAATGAGCCACCATGTATAGCATTTTCTCTGCTGAACGAACTACCAACTTGGTGATTATTGAAATTGAATATGAACTGATAGCTTTTCAGCCAATGAAAAATATTAGTACATACATACATAAACTCACGCCTTTTTCCCATGGGGGTAGGCAGAAACTATAGAACGCCACATGCTACGACCCTTACATACCCCTTTCGCTTCATCCATATTCATACATCTTGTCAATATAGTATAGATATGAAAATACTGGAATATTTTAACAATAGGAGCCAGCCTAAGAACTGTGATTTTTTTATATGCCCTACGTTACTTATATTTTTTCAGTAAACTTTATTTCTACTTTTTTGGTATTCTTTCATTGTGGTGGCCAGCTCATAATCTGCCAAAGTGGTCCCTAGTCCTAGTAAGTCTGGTCATGGTTTATTAGGTATGGGTGCCGGTGAAATTACAGGCACATGAGATTTTCGCTGATCTAGTGGCGGCAAGTGCGACTGCTAATCGTGAGGTCTTGGGTTAGATCCCTAGGTCGGGCAGTGTTATTGGGTTTTTTCGTGTGGAATTCCTCAGTGGCAGCCCGGAGTTTGGATTTGTGCCCGGTTGATGGTAATAGGCTCGCCGGGAATTACATGGGATTTAAACATAACGGCGAAATGAGGGTTACTATACACCTCTGCCCAACCCTTCGGGGAATATAAGGCGTGATGTTATATGTAGAAGCGTGAACAGATCTTAAATGTTTGAAAATTGTTGCAGGTGGCGAACATCCCGCTCCGCTCAGTATGGGAGGTGAGCATGCGCTTGGAGCTGGTGGTGGAGGAGGAGAGCGGGGCCCCGTGGCCGCGCGCCAGCTCCGTGCGCGTGGCGCGCGTCGTGTCCGACGTCACGGTGGGCGACGCCGACGTGCGGCGCGCGCTCGCCAGCACGCCGCACGACTGGGGGCACGCGCCCAGGACTATATGGTGAGATATCATCCTCGTATCATAACAGTGCGTAAAGTCTGGCCTTAACCGATTTGCAAATAAAAGTAAACAATATTTTTATTTAATATTAAGGTATTGTGTAAACCAAATGAAATGTATTTCCAATTGTATTCTACGTTAGCAGTGATAGCCTAACGGTTGAATGTTTGCCTTCCATGCAAGAGGGTCTGAGTTCGACCTTTAAGTTTTAACTTTTCGAATTCATGTGCTGATCAGGATTTAATTATCACTTGCGATAACGGTGAAAGAAAATACATCGTAAGGAAACCTGCATATCTGAGAGGGCTCCATAAAGTTCTCGATGGTGTGTGTAGTCTGCCAACACGCATCAGGCCAGCGACCACGTTGGCTTTAATCCACCAGGTCTAAAGCCTAAACCCTTCTCATTCTGAGAAGAGGCCCGTGCCCAGCAGTGGAATAGTAATGGGCTAAGTATGTTATGGATTCTAATTTCTACATTTATAGTTTTTCCTCAAAACACGTGACTATTTTTTAAGCATTTTTCTTAAATTAATCTTGCGTTCACAACATAGTTGGCTCAAAAAATCTCTATGGAGTATGTACAATCAACCAAAGAGATAAGTATACATGCAACTTATTACATTCGTAGTTTAACAGAGTTATGCTTGCGTTGAGTGGTCAAGTTTTTGCTGTCGCTCGTCTGAGCGAGTCTTGCGTATAAATAATCTTTACTCAAAAATGCTTGTAATGTGGTCATTATTATGACAACCTTCTTTGAGCAAAGTCGACCTTTCCGCAATACTTGAATAGCCGCCAGCAAAGTTGTATGGAATTTCATTGCTGGTGAGTTTTAGCCACCAGCAATTTCCTTTGAAAATCCATTATTGTCGAGTTTTGTTACCAAAATAGTCTGGTGCAAAAAGTTTTTATACAGAATTTGGCTGTATAGGTACAGGCAGTAGAATCATTAAAGAATAATTAAAAAAAAAACTAAGGACCGGGGAAGAAACAAATCGTTACTTTAAATAAATAATTACTATACTAATCTGGTTTTATTTAAATTACTCGCATTGTTTGAGTAAAGCACTATACAAGCCTTGGTCCGCAATGACTGCGCTGCTGGCCACGCTATGATGGCCTCGAGCTTAGTTTAGCTACGCTCTCGGCCTTCAAGCTTGGTCATCATTGCAGCCCTTGCTGTCCGCGCTATAAAGGCCTCGACCTTCGGTCTCGGCCTTTATTCCAGCTTGTCCATCAAGAGTTGCAATGCTGACCGCGCTGTGATGGCCTGGAGTTGCGCTACGCTGCGCTCTCGGCTATCATCAGTGCTGCCAGCAACGCAGTCATTACAGACCGCGGCAGTAATGTACTATTACGCACATAATTACAATGACAAATGCCTGCGTAGTGCATTAATGTCAGTTGTTTGCCTGTATACTTAACTCCTTTGTTGACTGTACTAGTGTAATCCGCCAATCCGCACCAGGCCAGCGTGATATACTAAGGTTTAAACCCTCCTCATTCTAGAAAAAAGGCCCTTATGAGACAGTAATATGCTTATTATACAATGTGTCACAATATGTTTTTGTCGATAAAATTGAGTGTATATACTGCCCATAAAGTTTTATTATTACATACTGGAACACATTGTTTAGTCGCCTTTAGTAATAAGTGGGGATTGCTAAAAGTGCCTCTTTTATAATAAAACCTTTCTACTTGTCCACAGGCGAATGTTCAGATATTTAAAACATAAAACGCGAGACGACGATCTGCTGTTAGGACCGTGATATTTACGTTTTTCCTATATATATACTGTGTATGTATCGTCCAAATCACGTCCTAAGTTAATCTGTCAATAACACGACTCATAGTAGCGGCTGCACACCTAACCTCCCTAGCCTTTTCCCAACTATGTCGGGGTCAGCTTCCAGTCTAAACAGATGCGGCTGAATACTAGTATTTTACACGGAGCGACTGCCATCAGACCTCCGCTACCCAGTTATTGGGCAATGCCGATATCCGTTTGACCGGTTGTCAGACTATCGGGCTTCTAATAAAATTCAATTTCTATTGCATCTCAAATTGTATTATTAGTTTTATAATAATGTTGGCATTCTGTAATAACACACAGCAGCCTTATTTTTTTTCCATGTCGATAAAATAATTAATAAATATTTTGCTGTCAGCAGGTGTAGCAAAACCACCGGAAACGGAGGTTTTGTCGACAGAAGAATAGACAAAATGACATATACATAATGGCAAATGTCATTTTGTTTCTTCTTCTGTCGACAAAACCCCCATTTCCGGTGGTTTGCTGCACCTGCTGTTCGTTGTCAACTATGAGTCGTGTTTGGTCGTGTACCTATTTTTTTATAATAGGTTACTTAATATAAGACTGTGTCATCAATATAGCGCTATTAATAAATCGAAAAAATTGCGTATAAATGCATATTTGAATCAAAATTTTGAATCCGAAATAAAATTACCAGAACTTTTTTTAAGTCCGTAAAATGGGACTATTTGAGATTCATAGGGTTCATTGGAACGAACAAGGTACAGGAGATTATTCGATATATGTTTTAACTAACTATGAATAATTTCAATTTTAATATTTATTTTTATAGTAACAAATTCATTGAAATCGTAAATACGTATAAGATTTACGTTCCATAACTGAATTCCAATTAACTGCGTGGTTCTCAAATAGCTTCATTTTACCGGTAGTCTTTTGTTTCTGTCCATATAATATTTTTAAGGTTTAACAATGATTAAATTATATGTGTAAAGGCGGGTACAGACTGCTGTAACGTAACATGCAATGTAACATGAAAGGTACGTAGTACGCACGCGTAGTGTGCACGGTTCGTGCGCGCAAGGCGTCCACACTATGGGAATTCTGTTACATTGCATGATACATTGCGACAATGTGGACGGCAAATTCTTTCATTGCGTGTTACATTGCATGTTACATATCGTAAGTCTGTACCCGGCTTAATAATATGAAATAAATGGTAACAAAATGAAATAATAGATTCTAGTAAATTCTATCCAATAATTATTCAAGAGAATATCGGTAACTTCATGGCTTAATAATATTCTAAACAATTTGCTAGTTCAAATATTGACCCGTAATAAGAAACATCGCTCATTCGCGAGATCTCTGAGCTGAGCATCTGATCGTAATATAACATTAGGAGCGAGTTTGTTACGTCGCCTGATTAAAATAGTCTGTACTATAGTGGCTAAAATTTAATAGGCCCTTTTTGACAGCTGTCAGATTAGAACATGTTATGTCAATTTCGACATAAAATGTACTGATCTGACAGCTGTCAAAACGGGCCTATTATATTTTAAACACTATAACTGTCGTAATGCTCGCTTCGTAAGAGCCCGTTCGCACAGCGGATCCGTTTTAACGGATCCGTCAGTACTGGATGTGTTTTTCACATCCGTACCGACGGATCAGTTAAACAAATGGCAGATGCGTCGCATCTGGCAGGTAAGGTACTATAAAAATAACGGATCCAGTATTTTTTACTGGATTGCCACAGAGTTCACAGGTTAGCCACCTTACAGAAGCTATCATAAAGTAGAATTCCATAAACGTCACAACTTTTTTGACGTGACAACGTCTGCACGATGAACGCCGGCAGCATGCACGAAAAAGCGTGACTCATTGTCACGTTCCGTCTGAGGCGAGCGTGCGAGCGAGAGCGCGGAACAAGCGATAGAGAGGCACGATGTTTTGTTATGACGTTGTCACGTTAAACTATCGTCCGTAAACCGACTTTACAGACAACCAATTTTTTTTTAAACATTTTATTCCTATCGAAAAAGTGTTTGTTGATACGGGCTTTAGATTCAAATATGCAAATATACATAATAAAATCCATCATATTTTCATACATTATTGTTGTCTTCATGTAGAATACAAAAAGATAGCCTACACTCAAACAAGGTTAAGGCTGTAATAATAAGCGTAATTTATGACGCTTAAACGGAGTCGCGTAAATTAGGTACTGAATCGCATATTGGCGTAGCAAACTCAGTGAGACGGTAATTATTTGTCTTTTCAATAAATCCGCAAGTGCAGAATGAGATTATGGGGTAATTTTGCCCTATAACCTTATTTTTGAAGTCCAAATAAATATAGACGGAGTTGCGCATTGGTCTGCCTATTTTGGGTAATTGTTCCGTGGACATGGGTGGCAAGTTGACTGAATCTAGACCATTTACCTATTCTTTCCTGTGCTAGGGTGACGCAACTGTCCCATCTGCCCCACCATGAATACGCCTATGCATATTATATGGAACTGAACGTAACCGAAGTTACGCGACTCGTATTACGCGGCGTAAATAACGCTCGTCTGTTCTCAGCCTAAGTTTTGTGTGTACAGCGGTTCAAATAATTGGTGTACCATGCTAACGTAGAATATCCATTGTATATTAATAATGGCAAGTGTCGTAGTGTGTATTTCTTCCTACCGGGGCGAACCCCTAAATTTGCCGCCCCCCATATTTTCGCAACTAAGCAAAAAATTGTGTGGTGAAAATTCAGTGATGGCCCTATTGCTGTGTTGATTGCAAAAGGCTTCAAAATAAAACTCGTTCGCCAACTAGAGAAAAACGTCACGTCACATGAGACAGAAGATACGATGCTTTGTCTCAGTTTTCTTACTAATGTTGTATAAATATATTCTTTACTTCTACACTTCCTACTGTAATCATGGCTATATCTAGAGGTATATAATCTAAGCCCAACATCAAAAGCGTTGCCCAATTGTATGGATTGTAAAACTGTGACTGAACTGCGCCTGCGCAACTGATTACCATTGTTAATAAGTCAATGTGTTATATTTTTACTCTTGACATTGGCAGTATTATCTACCTCAGTATGAATGAAATTTGTCGCAGAGGATATTTTTCTTAGCCTGGTAGACCACTTTATTCGCCCGCTGTACTTTATTGTTGAATATTCGTTATTGTCGTCTCTGTTAATGTAGGGAGGGTGGGAGGGTACATGATTGGTTATGTACCTGCCCTAAAACATTTTATAGGCTTGTGTAAGGCTAAATCAGTTTTGGCTAATTTGTAGCCTACTATAAAATAGCCCATACGAATATACAGTAACTGGCTTTTACAAGAAATTTAATAAAAGTTTAGACATGTTAAAACTGTGTCTAACACAGGCTGGAGGCCCTTCAGGTCTCGCCAATAACTGCTCGGTTACGTAGAAATGGTCTGCAAGGACTATCTGCAAGTAGTCAAACAGAAAAAAAGAACTGTCAGACACTATTTTGTGTAGGACAGAAATGGTTTTAACAAATCTATAATAGTTATCAGACTGACAGTGTAATGTATGACAGAGAAAACGCTCTACAAAACCGAAGTTAGCCGATAATAGCCGAAGATCTCACTCTTGTTCCCGACGTGCTATCAAAAGCCGAGTACCTTTGTACTTGGAGTTGTCAACGTTTTGGTAATGTGGGCCTTGATGTCTTCAATTAATAAAAGTTATTATGATTAAGATCATGTTTATAATATGGTGGAATAATCATCACGCCCTCTTCCCCCCCTCCCCCCAATTCGTGTTTCAATAAAATTCTTCAGTTTGTGTCAAATATTGTCATGCTTCGAATTGTTAGAAATGTGTTTCTTTATTGTGTTTTAAATGCTTTTTTTGAATGATGAATATACAACAAATATTTTGTAATTTATTTGTGTTTTATTATTGCAACCCAATGCTGAGCTTCGCCCAATGGACACACAAAATAAAGAGCTTAAAACGCTTGGAATTGGCCCAATTTTTTGAATATTTCATTGGTTTTTCACTGTTGCTTATCATTTCAGATTCAATCAGTTCAGAAGTGTCGAAATTTTTTTTTTGTCAATACGTTATTTATTTAGTCCTTTATGGTAATAACGAACATGGATGGATTGTGTGAGGGAGGATATGAAAGATAAGGGAGTAAATGATAATGAGACGGCTGACAGGGAAGAGTGGAAGAGAAAAACATATTGCGCCGACCCCAAGTAACTTGGGACCAGGGCAGGAAGATGATGATGATGGTAATAACGAACATGGGAATATTCCGAAAATTACGAATTTCTACTAAACCAGGCAATATTTTTTGCTCTGGCAACATTACATACATTACATTTTAAAAAAGTGTTTATTTCTCACCACAAGCTAAAAAAATACAAACAATATTTACGGGTGAATATTCGAAATTTTTTAACATTATTTTAACAAATCATTCTTCTCCCGGGTTGTTAACGTTATAGTATTGTCAGATTGTTTTTATTCTTGTCTTATTGCTTGACGGCAGCGGTATTGTTTCAGTTTTCATTATCATAATTATAGTATTAAACATCTGCATTCTTAACTTTGGGATGATGCTAATGACGTTCTCAATTTTTGTTAATATTTTTCGAAGAATGCCCCTTACACACAGGCAATAGCCAACGATTTTTGGTTGTGGATCGCTGGTGCCTGTGGTAGGTAGTAACACCTGTATTACAGGTCACCAGGTCCCCACCTGTTTAAATTTAGACATTTGATAGCTTATGGTATCACAGCAAATAACAAAAGCTTCAAACAATTAGTGAGCTTATTAAAAAAAGAGAAATATAAGTAAAGTAAAAAATATTACCTGGTTCAGTAGAAATTCGTAATTTTCGGAATATTCCCATGTTTGTAATAAAGAACTATAAATGGCAACACTGGTACATTTTAAAGCTTGACATCTGGTACAATATTAAAAATGTTAACAAAAATAATTTATTCAATATAGTTTTATAAAAGAAAATATTTTTTTTTTTTGAAAAGCATTGCAAAATAATTACTCCCTTCTCGAGAGAATTTTACGGAACCAACCAGACGATCTTTTCTCAAGACAAGTGTTAGGAATGCCACGCACCCAGCGACCATCTTCCTTCCGCCTTGAAGACCAAATTTCGACAACAGGCCGTGGACTAATCGGGTTACCAAGCCCATTAATAATAGTATACGTACTGCATGGACGAATAATCTGTAAATTAAATCATAATTAAACTGGCGTTAACGGTGAAGGAAAAACATCGTGAGGAAACCTGCACAACTGAGTGGGTTCCATAAAGTTCTCGATGGTGTGTGTAGTCTGCCAACCGGCACCGGCCAGCGTGGTCCACGGCCGACGGTCAGGAGGAGGAACACAGTGGGTTTTTATCAGGTAAGAGTCCGGCAGACCCCCTCGTCTTCCCCGGGCGAGGGAAATCCATGAGGATTTTCCCACGATAAAAAAACACCATCGTGGTGGACTAAGGCTTAAACCCTTCTCATTCTGAGAAGAGGCCCGTGCCCAGCAATGAGACAGTAATGGGCTAATTATATATTATGTTATGGTGGAAAACCATGGCTAATAACGTCACACTTGGCTAATCATATTTCGTTTGATACGTATCATAACTGAATGAGTGGGTCGAGGAACTTCAAGTATACTCCACCAAGAAGAACATAGTCTGCTTAGTTGTAGGCAATAAGATTGACAAGCATATCATTTTGGGACCCAGTGTATAATCTCAGCAAGCATATTGGGTCACCCGCGCTACAGCGCAACGAGTATTCCCAAGGAGGGTTGATGACAGGCAGGCGGCCGGTCATAAAATAAGCCAAAACCTCTAACAACATGGATTTATGAAGTAGGTACATGTTGTGCCGACCCCACCTAGTGTGGGATAAGGGCAGGAAGATGAACTACAAGTGAACTGCACATCCAGTCGTAACTGCAAACTATGCAATTGCCAAATGCAGCTTAAAGACAGTTAAGATGCAGTCAGTGCTACTGCGTGACAACTGCCAACGACGACACTTTCTTCTTTCTCCCAGCCTATTCCCAATTACCTTGAGGTCAGCTTCCAGTCTAACCAGATGCGGCTGAATACCAGTATTTAACACGGAGCGACTGCCATCATACCTCCGCAACCCAGTTAAGGGCAATGCCGATATCCTAAGGTTAGACCGGTTGTTCTTTCGGGCTTCTGACTACTCGTAGCAACTGTCATATGTATTCGTATGACATCCGGAACCGACTGTTTAACGTGCTCTCCGAGGCACGGAGGGGTTTCGATGTGTAACGAACGGTCACCCATTCACTTACTGACAGCGGCAAGCGCAGCTTAACCTCGCAAGTCGTATGATCATCGCAATTAGTAATAAGCCACGAGCTGTTTATAACTACATATCTTTTTTCATCGTGGGAATTTCCTCATGGATGTTTCTCGCCTGGGGAAGGCGAGGGGGTCTGCCGGACTCTTATCGACTAAAAACCCACGGTGATCCTTCTCCTGACTGTCGGCCGGGGTTGCGGGATTCGCGTAAGCATGCACCGCATCTCCGACGTGACTTACTGTACCTTAGTCGCAACTAGCGACATCTAGTGATGATTATTAGCCCCCAAAGGCTGAGCATCCACCAGAGCTGTGCTAAGCTGCGTAGCGAGGAATGTGCTTTGTAAGCACCAATAGAATCACTTCATTTACCTAGCTTCGGTCTGCGCAGCTTTGGTGGATATGGGTGTAGCAGTGCGAGGTTTTTGTTCATACAAAACAAGCGAGAAATGTGTTGCGGGGAATGTGTACCGCTCCCGCCACACCACCCTATTCGAAAACGGTCCGCTACCTATCCTCGCACGGCTCATTTGTACACATTAACACATTACACATTACCCATTCCTCGCACAGCTCTGGAGGAAAGGGTCACACCGTTACACATCCTCGCTACACATTTTCGCACCGCACATTTTCCTCGCACAGCTCTGGTGGATCTCCAGCCTTAATCGGTTTTTAAAGAAAGGTGTTGAAGCACTCACTCTGCCAAAGACGACGTTACGTAGATCTAGCTGTGGTAGAGGCTTGAATGTGATGTTGAAGATACCACACATCTCATCATCTATTGTGACACGCATCGATAGTAAACCTGAAAAGAGAATTTGGGTATACTGACAATAATAGGTACAGAAGGTGCGCGAACTGAATACAGAGCTGAGGAATGCGTGTGGGGTTCGCTAGTGCTGTTAGGAACAAGGACAACACTACATTTGGGGGCGTGTGAGGCGAGGCGTGCGGACAGCCGCCTAGCCGGGGGGAATCTTCATCTCAGGCCCCGAATGCCGCGCCTACTGCAATGACTATTAAAAAAAAATACTGGTATTTAATATAAATTTTAAGAAGGTACAGAAAGAACATTATTTCCTTTGTTCACTAAATACACATTTAAATTACGTTTTTAAATCTATATCTATCATATCTATATAAACAAATATGAATCGCCAAATGTGTTGCTGAGCGCAAAACTTGAGAACGGCTCGACCAATTCGGCAATTTTTTTTTTATAAAAGGGTTCTTATGGAGAGAAAAAATATAAAAATTGCGTGGAAAATAGTAAAAACATTTTTCTTTTCCCACTACAGGCCAATAACTTTTGACAGGACGAAGTCTGTCCTGGCAGCTAGTATTTCTATAAAAAATATAAAAAACATTTAAAAATGTAAAAAATAGTAGCCCACCGGCATCGGGAACAGGGTCCAAGCTACCGGTGGTCAGGGTCTCAGAGAGAGGAACTTCCTTATCGGCACAACAACTGCTGAGTCAACTTCCCACATGTCGACAACCTCGTGTGCCAAGTAAAAAACATTATTGTTGTAATTTTTTTTAAATGATGAAGATCTTGACGAGATACATGTTTTTCAAGTTCTTGGACACGTATTCTGGTTAGTTCATAAGGTATGACGTTATCGCTCTGTAGTCCCGTCTCTTTTTCGTGAACAATTTAAAATCGCGGCAAAACGTCGCAAGTCGCATATCAATCTCCGCATATGTTAGTCACGAATCTCTTGACTCAACTCAGCGTAAAGGTTAATTTACATCAGGATAGTCTCTTCGGAATGTTGGGCCACAAAAACGATAAGTGAAAGGCAATTGCATGCAGCTGAGATGAGAATGCTAAGAGGGATGTGTGGTATTACGCGAATGGATAGAATTAGATATGAGTATGTAAGAGGCAGCCTGAAAGTGGCGCCGGTGACTGAGGAGTTGTGTGGAAACCGGTTGTCATGGTATGGGCATGTGATGCGGTGGAACGAGGAACATGTCGTAAGGAATATATTGAGTATGAATGTGGATGGTTATAAGAGTAGAGGAAGACCAAAGAAGCGATGGATGGATAGTGTGAAAGATGATATGGCTAGAAAGGGGGTAACTACCCAAATGACGGCTAATAGAGATGTATGGAAGAAGAAGACATACTGCGCCGACCACAAATAAGTTGGGATAAGGGCAGGAGGATGATGATGATAGTTTCTTAAAGAGAGTCTCATGCTATCTTCGTTTTCGTCGCCGAGAAAGAAGTCCGAACGAGGCTCGCTTCGAGAAACTATCTTCATGTAACTCAGCCTTTATACAAGCTCTACAAAATAATGATGCAAGATAGTTACCAGCCATAGAGTGTGGGTAATGGTAGTTCTCAGCGCCGACCGGAGTCAGTCGGCCGCGTTGCGCATAGCACCCGAATCCGTTATTGTAGATCACGTCGCCACCGCTCCAATATAGGTGGGGCACTTTTCTGGAAGCGGAACATTAAAACCAAACATTACATTGACTTCTAAACGTGTCTGTAACAGATTTATTTACAGAAATCTTCCTTTTAGCCTTTTCCCAATTATCTTGGGGTCAGCTTCCAGTCTAACCAGATGCGGCTGAATACCAGTATTTTACACGGAGCGACTGCCATCAGACCTCCGCAACCCAGTAACTGGGCAATGCCGGTATCCTAAGGTTAAACCGTTTGTCAGACTTTCGGGCTTCTGACTACCCGTAACGACTGTCGTATGTATTCGTATGACACCCGGGACCGACGGCTTAACGTGCTCTCCGAGGCACGATTTGTAACAAATGGTCACCCATCCACGGACTGACCGCGGCAAGCGCAGCTTAACCTTGCAAATCGTACGATCGGCGCGGTTGTCATTTAGCCACGAGCCCCTCCTCCTCCCTCATTTATTTACAGAAATAAAAATCATTTATCACCGACAGGACTATTATTGCCAATAAGCTTGACTTATTGACTTATTATTCTAAGACGTTCCTCCAAAACTTACCCGACTCGACTCCACCTCGACTCAGCCTTTTTCACTACCTACCATCGGTAGTTATAGTTGACATAAACTTCCTTGACTCGAGATTTTTCCTCAGTCGAGGTAAGGAATCATATGTCAAACTCAAGGTACCTCGGAACCTACCTTAAAGAAGGAACTGTCAAAATTCGTATGTAACAAAAATGAATTTTTGTTACATACGAATTTTATGCTTACGGTTATCCGTAAGTTTTCGAGGAACGTCTTAGAATATAGGTGATAGTGATGATAGATCGATTAGATCATCGTGGCGGCGCGGCGTCGCACAATGATTTTGACGACACCTTTAGTGCAGTGGCTAAGCGATTGGCTTCTGCGCTGCGGGTCATGGGTTCGATTCACACACGGAACAAATATTTGTATGGCCTACAGATAGTTGTTCCGGGTCTGGGTGTTTGTGCATGTGAAGATTTGTGTCTGTAAATGCACCCACGATACAGGAGAAATCCTAGTGTGGGACAACGTTTTTATTAAAAGAAAAAAAAAAAAGATGTCACTGTCCCGCATGACGAGATTCTCGTGAAAGTTGAGAAGGATAAAGAAATTAAATGTCTTGACTTGGCACACAAGGTTGTCGACATGTGGGATGTTGACTCAGCAGTCGTTGTGCTGACAGTCGTTACGATACGGCCAGTGGCCAAGAGCCTCGACCAATATCTGAAGAGGCTCTCGTCAGGCAGCTGGATCAAGGGCCTGTTACATAAGGCGGTACTTCTGGACACGGTGAGTATTGTTAGGAGGTTCCTCGGTAACTTGGACCCTGTTCCCGATGCTGGTGGGCTACTATATTTTATATTTTTCGTTCGTTCTACCTAGCCTTTTCCCAACTATGTTGAGGTCAGTTTCCAGTCTAACCAGATGCGGCTGAATACCAGTATTTTACACGGAGCGACTGCCATCAGACATCCGCTACTCAGTTACTGGGCAATGCCGATGTCCTAAGGTTAAATGGTTGTTAGTGTTTGGCCAGACTGGCAGCGCGGTGCGGGGAGCGACGCGGGTGCGGAAACGCGCGCGATTTACCTGTCCGCAGTGGAGCGTGGCTTCGTTCTGAGCGTTGTCGTGTCCAGTGTTTGTCAAAATATCATATGGATGAAGAAGACTTATTTTTACTGGAAAATTCTTACTAAAAACGATGTTTCGACATCCACAGTGCAGATCGTGCTTGAATAGCACTTATTAATTCTTCAACATTTAATTTTGAAGACGTCATCACAACAACGCGCGTGGTCAGCTCGAACTAGTTTGAGATCCTCCGCTCCCGCGCGGGTTGTCGCTTGCCGCCCGCGCTCTCACTGCGGCCACTTGTATGAACGACCTATGGCGTGAGCTACCCGCGCGCTCCCCGCGCCAAGTAGCCCGCGCCGCTTCCCGCGCCCGCGTCCCCACTATGGACACTCAAAAGAAGTTCTTCTGTTTGAACGCGCCGCACCGCGCCCGCCCCGCGCCCACGTTTGCAGTCTGGCCAAAGGCTTAGGCTTTCGGGCTTCTGACTTCCCGTAACGACTGTCGTAGGCATTCGTTTGACACCCTGGACCGCCGAAACATGGAGGGCTCTCGATGTGTAACGCGGATTGTCCGCGGCAAGAGCAGCTTAACTTCGTATATCGTAAGATCCGCGTGGTATTTAATTAGCCCCTCAGTATATTTATAAATGTTTAATTTTTTAGAACAAAATCTTCTAAAAAAATATGTTTAAAAAAATGTAATTATGATTAAAAGATTGTTAACAACACTATTACAAACAAAAATTTAATCAAAAATTTCACAACAAAATTGATATCAAAGTCTGGACTGAACCAATTTGAAAAAAGGTGAGTCTTTATCTAATACTGTTATTAAAAAAAAACTAACATATGATCCGTTTAAATCAAACCAATGTGTTTATTTCTACATAGCTTGTTCAGTTTTAAATCAGTTCAGGCCAGGTTGTACCATCAAAAATCTCAATTCCTCTGTCGCGAAGTGGATGGTACGTTCGTCGTATGTTCCCTCCTCTCTTCTGAAAACTGGTTCACAGCTAAGCAGTACTTCTCAGAGTGGTAGGTCCTCGATATCTGCGACAGCAACGGACTCCCGTGAGGAGAATTCAGCCATAAGGAGGCACTGCCCGTCTGACCAACCATTGCTATAAAAGCTATCAGCATTCTTGTGTTAAGAAGACCTCGTTGTATCTGGGGTTGTTTAAGCAAAGTCTGCAAGATCAAACCGTCAGGTAGACCATTGACAAGTTCGAAGATACTAGAGCCTCTTTCCCCGATCAAATACGAGGCAGCAGCTGGTACATTACAGCCAGTATTCCGTAGCGCCCTATCAGCATCTTCGTACGAAAATCCAAGGTCTCGCAAAGCTGCAATGGATTCTGGGTTCGGTGGTTCAGCAATCTTATTTCTCCAATTGCGGAATTTTTCCAAGAATCTTTGTAAGTGCTCCGCACGACGGTACACCTCGTCAGCGTCTGCTTTGTTCACTCCCGAAGGCCCATCTGCCATTAACTGGATGTCATTATTGATGTTCAGCCTTGCAGCAATTTCTTCCGGCGTGATAACTTGGATGACGGCTGGATGAGGTCTTCGTGGCTCCTCTAAAGCTGCCGTCAACTGTGCTAGCGTCATCTCGTAGTTTCTACCAGAGGCTGCGAGGCGAGCTCCCGCTTCTATCAAAGATATGAGTATCTTCCTTAGTTCGTACGACAGTTCGTTAGTCGATAGAAGAGATTGTAGGTTCGGCTGTCGAATCGCGTTTGTGGGCGTTGGTAAAGTGGCAGTGGCTGCTGCTATAGTGCCATGTTGAGGGGCCCTAACAGCACCAAGGTCCCACAAGGTGCCAGCTTCTGGAAGTCGTCTCTCGACAAGCAGGAGTTCTTCTTGCATCATGACTTGTTCTTGAGAAAGTGTCAAGAAATCATGTAATGTTGAGGTATCGTAGACACGTACGATCTTGTACCTGCTGGCTCCAGTCTCCCCTGTAGGATAGAAAAAATCAATTGCGCGGTTTTTGACCTCTTCTATAAGGGTGTCTTCGGCGAAGTATGCTGTAAACGTCTGCCCCTCAGGGCTGACGACTTTAATCAAGATCTCATTGGCGTTTGTTACGCCAGAATCCGAAACCAACATCCTTAGACCATATAGATGGGGCCGTCGGTTCCAGCCCCGATAGGTCGATAATTTTCATAGAAATCAGTAGAAGAAATAATATAATGCTACTAAAAAATGTTGCTAAGCACCAAATGAGTTTAAGCATAATTTTGGCATTTTGTTTAACTTTTGACGTTTTGGCACATGTTGACAGATTTGATTTTATTGTAGACAGATTTTATTTATGGTTTTAAAAAAGGTTTTCTTGGGAATAGACTACGTAGATTCTTATCTCGTAATTATTATTATTATTCAGCAGTGATGTGATAGCCTAGTGATGTGACCGTTAGACTACCAAGTCATAGGTCTCGAGTTCGAACCCAAGGCACGCACCTCTGACTTTTCGGATTTATGTGCATATTGTATAATTATCACTTGCTTAAAAATGGTGAAGGAATACATCGTGAGGAAACCGGCATGCCTGAGAGATATTTTTCGACGGCATGTGAAGCCAAGTCAGAGGCCCATGGGCGGCATAAACTTTGACACCAGGTTAGTCACTAACCACACGAAAAGAAGAATGTCTTGTAATTTATTTTAAATCAATGATGTTTTCAAGTTAAACGGTTTTATCATGCAATACCTTTTTTATTTTTATTTGCTATGGGTTTGCCCTTGACTCTAGTCTAGGTCAGTGGTGACAGAGACAAAGTCTACGATGGAGTGAGCTTACCCAGAAGAAGCCTATTAACTCTAATTTTGAAGAGATTCGGGTTGTATGCGTTCGGAAACACAGATGCAGGTAGCAAGTTCCATTCTTTTGCCGTGCGCATTATGAAGGATGTTTGGAAGCGCTTAGTGCGAAACCCCTGCAGCATCAGGATTTGAGGATTGAAGGTTGAAATTATTATAATGTTGTATTGTTATGGGAATTGAATTTGTGTTAAGCAGAAGTAACTGAAAATTTTTACGCAATATATGAATCATACAAACAAAATACGAATTGAAGCTAAAAACCGTTAGAAAGTTTCAATTTTGACACGTTTGGTGCAGTGGCTGAGTGATTGGCATCTGTGCTACGGGTCGTGGGTTCGATTCTCACACGGAACAAATATTTGTATAGCTTACAGACAGTTGTTCCGGGTCTGGGCGTTTGTGCATGTGAATATTTGTGTCTGTAAACGCACCCACGATACAGGAGAAATCCAAGTGTGGGGCAACGTTTAAAAATATAAAATAAAAAAATTGCGTGACAGCCGATATCGTAAGATTCGTAAGACAGTTTCAACAATGAGCAGTTGAGATAACCTAGCTCATAACTTTGCCGAACTGAAAACTGGAACTGAAAACACTTCGGCAGCGCGACGCGGTGCAATGCGAAAGTCGAGCGATTGAACGCGAAGCGGTGCGACGCGGCGGCTTTGTTCTACGTGCGCGCGAATCGTCCCGCACCGTTCAGTGGGCACCGCACCCAGTTCGCGCGATAACGGCACGCATGCATCAGCCATCGTGTAGCTCAAAACCTTATTATAGGGAGCTCAACAACCCGACACACGACGCTACCAATCAGCCGGATATTTTCGTGGGTCACAAAAACAACTCAAAACCGCCAAACAGTTACAAAATTCGTGTATATAACTAGCCTACATGGTACTCACATTCACAATTTAATAAAAAATATTCAGATGACATATTAATAATAGCGGTTATTGCGAAGAATGTTCATTACTGTCGGTATAGGTCTACCAGAATCTCATGGCATTAAAAATTAATAACAAACAGTGGTTTTCATATGGCAATGTCAACATGTCACTTGTCAAAACGAGTATGACTGTAGTTGATACATTTTCCAGTTCTGATTAATGTTTTCTTGTTCAAACATTTTTAATAAACATACTTATTTAAACAAAGTTTCCTTTTCCATTACAATAAAATTGCAAAAAACCATATATCAGCAAGCACATTGGGTCACATAAAACAATAAGCCAAAACCTCTAACAACATGGATTTATGAAATACATGTTGTGCCGACCCCATCTAGTGCGGGATAAGGGCAGGAAGAAGATCGAGAAGAAATTAAAGAAAAAAATTTACAAGTATCAATACTTTTTATTCAAATTTCCCTTGTGTTACCCACAAAAACATTTAATTTCCCTATTTGCCATCAGATTCTGGTAGACCTATAGCTGCTAACTCTGGACAATGTTGATAAAGGAGGGTAGTTGTCAAGATGAATCAACGTACCCAACGTTATAAAAACAGTGGTCATTCGACGGCGCAGAGGATTCTAAAAGCTGAAGAAGTCTGGCATTTTCTAGCTGCCCAGACAGACTTCGTTCTGTCAAAAGTTATTGGCCTGTAGTGGGAAACGAAAAGTGTTGTTTTTACTATTTTCCACGCAATTTTTGTTTTTTCTCTCCATAAGAACCTTCCTTGTGCCTTAAGGAATATATAAAAAAATAATTGCCGAATTGGTCGAGCCGTTTTCAAGTTTTGCGCTTAGCAACACATTTGGCGATCCATTTTTATTTATATAGATTAGTCCTTATTTTCTGATCTTGTGGAATTTAAACAAACTGCCCTTTATATTTTTTTCTTAACTATTCTTTCCATCCAATGGTTGTCTGGAAGAAATTGCTTTAAGCGATAAGACCGCCATTTGTACTGTTAATTATGTGTATTCCTTGTTTTATTTCTTTTAGTGTGCAATAAAGTATATCTATCTATCTATCTATCTAATTTATTATATTGTGATATTTGTGAACTAGCTTGTTAACTAACCACCAACATAAATATAAGTACTCTCAGTGGTCAGTCTATGTTGGTTTCATTTACTTTATTTACCATACCCGCAATCCTGATAGACCGATATTAGCTATAACTGTAATGATAGATTCACCCCTACACGTTTATGTTGTTTTTATTTTACATCATGAAGACTTACCTGAAGAAGCAAGTCCTAACGTAGCCATGACCGACGTTGTCTCCGTCTAGAAGGTCCAGGAACAGCCGGCAGGTGTTAGGGCACATGTCAGTGAAGAGTTCTACACATAGCTCGCCCAGGACTGCACCGTCTCGCACGCCAAGCTTTAGGTACACCCTGTATCAAGCACATTCCAGTTGCGTCTCATGTCTGCCTTTAAACGGAGCTTATCACAGAACTCCTACCTATTATGAGTTAGCAAGTTACAAAAATAGCAAAGTTTTCATGAGATCGCAAAGCTGAATGATAAATGATTTGATGATAAATGATTTTTATTTCTGTAAATAAATCTGTTACAGACACTTTTACAAGTCAATGTAATGTTTTTTTTTAAGACTAGATGGCGCCGGCATTTCCTATCTGACTAGCTCTGAGAAGAAAAGCCGAAACAAACTCAGAGGTCAAAGTCTCTTTTAAAGTCCAGACATTGTAGTATACAAACTATGCGAGTGAAACGATGTAGGGCAACGTCTGGAATGGCCTTTTGAGGAAAGTGCCATAGCAGGTTCGAGTTGACCTGTCCTAACTGACGGCACATCTGCATCAGTCATCGCGGAGCTCAAACCTTATTTTAGGGAGCTCAACAACCCGACCGCTGCACGACGCTATCATTCCCCTGGACATTTGTGTGGGTCACAAAAAAAAAACTCAAGAACCGCCAAACGTTTACAAAATTCGTGTATAAAGCTACCCTACATGGTACTCACATTCACAATTTATTAATATACAGGGTGTAAACGAAATCATGTAATTCCTTCAAGCCTCGTGATGTACTGCTGACTGAGATTAACCCTGCACGGGATACTTTTGGATTCAATAAAAAAAATACAAGAAGTAAACATGTGTTCTTAACGTGAGGCATTTTAGCACCCCGATCGAATTGCGCAGCTATCGCTCGCCGCGTGGTCATTCAACTCGGGGCGCTAAAATGCCTCACGTTAAGAACACATGTTTACTTCTTGTAATGTTTTATATTAGTGAAGCGAATTGCGAAGTTGAGGATGCGGGTGGAGAAAGAAAAGTTTGTAATAAGTAAGTTTGTACACCGTGTTCACACCAATAAGTAGTAAAAGCAAGCCAAGGGCACATGCACTTACCAGGGAGCCAGCCAACTGGTCCTCCTTCTGACTTGCGCAGCAGCTCGCCAAACTTGGTGATGAAGGAAATAGCTGCACACGAACACGGTCACTAGCGTGGGAACAGCGCGCTACCCGTGGTAGGTATTAAAGCCGTCCCTTGGTGAGGAGCAGCAGCGAGCGAAGGTGCAGTCTGGCGACAGCGCATCAACCAGACCACAAATCGAGCGGAGAAGCCACTTTTTTAGCGAGAGGTTTTTTTTAAGCAGCTTCTCAGTGGAGCGAGTCACAGATTAATGATATATGTCTAGGACAACTGTTTCTCGTGCGGTGCGGCGTCCACGGTGGCGGCGCTGCAGTCGCGCGCGTGCTCTGTCAATTTTGATCATCGAGCCAACCTCAAGGCTCGTGCAGTTCACCCATAGATGGCGCTTTTATACATTTTAGGTTAAAAACGGCATAAACATAATAATATCATCAGTGGAAAGGTAAAAAGACTAAAGCGCCAATATACCTATTTTACAGTAGAGAGACTCAAAGTATTTCTCTAAGAAAAATAAATATGTTTATTTTCTTAAAAAAATACTTTGAATCTTTCTACTGTAAAATAGGTATATTGGCGCTTTAGTCTTTTACCTTTCCACTGACGATATTATAGGTATTGTATCCAAATGTATTCCGTTCAGGGTTAATCTATGTCATCAGTACATCACGAGGTTTGAAGGAATTACATGATTTCGTTTACAGCCTGTATTTGTCTATTTTTCTTGCGGGTATGTAGCATATTTTCGTAATAAGACCATGAAGGTATATGTGTCGTAGCCATATCATAGAATTTATCACTTCATGATGTAGCCAACTATTTCATGAAATGGCCAGCTAAAACTGGCCATATCGTTTAAACGTCAACGTTTGATGATATGGCCATCCACGTTTGGCTATATCATTAAAGTAGGGTGTCCATGATTTTCATAATTCCGAATGGTTCAAAATTCCTAATATAACAACTATAAATTTAATAGCAAGACAAATAAACACATGATTGATGATGTTCTAACCTAACTCAAATGATTCACCAACAATAGAGAGGGTCTGGCGCTCGGCGGCCGCTGCCGCGGCACGCTTACTTCGCTCGCTCGCCTTCGCGCTTTAATGGTCACAAACTAACCTAACCCAAATGATTCACTAACAATAGAGGGGATTTGGCGCAGGTATATAATTATGTCGTGGCCAGATCATAGAATTGCCATTGATTTTCGTTGCGTGGTCACCCTACTTTCTTTTATTTTTATTACAGAACACTTGTCCGCCGCCATGATGCACAACAACAAGACAATTACAACGCCTCTACCGGTGGATAATGTAACTATTTTACAATATGGTCACTAATTCGTAGACATTATATCATTAATCTGTGCTAATGTTTGACCATATCATGAAGTAGAGCTGTGCGCTAGCTATTCATATCATTAAACGCTGATTAATTCATTGATCTGGCCAGACCATAATTATCATGATCTGGGTTGCGGATATTGGCCATTTCATAAAATGGTTGGCCACATCATGAAGTGATCAATTCTATGATTTGGCCACGACATATCGCACTGCTAGATTAATACCTACCTTTTTTTTTTTTTTAGCGTGGTGAAATCCTCATGGATTATCCCCCGTCTGGGAAAGACGGGGGGGTGTGCCAGACTCTTACTGGCTAAAACCACCACGGTGTCCCTCCTTCTGACCTAAGGCCGGGGTCACGGGATTCGCTGTTGCATGCACCGCGACCCCGGCAGGTCTCGGTCCACCAGCTTCTTCTGGTGGACCTCTCCTGTGGTGGGGCAGTTGCTCCCCCGCCCCACATCCTTCCGAGAGGCGCGCGCAGGACACGACACGCCATCCTCCCTGGGCCCGTTACTGGTCGGGCGACGGGTTCCCCAACCCGCCGCCCGCAGGCCACTCACTAGGGTGGCCGGAGATCGTCACGCGCCCTCCGGCGCCCGGTGCGTCTAGCGCGAAAAGGGAGAGAAGAAGCGGCCTCCCTCTCCCTCTCCGCTACCTCCTTGGTCGCCATCACCCCCTCGCAAAAGGAGGCGATGGCTTCCCACGCAGTCTCGCTCCCGACCATGGACAGAACCACAGCCGGAAGCGAGAGGTCACCGCCGATCGCCGCGACTAGCTCGCGGCGCTGCGACCCCCATGCTGGACACGCCTGCAAAGTGTGCAGCGCCGTGTCCTCGGGGCAGTCGCAGTGGTGACAACCGGGCGTCTGCTCCCGGCCTATACGACACAGTTACTTCCCGAAACAGCCGTGTCCCGAGAGTACCTGCGTCAGCCGGAAGCTGAGGGCGCCGTGACGCCTCTCCAGCCACTCCTCCATCACGGGTCTTACCGCCGCTACCGCGGCGTGCCCTTATTACCTTTTTTTTTTTTTTTTATCGTGGGGAAATCCTCATGGACTATCCCCCGTCTGGGGAAGACGGGGGGGTGTGCCGGACTCTTACCGGCTAAAACCACCACGGTGTCCCTCCTTCTGACCTAAGGCCGGGGTCGCGGGATTCGCTATTGCATGCACCGCAACCCCGGCAGGTCTTGGTCCACCAATTGCTGGTGGACCTCTCCACTGTAGGGCCCCACCCCACGACCTCCTGAGAGGCGCGGGGGGCACCCCACATCACCGGCGCACCAGAACACATGGTACGCCGTGACCACTCCGGGGACCAAACAGTACATGGGCGCCAGACTACCCCGTGTCTGGGCACCCCTGGTCCCCCTGCAACGGGTCAGGTTAGTGGCCCCGCCGCCTACCACTTTTCGGCCGCAGAGGATAGGGAGAGCGGCCAACTAAACACCGACACTCCTCTCCCCCTGCGGCCCCACCGCGTCCGCCATCTGACGGTGGCGGCCCCGTCAGGCCGCGGAAGGTAGGGAGAACGGCGCACCGTAATACCGGCACTCCTCTCCCGCCGCGGCCTCCACCCTTCAGCCGCAATGCCTCCCATAAGACATCGCGGCCCCAGTCGATCCATCGATGTCGCCCAGGCGACACCGCAACCTACTTGGCCGCTACGTCGAGGGCTTCCAGGCCCAAGCCCCGACGAGCAGCCCCTCCTCGGGTTCCTCTTCGCTTCACCGTGGGGCTCAAAGCCACGGCTACTAAGCCCCCCCGCAACGACAATGCGGGAACCCACCGGGGGGAGTGCCCTTAATACCTTTTTTTTTTTTTTTTTTTTTTTTTTATCGTGGGGAAATCCTCATGGACTATCCCCCGTCTGGGTAAGACGGGGGGGTGTGCCGGACTCTTACCGGCTAAAACCACCACGGTGTCCCTCCTTCTGACCCAAGGCCGGGGTCGCGGGATTCGCTATTGCATGCACCGCAACCCCGGCAGGTCTTGGTCCACCAATTGCTGGTGGACCTCTCCACTGTAGGGCCCCACCCCACGACCTCCCGAGAGGCGCGGGGGGCACCCCACATCACCGGCGCACCAGAACACATGGCACGCCGTGACCACCCCGGGGACCAAACAAGCACATGGGCGCCAGACTACCCCGTGTCTGGGCACCCCTGGTCCCCCTGCGACGGGTCAGATTAGTGGCCCCGCCGCCTACCACTTTTCGGCCGCAGAGGATAGGGAGAGCGGCCAACTAAACACCGACACTCCTCTCCCCCTGCGGCCCCACCGCGTCCGCCATCTGACGGTGGCGGCCCCGTCAGGCCGCGGAAGGTAGGGAGAACGGCGCACCGTAATACCGGCACTCCTCTCCCGCCGCGGCCTTCACCCTTCAGCCGCAATGCCTCCCATAAGACATCGCGGCCCTCCTCAGTTGCGATGTCGCTCAGGCGACACCGCAACCTACTTGGCCGCTACGTCGAGGGCTTCCAGGCCCAAGCCCCGACGAGCAGCCCCTCCTCGGGTTCCTCTTCGCTTCACCGTGGGGCTCCAAGCCACGGCTACTAAGCCCCCCCGCAACGACAATGCGGGAACCCACCGGGGGGGAGTGCCCTTAATACCTACTGTATCAACTCAAAATTTGATCAACTTGAGATAACTCTTTTCTCTTTTTTTTTTTTTTTTTTAAATACGTTGCTCCACACTAGGATTTTTCCTGTATCGTCGGTGCGTTTACAAACACAAATCTTCACACGTAATTCATTTCATTCATTCATTTCAGTAAGTAATCAGTTTTCTGTCGATTCTGAAAAAAGCTTCATTTTGAGTTGATACACTATTTTAATTTAGTAGTGCGATGTGTAAAGATGAAGTCCATACTACGAATACCTACTGATAATCTAAACATGTCAAATGTTTCGATTTCTAAATACCCTATTTATAAAGAGATACATTTCCAAACTAAATATTGTATCTTTTTCTAAGTAGGGTTTTTAGAAAGAAACAGAATCCAAGGCCAAATGTTTAGACTTTCAGTAGGTGTTCGTACTTTGGCACTTTACATTATACAGAAAAATAAAATGATGTTTTTATACCTTCTTGCGAAATATAATACCTACCGAGTGTTAGAGAATTTTAAATTAACTCAATAAAAGTCAAGAAATCTTATGATTTTTGAATATTTCGGAAATGTTTTGACTCAGTAGTTCCTTTTTTGACCGCGTGACAAGTGTCAAAGTTGTTTATCGGCTGATCTGATGACGCGCGCGGTCAAGAGTGGGGCTAATGAACATGGGCCATTCGAGCACGGACCACCGAGTCGACAAGTGATAATTATAGACTGCAAGTCTGAGGGTAATCCTGCCTACCTACTGTAAGTCAATTTAGTATCTATATTTAATTCTTGATATTTAAATACCATACTACATATTGATTTGTGGATGTTATTTTACTTTTAAGCGGTTTAGTTAATTTGCGTAGTTAATTCTGTATCTGTAGGTTTAGCATAATGCGCTTTACTCGGTTAAAAATCATAACATGTACTTATGTAATCTATGCAAATGAACAATAATTGATATAATGATTATTAATAAGTACCTACTTATGTTTTATTATACTTATTCTGATAATATAATCTAGTATTTGAGTATGATATCCTGTTTTATTCTCTTTATTCCCGCAAATCTATAGTTGCCCTAAATACGTTAAAAACCTAGCTTCTGATATTGTATGATATTAACTTTTTATCTTAACACGAGGTTACTAAGCTCATTACTAAGTTAGTCCAGGGGTTTAACTTTAGTACCATAGATAATTCATGGTTTACTGATAAACTTCATTTTATAATAACGTTTTATTTAGTCGTTGGTTTAAACCCAGTATTAATCCCAGTAATATTTTAAAACGTGTTGCGAACTCATGTAGACTATTGCGTTTTCTTAATTTGAAAACCCTTACTAGGAGTTCAGAGTACATCTACTACCGTCTGTACCTAGGTCGCTTCACGTTCGGCATGGCTGCGAAGGCCAGGTCCTCCATCTCCTCTCGAGGCTCAGGTGGGAACAGCACAAACACACCACTCGCTCGCTCGACGATCTTCCGTTTATTGCGACTCCAGTCGCGGTTCAGGGATGATGTTGTGTCTACGCGAGCGTTCTGGAGAAGGAGAAACACTAGTGACTGCAAATCGTTATCAAAGGCCTTCAATTATTAGTTGACATATGGTATAAAGATGGAGAGGACGTCCTAGAAGGACATAGGTACATCGATGTTATTGGTCCTTCACAAAGGACAGTGAGCGTACTACTCTCAACCGGCGTGCGTGTATGACAAGATGTATGAATGTGGATTAAGCGATAGAAGTATGTAAGGGTCGTAGCGTATGGCGTTCTATAGTTTCTGCCTACCCTCATGGGAAAAGGCGTGAGTTTATGTATGTATGGCATAGCACGACGTATGCCTCGGAGAGCACGTTAAACAGTCAGTCCCGGGTGTTATACGAATACCTATGACAGTCGTTACGGGATGTCAGAAGCCCGAAAGTCTGAGAGCCGGTCTAATCTTAGGATATCGGCATTACCCAGTAACTGGGTTGCGGAGGTCTGATGGTAGTCGCTCCGTGTAAAATACTGGCCTTTAGCCGCATCTGGTTAGACTGGAAGCTGACCCCGACACGAGAAAAAGCAAGGCTACACGAATTCATTTACATTCTGTCGTTCTGTACGGATCAGAGTGTTGGGCCGTGAGGAAGACGGATGAAAGAAGATTACACGTAGCGGTGATGAGAATGTTGAGATGGATGTGTGGAGTGACGCGAATGGATAAAGTAAGAAATAAGTATAGGTATTAGAGGGAGTTTGAAAGTGGCACCAGTGACAGAAAAGTTGAAAGGAAACCGTTTATATCTTGGTATGGGCATGTGATGAGGAGGGATGAAATACATGTGACTAAGAGAGTAATGAATATGAATGTTGATGGATGGAGGGGGGAGGGAGACCTAAGAAAAGATGGATGGATTTTGTGAGGGAGGATATGAAAGATAAGGGAGTAAATGATAATGAGACGGCTGACAGGGAAGAGTGGAAGAGAAAACATATTGCGGCGACCCCAAGTAACTTGGGACCAGAGCAAGTACATGATGATGATAGCTAAACTACTACGCTTACCGTACTTAGTATGCGCTTATGCAGGGCTAGGTTGTCTCTGTCCACACGTTTCATGAAGTCCACTCTTCTCTGATAGTACTGCATTGTTCGTAGAGGCTCCACACGCCAGTGGCTGTCCACTTCACCCTATGGAGGTCCCAAGTCTGAATTATTTTCATCATAACATTAATAGTTAATTCTGTTTTAACCGAGCGATTGCACGGGCCGCACACGGGGTGTGTCTGTGTCTTCCTCCACCTGGCCTGACCTTCAAGAGTTGAGGGTCGTGAACCATAACTTGAATCCTTCAAACTTGCCATTGAAACTGCTTGGGCGGGATACGATGGAAAAGGAAAGCAAAATAATATTTAAACACACCGTGTGTGTGTGTAATCCGCACTTTTGATTGGAGACCCTTAGGTCTCGCCAATAACTGCCCGGTTACGTAGAAACGGTCCGCAAAACCATACAGAACAGGGGTGGCCAACTTGATTCGACCCAAGATCTACTGTTTACTGAGTAGACTCTGTGCGATCTACCAATTACATAATCAGTACCTCTTCTTTCAACATATTATACTAAACTTATATTTTTCTTTGCCTTGCCATGATCAACTGGATTAAGAGCCGCGATCGACTGGTTGGCCACACCTGGTATACAAGAAGCCAAATCGAAAAAAAAGAGAATGATTTTCGCACTGGCGTAACGGCAAAAAAAGTACAATCGGAAGACTTAACATTCTAGCAGCCTTTTACGTCGTCACAACTTGCATGCGCGCATGTCGGATTTACGGCTCTTTTCCAGAATTAATGGAAACGCGGCGGATATTAATGGGAACGCCGGTAGAGGACGTCCTAGAAGGACATACATCGATGTTATTGGTGATGTTCTTCACAAAGGTCAGGTGCGTAGTATTCTCAACCGGCGTGCGTGTATGACAAGATGTATGAATGTGGATGAAGCGAAAGGGGTATGTAAGAGTCGTAGCATGTGGCGTTCTATAGTTTCTGCCTACCCCCATGGGAAAAAGGCGTGAGTTTATGTTATGTTATGTTCCAAAATTACATGATGACATGACCCTCGTATTTTTGCGGCTGACGTGTTAACTGTAGTAGAGCTCCTTATGAAAGGGTTCGTCAGGAGAAGTTCTAGCACCATACCTGTTTCTGCTGCTAAGCAGCATTCCTAGGTTCCGGTGAAATTCCAGGCACATGAGACTTACCAACTTTGTCTCTAAGGTTGTCAGCGCATCAGCTATCCTCTTAGTATTGTAGGCATAGACTATTTAAGGTGGGGCAGATGGGGCGCTTGCCTCACCCTGGCACAGGAAAGAATAGGTCTAGACTCAGTCAACTCGCCACCCATGTCCACAGAACAATTACCCAAAATAGGTACGCCAATGCTCGACTCTGTCTATACTTATTTGGACCTCAAAAATAAGATTATGGGACAAAATTGCCCCATAATCCCATTCTACACTTCCAGATTTATTGAAAAGACAAATATTTATTGTCTGACTGAGCTTGCCCTACACTGGACAAAATCCTGGCTACGCCCATGATTATAGCGATACCTTAATTGGCAAACCAGCCAACTCCACATTACGTCAAAAATATATTTTTGGTGCAGTTTGTATGCAGCAGTAATTTGGAGTGATTTGCAAAAACGACAACTGCGATATTATCATAATTTCTTGCGTAAATCTCTATTCGAAAACCATTATTCATAAGTAATCTACAAAAAATATTACAACGTTTTAAGTGTCTCCTGAAAAATTTACTCAAATGGAGTTAACTGGTTTGCCAATTAGGGTATCGATAGGTGTATATGGCGGTGACTAATACTTACCATAAGGTGGGCCGTTGGCTAGTTTTCTAAGGGCTTGTACACAAACTGCGAATCGACGCGATGAGAATTCGCAACGCAGATAACTGCGACGCAAATTGCTGCGATGCGATTTCGTGCGGCAAGGCGTCTTGCTTCCAAGCTGGCCCGGACTGGCCATACGGGCAAATGCCCGGTGGGCCGGTGTGACCTGATGAGGCGGTCACACAGTCGGGGAAATCGAAAGAGTGAAGGTACCGACAAAAAAAAAGGTCGTTCAAGGGTGAATATTCGAATTTTTTTTAACATTATTTTAACAAATCATTCTTCTCCCGGGTTGTTAACGTTATAGTATTGTCAGATTGTTTTTATTCTTGTCTTATTGCTTGACGGCAGCGGTATAGTTTCAGTTTTCATTATCATAATTATAGTATTAAACATCTGCATTCTTAACTTTGGGATGATGCTAATGACGTTCTCAAATTTTGTTAATTTTTTCGAATATTCGCCCTCAACTATCGCCTATCGCTTGAAAAAGAAGCCGCAAAATTGTTTGTTTGTAAATGCACCCAAGATACAGGAGAAAGAGTGAGAGTAGAAAAATAAACGACGTCCGTCTAATCGCTTGGGAATGAATTTTTTTTGTCAGCACTGGGCCAACCGTCTCTCAAATGCCCGGCCCGATTTCAGGTCTCAGTACGGCCCTGCTTCCAAGGTTCGGGTGACCAATCCCTCGACGATCTTCAACCGTATTGAACGTATTTTATACTAGGTAGAATAAATTTGGGTAAAAAGATTTGCGCACTGCTGTTACTGAGATGAAGATATAGAAAATATTACGCGAACCAATTCGTAAGTTCTTGCGACGCGTCGTGCGAGCTCGTAATTATATTTCTACGATGCGACGTCGCATCGCAGTTTTGTGTACGGACGGACCCTAACTTAGGGAGCGTTCAAGTATTACGTAACGCAATTTTTGACCCCCCCTCCCCCCATGTAACGCGCCGTAACGTTTTTCTTTACCCCCCCCCCCCAGTGACATTTTGAGCAAAAAAAAACGTTTTAAAAAATGCTTGAGAAAAAAAATCTCTACGCGACCGTTCTGAAGGGTTAAAACAATGTTACGTAACGCGTATTTCAAACCCCTCCCGCCCCTGTAACGCATCGTAACGTTTAACGAAGACCCCCCCCCCCTCTCCCCAAATTCGTTACGTACTACTTGAACGCTCCCTTATTACACAGACAAAAAATGCTTACCCGCATGAAATGTGCCTTCTTGATCAACGTCAGTATGTACATATTCTCCTCAAACAGTTTCTCGGCCTGCCGGCTCCATGTTCGCAGGCTGTGAAACTTAGGAGCTGGATCATAGTGTGGGGAGGACGTATCTACCGCCGCGCCGATGTGGGCGTACTGAAATAGTGGTGTTAATTCTGTAGCACATTTTGACAGTACTAAATTAGACTAAACGCAACTGTCACTTTCTTTTTCTATTGAAACAGAAAGAGACAACTGGTGGGTAACCAAGCGTTTTGTGGAGTCTTACAACACGCGTCTATTCCCAGCGTGCGGTGAGGAAGTTTTGTATTCTAACCCGTCCTCACACCGTCAATAGCCGTTAGTGACGTTGAAAAGGTTAAAGCTTTGGTTAAAGCAAGCAGACTCCTTGCTCTTTGAGTAATTACACCGTATTGCGATCTGCGAGAGGTTACTCAAGCTCAGGCCACACCGCCAGCTGGCGGGCGGGCGAGCGAGCTGGCGGGCGAAGCGAGGCGAGGGAAACTATAAAAACTAAGCGAAGCTTTGGCGAGCTAAACTATGTGGATTCACACCGAAAACTACGGACGAACGGGCGAGCGGGCGGGAGAGCGAAGGAAGCGTTCTGTCTTTGTCACTCGCGCGCAGTTCCGAGCAGCAGAGCCGAGCGAGCATCGTTTCACCTCTTTTCATACTTCGGTTCACACCGCGAACTACAGAGCTAAGCTACGCTAACGAGGTGAACGATAGCATCGCTGGCATCGTCGAATATTTCGTTCGCATCGTTTGTATCGCTGACGTAGCTTATCTCTGGAGTTCGGGATGTAAACTGAGTATGAAAAGAGGTGAAACGATGTTCGCCCGGCTCGCTAGCTGGCGGTGCGGCCTGCGCTTTAAACGGTAAGAAAATATTACCTTGTGTACACGTTTAATCTTGATGAAAGAATCAGATTTATCAGGCTCCGGCGGCGGAGAAGAATACTTTCCTTCGTTATGAGATTTAGCTGCGAGTATGGCGTCTACCAGAGTCTTTTTTGTCATTTTACTTCAATAATTTTGGAGAAAAACTTTCAAGAAAATTTTGATAAAAATGATGGGATCACATTTGATATCAAAATCTATGTGGCTTTTTGTTTTGTCACTGTGACAAATATTTTATTTTATACGATGTATCCCAGTATATACAAGGTTAGTCGGAAAGGGGGTACTAAGCCGCGGGCCACTTAATGTATCACTGATGACTGTTTTAAAGAAAGTGTTAAAATTTCAAAATTCGACAAAAAAAATTCAATGCGAAATGATTTTTATTTTAGTTTATTTCAAAAAATGTTCATCCCTGCTTTAGTTACTAATTCAGAAAATGGAGCTTCTATCCGTGACCCCAAATATGACCTAAAATGTAAACACAGCTGATCATAGCTGAGGATAGATAGAATTTAGCATATTTTTTATGAAATCTTTGAACATCTATTCCTCTTAAATTATTGACTTTTGGGGAAAGTTGCAGAACAAAAGTTATTCATTATTATGGGTACTTTAACACCCTTTCGGCTTAGTACCCCCTTTACGACTAACCTTGTATATAGTAATAAAACATGTTAGTATTTCAATCAGATATTTCAACCCATACATATTCAAACACTCACACTATGTAATTTTTGTTTTGTAGAACAACTCACGACTAATAAAAGACATCCTGTATTTTTTATAGAATTTTAGAAAATGTGAAAATAAGGTATAAAATTTAACTTACATGTGTTATTACAAAAATTGCTTATGTTTGATAGGTACAGACGGCAGCACGAGAACGTAAACCTTATACATATCTATAACAAATAATTTATTAGACGCAAAAAATTCGTCGCTGACCTATTAATTCATTAGACAACTAAATATATTTGAAGACGAGAATGTAATTTTAAAGAAGCTGCCCTAATTAGCACCCGTTTCGAATTATATAATTCGTAGGTAGCCTCCGAATGCATGTTATGATTTCATAGCCTGATTTTTTGAAAACTTACGTAAATATTTACATTATCTTATCATCTTGTTTCTGTGACGATCGGTCTATACACATATTATGTTATATTGTCATGGTGGTGGGTAGTTTAGTTTTAGTTTGCAATAAATCAGTCTGTCGTTGACCCACGTATTTCATTGACGTTCCATTGGCGACGAGAACGGGTTTTTTTTTTTTTTTCGTTTGTGGTTACGCGTTTCAAATTTTCTATACGTTCATTATGCCTATCGGAAAAATAGAATTGTTTAATTTAAGTTCAAAACAATGGCCGGCGTATATTCGTCGAGTGAATCAGTACATCAGACTAAATGAAATTGACGATGAACTAAAGGTGTCTTTGTTAATAACGGTAGTAGGGGAAGAAACGTATGCACTTATGTGCGATCTGTGTTCACCTAGCTTTCCGGAAAGCAAAACATATGACGAACTAGTGAAATTAGTAACGGAGCATTTGGAACCACAACGGTCGGAGATTGCCGAGCGACACGTGTTCAGGTTGCGCCGACAGCGGGTTGGCGAGTCCCTCACAGAGTACCTGCAGGCACTAAAACACCTCGCGTCTACATGCAATTTCGGTAAGTGCAAGGCATGTTCGACGCTTGAGGAGAATTTACGTGATCAGTTCGTGTCAGGCCTGACGAATGACGTGATGCGGTCCAGAATCTTCGCCGAAAAGAAGATACAATACAAAGAGGCAGTGGAACTTGCGTTGGCCCTAGAGGCAGCGGAGAAACACGCCGAAGTTAGTGGCACAACGACGACAGTGACGGAGACATCGGAACCGGCAAGCGGCGAGGCGGGCGAAGGCCTGCATAGCGCACGCGGCTGGCGTACGGGCCAGCGCGGCCGGCCATCACGAGCGCCAGGCGGCGCAGGCGGTAAAGCGACTGCAGGAACACGCGGCGGCGGGGCGCACACCACGGATGGCCGCGCGCTGGCATGCTGGCGCTGTGGCAAGGCGCACACGGCCGAGGGATGTCGGTTTAAAAATTACAGTTGTGATGAGTGCGGGCAAAAAGGGCATTTAAAAGCTGTGTGTAAACAAGTGCGCGTTAGTGGCGGTCGGCAAAATTATGTCAGTGACGAATCGGATGATGGTATGTTCAACTTAAATGTAGCAGCACGAGGTAACAAACCATACTTTATTAACTTAACAATTGATAACACCAACATCGTATGTGAAGTGGACACGGGTAGTCGTATTTCAGCAATAAGTGACAGTATGTACCAACGTTATTTCTCGCATAAAAAGATTAACCCAGATAATTTAATTTTACGGGGTTACTCAGGTTCACGAATCGAATCACTTGGTTACATTGAGGTGGACGTGTGTCTAGGCGCAGTTAAAGGAAAGTCCTTAAGACTTTACGTTATTAACGGTGGAGCACGGCCTTTGCTAGGGCGAGAATGGATGCGCGCTTTAAAGATTACGCAAATAAACCTCAATGAAATCATAGATGATGAATTCGTAAACAAACTATGTAAAGAATTCCCCGAAGTATTTACTGATAAGCTAGGTACTTGCAAACAACCCATACGACTACAGCTGTCAGATTTAGAACCGGTTTACGTGCGAGCGCGACCGATGCCGCTGGCACTGCGCGCACGGGTCGAACGGGAGCTGGAGCGTCTTGTGACCGACGGTTCCATCTACCGCGTCGATTACTCGGATTATGGAACTCCAATAGTTCCAGTGATTAAACAAAACGGGGACATACGCATTTGTGGGGATTATAAGATAAGCATCAATCCAAAGTTAAAAAGAGATTATTATCCATTGCCGCGTATCGAGGAGTTGTTTGCGAATCTCAGCGGGGGCGATAAATATACTAAAATAGATTTAAAACATGCATATGAACAGTGCCTTTTATCTAATGATTCGCAACAGTATACGGCTATAACTACACATATGGGTACATTTGTGTATCGTCGTACACCTTACGGTCTGTCGGTTATACCGGAGAAATTTCAAAAAATTATGGAGGAGACACTGCGCGGGGTGCCAGGGTGCGTCGTATTTTTAGACGATATTTGTGTGACCGGGTCAAATAGACTTGAACATTTGAAAAATCTGAGAGCTGTACTCGAACGGTTACGTAATACAGGACTTACTGTAAAACTTAGCAAATGTACATTTTTACAAGATAGTGTTAAGTAACTGGGCTTTATTATTAATAAGGAGGGGTTGCGACCGGATCCTGAAAAATTGGAGGCTATTTCCAGTGCGCCTAAACCAGAGAACGTATCGCAACTTAAGAGTTTCCTTGGTATGCTCAACTATTACGGGCGTTTTATTCCACGTTTGAGCACTTTATTGCAACCGTTACACAACTTGTTAAAAAAAGATAGCCGCTGGGAATGGGACTCCAAATGTGATAAAGTTTTTTTGGAAGCAAAGCGATCTCTTCTGAGTGAACGGGTATTAGCACATTACGAGGAGGGGCGCGAGCTGGTCTTGTCGGTGGACAGCAGCGCGTATGGACTGGGCGCCGTGCTTGCGCACCGGTACTCGGACGGTAGTGAGCGGCCCGTCAGCTGCGTGTCGCGTACACTCAGTGCGCCGGAGCGCAACTACAGCCAGTTGGATAAAGAGGCACTGGCCATTCTGTTCGGTATCACTAAACATCACCAATATGTGTTCGGTAGGCGCTTTACGCTACGTACCGATCACCAGCCGCTTACTCATATTTTTGGAGCCAAGGGGGGAATCCCGCAAACGGCGGCTAGCCGCTTACAGAGGTGGGCTGCACGCCTGGCAGCGTATGATTTTGGCATAGAATTTGTGCGATCGGTGGACAACGGTCCGGCTGATGCGTTGTCCCGGCTACCGTTACCTCGGGAGGGTCGCTCGGCTGACACTGTGGACTATCTAAACCTTATAGAGGAGTCGCTACCTATCTGTTTCAAAGATATTGCGAGAGAAACCGAACGCGACCCGTTGTTATGTAAAATTAAAGGTTATGTTCTTTTCGGTTGGCCGTCAAGTCCGAGCTGTGAACCGGAAAAGCCATTTTTTGCGAGGAAAACGGATTTTGTAGTTGATCAGGGATGCGTCATTTATAAATATAGGATAGTAGTACCAGACGTTCTTCAAAAGAAAATTTTAAAGGAAGTTCATGAGGGGCACCTAGGTGTGAACAAAATGAAAAGTTTATCGCGGAGTTACATTTACTGGGCGAGTTTAGATCGTGACATTGAGGAAATGTGTAGGTCATGTGCTGCGTGCCGTAACGTGCGGGACGCGCCGCCGCGGGCGCAGCTGCACCCCTGGGAGTTCCCACTGCACCCGTGGCAGCGCGTGCACGCGGACTTTGCAGACTGCGGGGGCGTACGTTACCTAATTATGGTGGACGCTCATTCCAAATGGATAGAGGCCGTGCCGATGCGTAGCACGAATGCAGCTTCTACGATCAAAGTTAATAGAAGTATATTCGCACGTTTTGGTTTACCATCACAGCTCGTGACGGACAACGGCCCGCCGTTCTCTTCTCAAGAATTTAAAGAATATTGTATAAACAATTGTATTAAACATACAACTTCGGCTCCTTATCGGCCTCAGGGTAATGGCGCGGCTGAAAACGCGGTTAAAACTGTAAAGAAAGCAATAAAGAGAGCGATATACGAAGGCAAGGATGTAAACGCCGCTCTAAGCAAATTTCTTTTCCAATACCGTAATTGTGATCACGCGACGACAGGAGTGTCCCCGGCAGTGGCGCTCCTGGGGCGGCGCCTGCGCAGCCGACTGGACGTACTGCGGCCAGACGTGGCAGCCGTAGTACGAGCGAAACAAGAGCGGCAGGTCGCCCGCACCCCAGGGTCCGATAGGGAATTTCAGGTGGGAGACGAAGTGATGGCTCGTGACTATACCTCGAGGGGGGATAAGTGGACCAAGGCTACCATTATTAAAAAGACTGGGCCTGTCTCTTATAAAGTCGGTATAGGTAACGGTGTGGAGTGGCGTAGACATGCGGACCAAATCATTTCAACCAGCTGTAAAAATAGGTTCTCGTTATCGCGAATGAGTGGCGTGGCTGGGGCCGACGAGACGAGTCCTAATAAGACAGCCAAACCGAGTGTTGATAGTGGAGCCGAAGGTGAGCTGTTTGAGGACGCATCTAGCGGTGGCAGCGAAACTAAGACACCGGAAGCGCTTCAATCGCCGCTAGTTCAACCCGATCGATCGTTGCCTAAACACGGGCACGAGCCGTCGCGATCGCCACCACCCCTGGGTGCGTCCGCTCGAGCATTACGTGCGTTCAATCGGGCTAAGCAAACTGTCATGAATTTCTTACATTAATTGATCAAGTTCCTTTGTAAAATGTGGCTGTTGACTTGGTGAGGAGAAGTGTGACGATCGGTCTATACACATATTATGTTATATTGTCATGGTGGTGGGTAGTTTAGTTTTAGTTTGCAATAAATCAGTCTGTCGTTGACCCACGTATTTCATTGACGTTCCAGTTTCCATCTTTTTAGTTCGCTTTTTATGCAATCGTGTTTTTTAATTTTTATAAGTAGGTAATTAACTTTTTTATTACCAACATGCCATTATTTCTTCAAGTATTGATTTGTTTCAAGTATTGAACCTGCTACGCTATTCTTTTCGCATAGTAGGTATCTTATTCTACACCACGACGCGCATACGCACACATTCTCACGTAAGCACTGCAGCACGGAACATTACAAGTATTAACTGACAAAAAGCTATTTATCTCTTTCGCACGATTCTCGCTGTTGTTGCTCATAACGCGCTCAAGGTCAAAGTGAGGTAACTAGACGTGCTGGCGACTGTACCTACTTCTTTGGGTTGCCTATGCGGAAGAATTCCAAAACATATACAATAAAATACGCTTCTGTGGTACCTACTTAGGTCTTAAGTTGTGGGTGTTTCAGTATGTAGAGATTGAAATGGGTACTTAAGTCAAATAATAAAATTATCTTGACGGGGTCGAATAGACTCCATAAATAGGATGTTTTTGTTGATAAAATTTAGTGTATAGACAAAAAAAAAACGCTATATCGATCATTCGATATACAAGGTCTAATATAATAAACAAAAACCCTGAAAGTAGCTTGTTAACCTTTTAACCGCTTGAGTCGCATTTCTGCGACAAATATTTCCGTGCCCCTACCGCGCGTGTCGTATTTCTGCGACAGAGAACATGCATGGTTTTTTTGTTCTATTTTCGTCCTATGAACTGCGTGGTACAACTAAAACGATTATTCAACAGAGATATGATTTACAACAATTACTTAAAATTGTTTCATAGCTCTAAGTATTGAAAAAGCTTAATATATTTATTGTAGGTATTATTTTATCGATTCGTAGTCGCGCGCTAGGGGCACGGCAATTGATATTTAGCCACGCGCTTAAAAGGTTAAGAATCGTCTACTGAATCGACAATCGGTCTTAATTGAAAGAAAATTATGACCTATGTCAAGGGATGTAAGACTGAATATTAAATGCAGTTAACAACGAAAAAGTAATACATTTTTTTTTAAATAAACAATATTGTAGTTACATTTTACTGTAGTTACAACTGACTATTTTCATTGGGGTGTTTGAGTGTGTGCATTATTCCTGTTACGTGTTGTATAAGAATTAAAATAAAAGACAAACATTATTATAAAAAAAGTTTATTTAATTTAAAAATATTGCACAAATACATTGAAAAAAAAAATCACAAAATACAAAGCGTTGATATTTGTGCCTACAATCGTAATACTGAAGCAATTAGCTAAAACCTTAATTAATTAAAAATCACTGGAATGCGACTAGCAAAGTTAGAGGTCAGTCGAGAGTCCATTAACGCAATTTACACCCATATTCTAAGACGTTCCTCCAAAACTTACTCGACTCAGGACAGTTCTCGACGGAGTCATTACGTCATAATTTGAATTATCTGCATCGCGCAAATAACGCTGCGATAAATAGTTGTAAGGATTATCGTAAGCATATTCGATAGTCTTCAAAATTCATTTTTGTTACATACGAACTTTGACACTTCCTTCCTTAAAGTAGCTTCCGAGGTACCTTGAGTTTGACAGATGATTCCTTACCTCGACTATGTCAACTATAACTACCGATGGTAGGGAGAAAGACAGTCGAGGTGGAGTCGAGTTGAGTAAGTTTTGGAGGAAAGTCTTATAATATGGGTGTTAGAAAAATAATCATAGTTTTAATGCTGCCATTTGTAAGGTGAATGTCAGTGGAAACAGTAGAGGACGCCCTAGAAGGACATACACCAATGTTATTGGTAATGTTCTTCACAAAGGACGGGTGCGTAGTACTCTGAACCCCATAGTAGTGATGGCCTATTCAAAAAATATGTTAGTGTCAGTTGTCCCCTGGGACTGTGGCGGCATCTATCACGCCACATGCGAACTATCCTGCATCGCGCTATCAAGATTTGACGCGGAGTTGTATACAAGTTCCCAACATCAACCGTTGGGCAGTGGCCCGCCAGGCACAAGACTCCACCTGGTAGGAGGATCCTCCCTTTTCGTAGGCGGAACACAATATCTCGTTCCCCTACGGGACTAATGGGAGATGGTCATCCCACTTGTCCCATCATGGGATTGGGTCAATGGGACTAGTGGGACGGATATAACGGTTGAACGTTTGCCTTCCATGGGTCTGAGTTCGATACCGGCTCACACCTCTGACTTTTCAAATTCATGTCAGAAATCAGAAAGTTATCACTTGCGTTAACGGTGAAGGAAAACATCGTGGGGAAACCTGCACACCTAAGAGGGCTTCAAGAAGTCCTTGATGGTGTGTGTAGTCCGCCAATTTGCACTAGGCCATCGTGGTGAACTAAAGTATAAACCCTTCTCATTCTGAGAAGAGGCCCGTGCCCAGCAGTGGGACAGTGGGTTGTTTATGTTATACCCCGTTGAATACATTTAATTTGCAATAAAACACAAGCACTCGTGCATATAAACTTACAATAATGGAATCAATTAATACATTATTAAATTAATAACAAAATAACAAAGTAAAATAAATTCATTATTTGAGTAAAATTAAAACAATAATTTTGAGATTTTTTCATATAAAATAATTATTTCCTAGTTAATAATTTTGCAATGGCAAGCACGCAATCTAATTTTAGGAATATTATTAAAAAAATCCGTACATTTTCAGAAATCTTAATATATGAGTACCTACTACATTATATTTCTCGACTGTTAACATGATTATTTAATATAAAAATACTAATTTCTATATTTCACTAAAAAGACTTCGATTTTTATCAGAATAAGGCTCAGTGCAGATAGTTGCGTTTTCACGGGTTGACGCGCGATTAATTTCTATTTGCATATATTAGCATAGCCCAGGGATGACGAACGATAAAAGCACCGCCGCCAATGTTTTCAAAAAATATTTCATTTATTAGTACATAATTTGTTTTTGACAACTTCTAAATATTTTTAATTATTACATTAATGTCCTTTTCCACAATTTCATGTTACGTGCCATTGGTTTGTTATCATTGGCATAACCTAGTAGTCACGATCAATGTTACAGAAATAACGCGACTATCTACTCCAAGACTTATTCTGATATGGATAGTACAGCTGAGATCGCTAAAGATACATTATTATTATATGTATTATCGATCGAATATTGTGATTCTAAATTAATGTTTTTTTTTAAATTTCTCAAGTTATTTTTTATATTAATTAATAATACGAATTAATAACACAATTCTTGACAATAAACCCGCAAATTAGGCTGATTTGAGATCTAGATATAGGAATCTGTGTCAACACCGTCATTTTTTTTTAATTCTATTCGTCTGTTTGTAGATGGTCTTGCGGACCGTTTCTACGTAACCGGGCAGTTATTGGCGAGACCTGAAGGGTCTCCAACCAATGGTCTTGGGTGCTGGTGTTTGACCGAAGTATTTAATATCGAATTTCATAATACCGACAACGATTCGTCGAAGTAACGGTTGACGAAGCAAGATTTTCCCTAATTTAATTTCGCCGAATAATCATTAGCCAGAGACATTGCTTGGCTAAAAAAAACATTCACAAGTTTTGTTTAAGTCGAATACTTATTTCTGCAAATGGGTAGTTTTATATTATTATATATTAATCGTCTCGAAGCTTTTACAAACAACATGAATAAAATCAATTAAATGTATAATAAAATGCTTAAATAAAGCGATTTAAAATTGTTAATAGACAGAGACCGCACTATTGAACGATGACGTCATTGTTCAAATATTTCATAGTAACTTGACATTACTTCGTACAATGTCCGTTTCGTGCGACAAGGACAGTAGATACGCCATTCTAAAATTTGAAAAACGTGTATCTACATCATTTTTATATTGATTTTATTAATTTTTTGACGTGACAACGTCTAATAAAACGATGAACGCCAGCATCATGCACGAAAAAGCGTGACTCATTGTCACGTTCAGTCTGAGGCGAGCGTGCGAGCGAGAGCGCGGAACAAGCGATAGAGAGGCACGATGTTTTGTTATTACGTTGTCACGTTAAACTATCGTCCGTAAACCGACTTTACAGACAACCATTTTTTTTAACGATTGTTTTCTTTCTATACCTTTTTTTGATATAATAAAAATTCAATTAAATTATTCAAAATTTTTTTAAGGAGTTAGCTACCGGGTGTCGTTAGGCGATAGATTTTCGTAAGTTTCGGTAAGAATTGGTTACACATATTTCGTTCTTCCAACATAGATCCTTATGTGTTGTTATGTCTATTGTCGCTGCCTCAGTGCGGTGTGAGGCCTCGGTACGGCCGAGGTGTGCGGGCGCGCCAGGCGCGTGGCTGGCCGGCTGCTTACATTACCATATGACAGATAGCGCTCTGACAGATCTGGTGGTTCCATCTGTAAATAAATTATATTTGATACAATTTTATCGAAGACTAGCTGTGTCCTCACGGCTCCGCCCGTAGCCTATGTTACTCAGTGATAATGTAGCTATCTAACGGCAAAAGAATTTTTGAAATCGGTCCAGTAGTTTTTAAGTTTATTCGTTACATACAAAAATACAAATCTTGCCTCTTTATAATATTAGTATAGCAAAATTAAAAAAATGGCAGTGGTGTCGATTTGGTTGCACGTTTAGACAGTACTAAACTAGACTAGGGAACGTACCCATACTACGTGACCCGTTCAGGGGGGGGGGGGTCTTCAAAATACCACGCTTGGTCACAGGGACACTTGGAAATGTACTACGGGTGGTCACGGGGGGTAAAAAAAAAAGGTAGCGTAGTATGGGTATGTTCCCCTAAACGCAACTGTCACTTTCTTTTTCTATTGAAACAGAAAGAGACAAATACCCTTAGTTTAGTCCTGTCAAAGTGCGCAACAGACACCATTGTCCTCCAGTCACCTAGTAACAAGTCTAAGTGACGCAGGAGCGTTTTTCACCGCCAAACCATTATCGACTTTACTAGCGTTTAAATAATATTTAAAATAACTCGTTGGGTCTAGTGGTGGCAACTGCCACTGCTGATGGTGAGGTCCTGGGTTCAACCCCCAAGTCAGGCAAAGTGTTATTGGGTTTTTCCGTGTGTTTTCCCTAATTAGCAGCCCGGAGCTTGGTTGATGTCATTAGGCTCGCCCCCTATTACATGGGACTTATAACAACGAAATGAGGGTGTTACTATACACCTCTGCCCAACCCTTCGAGGAATACAGGCGTGATGTTGTGTTGTTTCTTAGTTAATCTAAAACACCACTAACATACACTGAATTAAAAAATCGTGAAGAAATCTGGACTTAATAGTTTGAAATCGCCAATGCAGCGAGCCAACATGGTGTTCAATACTTGTTCCTTCTCTGTATGTGAAGAGGCGTTTGCCCAGCAGTGGGACAGTTACCAACTGGTATTATTATAGTACATACATACATAAACTCACGCCTTTTCCCCATAGGGGTAGGCAGAAACTATACAACGCCACATGCTACGACTCTTACATACCCCTTTCGCTTCATCCACATTCATACATCTTGTCATACACGCCGGTTGAGAGTACTACGCACCTGACCTTTGTGAAGAACATCACCAATAACATCGATGTATGTCCTTCTAGGACGTCCTCTACCGGCGTTTCCATTAACATCCGCCCGTTCCCATTATTATAGTAACAGCAGTGATAACCTTGTGGAGTGACCATCGGACTGCCAAGTCATAGGTCTCGAGTTCGAACCCAAGGCACACCTCTGAACTTTCGGTTTCATGTGCGTATTGCACAATTATCACTTGCTTAAAAACGGTGAAGGAAAACATCGTGAGGAAGCCGGCATGCCTGAGAGATATTTCTCGACGGCATATGTAGCCAAGTCAGAGGCCCATGGGCGACATAAACTCTGACACCAGGTTAGTCACTAACCACACGAAAAGAAGAAGAGTATGGTAAAACGTACGTGTTTGCTGTGACTATTGTGGGACACGTTGTGATGGGGCGTGCTCATGTTGTTGCCGGTGTACGCCACGCACTTGACTTGCCACTCGCCTAGTTGCTCGTTCCAGTGGACGTACTGCTCGATTAAAGCCTGCAAAGATGGGATAAAGTTATTTTCCTGACTCAAGTATCAGCATTTTGCTTACAGCTATTAGAGAAAGATGATAGATTTGGGCTATGCACAGTTGGAAAGATCAATCCATACACCCATATTCTAAGACGTTCCTCCAAAACTTACTCGACTCAACTCCACCTCGACTTGACATAAACGTCCTCGACTCGAGATTTTTCCTCAGTCGAGGTAACGAATCATCTGTCAAACTCAAGGTATGTCAAAGTTCCTATGTAATAAAAAATAATTTTGAAGACTTTGTCGAATATGCTTACGATAATCCTTACAATTTTTTATTACGGCGTTATTTGCGCGATGCAGATAATTCAAATTATGACGTAATGACTCCGCCGAGGAACCTCAAAGTTCACACGAAATTGCGACTAAGAATACAATTTTGAAGGTGTTTTCGAGTCGAGTATGAGTCGAGTAAGTTTTGGAGGAACGTCTTAGAATATGGGTGTTAATTTCTTCTTCTCTCGTGTTGACAATAGCTACATGAGAACAGCTCATTCCGTGGTGACAAGATTACCCAGTCAGCAAGGTTGGTAGCGGGGCTGACTGCACAGAGTGCGACGGATGTACTGAAGTATAGTCACATGTGGAAGCTCTGAATAAACTCCAATCCATAATGAAAGATTGGACTACAAAAAAGATACAACCTCGTATTGGACACGTGTGTATCTTTTTGCCGTTTCTAACCATGTGTCTAACCAACGTAAAGACATGTTCGGATCAGAATTTGATTATCGGGTGATTCTTCGAAAATTTTTAACATTATTTTAACAAATCATTCTTCTCCCGGGTTGTTAACGTTATAGTATTGTCAGATTGTTTTTATTCTTGTCTTATTGCTTGACGGCAGCGGTATAGTTTGAGTTTTCATTATCATAATTATAGTATTAAACATCTGCATTCTTAACTTTGGGATGATGCTAATGACGGTCTCAATTTTTGTTAATATTTTTCGAAGAATGCTCCTATCACTTGCGTTAACGGTGAAGGAAAAACATCGTGAGGAAACCTGCACACCTGAGAGGGTTTGAGAAAGTTCTCGATTATGTATGCAATCCAGACCAGCGTGGTGGACTAAGACCTAAACTCTTTCATTCTCAGAAGAGGCCTGTGTCCAGCAGTGGGACAGTAATGGGCAGTCAGAGCACTTTACCTGATACTCCTTCGGTATATAAGAGTCCAGGACCAGATCAGCCAGCTGAATCTCCCTCTTCAATGCCCTCACGCTATCCAGGATGCCTTCCATCTCCCTCTGTTGTTCACGTTGCTGATCCGCCAACTCTGCCTTGGCTGAGTTCAGGAGCTGTACCGCTCTCTTCAGCTTTCGGGTTTTGGCTGAGTTTTCTTCTTGGAGACTGGAGTATCGTTCTTCTAGGTCTAAACGTTCGGCCTGGAATGGGTGAGGTGTTAGTTATTGTATAGAGCAAAGGTCTCTAACACCCATATTCTAAGACGTTCCTCCAAAACTTACTCGACTCGACTCCACCTCGACTTAGCCTTTCTCACTATCATCGGTAGTTATAGTTGACATAAACGTCATCGACTCGAGATTTTTCCTCAGTCGAGGTAAGGAATCATCTGTCAAACTCAAGGTACCTCGGAACCTACCTTAAGGAAGGAAGTGTCAAAGTTCGTATGTAAAAAAATGAATATTGAAGACTTTATCGAATATGCTTACGATAATAATCCTTACAACTATTTATCGCGGCGTTATTTGCGCGATGCAGATAATTCAAATTATGACGTAATGGCTTCTCGAGGAACCTCGAAGTTCACTCGAAATTGCGACTAAAAATACAATTTTGAAGGTGTTTTCGAGGCCGTAATGAGTCGAGTAAGTTTTGGAGGAACGTCTTAGAATATGGGTGTATAAGTGTTGGTATAATGAAGATAGGCAGAACTGGCGCGTATGTATGCGACGATGTCGGGATAGTATTCTCGACAGGCTTACTAACCTCTTTCTTCTGTAAGTCTTCTTGCAGCCTCAGCTCGTTCAATCGCCTCAGTTCCAACTCTCTAGCCACTTGCTCCAACAGTCTCCGTTGGGCATCGGCCTTGTCCAGAAGATTCTCGCCACCAACCAGGACCTTGGATTCCAAGCGTTGCAGTTTATCTTTTAATTCTTCTTGTTGTTTCCTGAGAAGGGAGAATTTTACATTAGTTTGGTGTTAGGATCTATACGGTCTACCTGGCTAGCTACCACCTGAATATTCAAGTTAAGCCAAGCAGTTTACTGTGTTCCGTCGTGTGTAGGTGTGTGAGAACCAGACGGGTTTAAGGGAGTCCCTCTACAAGGTCAGTCGGAAAGGGGGTACTAAGCCGAAATGGTGTTAAAGTACCTATAATACTCAATATCTTTATTGCTTTACCATAATGTGTACTTAGGTGGTAACTATATAATTGAGATCATTATGGACCCTGTAGGGCACAGCAAAAGGGTAGGATTGATAACTTCTGTTTTACAACTCTCCCCAAAAGCCAATAGTATAAGAGAAATATCTGTTCAAAGATGTCATAAAAAATACGCAAAATTCTATCTATCCTCAGCTATGATCAGCTGTGTTTACATTTTAGGTCATATTTAGTGTCACGGATTAGAAGATCCATTTTTAACCGACTTCCAAAAAAGGAAGAGGTTCTCAATTAGACTGTGTTTTTTTTTTGTTTCTTTGTTCCGCGATATCTTTGCTAATTGTGAACCGATTTTAATGATTCTTTTTTTGTTTTTGAAAGAGTATTCTTTCGAAGTGGTCCCAGTTGAATTTGGTGAAGATCTGATGAAGAACTTCGGAGATAGACCATTTGAAGTCGGTTTTATTTTTGTTAAAAAGTTGTATGAATTCGTAACTAAAGCACGGATGAAGAATTTTTGAAAAAACTAAAATAAAAATCGTTTAGCGTGGTTTTCTTTTTAATCGAATTTTGAAATTGTAACACTTTTTTTGAAACATCTATTAGTGTTACATTAAGTGGCCCGCGGATTAGTACCCCCTTTCCGACTAACCTTGTTATATCTTTGTTACTTGTATTCGTGTGCTCCATCTTAAAGCCTGGTCAGACAGAGCGTGGCTGGGCGTGATTACTATGACAATGTATGGAAGACGCCACACAGAAACTGCCACACCACGCCAAGCTTCGCGTGGCAGTTTCTGAATATCACACCCAGCCACGCTCTCTGTTTGACCAGGCCTTTAGACCCTGTCTAACTAGAGGTAAAAGCAACCAAGGTAAAGACCACAAAAAAATGTATGGTTAAGATGCTATCTTTGGCCAAATGTAGTCAAATCCAAAAGTCTTGATGCAGTCAAAGCCGCGATCTCTGTCTTCTTCCTAGCCTTTTCCCAACTATGTTGGGGTCAGCTTCCAGTCTAACCAGATGCGGCTGAATACCAGTATTTTACACGGAGCGACTGCCATCAAACCTCCGCAACCCAGTAACTGGGCAATGCCGATAACCTAAGGCTTCTGACTATCCGTAACGACTGTCATAGGTATTCTATGACACCCGGTAAAGTTTAACCGCGATCTCTGTGTAGTAAGATTGTAACGTCACTCACTTGGTCTTCTGCAGCTCAGCCTTCTTCTCTTCGAGGACCTTGCGCGCCAGATGAGCCTTCTCTCGGTTCAGCTTCTCCTGAACGAAAACAAATGTTACTGTTGACTATGTTACATGAATTTTCACGCTGATGTGTTCCTAGTAATGATAGTGTGGTCAAATGTTATCTACTTATGTCTACAGAAGAGGCGCTCGATTATTCTGGAACATAAGCTCTTTGTGTTTTAGTATGGTTGGTGAGACGATCTCGGCGGAGGGGAGCCCTCGTGTCTCCCCTCTTGAGTATGGTTACATAATACAGGTTATACAGGGTGGTCTAAATAGTGACGTCCAAAAAAAATCTGAATTCCACATACCAAGGGACCCCATGTATGTTCCGCGATTTTTTGTAGTTACTGAGTTTGAATTTTTTTTAATATCGCAGTAAAAATTTTGGTCCTTACTATTGATACTTTTTTGAGTAACTAGCAGGAATGTTAGGAAGTTTATTATTTAACATATGAAAGTAAAATATAAGCGGACCATGTCACGAAAAAAAAAAGGAAAAAAACCACTTAAAAAAAGATATGAATTTTTGAAGCCTCGCCGGCAGAATCTCAAAATAATTACAAAAAAATAATAATCGAAAACTACAAAAAATCGCAGAACATACACGGGGTCCTTGGGTATGCGGAATTCAGATTTTTCTTTTGGACGTCACTATTTGGACCATCCTGTATACAAAGGGATGAAATAGTCTTCTACTTAAAACGCTTAAATAATGCGACGTTATGATATATTCTTGCCTGACACACATGTTATATGAGACACGTAAACCTGGAACAACTATCTATAGGCCATACGAATAATTGTTTATTGCAAGAATCGAACCTGCGACTCGCAGCGTACAAGCCACCGCGCCATTCGTGTCTTCGTTAATTTTACTATCAAAACTATTGCTGGTGTTACCTTCTCCTCTCGTCTCAATCTTCGTCGCATCTTCTTCTCTACGGGGTCGAGAGCGTCCGACTCCGGCTCCGTGAGCGTATCATCCGACAGTTCTTCTTCTGATAATTCTTCTTCTTCTCCTTCTTCCTCCTCCACTTCTGTTAATTTCATAATTACATTTAAATTGTTTGTTGGTAGTTTTCAAGGTCATATTTGATTTACTGACTCTGGACGGAAGGGTTTATAAATAAATACAGTTCTCGCAACGAAATATGGGTATTCCGTTTGTGTGTTAGTGTGCACGCGCCGTTTCACAGGATTTCGACCAATCAGATTGAAGTGCGATCTTTGTCTTACTTTCGGCGTTTTCTCACACGATGCATAATTAAGGCTTGAACATACACATACTATGTAGGTCTTCTACTTCTCGTGTGGTGAGTAACTAACCTGGTGTCAGAGTTTATGCCGTCCATGGGCCTCTGTCTTGGCTTCACATGCCGTCGAGAAATATCTCTCAGGCAAGCCGGTTTCCTCACGATGTTTTCCTTCACCGTTTTTAAATATAAAAGCAAGCTAGTTTGCGTTAACGGTGAAGGAAAACTGTTAGAATATTATCAAAATAACAACTCCTATGGACTTGTTTGTGGTTTGTAATAAAACTTCAGATAAGGAATCAGTCTAACGTCTATTCGCTACAGCTATTGTGTTTTATTAGGTTATGGGCCCAGACCCGTATTTTTTTTAGAATATATCAAGTGTTTTCGTTAAAAATGTCGTCTAGTTCCAGTTACATAGTTAATGTCCCAAAATTGAAAGGGCGAGAAAACTACGATGATTGGGCGTTTGCGGTAAGAAACTTTATGGTGTTAGAAGGCATTGATTTGGACAATATTTCACCAGATTTAAGTGACAGTGAGCAAGCAAAAGCCAAAGCCAAGATAGTTATGACTATCGATCCTTCGTTATTCGTACATATCAAGACTGAGAGAACAGTTGACGCGATGTGGAAAAAATTTAAGCAACTTTTTGATGACACCGGATTTACTAGGAAAATCAGTTTACTCCGAACATTAAGAGGAAACCTGCACACCTGAGTGGAGTCCCATAAAGTTCTCGATGGTGTGTGTAGTGTGTAGTCCATTCCTTGACTGTTCAGGCCGTACGCTTGTGGAATGCATTACCTGTGTCTGTGAGGCGTGCTCAGTCGTTGGTTTCGTTCAAGAGAATGGTAAAGGAACATTATCTTGTCATATAGTCGTTTTTAAACTATCGATATTTATAATTAAATATGTATGTTCTTTATTTAAGTGTATGTAACTATTATATTTATATATATATTTACTCAAAAATGCTTGTAATGTGGTCATTATTTTGACAACCTTCTTTGAGCAAAGTCGACCTTTCCGCGCTACTTGAATAGGCGCCAGCAAAGTTGTATGGAATTACATTGCTGGTGAGTTTTAGCCACCAGCAATTTCCTTTGAAAATCCATTATTGTCGAATTTTGTTACAAAAATAGTCTGGTGCAAACAGTTTTTATTTATAATTTGGCTGTATAGGTACAGGCAGCACAATCATTAAAGACTAAAAAACAAAAAACTAAAGCCCGGGGAAGAAACAAATCGATACTTTAAATAAATTCTTACTATATTAAGCTGGTTTTATTTAAATAACTGCATTGTTTGAGTAAAGCACTACACAAGCCTTGGTCCGCAATGACTGCACTGCTGGCCACGCTATGATGGCCTCGAGCTTAGCTTAGCTACGCTCTCGGCCTTCAAGCTTGGTCATCATTGCAGCCCTTGCTGTCCGCGCTATAAAGGCCTCGACCTTCGGTCTCGGCCTTTATTCCAGCTTGTCCATCAAGAGCTGCAATGCTGACCGCGCTGTGATGGCCTGGAGCTGCGCTACACTGCACTTTCGGCCATCATCAGTGCTGCCAGCAACGCAGTCATTACAGACCGCGGCAGTAATGTACTATTAAAATATGTATATATATTATATTTATTTTATTTACTTACTTATTTATTAACTTACATTATTATTATTATATACTTAGTGATTTAGTTGATTGTCGATTTTTATTAGGTTATACGTTTGTATGGTGCAAACTGCCCTATATATTTTTCTTGACAATTCTTTCCATCCAAAGGTTGTCTGGAAGAAATTGCTTTAACCGATAAGACCGCCATTTGTACTGTTCTTAATAATGTGTACTCCTTCTGTTTTATTTCTTTTAGTGTACAATAAAGTATATCTATCTATCTATCTATCTGCCAGCACCAGGCCAGTGTGGTGGACTAAAGCCTATACCCTTCTCATTCTGAGAAGAGGTCCTTGCCCAGCAGTGGGACAGTAATGGGCTGATTATGTTATTATTATCGTAGCTAAAATAACTTCTTACCATTGGTGCACTCGTCCAATTGTTTCTTAAGTTGATCAATCTCTTGTTGGAATCTGTAATAACACATAAAAGTAATTATATAAAACAAAACTTACAAAATGCAGACAAACAAAAGTGCAAAGAGTGAGTTGGAAATGTTCGTCATTTAAGCGCAGGCCACACCGCCAGCTGGCGGGCGGGCGGGTGAGCCTTTTCATACTTCGGTTCACATCGTTTGAGTCGCTGAAGTGGCTAGGCTCGCTGAAACGTTACTCGCTCGAAGCCAGCTCGCGGTGTGACCTGCGCTTTAAAGCGGTCGTAAGTTACGCGCCTCGGCAATCTTCGTCTATCGTCGGAAATACGAAGGCGAAAAGATGGTGTCTAATATAGAGCTGTTACAACATTTAAGTTCTCCATTTGTAGTTTTATTATAATTATAATAGTACACGAAATTTACCAAAAGTTATAAAAAGTAATTCCCTTTCGAAAAAAAAACATATTATTGTTTATAATTATAACAAAAATTACCGTACCGTATTATAATCGAGCAACGGGGATTTTACCAACTCTATGTATTTCCAAATATCGGATCCGCGTTTCTGCCACCTACGAATCTCGTGAATGGCCGACGAGGCCAGATGGATCCCTAAACTGGTCTCATAATTCGTACAAATTCGGAATCACGAAGATTGCCGAAGCGTCTTCGTTCTACTACTTGCAGTTGACAGTACGTACCTAGTCAGCAAAGCATCTCCGGGCTCACTATTGACGTGTGTCTTGTTTTCAATATTCTTAGCGCGGTTGGCGTAGCGAAGAGTACTGATCGTCTCCACGTAGTTCGTATCAGCTGGGCCGATCGTTGCGATCTATTTTGAAAGAAAAGAAAGAAAAGTTATTTATTCGCGCCAACATGACGCACAAAATAAAATAAAAGTAACAAAACTGAATACAAGCTTGGGGAAAAATATGCGTCACATCCGCGCAAAACGGCCATCGCTCATCATAATGCTGTGTCTCACGTGCGAGACAGAGCCACAGCGCTGGTTTTCAGCGACAGCCGGCGTTGACATGATGACGTCCACCGGTGCAGCAAGTAAAAAGATATAAATAAACTCAATATATGAAAATAGATAAAATACGCATTAAATAGAATCATGTGAAAGTGTATGATATATAATATTTAAATATAGCAACATTTCGTGGCGTCAACATCGTCGCTCACGCAGACTTTCGTTATCTGTGCATGCAGCTGTCAATTATTTGAGAGAGTAACATTTTTAATAAGCCATATTTTCTTACACGTTTCTGAAAGGGCTAGTCAATTAATCTGTCGTCATCTGATGTGATTAGTTGACCAAAATATTAAGAACCAATCACATTACCTCTGTAAAATATATATCGCTGTAGTTATAGATCCAAGAAAGGCAAAAGTACCCTATTTTCGTAATTTTTCGACCTATAGTAACTAAAGCTAACTATACTGGGTGTAAAACTAGCCTTAACGAAGCCGAAGTCTACGCATACTGTACATCAAACTAAGTAACATACATACATACATAAACTCACGCCTTTTTCCCATGGGGGTAGGCAGAAACTATAGAACGCCACATGCTACGACTCTATAAAGACTCTATACTCTATTCTTTTTGCTATATGTTACTAAGTAACATATAGCAAAAATATACTGGCCTGCAAAAATAAGTATCACACTTTTAAAATTGCAATAACTTTTTAGGTACACAAGATATATTTTCGAAACAAAAAGGACTCAAAAAAGAGTTTAACTTTGTTACTATAGTTTCAAAGAAAGCTGATAAAAATTGCTATAAAACGTTTTTTATTTTAAATCTCTAACTTCTATAGTTTAGAAAAAATTGGAATTTTAAAAGTGTGATACTTATTTTTGCAGGCCAGTGTAATTGCTGGGAAACAACTTTTATTTTTTGGTATTAAAAAACAGCTTTTAATTGTAACGCGCTATGTAAGCGCGCGTAGCAGACTGTGCCTACATTTCGAAAATGTTGATAATATTTGTGTAGAAGAATGTTACTTAATTTTCGTGAAAAACGTACAAAAATATGGTGACTTTGACCTTCAATATGTCCATAACCAGTCGGTTCCCAGGTATGGCCCAATACCAAAAAACCTTCGTAATGATGGGAAGAATACGTGGCTCTCGACTTCGTTAAGGGTATTTTTACACCCGATATTTTACAGAGTTGATAGTTTATAAATAAACTACAGTACCTATACTTCAATTTTCATCGTTTTAAATGTTCGTTAATTATGTACTCAGCTTTTTAACTGATGGCGGCGCCACTTATATGAGGGAACCGCCTTAAGGTGTATTAACCACTCTTATAATATCTTACCATAACAGTCTTGGAGTTCCCTCCAAGCGAGTCTTGCAACAATCTCGTCAACTTGGAGTTCCTGTAGGGTATGTGGGTAGATTTGCCGTCGACCAGCGCTGAGATGACGTTGCCCAACACTGAGAGGGACTGGTTGATCTTCGTAGCTTCTTTGAGACGGGTGCCTGTGGCTTGCGTCTTGCTTTGACGTTCTGAACCCTATGAAGAAGGAAATAGAGTTGAATTTTGATTAAAAAGTCGAGTAAGTAGTTGACAATTATTTTGTTTTGTGTCGTATATAACATAACAGCAAGCCTGTATTCCCCGAAGGGTTGGGCAGAGGTGTATAGTAACACCCTCATTTCGCCGTTATGTTTAAGTCCCATGTAATAGGGGGAGAGCCTATTGCCATTAATCAGGCACAAATCCAGACTCCGGACTGCTACTGCAAAATTCCTAATGGTACAATCCAATAACACTTTGCCCGACCTGGGGATCAAACCCAGAACCCTATGCTCAGCAGTCGCACTTGCGACCACTAGACCAAAAAGGCAGTACATTAAATGACTACCCACTAAATGTAATATGGGTAGAGATAAACTACGATAACATGTCCCTCCCCTCCAAAATTCAAAACGCTTCAATGTATTTGTGAAAGTATTTATAAAGCACCACCAATACTCCCAACGCATGTGTGCGTGTTGAGACAGCAAACAAAAGCTACAACTACATACACACTGTGACGGTTTTATTTTAAGATCCTGATGGTGTTATCGTCTACTGTTTCAGGGAAACTTCGGCGAGCTGCTAGCCACATACCTCTTCCAGACCAGAGAATTTTCCTTAGGGAAAATTCTGGCCTAACGAGGGGGGTATGTGACGGGTGGTGGCTGACTGGCGGGGGTCCGGCGCTATAAAAGGTCGGGCGCACTGCAGATCGGGCTCTCTCATGTCGCTGCAGTTACCCAGTTAAGTGCCACACCTGCTGAAGTAGACCTGGACTCCTCGCATTGCACGAACCACGCCCTGTTGTTCTCTTTGTTCTCCTTGTACTCTTTATAAATTGTTAATTAAATATAAATATAGTGTACGGTTACAAGTGTTATTCTTTATCCTCCCGTAAGTACACGCCTGCTAAATTTTATGTGCACATGCCAGTCGAGGGTTGACTCCTAAAGCCACCCTAAAGTGTTACAACACTCTTTCGTAAAGATGTGACATTGAAATAGTAATTTGGAGGGGCGGGACATGTTATCGTAGTTTATCTCTAATTAAAAATTGAACCTTACCGCCAAATCAACAAGGTGCAGTTTCCCCATCTTGACGTGCATCTTGTTGTCACTGCCTCGCTTGCTACTTTCAACCGTGATGGAGAAGATGGCATGGGACCGCGAACTCTCTGTGTTCATAGCCGTGGCTCCGATGTGACGGTTCTTGTTACCAACTGCCATTATCTTCTCGAGTTCATCTGCATTGTGGACCACATATCCTTGAAAAGGGATGAAAGGTTAATTATTGAATCAGTATTTAATTATTTGCATTTTTTTTTATTATTCTGCAAAGACAAGAGAGGCTCGAAAAACCGCACGGTTCATGTTTTGCAAGGTTGTCCGTAGATGGGTGACCATTCGTTACACATCGAGACCTCTCCGTGCCTCGGAGAGCACGTTAAACCATAAGTCCTATGACAGTCGTGACAGGTAGTCAGAAGCCCGGAAGTCTGACAACTAATCTAACCTTAGGATAGCGGCATTGCCCTGTAACTGGGTTGTGGAAGTGTGATGGTAGTCGCTCTGTGTAAAATACTGGTATTCAGCCACATCTGGTTAGACTGGAGGCTGACCCCAACATAGTTGGGTAAAGGCTAGGGAGAATGAAAGACAAGTCCTGAGGAAACTCCGTTATGATTCTGTATGGGGATAGGCTAAAATATAAATCTTCCTCATCGCACGCTAGGAATAGACGCGTGTTGTAAGATTCAACAAAACCCAGCACGCGACGTGGTAGGATCTATACGGTCTGCCTGGCTAGCTACCACCTGCACATTAAAATGGTGCCGAGTGTGTATATGAGAGCCAGAGGGGTATAAGGGAGTCCCTCTATATCTCTGTTACTTGGATTCATGTCCTCCATCTTAGACCCTGTCTGAGCTTACCAAAAAAATATAAGAAGGGTTTCCATTTCAAAGCTTCTGGGCAGTAAAAATGATGGTATACCTGTCAGGTCTTTGACGAACACGCCGATATCAGGCCTCTCCTTGACCTCGAGGCTCTGGTGAGGGTTATTGCCCAGAAGATCGCGCACCTCTTCATTGTATATCTCCAAGTACGTCACGCATACCAAGAATCTGAGCAACAATGGAGAAAATACTATCAGGGCTGCACGTAATAGTCAGTATTATATAAATTACTAGCGACCCACCCCGGCTTCGCACGGGTGCAAAGTAGATACTAATGTGTGGCATACAAACCTTCTTCTTGAATCACTCTATCTATTGCTGAAAACTGCATTAAAATCCGTTGCGTAGTTTAAAAGATCTAATCGTACAGACAGCGGGAGCGACTTTGTTTTATACTATGTGAAGAAGATTTTTATTTCTGTAAATAAATCTGTTACAGACACTTTTACAAGTCAATGTAATGTTTTTTTTTAGACTAGATGGCGCCGGCATTTCCTATCTGACTAGCTCTGAGAAGAAAAACCGAAACAAACTGAGAGATCAAGGTCTCTTAAAGTTCAGACATTGTGGTATAAACCTATGCGAGTGTAACAATGTAGGGCAACGTCTGGAATGGCTTTTTGAGGAAAGTGCTATAATAACTAGTATTATTCAATAGTAACTATAGCCGCGATGATATCGCCGTGTGGAGTTTGATTCGTATAGTTACTATTCAATTTGATGGCACGGTGAGAATATCGTCGCAATACACTTGCCACCCCATTTGCGCAATATGAAGTTACGATAAGACCGCGTTTGGGTAATATCTCAGTACCGAATACCTAGCTAGTCTATCAACCGAAACCAATGACCTATCCCTTTGGATAGGTCATTGGTTTCGGTTGTTATGGTTTGCCGTACTAGAGATAAAAATTTGACGTTACTTCTAAAGAGTAACCTCTTTAGAAGTAACGTCAAATTTTTATCTCTAGTAAATTTGACATAATAACTTATGTCAAATTTCCATCTCTTGTAGGGAACCCTGCCGAAAGATAGGTTATTGGTTTCGGCCGTAAGTAAGTAGCTATAAGATAAATAATGTAATCAGGCGTCACTTTGAGGAAATCCATGACATACAAATATACAATAACAATATTTAATGTTAATTCCGCCAAACTAATCATCAAGCTTGAATGCAGTATGCAGCACCGCCCTCCCGTCCGCAAATATATGTATAGATGGACGCGGAAAAACGGCGTCCAAGCGGTCAAAGAGTCAACATCTCCTGAGGGTGCGTGGAGGGGCGAAACACGTGTCGTATCGGTTTGGGATTTTTGTTGCATATTATTAATCGCACCTTCTGCATTTGCATATATTTGCGGGCGGGGGGACGGTGCTGCATACTGCATTCAGGCTTGATCAACTAGTTTGGCGGAATTAACACTAAATATTGTTATCTATACTAATATTATAAAGCTGAAGAGTTTGTTTGAACGCGCTAATCTCAGGAACTACTGGTTGGATATGAAAAAATATTTTTGTGTTGAATAGTCCATTTATCGTGGAAGGTTATAGGCTATATATCATCACGCTACGACTAATAGGAGCGGAGCATAAATGAAAAAAGTTGCAAAAACGGGAAAAATGTCCACCCGTGGGAAACTGGGACGGCCGCTAGTTGTATACATAAAAATCGTTAAACTGCTTCGTTGGTCTAGTGGTGTCAAGAGCAACTGCTGATTGTGAAGTCCTGGGTTCAATCCCCAGGTCGAGCAGTGTTATTGGGTTTTCCGTGTGGAATTCCTCAATAGCAGCTCGGAGTTTGGATTTGTGCCCGGTTGATGGCAATGGCTCGCCCTCTACTACATGAGACTTAAACATAACATCGAAATGAAGGTGTTACTATACAGCTCTGCCCAACCCTTCGGGGAATACAGGCGTGATGTTATGTTTATGTGTCCTAATTTTCCATTCGGAATATCCCCAGATCGTTCCACCTCGATCAAAATACATGCAAATACAATTCCGCCGTGCAATATTACTTCAGTGTATCTAGGGCAAAACTAGGTCGCCTCGCTGACGGCGCGACGCCGCTGCGATTGTGAATCGATCCGTTTGAGTTATTAAAGAGGGGGAGGGGGGAGTGCTCTTTCTCTCTCTGTTATCAGCAGTTACCTCCCAATGAGGGATTTTACATTGGAGGGTCATACCCATATTGCCAAGATCACTACTCTTGGTAGGAGAATTAGTGTTCGCAGTTTGCTGGTAGCAGAAGGGGGCTCGTGGCTCATACAATTTGCGGGGTTGAGCTGCGCTTGCCGCAGTCACACATCGAGTAACCCCCCGTGCCTCGAAGTGCACGTTAAACAGTCGGCCCAGGTACAAATACTTATGACAGCCGTTACGGGAAGTCAGAAGCCTGGTTTGACAACCGGTATAAGCTTATGATATCGGCATTGCCCAGTTACTGGGTTGCGGAGGTCTTATGGCAGTCGCTCCGTGTAAAATACTGGTATTCAGCCGCATCTGGTTAGACTGGAAGCTGACCCCAACATATTTGGGAAAAGGCTAGGCAGAACAAGATGTGTAACTAGTGTTATATTAAGCTGTTTTGTGTTGTTTTGCTTTTACAGAGCGCCATATTCGCCTTAGCGAATCAGCTCTTTAAATAATGAAAAAAAGACCTGGTTAGACTGGAAGCTGACCCCAATGTAGTTGGGAAAAGGCTAGGGAGAACAGAACAGTTTGTTGTTAGCAGGCAGGAGGACATTGCTGCCGATCCTCTTGACGTAATAGGTTAATAGCTCTTTAACACACCCAAGGACCACCCAAGGTATGGGCTGCTCTTTGTCCGGTTCCACACGGAACTAGAAGTGCTCTTTTATTTATGTTAAGTTCAGTGCACAAAGGACATTGGTTATTTTTGACCAAATCACTAACAGGGATTAAACTTATCTTAAATCAATCAATCAAATTTATTTCGGACAAGGTACATCCATATGTTGGTAAATTATAAAAACATAAATAATTAAAACTAAAGTAGGTCAGAGCTACATCCACCGACCACAACTTCACCCCGACCGCACCCCTACAAACGGACACCGCGTAGACAAATGAGTATCCACCCAATGTCCAAGGAAGGGACTGTCGACTTTGCCACTCAATGTCTTCAAGATAATGTTGGGGCCCTCCCTCACTCTGCTCATTACTGAGGCGACTCTTTTACGCAATATAGCATAGAAATCGTCTGTTCGCGCACGTGCAAACATATCAGACGCACTACAGTAGTGAGGCAAACCCAACATTACCCTGAAGGCATTATTGTACTGGACACGCAAGGCGTTGTAGGTCCGCCGCGCATATTTCACCCATAGGCTGCAGGTGTAAAAACATTGGCAGTAGGCCCTAAACAAAGTGATCTTCACATCATTTGTACAGCGTGCGAACCTGCGGGCTATCATATTAAACATGAGTAACGGAAATAAAATAATTGACATAATTCAACCATTTATTTTGCAAAACACAGGTAGATTTTGTCGTCGCATCGTCTTGTGCGGAGATTAGATAACTCGTACATTATCTCGTCTCAGCACGTCGCATTTATGCATGCGCATTATGTCGCGCTGCGTATATTAGGCGTCGTCCTAACTGGCAAGCGGACGCACGGTGATGCGATGCGATCACACAAATGCTCAATCAAATATCGTAATGATAGTAATATTTTCTAATTGAAATTTTTACGATAGTATTTTGGAACCACATTGTTCAATTCAAAGGCGTGATGTATGTGTATGCATGTATGTGTCTTCGTCTATTATTTGGCTTAAAGACCTTACCCAAACAATTCATTTAAACACCTATCGTAGCTAATGGTGGAAAATACAATTAGGAAGACGTCATGGACTTGTAGGGGGGTGAGGGAAGGGTTCTCCAACGACGTTCTAATTGACGAGCAAAGTGGAGCGTGAAAGTAGGTCAGGAGAACGCTAAGACAGATATTATATTTCTGTTTCCTGTAAGGCTAAGTAGTGATAGCTTAGCTGTTGAATGTTTCTCTTCCATGTACGAGGGTATAAGTTCAACTCCAGCCTGTGCTTATGACATTTAGAATTCATGTGCGGATCATATTTTGATTGTAAATTGCGTTATTGGTGAAGGAAAACGTCGTGAAGAAATCTGCACACATGAGAGGGCTCCAAAAAGTTCTCAATGGTGTGTGCCCGCTAAAATGCACTAGGCCAGTGTGGTTGTCTGAGTTTTAAACCTTTCCCATTCAGAGTAGAGGCCCATGTCAGTGGGACAGTAATGACTAATGAGTATATTATGCTATGAAGTGCAGTGTTCGAAGTGACATCACGCCTCTATTCCCCGAAGTGTTAGGCAGAGGTGTAAAGAGTAACACCCTCATTTCGCCGCTATGTTTAAGTCCCACGTAATAGGGGGCGAGCCTATTGCCATCAACCGGGCACAAATCCAAACTCCGGGCTGTTACTGAGGAATTCCACACGGAAAAACCCAATAACACTTTGCCCGACCTAGGGATCGAACCCAGGACCTCACGATCAGCAGTCGCGCTTGCCACCACTATACCAACGGGGCAGTTATGTCTTTTTATAAGCTCCTAAACTGTTTTAGAGTCTCCAGAATGAGGAGCTCGTGGCTAATTACCAACCGCGTGGATCATACGATTTGAGAGGTTAAGCTGCGCTTGCCGCGGTCAGTTTATGGATGGGTGACCGTTCGTTACACATCGAGACCCCTCCGTGCTTTGGAGAGCACGTTAAACAGTCGGTCCCGAGTGTCATACGAATACCTATGACAGTCGTTACGTGAAGTCAGAAGCCTGAAAACCTGTTAACCGGTCTAACCTTAAGATATCGGTATTACCCTGTAACTGGGTTGCGGAGGTCTGATGGCAGTCAGTCCGTGTAAAATACTGGTATTCAGCCGCATCTGATTAGACTGGATCCTGCAGAAGTCTCCAGGATGTGTGGAAACCTTCAAAGATAAGAATATCCTTCAAGAATACTCACTTCTCATCCTCCTTTGCTTTCGCGATATGGCTGAATATATGCGCAAAGGAGTTCGGTATGATTCCTCTCAACTCCGGCGCAGTGTTGCTGCCAGCCATCGTGTAAGTCTTGCCAGTTCCCGTCTGGCCGTACGCGAAGATAGTCCCGTTGTAACCTTTCAACACTTGCTCCACGATGGGACTCGCCGTCTGCACGTAGATGTCCATCTGGGAAGGGAATGGGCAAGGTTCTAGAAGAATTCGAGGTATAAGCATGCCTGTGTCACTTTACGGTTTAATGTTAGGGAGTCTACTTCTCCTATAATGACTTTCCACCAAACGGCTCGCATCGCATCGGATCGGAACGGATCTTTAAACGATATTAAATCGTGTACGCAGTATTTAAAGTCTATAAACGATATTAAATCGTGTACGCAGTATTTAAAGCCGAAAGTATTCTGCGACGCGCGATCGACTCCGTTCGCATGTCGTCGTATCCGATCATATCCTTTCGAAAATTAGAACACGTGAACACGGTAGGAATGCAACTATTTGACTAGGCGCAGAAACGGATACGTTCGCAAGCGACTGTACGGAGCCGATCGTATGCGTCGACATCCTGATGGACGCGTTAGGCTGTCGCGGCATCCGTTCGTATCCTTTCCGATCCGATGCGATGCGAGCCGTTTGGTGGAAATTTTCCCATAATCCAAGTCCAGTAGAAGTATTAACATATTTATTTTTATTAGTGCGCAACATAGTAAAGACTGTTTTGCTCATGTTTTATGTTTTATAAAGACGTAATTAAGTCTATAAATAACGCAACTAAATTATGTTTTAATGTTAAAACAACAACATTTCTGTAATTATTTTACTAGCGGCCCCTCCCGGCTCCGCACGGGTGGACATTTTCCCCGTTTTTGCAACATTTTTCATTTATGCTAGGCTCCTATTGGTCGAAGCGTGATGTTATATAGCCTGTAACCTTAATCGATAAATGGACTATCCAACCCAAAAATATTTTTTCAAGTCCAACCAGTTGTCCTGAGATTAGCGCGTTCAAACAAACAAACTCTTCAGCTTTATAATATTAGTATATGTAGATATGTCAACTAGCGACCCGCCCCGGCTTCGCACGGGTGCAATGTAGATAGTTAGTAATGTGGGACATATAAACCTTCGTCTTGAATCCGTTGTGTAGTTTAAAAGATCTAAGCGTACAGACAGCGGGAGCGACTTTGTTTTATAGTATCTACCTATATACTAATATTATAAAGCTGAAGAGTTTGTTTGATTGAACGCGCTTATCTCAGGAACTACTGGTTGGAATTGAAAAAATATTTTTGTGTTGGATAGTCCATTTATCGAGGAAGGTTATAGGCTATATAACATCACGCTACGACCAATAGGAGCGGAGCAAAAATGAAAAATGTTGCAAAAACGGGGAAAATGTCCACCCGTGCGAAGCCGGGATGTAAAGATAAAGAATTTTCAAAATTAATCAAAAAATCAATGTTAGGGAGTGACCGAACCGAAGAGTAGGTAATTCAGATCAGGGTCTGAAAGCGGCTAGGGTACGAGGTTACAATACCTTTAAAATATAAAGATATCGTTTTCTTATAAAGTTTGGGCTCTCCCTGCCGTACCCGAAGTTATAAAAACAGTGGTCATTCGACGGTGCCGAGGATTCTATGTCGAACAACCGAAGAAATCTGACCTTTAATATCTGATTAGCTTGTCCTTATTTTCTGATCTTGTGTAAATTGCTATATTATTGTGAACTAGCTTCTGTAACTAACCACTAACTCAAATATAACTTGTACTCTCAGTGGTGGAGAGTCTATGTTGGTTTTATTTTCCTTTTTTTTACTATGCTCGCAATCCTGACAGACCGATATTAGCTGTAACTGTAATGATAGATATACTCCTTACATGATTCTGTATTTTGTATTTTACAATCCAAGGTAACAAACTAAGAGCTAGTGACGTAACAACAGTCACAAATTATAAAAGTAGTGAGCGGCGGATCTCTAAATAGATTGTATTTACAACCTCTACCCACGCGAGCGTAATGATGGCAGAACAGGGTCATTGGGTCACGATCTGAGGGCCCCAACGCCCCTCACTGTGCCGGGAGGGAAATAGCAACAGTATGTATGTAATTGTATGTGACAACTACTTTTCGTTCCATAATAGTTCTTTTGTAGTAATTGTGTCCAGTAACTCAAAATGAGAGTTTCGATTTTAATAAAATGAGTTCTATTTTTGAATAAATCTCATGAAAATCTATTTTCTAAGAGGACATTAAAAACAAACCCTTTGTTTAGTCGAGGTTTATTTTTAAAATGAGTTGTTTTTGAATAAGATTGATTTATGAGTTCTATTTTTGAATAAAATAGAAAAATCTATCCTATTATACGGGTTCCATTTTTGAAAATATTAAATGAGTTCTATTTTTGAATGGGATCGTTAACATTAGTTTAAATTTTGACGTTCGTTTTCAGAAGAAGCAAAGATTTGTATTTTAATAAACTCTTAGTTTGGATGTAGGTATCTGTGTGTAATATCAACATTTAGATAAATCTGGTATATCTGCCTAACCTTATCCTAACTATGTTGGGGTCAGCTTCCAGTCTAACCAGTTGCGGCTGAATACCAGTATTTAACACGGAGCGACTGCCATCAGACCACCGCAACCCCGTAACTGGGCAATGCCGATATCCTTAGGTTAGACCGGTTGTCTGACTTCCAGACTTCTGACTACCCGTAACGACTGTCATAGGTATTCGTATGACACTCGGGCCCGACTGTTTAACATGCTCTCCGAGGCCCGGAGGGGTCTCGATGTGTAACAAAACGGTCACCCATCCACGGACTGACCACGCGCAGCTTAACCTCGCAAATCGCATGATGTGCGCGGTTGGTAAGCCACGAGCTTCTCATCCTAGACACTCTAAAACAGTTTAGGAACTTGAGCACTGCACGCCATAACCATTCCATTGCTGTTGTGGAGCAACGAGGTATGGTGTTCCTCCAATGAAAAGGGAGGATCCTCCTACCAGGCGGGTCTGATGCCTGGCGGGCTACTGCCCAACGGTTGATGTTGGGAAGTTGTATATACAGGGTTACTGGTAACTCGACGTATTCCTTGCAGGACATTATAGTGGGGTTGAAATGCAACAAATTAAGCCACCAAATGTTCTACCGAAGTTCAGTAGTTTCTGAGAGTCATTATTTTTTATTACTGTTGAAAAATCCCAGATTCAACCATTTGAAACCTGTTTAAAAATAATGTAAGGCGCGAATGTATTGAAATTTATGTTTTTATCATACCTGATGCCATTGCACGTATCTGTGAATAATTAAAAGTTCAAAAATACCAAACTATTTTGCAAATATGGTTGAATATGTGATTCTTCAACAAAAATCAAAAAATATATATATCTCTAAAACTACTGAATCTCGGTAGAACATTTGGTGGCTTAATTTGTTGCATTTTAACTCTACAATGACGTCCTGCAAGGAATACGTCGAGTTACCAGTAACCCTGTATACTATTTGCGTGTCAAGTCTTGATATCGCGATGCAGAATTTATAACTTTTCATTTGACAGCTGTCATTGTTGTCGCTGTAGTCTGCTAGACATTCGCCATGATGCGTAGTTCTCTTATGGCGTGAAAGATACCGCCACAATGTCCTACAGCTGATCACAGGCCTCTTCTCAGAATCAGAAGGGCTCTAAATTTGAGTCCACCACGCCGCTGGTACCTATCATAATTTATGTAGGTGGTCTCAGCAAATATATGTATGTATGCAATCCTAAGTGGTATGTACGTATTTCATTGCCACATACAATGATACATAGGTACTTGAACATGCGGAAATAGCGAGTGATTATATTATGCGGCCACATGCTTCCTGATTCAGTACCTACTAATGTTACTTGTATGTTAGATAGAAACCGACAAAATATACAGCGTCGTAACATAATAAACGTACACCCTGAAAGTAGTTTGTCAAGAATCGACTACTGAATCTATTTCAGCCATATTTAATGTTTTTTTAAACGTACTGATTGCCTAGCGGGAACGCTTGCCCTCTATGCAGGAGGGTCCGAGTTCGGTCCAGGCTCGTACCTCTTGCCTTTTCGAATTCATGTGCGGATGAGAATTTGATTATCACTTGCGTTTAAAGGTCAAGGAAAAACGTCGTGAGGAAACCTGCACACCTGAGAGGGCTCCATAATGCTCTCGATGGTGTGTGTAGTCTGCCAGCACCAGGCCAGCGTGGTGGATTAAGGCCTAAACCCTTCTCATTCTGAGAAGAGGCCCGTGCCAGTGTGACAGTAATGGGCTAATTATGTTTGTATGTTTTTATATTATTATCTAATTTAGTTTATTTTTTATTTTAATGTAATCTATCTTCTGTAAAAGGAGAAACCTGACCGATCTATCAATGCACAGCCTAAACCGCTGGGGCTAAAATTTTGACAGTAGGTGCCTTTTATAACCTAGGCGTCCACTGAGGAAAGATTTTTGTAAATTCCTGCCCTAAGTAGGGTTTCTAGGCCCAAAAATAGAAAAGCCGGCACAGATTCATATTTAGCCGGACATTTTGGCCTGAAAGCCAAAAAATTCGCTCGCGCACTTACGTTTGGCATCTTTTATAGGGGCGGGGTTAACCAAAAGCCTAACAAAAGCCGAACAGGCAGGATTTATATACAAGGTTAGTCGGAAAGGGGGTAGGTACAAAGCCACGGGCCACTTAATGTATCACTGATGATTGTTTTAAAGAAAGTGTTAAAATTTATCGATTTATTTTTTTACCATGAAAAAATATTTTTATTTTAGTTTTATCAAAAATGATTAATCCCTGCTTTTGCTATAAATTCAGAAAATTGAGTTTCTAATCCGTGACCCCAAATATGACGTAAAATAAACACGTCTGATCATAGCTGAGGATAGATAGAATTTAGTGTATTTTTTATGAAATCTTTGAACAGCAATCTCTCTTTCTCTTGAACTATTGACTTTTGGAGAAAGTTGTAGAACAAAAGTTATCCATTATTATGGGTACTTTAACACCCTTTCGGCTTTGTACCCTCTTTCCGATTAACCTTGTATATTTGGCTGGACATGACTGTAAAAAGCCTGCAACCCTAGCCCTAAGGGGATGAAAAAATCATGCAAACGAAGCTGCGGGTAAGAGCTAGTTAATGATATTTACCTAGTAGGGGCATTCTTCGAAAAATATTAACAAACATTGAGAACGTCATTACCATCATCCCAAAGTTAAGAATGCAGAAGTTTAATACTATAATTATGATAATGAAAACTCAAACTATACCGCTGCCGTCAAGCAATAAGACAAGAATAAAAACAATCTGACAATACTATAACGTTAACAACCCGGGAGAAGAATGATTTGTTAAAATAATGTTAACTCTGTAAAGTTTCGCCAGTTTATGAGATCAGCCTGTATTTGTCGGTTTGATATCGATAATGTTTTTTAATTTCCCAGTATAGCTTAGTTTTAGTACTTACCTATAACTATATACAAGGTTAGTCGGAAAGGGGGTACTAAGCCGCGGGCCACTTAAAGTATCACTGATGACTATTTTAAAGCAAGTGTTAAAATATCAAAATTTGATAATTTTTATTTGCATGCAAAAACATTTTAATTTTAGATTTTTCAAAAAAAGAACATTTCTGCTTTAGTTATGAATTCAGAAAATTAAGTTTCTATTCCGTGACCCCAAAAATGACCTGAATTGTAAACACAGCTGATCATAGCTATGGACAGATAGATTTTAGCATATTTTTTAAGAAATCTTTGAAAAGCTATTTCTCTTAAACTATCGAGTTTTGGGGAAAGTTGTAGAACAAAAGTTATCCATTGTTATGGGTACTTTAACACCCTTTCGGCTTAGTACCCCCTTTCCGACTAACCTTGTATATCTTAGATATGTTCTGCCTAGCCTTTTCCCAACTATGTTGGGGTCAGCTTCCAGTCTAACCAGATGTGGCTGAATACCAGTATGTTACATGAACCCAGTTACTGGGTAATGCCGATATCTCAGACTTTCAGGCTTCTGACTACCCGTAACGACCATCATAGGTACCTACCTATTCGTATGACACTCGGGTCCGACTGTTTAAAGTGCTCTCCGAGGCACGGAAGGGGTCTCGATGTGTAACGAACGGTCACCCATCCACGAACTGACCGCGGCAAGTGCAGCTTAACCTCGCCAATCGTATGATCGGCGCGGTTGTTAATTAGCCGCCAGCCCCCCGATATCGAGGATGTTTACTAATTACCCAGCATAGATTAGTTCTAGTACCTACCTATAACTATTTTTATCTTAGATAGTGTAAATATAATTCCCTAGTCTCCAACCAAACATTTTTACTTCCATCGTAAAACATCTATACATTGTACCCAGTATAAGTTGACATTTCAAAGCAGCGCTGCTTGCGAAGAAAAAACGCAATTCTACGTCAAATTCAATACATTTAAATGTAATTCCCTAGTTCGCCGCGTGCCAAGTTATACTGGGCGGAGTATAATGTCCTTGATAGTACAGAACGGCATTGGCAACTGACGAAACGATGACAAAAATGCGACGTTGCCGCTCTGTCGTATTACGTTGTGTAGCTAACGTAAGCGCGGGGCGGCAACAGCGCGTCGATCTTGCAAGTTTTCCTTAATTTTTCAGTGAACGTTTTCGCTTGGCGAGTTGAATTTAGAATGTACCTATTGCATTTTTTGTGTACGTTCATAGATTTTTATACAAGGTTAGTCGGAAAGTGGGTACTAAGCCGCGGGCCACTTAATGTATCACTGATGACTGTTCTAAAGAAAGAGTTAAAATTTAAAAATTCGATTATTATTTTTTTCATGAAAAATGAGTTTTAATTTAGTTTTTTCAAAAATTCTTCATCCCTGCTTTAGGTATGAATTCAGAAAATGGAGCTTCTAATCCGTGACCCAAAATATGACCTAAAATATAAACACAGCTGATCATAGCTGAGGATAGATAGAATTTAGCTTATTTTTTATGCAATCTTTGAACAGCTATTTCTTTTAAACTAATGACTTTTGGGGAAAGTTGTAGAACAAAGTTATCCATTGTTATAGGTACTCTAACACCCATTCGGCTTAGTACTCCCTTTCCGACTAACCTTGTATATACTTTTCTGTATATAATGAAAGCAATGGTCATTCACATTGTGGTTAACATAGATAAGATGCAATCCAATTATGTATTTATTACAGCAAATTACGGTTATGTTATAATTAAATTATGAATACATATATAACAATTAATTGAATGTCCATTGGTTGAGATAGGTATTTAGTTCCGCGATGATTTTGTTAGTAAAGCGAAAAAGATTGAGTATGACGTCATCTACCACTTTTCGTTCTATAACTATAGCCTTATCTATACTTATATATAAAAATCAATTGCCAAAAATTCGAAAATGGCTCGACCGATTAGTTTTTTTTTAGATTTTTCACCCCATTACTAGGGTGGTTTAGGAAAAATGAAAATTAGGAAAAATGAAAAAAAAAATGATTGTACGTAGATTTATTTTTCATTTGTTTTAAGAAAACGTTGCCCCCACCCTAGGGTTTCTCCTGTAACGTGGGTGCGTTTACGGACACAAATCTTCACATAGGTACACAAACGCCCAGACCCGGAACAACTATTTGTAGGCCGTAAAAATATTTGACCCGTGCGGGAATCGAACCCACGACACGTAGCGCAGAAGCCAATCGCTCAGCCACTGCACCAAACGTGTCGCCAAAGTTCACCGGGTCATCTAGTTATTAATAATAACGCATTATTATTCTGCATTTGAGAGAGCTCCAGAGTGGGTGAGAACTCAACTTCCTGAGTGGGGTCGTGGCTAATTACCAACCGCGCGGGTCGTACGATTTGCGAGGTTAAGCTGTGCCTGCCGCGGTCTGTCCGTGAATGGGTGACCGTTCGTTACACATCGAGACCCCTCCGTGTCTCGGAGAGCACGTTAAATAGTCGGTCCCGGGTGTCATACAAATACCTATGGCAGTCGTTACGGAATGTCAGAAGTCCGAAAGTCTGGCAACTGGTCTAACCTTAGGATATTGTCATTACCCAGGAACTGGGTTGTGGAGGTCTGATGGCAATCGCTCCGTGTAAAATACTGGCCAGTATTCACCCGCATCTGGTTAAACTGGAAGCTGACCCCAAGATAGTTGGGAAAAAGCTAGTCAGATCTGAGAGAGCTCCATAAAGTTCTCGATGGTATGTGTAACTGTATTCAGCTAACCCTCATTAGCTGGTGTTGCTGTCAGAGGCGGACTTAGCATCCTTGGCCACCCTCAGCCGTGAGGGGGGGGGGGGGGTAATCTGTGGCCGTGTAGTACCAGCCGCCACTTTCTCAGCTGAATTACTGAGCTAAGACTGACTCCCTTGTTAGTCTAGTGGTCGCAAGGACGACTGCTGAGCCCGTTGCCGGGTGCGATCCCCAATTTCTAAGTAGGTAGTAGCCTGGAGTCTGGATTTGTGCCTGGTTAATGGCAATAAACTCGCCTGCTATTACATAGGACTTAAATAGAAAGAAAGAAAGAAAGAAAGAAAATTATTTATTTTGGACTCACACAGGCAGTTACAGAAACAAAAACAATATTAAAAAAAAGAAAGAATAAGAATTTAGACTACCTGCACGAGGCCAAAAAGGGCTCCTATCTCAGCATAATGTTGCGACATTTAGAAAAAAAAACAAAATGTCGCAACGCTGGTTTTCAGATAGGACCTTAGTGATGCCACGGGCAATAACGAGACAAATAAATAAATAAACATGTTACGTACATACAATATTAATTTTGAATACTACCAAACAAAAGCAATAAATAGATTAATATAAACTTATGTGTTACGTGTGTGTGTGTGTGGAATAGTCAATAAAATTATAATATACTACATAGTTATTAAATAAATTAAAGCCAAACCAGAAAAATAAATATATAATAAACTTAAGCATTTCCGGACGAGCCAGCCGCTCGGCCCTTCTACATCATTTGTCTATAAATAAAAGAGGGTGTACTAAAAACACCTCAGCTGAACCCTTCGGGGGTACACGGCGTGATGTTATGTTATTACTGAGCTAAGATATTCTTTTCACGTTTGTCTGCCCTTTTCCTTGTCTATTTAGCCTTATGGCAAGTCCACCATTGGCTGCTGTTACATAAATGCATATTATCCGTTCTAAATGCTGTTAGGATAAGACCTTTTGGAACTGCATTACGCAGCAGTGATTACGTATAACATATCACTCCTGTATTCTCCGAAGGGTTGGGCAGAGGTGTATAGTAACACCCTCATTTCGCTGTTACGTTTAAGTCTCATGTAATAGGGAGCTAGCCTATTGCCATCAACCGGACACAAATCAAACTCCAATCATCAATATCTTTATTGTGGATCATAGGTAGGTACACAATACAGGTGTTAAATAATTAAATTGAGCTCAGCTATGTCCCGCCCATAGGACATACAATAGTCACTTACATGAAAGTTAAATGAAATACATTATTAAATTAAAGTTACAAATTATTTAAAATTTCATACAGAATTTACAGGGAAAAAATAAACACTTGTAGGTACACATTAGTGGCCCACTGAACGCATCATGACTGAGGGAGACTGTATTGGTGCAGTTATCTGTCTGATAGGAAGTCTTTTATAGAGTCTTTTCTTTCATCTTTTATAGTGCAGGCTGCTATTGAGGAATTCCACACAGAAAAACCCAATAACACTGCCCGACCTGGGGATCGAACCCAGGACCTTACGATCAGCAGTCGCGCTAGGTAGACCATCGAGGCAGTTTATACGTGTAGTGTCAGAAAAACACGACACGTTTGGTGCAGTGGCTAAGCGATTAGCTTCAGCGCTGCGGGTCGTGGGTTCGATTCCCGCACGGAACAAATATTTGTATGGCCTACAGATAGTTGTTCCGGGTCTGGGTGTTTGTGCATGTGAAGATTTGTGTCTGTAAACGCAGTGTGGGGCAACGTTTAAAAAAAAAAAAAACAATCAGATGAATTTAACGTTAAGATGACGTCAAAAGACGCTCCATTCTAAAAAGTTATATCCTAACAGCATTTGGAACGAGTAATGCCTACACAACTGAATTTAATCTCGCAATTCTGCACTAAAGACCTCGCAGTTAGCCGCAGCTAAGCCAGACTTCTACCTATCAATGGTAACAATGTCCTAAGCCATGAGCCCCACTCGGGGTGCCATTAGCTGATATTGCATAAATGCACAGTGCACAACTGAAGTTAATCTCCCATTCTACGCTAGAAGTACTAAATCTCTCGCCGTTAGCCGCAGAGGCTAGATTCAGACCTCAATCTGCAATATAGCGATGCCTCTATTGAGTCCCACTTAGGGTGCCATTAACTGCTTGTAATACAATATGGAATCCACTTGATAAAATCTATAACCAACTATGCTCTCAGATAAATTAGGGCAACTGATATTTTTTACTATGGCTAACTATGTCATATCAGGTCGCGGCCTTACACAAGGGGAAGGGGGGAGGAGAGGAGCGGGGGGCTGCAGTGAATCCACTTGGTCGGCAATCAGGTTATTGGGTCATCCCGGTTGTGTTGGCGCATTTTAGATGTAGGTAGTTAAATTACATACACTAGTAGATTTATGTTTGTAACACCGAGATTATATAACAGCAGTGATAGCTTAGTGGTGTGACCATCGGACTGACAAGTCACAGTCATATCAACCCAAAGCACGCACCTCTGACTTTTCGGATACAAGTGCGTATTGTATAATTATCACTTTCTTAAAAACGATGAAGGAAAACATCGTCAGGAAACCGCCTGACAGATATTTCTCGACGGCATGTATAGCCAAGTCAGAGGCCCATGGACGGCATAAACTTAGACACCAGGTTAGTCACTAACCACACGAAAAGAAGACCGAGATTATATTTTGATCTTCAATTATCTACCATCTTAGAGTCTCAGGAGGGCCTCAGTTCGATCTCGACTTGCACCGCACATTTTGCGAATTCATGTGCGGATCATAATTAGATTATCATTTGCGTTAACAGTGAACGAAAACATCGTGAGGAAACCTGCACACCTGAGAGGCTGTAAAAAAACCGGTTTGTGCGTGTGTTCTTTGCCAACTCACACCAGGCTAACGCGAGCGTGGTGGACCAGGGCCTTATCCCTTCTCTTTATGAGAAGAGGCTAGTGCCAAAAAGTGGAACCAGTTTTTGGCCAACTACAATGTTGGGATCGCCTTCCAGTCAATAAAATGCGACTAAAATTGATTTCTTAAACAATGCAATCTTTAAGATGGTGCTTAAACATGATGGTTACGTGATACCTAGAGATGACTTTACCCAGCAATGGGGCAGCACACTACCCACGTCGGAACGTCCATCCCTCCCATTTGGAAGACAAAGCATCCATCAAACTAATAATTAGCAATTTGATACCCAATCACACCATAATATTTGATGCCCAATCACGCCATAGATTACATACACGACATATATTTCATACCCAATTACGCCATAATATTTGATACCCAATCACGCCATAGATTACATACACGGCATATATTTCATACCCAATGACGCCATAATATTTGATACCCAATCTCGCCATAATATTTGATGCCCAATCACGCCATAATATTTGATACCCAATCACGCCATAGATTACATACACGACATATATTTCATACCCAATTACGCCATAATATTTGATACCCAATCACGCCATAGATTACATACACGGCATATATTTCATACGCAATTACGCCATAATATTTGATACCCAATCTCGCCATAATATTAGATGCCCAATCACGCCATAATATTTGATACCCAATCATGCCATAGATTACATACACGGCATATATTTCATACCCAATTACGCCATAATATTTGATACCCAATCTCGCCATAATATTTGATGCCCAATCACGCCATACTATTTGATACCCAATCATGCCATAGATTACATACACGGCATATATTTCATACCCAATTACGCCATAATATTTGATACCCAATCTCGCCATAATATTTGATGCCCAATCACGCCATAATATTTGATGCCCAATCACGCCATAGATTACATACACGGCATATATTTCATACCCAATTACGCCATAATATTTGATACCCAATCTCGCCATAATATTTGATGCCCAATCACGCCATAATATTTGATACCCAATCACGCCATAGATTACATACACGGCATATATTTCATACCCAATTACGCCATAATATTTGATACCCAATCTCGCCATAATATTTGATGCCCAATCACGCCATAATATTTGATACCCAATCATGCCATAGATTACATACACGGCATATATTTCATACCCAATTACGCCATAATATTTGATACCCAATCTCGCCATAATATTTGATGCCCAATCACGCCATAATATTTAATACCCAATCATGCCATAGATTACATACACGCCACATATTTGATACCCAATCATGCCATAAACTACACACATGCATATTGATGTATACCCAACCACGCCATAGATAACACACACGTCATATATTTTGATACCCAATCACGCTAGATTACATACGCACCATATTTGATACCCAATCACGCCATAGATTACATACATGTCATATAATTTGATTCCTAATCACGACATAGATAACATACACGCCACATATTTGGTACCCAATCGCGCCATAATATTCGACACCCAAACACGCCATATTATTTGATACCCAATCACACCATCCAGGTTGCTCGCGTCTCGCGTCATGCTCCGAATTATATGGAATTGATAAGTATCAGTCTGTACCTCCTCCTTATTAGGAACTATCTTTTGGTGGAATATTTATGGTTTTTTTTTATTTTTTATTTTTTTTATTTATGGATTTGGACATAAGTTGGAGTGCGTTTTAATATCGAATTCTCTTCGCCGCTATGTTGGCACCACTGAGTTTTGCAAAAACGCTTTGAAACAACGAAAACTCAATGGTTGGCACCATTGCGGCGAAAGGAATTCTATAGTCATTATTAGAGTGTTTATGAAGATATGTTTTCCGCGCGTATTATTTGGGTTCCACGTTGGTCTAGTGATGGCAAGCGCGACTGCTGTTCGATCCCCAGGTCGGGCAAAGTGTTATTGGGTTATTCCTTGTGGAATTTCTCAGTAGCAGCCTCGAGTTAGGATTTGTGCCCGATTGATGGTAACAGGCTCGCTCCCTATTACATGGGAACTTAAACATAACGTCCAAATGAGGGTGTTATTATACATCTCTGCCTAGCCCTTCGGAGAATACAGGCGTGATATTACGTTGTTTGAGTTTGTAGTTGTTCATATGACAGCATGCGGCGAAATACGCGGCGGTATGCGCGGTGGATCCCGCGTCCCTACAGGGTGTAAACGAAATCATGTAATTCCTTCAAACCTCGTGATGTACTGCTGACATCTAGATAAACCATGAGCGGGATACATTAGGAATCAGTACCTCGTGCAGTTTTAATCCATGTCAGCAGTACATCACGAAGTTTGAAGGAATTACATGATTTCGTTTACACCCTGTATAAGCGAGGCCTATACACCCATATTCTAAGACGTTCCTCCAAAACTTACTCGACTCAGAACGGCCTCGAAACCACCTTCAAAATTGTATTCTTAGTCGCAATTTCGAGTGAACTTTGAGATTCCTCGACGGAGTCATTACGTCATAATTTGAATTATCTACATCGCGCAAATAACGCCGCGATAAAAAATTGTAAGGATTATCGTAAGCATAATCGACAGTCTTCAAAATTCATTTTTGTTACATACGAACTTTGACAGTTCCTTCCTTAAGGTAGGTTCCGAGGTACCTTGACTTTGACAGATGATTCCTTACCTCGACTGAGGAAAAATCTCGAGTCGAGGACGTTTATGTCAAGTCGAGGTGGAGTCGAGGCGAGTAAGTTTTGGAGGAACATCTTAGAATATGGGTGTTAGTCTACAAATTACTGACAATTATAGAGGTCATAACAAGACCCTGGACTAGTTTTCATAGCTCAAGGGTGTCTTCAGGGTTGTTTAGTTCAGAATAGTGTATGAACACCTTCGTGCTTAGTAAGAATCGACTTGTCCTCGATAGTAATTTTTAATCAAGGTATCTATTGTTTATCTGGTAGTCAGATCTTCATGGAATGTAAGGTGAACTTAGTGTTTTTATAGCTGACTAGCTGTGTCCTCACGGCTCCGCCCGTAGCCTATGTTACTCAGTGATAATGTAGCTTTCTAACCGCAAAAGATTTTTTGAAATCGGTCCAGTAATTATTAAGTTTATTCGTTACATACAAAAATACAAATATTTCCTCTTTATAATATTAGTATAGATAATTTACATTTATAGTATTTTTCCCGAAAATCGACGTAATTTATTAATTATTAGAAATAAACTGTATGACAGTTGGCGACACAGCTCGGTAACCATCCAGTTTTGAACCCTAGTTAACTGGACTTAATTTGTTGCTAATGACCTCTAGTATAACCCCATTCAAAGAATAGGTCGAATTTCCCTGTCACCCTGTATAGTTTGGTGGACTATCTCTTTCTAAATACCCTATTTAGAAAGAGACAGATTTCCAAACTGAATATTCTATCTTTTTCTAAACATAGATAGAAAGAGATAGAATTAAAATAAATATTTAGATAGAGAGATAGAATTTTTCAAGGTAAAATTATTTGATTTCTGTTAAGGCGGGTACAGACTGCTGTAACGTAACATGCAATGTAACATGAAAGGTACGTAGTACGCACGCGTAATGCGTGCGTACGGTTCGGGCGCGCAAGGCGTCCTCACTATGGAAATTCTGTTACATTGCATGATACATCGCGACAATGTGGACGGCAAATTCTTTCATTGCGTGTTACATTGCATGTTACATTTCGTAAGTCTGTACCCGGCTTTAGGTTTTCGTAGTGTAGTCTCCATTTTTGCCTTTACCTTTTATGGAGCTAACCAAATAAATGCGTCAGCGGCCATTTTAACTTTACTAGCCCAGGCTAACTAAACAACCTGCCGGGGTTGCGGTGCATGCTTTTGCGAATCCCGCGACCCCGACCGAACGGTCAGGAGGAGGAACACCGTTGGTTTTTAGCCGGTAAGAATCCGGCAGACCCCCTTGCCTTCCCCGGGCGAGGGACATCCATGAGGATTTTCCAACGATAACTAAAGGCTAATTAAACAATACCTATGTTAATATTGCGCAAGTGGGTCAAAAATACTTACTTAGTTTTCATCTTCTCGTACACAGGCCAAAAATAGAGGGGAAAGGGGGCTAAATAAACTAATAAACGTTTTTCCAAGTTACTGTTTTCTGTCTTTGTCGCACGCAACGGACATTGTACGGAGTAATGTCAAGTTACTGTGAAGTTTTTGAACTATGACGTCATCGTGCAATAGAGTGGTCTCTGTCTATTAACAATTTTAAATCGCTGATAACTTGGGCATTTTATTTTATACTAGCTGTGTCCTCACAGCTCCGCCCGCGTAAGAAGTTTTGTTCCAGTAATAAATATAGCCTATGTTATTCAGTGAAAAGAAAAAGAATTTTTCGAATCGGTCCAGTAGTTTTAAGTTTATTCGTTACATACAAAAATACAAATCTTTCCTCTTTATAATATTAGTATAGATTTAATTGATTTTTTCATCATTGCCTTTGTCTTTTGTAAAATTTTCAAGAAAATTAATAAAAAAAAATATCCACTACTCAATTGGAAAAAAAGGTTAGGAGGAAGACATAGGCCCAAATATAGGATAGGATAAAAATCCAAATCCCCCATTTCAGTGAATCTTATTTAATAAAACCCTACGTTGGCTGGAAGCCATTGTCTAAATGAGCTAGACTTTACAGCTTTGCAGTATTGCAGACGCGGGGCGCTGATTTACGAGCACAGCCAGCTTCCAGACTGGAAACGGTTATATCTGAATTTAAAATACAACGTAAATTAATAAAACCTTTATTAAATAGAAGAGCGAACGAGGATTGTAGGAATAATGAAATGCCTTTAAGGAAAATTTGTGCTTAAGGTGATTCCTTTGGACGGCCTGCGAAATTAATTTATTTCGAGATTTTAATATGTATTTTTTTTGCAAATTCTGAGTTCCTCTGACTTATCGAATTCATGTGCAAATCAGAATTTGATTATCACTGCGAGGAAGCCTGCACACCTGAGAGGGATCCGTAAAGTTCTCGATGGTGTGTGTAGAATAGAATAGAATATACTTTATTGTACATAATAATACTGTCTGTCTGTCATATACTGTAGCTCTTATACAATAACAAATATTACATGTGTAGTCTGTCAAAGTCTGGTAAACTCAGTCAGACAGTAAATATTTGTCTTTTAAATAAATCTGGAAGTGCAGAATGAGATTACGCGACAATTTTGCCCGGTAACCTTATTTTTGAGGTCCAAGTAAGTATAGACGGAGCCGGGCATTAGTCTGCCAATTTTGGGTAATTTTTCTGTGGACATGGGTGGCGAGTTGACTGAATCTAGACTATTTACCTAATCTTTCCTGTGCCAGGGTGCGGCAAGCGCCCCATCTGCCCCACCCTGATTACGCCTATGTTCACACTACGACGACACGGGCACGGGCGAGCGCAACGAGTTTCATGTAAAATAAACCTTATTTATACAGGGTGTAAACAAAATCATGTAATTCCTTCAAACCTCGTGATGTACTACTGACATAGATTAACCCTGACCGGGATACTTTTGGAATCAATAAAAAATAAATTACAAAAAGTATGCATGTGTTCTTAACGTCAGACATTTTAACGCCCGTAGTTAAATGACCGCGCGGCGAGCGATAGCCGTGCAATTCGCTCGGGGCGCTAAACTGCCTCACTTTAAGAACACATGTTTACTTTTTTTTCATATTTAATTCAAAAGTATCCCGTGCAGGGTTAATCTATATCAGCAGTACATCACGAGGTTTGAAGGAATTACATGATTTCGTTTACACCCTGTATACGTGTACAGAATAGAATATCAGAGCACGTTGATGGCTGTCGCCGCCCATTCGTCCTCCGACCGTCCGGTGCCGTGTCGTCAACGTGCTCTCGTATTATATTCTCTATCTGTATTTAAATAAGAATTATTTTACATTGAACTTGTTGAGCCCGCCCGTGCTCGTGCCGGTATAACGTGAAGTTCCATATTTCACTACACGACTAAAGGTGGTTACGATTCCGACCACCATACATTTCTACTAACCGTTTACTACGACAGTACGACTAGTAGTATCGTGTCGTTCCATGAGACGGTTCATAGAAAATGGTGCTCGGAATCATCACCATATTTGTCTTGTCGTGACTCACGGAAAAATATAAGCGTCCTGATCACAACAATGATCACTCACGATAATTGCGCAATGATCGCTCACGATAATTGCAAAATGATCACTCACGATAATTGCACAATCGAGATGGTGTGCCTTCACACTATCTGTCGAAGTTCCTCGCCAAAGTACTCGGCGAAGTTGATCAATGTTAGCCTTTGGCCAGACTGCAAACGCGGGCGCGGTGCGGCGAGTTCAAACAGAAGAACTTCATTTGAGTGTCCATTGTGAGCACGCGGGCGCGGGAAGCGGCGCGGGCTACTTTGTGCGGGGAGCGCGCGGGTAGCTCACGCCATAGGTCGTTCATACAAGTGGCCGCAGTGAGAGCGCGGGCGGCAAGTGACAACCCGCGCGGGAGCGGGGGATCTCAAACCAGTTCGAGCTGACCACGCGCGTTGTTGTGATGGCGTCTTCAAAATTAAATGTTGAAGAATTTTTAAGTGCTATTCAAGCACTGTGGATGTCGAAACATCGTTTTTAGTAAGAATTTTCCAGTAAAAATAAGTCTTCTACATCCATATGATATTTTGACAAACACTGGACACGACAACGCTCAGAATGAAGCCGCGCTCCACTGCGGACAGGAAAATCGCGCGCATTCCCTCACCCGCGCCGCTCCCCGCACCGCGCTGCCACTCTGGCCAAGCACTTAGAGTACGACACACACTCGTGCAACCCATTACTATTTACCTTCAGCCCCTTTGACTCGGGCGCCGAAACAGACACGGAGCGGAAGTTTCGCGAGGCGACCCAAAGTTACACGAGGGAACACGAAGTGACCCTCTACACATCTTAGGTCGATTTCGGGCAACTTCGCGAATAGTATGAGTGCTTTAGCTACGTCCATTGCATCTAGGGTTACCAGATGTACAACTAAAAAGTCTTGACAAAGAGCCTAATTTCTATAAAAAATATCTTGACATTATTATCGCGAGTGCGCGCAATGCAAGTTTATTATATGTTTGGCAGTGATAGCCTAGCAGTTGAACGCTTTCCTTCCATGCAGGAGGGTCTGAGGTCGATCCCGGCACGTACCTCTGACTTTTCGAATTCGTGTGCGGATCAGAATTTGATTATCACTTGCGTTAACGGTTAAGGAAAAATATCGTGAGGAAACGTGCACATCTGAGAGGGCTCCATAAAGTTCTCGATGGTGTACGTAGTCTGCCAGCCCGCACCAGGCCTATACCCTTCTCATTCTGAGAAGAGGCCCGTGCCCAGCAGTGGGACAGTAAAGGGCTAGTTATGTTATGTGCCAACCTCTACGCAGGGGACTACCGACTTGTCCAGCCGGAATCTTGACCAGTACCTAAAAATCCTGACGTCTGGTAATCCTAGTCGCACCCTGTGCCGTCAGCCCCGCTACCAACCTTGCTGGCTGGCTAGTCCTTTCATCACAGCTTGAGTTATTTTCATACAGCTTGAATACGAGAGAAGAAGACTTATGATAATTTCAGCAGTGACTGCCAAGTCATAGGTCTCGAGAGCGAACCCAAGGCACGCACCTCTGACTTTTCGGATTCATGTGCGTATTGTATAATTATCACTTGCTTAAAAACGGTGAAGGAAAACATCGCGAGGAAACCGGCATGCCTGAGAGATATTTCTCGACGGCATGTGAAGCCAAGTCAGAGGCCCATGGGCGGCATAAACTCTGACACCAGGTTAGTCACTAACCACACGAAAAGCAGAAGATTTCATTGTATCGATATTTTAGTACAGCCATCAAGAGTAATGGTTATTTACCAGCTGAAGTAATGCTAGAAACGGAATTCCGTAACAATAGTATAATATCCGAAACGCTACTCCGAAATTAACATATTTCGAATTGAATGAAAGCTGTTTCTGCTTAAAAACTTGTTTATTGAAGATGAGATAAAAATATGAATAAATTGTCATCCCATAATAGTCACAGACGCGGCTTCGATCCGGCCAACCTTCGACCCAAAGGAAGGGTGCGAACGAGATCTTGCACGCATCGCCGGCCTCGAGTCTGGAGACAACCTAACGCTAGCAAAACTAGATATTTTCATTTGTAAGGGGATACTGTTCTATGAAACTGAATAAAAGAAACAATGTGCGAGTAGGTATCAGCTGCCTTTCATCCGGCGAGACGAAGGGGACCGAACAAAGGGGTTTTGTAACTGGCCAGTCTGTTATTAGAGATTTAAATTTGGAATATGTAAGGACAGATTATAAATCGCAAATTCTACACGTGGAGATTTTATTGTAGGCCTAGCACGAAGGTTTGGTGTATACTATCGTTAACGTATCTCTAATTATTAAATAATTCAAATTTAATAATTCGTGCCAACAAGAATAGGATCGCGCTTGCTACAACTTCACACGATAGCTGTCAAATTAGTAATGACAGCAAAAAAATCTGTGAAAAAAAATATGTTATATTTTTTTTATTCATAGATTTCATTATTATTTATATTAGTTTTTATAAAATGTTATTTCTTGAATTCCATAAATAGATAATTTTGGATAAATTAATAATATTTGGAAGCAGTATTCATTAAAAAAATGAACCAATATATAGTTAACTTTACGAAATGCTTCTGCTCACCCTAATATGTCGCCATAATAATTATATAATTACTGTGTAATTAATTTGGCGTAAAATTGATAAGAAATACCAAAAAAGTGAACAAAAAATAATTAAACTGAGTATAATTTCTTTATTTACTTTTTTACACACCTTACGCTTTGGTAATGAAGTTCACGAGTATTGCGGAACAAAATGGCGTCTTGACAGTACTATTCTTAGTTAGCACGCAAAGTAAGCGAATTTTGTATCGAAAATACAACTGTCCTATAACATTTTGGTATTTTTTTTGCGACATGCACAAGTTGTATCATACATAGATATGAATAAAGTTTTCAATTTAATTTAATAGTATGTGTGAAACGAGTATATCCAATTCAAAATACACTCACATTAACGTTATATTTACGCTAGTAACGGTACATCATTCGTGGTAAACCTACAGTTCTTTGGAAGCAGTTCAAGCTTGCTTTTAGTGCTATTGTAATATTTAATACTAGCTGTGTCCTCACGGCTCCGCCCACGTAAGAAGTTTTATTCCAGTAATAAATATAGCCTATGTCACTCTGTAGAATACTGGTATTCAGTCGCATCTGGTTAGACTGGAAACTGACCCCAACGTCGTTGGTAAAAGGCTAGATAGAACAGAACAGTTTGCTGAAGACACCCAAGGTATGGGCTGTTCTTTATTCGGATCCACACGGAGCTCCAAGCGCTCTTTTATTTATGCAAAATTCAGTGCACAAAGGACAGGTAATTTTTGACCAAATCACCATCACAGATAAAACTTGTACATGTATTAAACACTAGCTGTGTCCTCACGGCACCGCCCGTAGCCTATGTTACTCAGTGACAATGTAGCTTTCTAACGGCAGAAGAATTTTTGAAATCGGTCCAGTACTTTTTAAGTTTATCGTTACATATAAAAATACAAATCTTTCCTCTTTATAATATTAGTATAGATTGAACCGATAAGTTATGATGCTAAAGAGATTTAAGAAGGTAGTTCTCAACCACTGATTGAGACATATGGCTAAATATTCAAACGTCACTCAATTTTAAGTTGCCCGTAAGTTTCGTGCTGTCTCTGTCTCTCTAAGGCGAAGTGACAGAGACAGCACGATAATTAACGGCAACATTAAATTGAGTGACGTTTAAGTATTTAGTTCCATCAAGTACGTCGTTCTTTCTGCCTAGCCTTTTCCAAAGTACGTTGTGGTCAGCTTCCAGACTAACCAGATGCGGCTAAATACCAGTATTTTACACGGAACGACTGCCATCAGACCTCCGCAACCCAGTTGCTGGACAAAGTCGATATCCTAAAGTTAGACCGGTTGTCAGAATTTCAGGCTTCTGGCTACCCGTAACGACTGTCATAGATATTCGTATGACACCTGGGACCGACGAGTCTCGGTGCGTAACGAATGATCACCAATCCATGGACTGACCGCGGCAAGCGCAGATTAACCTTGCAAATCATATCTGCGTGGTTGTTAATTAGCCAGGAGTCTTTCAAGCCTCGAGTTCACTCAAGTACCTATGTAATGTATGATATGAAAAAACTAAGCAATCCATTAAATTTCAGATAAATAAGCTTAAATTAGTATCCAATCAAAAATATATTTAAGACGACCGACCTCAGCATAGATTGGATAAGGCAAGGGTAATGATACCCATTTTTGCCAAACATAGTTGAAAGCAGATCTCTGGTCTATGCATAGATATGGATACACAATCAGCCCGTTACTGTCTCATTACTGGACACGGGCGTCTTTTCAGAACGAGAAAGGTTTAGGCCTTAGTCCATAGCGGCCTAGTGAGGGTTGGCGGACTACACACACCATCAGGAACTTGTTTCTAGTGCCTTCTCAGTTAACGCAAGCGACAATCAAGTGCAATCACCTACACTCCATTTCATATAACATTAGACAAAACTGGTCCACCAAGACACGAATAACTTTTGAACCATTTCTTCAAGTACAGTTTCAGCTCATCTTATTGACCGTTAAGGTTCATAAAAGCATAATACTGTGTCGAATCCATGCTGGAATCTTTAGTTGTTTATTTCTATACGTTTCCTTGCTAAAGCAGGTGTTATTTGTCTTAAGTTATACTTCAGCAAGAGGCGATTCCAATAACTTAATTGAATAGGTTTGAAGAGTCTGAAGCCATCGCTAGGCGTGGCAAGGGCGCGCGGCGCCTAAATGGGGCAGTGGGGCGCGCGCAGGCGCACTGGCACTGCGCTATCGATCTGGTGCACCGCGCCACGCCGCGCCGGCCGTGACGTAATAACTACTTGTATGTATGTAGTGTTAGGGGAGTATTTGTACGGACTGTCTGGATTGAAAACGGAATTACTTTGTTCTATTTTCAGTTTACATGTTTAATAAATCGGAGGGTAGGTTTAAAATGTTTCATCACTCATGCTTTGAGTGTGACGTTGTTTATCTCGGGGAGAAAGTAACTCTTTTCTTCCCATGGACAGAAAAGTAATTTGAAAATCGAACTAAGATTTTCTTTATACTCTGTCATCTTTATACTCTTCGTCGTCGATGGCAATGGAACTACTGTATACAACCTAATTATTTTTGTAGAATCCCTAATATTACTAATTGATTTAATTAAGTGAATAACAAAATAAAACCATTTTTTCGGTTGGAAGAATAAATAAATATAGAAGAAAAGCACAAATAAAAAGAATAAAGATACGAAACTGAATTTTGTTCCGTCGGAGTACAAGGCTGTATGGTTTTAGGATCTTTGCCTGCCTACATTGGCTATTTATATTACAACATTAGTCGGATTATTTTTTGGTTTGATTGATGAAAATCCTTTGTGTAATATTGTGCCAATATGGACGAAAATATAGGAAATATAAGAAATTCTCTAAGAATTCTATACCTAGTAGTACTTACTAAAAAAAAATCCAGCATTCAGTTACTAAATATTGTATATTTTTATTGTCCCATCTACCAATCGGTATTTGACGCATAGTATCGTAAACTTATCGCTAATGTAAGAGAATTTTGAATCGAAAATACAACGTCCTATAACATTTTGGTTTATGTTATTGCGACATACACAATTTGTGTATTATACATAGATATGAATAAAGTTTTCAATTTAATTAAATAGTATGTGTGAAAAAGAGATGATGTAGTGACAAAAATTGAAAGGAGTATGCTTAGGTGGTTTGGCCATGTTGAGAGAATGAGTGAACGGCGATTAACAAAAGAAATTTATAAGGCGGATGTTAATGGGAACGCCGGTAGAGGACGTCCTAGAAGGACATACATCGATGTTATTGGTGATGTTCTTCACAAAGGTCAGGTGCGTAGTACTCTCAACCGGCGTGCGTGTATGACAAGATGTATGAATGTGGATGAAGCGAAAGGGGTATGTAAGAGTTGTAGCATGTGGCGTTCTATAGTTTCTGCCTACCCCCATGGGAAAAAGGCGTGAGTTTATGTATGTATGTATGTAGTATGTGTGAAACGAGTATTTCTTTCAAAGTTTACTCACGTTAACATTATGTTTACGATAGTAATGTCAGAACATTCGTGCTACTACTTGTCCATTATAATACACTTTAATACAACTTGAGATAGGTTTAGTTGAAAATCAAAAAGCCTCTGTCTACCCTATCCAAAACTAACATTGTAAAACTTTAATTACGTACAGTAGGGGAACAAATGGGTTCGTCAGTTTTCAAATTCATTCCTTTCCCACATCGCGGGCATGTTTGTGTTACCTTTTCAAACTGTTGAACGGAACAGACCAATGCATGGAAAATTATGTTTAATTATTTGGTAGCAAAGATGAAAATTGCCTTTTGCCTCACGCATTAGTGCCATGTAATGTCTTTGATTTGGTTTAAGGAGTTTTGTTGTAGAAACCATGACATCAATCAAATCGATGATTAAATAGATTGGCATAACTTGTCTGTCAGCATGTCACCATAATATCTTATCAAAAATACTAGTATTTTCTTTTCTATAATGCTGGCAATACGTAGTCGGTAAAATAGTTCATTTCTTGCACTGTGCAAGCAAAAGACCTTAAGGTGTGTAACATTTTCATTCCGCGACTGTACATTCAATATATTAACAACATTTTTATTCATTACTCAAAAAGCGAACGCGTTTCTAACATTGCGTGTAATAAAACGCAGCGCAGTCAGCAGTGTCACGTTTCGTGTGCTCGGGTGTCGCTCGATAATATTGCGCATTTGCAATATATGAGCTATCTATGTAAAACATTGCAGAATCTACACAATATAATGTGAAAGTAAGTTTGTTAAGTTTTCACGACTAAAGGACCAGGTTTTGTTGATTTTTGACAGAGGTAGCTTTGAACTTAAAGAAGTAGGTATATAAGGTACTTTATAATTCCATAAATATTTAAAATTTCTATACAAGCGAATCTTAATATAACTAATGAGAAAAATATAGCCTCATAGGACCAAGAATTTGTTCTCTATACAAAGTCTAAAAAAAAAACCGGTGGCCTCAAAAGACCAATAATTTGTTCATAAAAAGTTCTGATAATACTTAAGGGTTGATTAATTAAATACTTACATGAAATCAAATAAGAAACGAGTGCATAAAAAGGGTTTTTTTTGTAAAATAAATGTAGGTGCAAGAAAGTTTAGAGGAAATAACTTAATTACGTTATTGTCTAATTTGAGAACGTAATTTTTGTAAATGAAAATATGTAATTCTTTATTCATCTTTTCGTATACATTGTTTTTTATCCATTTGAATATAACGGTAAATTATTTAGCATCTCATTTATTTAATCACCCATCTGGTTGGATTAAAAAGTGCGACCCCAACTTATTTGAGACAAAACTTGGATGTTTGAGTACTAAATTATTTTTAAATGGCTTGCATACGTCGTTAATATCCTGTAATAGTCTTTATTTTGTGCGAATTAACGACAGTTTTATTCATACATACAAAATGATAGATATAATTGGCCAAGTAAGGAATGTCATTGTTAACAATCTTACTAGGAATCATGAACAAAACCAAACTTGTGTTTTATTTTGGCGGACTTCACATAGGAATCGCTAGGTAGAAACGTGGCAGAAACAGAAAGGAACATTTTGTCATATTGCTAAATTAACTTTTAAAATATTATAAGACGAAGAAGAAAATCATAGCAGCACGTTTCTAGAGATAATATAAATAATTAATGTTCTTTATGTTTCTGTTTTTGTTTATGTAAACATGCTTTATATGTGTGTTAATTTTAAGTTTGAAATTTTAATTTATTTACTAATAACTATATTTTTTTTATATACTATGAGCGCAATGTTATCTTTTATCTAGAGTTATGTTACATTACACCTATAACTTGTATGTGTAGTATTAAACTGTCAGTGTAATTGGTCAATAAATAAATAATTTACATTGTGACGAGTTATAGAGAACGAGGTATCGGCACGATCATACCTTACTTGCGTTAGTCCTAACTCCTAATTGGTAGTCTCTTCCTAGCCTTTTCCTAATTATTTTGGTTACAGTTTCCAGTTTAACCAGATGCGGCTGAATACCAGTATTTTACACGGAGCGACTGCTATCGCACCTCCGCAACCCAGTAACTGGGCAATGCCGATATCCTAACTCCTAATAGTATATTGAAGAAAAAATTATACGGTTGTTATAGTAGTTATGCGATCGGCTGGCAACCTGTCACTATGAATTACGATCTTCAACTCATACCTACGATATCATACCAAACGTAAATTCAAAGTAATATCTCTCACACCTTTGTTTTCCGGGGAATAAGCAGTGATGTTACTACAGTATTCCTGCAATTCTCCAATGACAAACAGTATTATACAGGGTGTCCCGAAACTCAACGACAAACCGGGAACAAATGATAGAGCAGTTAATGGCTGATCAGTTTTTTTATTTATTTTCTATCTATTGTTGAATACTTAAAAAGAAAAACATTTAATTTAAGTAGTTAGATTTCCGAGGTAAACCTTTATTCATGGTAACTTTGAAACTCGAAACCGATAAAACTTTATTTTTCTGAACAGTTATAACCTGCAGTAGTATTTGTTCCCAGTTTGACGTTAAGTTTCGGAACACCCTGTATATTATGGTTTAGCTCTGCTCTACTCCGCTTACCCCCAGTGTCAGGGTTCCTAAGCGTAATAGTATGTAGTACTTACAAAAGAAAAATTATAAACGAATCAGCTGTTTCACCCACAGAAATCTAAAAAAAAAAGTTCATTCATCTGATTTAGCTAGAAGATAATTCTGGTCCTTCCGTCCGGAAACGTAATGTCATGATAATGTGCAGGAACATCGCTAAAAATACAATCATTACATATAGGAAATGCGACCTAATTATAATAATTAAGCTTTGTTTACTACGACACAGTATGTACACCATGAACTAACATAAATATAGCACATAAAGAGTTAATTCATTTGTTTGTGGTAGTGTCTAAATTGCTAAAAAAATGAGTTTTTTTGTGTCGTAGACTAAAACAAGCTTTCACAAATACTAACCACCAAAGAAAACATAGATAATTCCGTAAACAATATACCAAAATATTAACACGAAGTCTTCAAAAAATTCTTCTGGTCCTTACTCCCCCGATGTCATCAATTTCACGAAGATCTACATTATATTTCTTACCGTCTTATAATACAGTCAGCGCGGTATAACAGACAAAAGTCTACGCGCGACGTACTACAAGATGCATTAAGAATGTTACGTCACCAAACACACCAGCTCTGATATATTCCAGAACTGTAAGAGACATTACAACATCATTCGCGTTACGTTTTCAATCTATTTTAGTTTTCGTAAACCATTGCGTTGTTGACAGATTGTTTAAGAGCAGAATTGAAATTGGCGTGGAAAAATGCAATAGTTTGAAAATGGAACACGAATTTTGTTGTTTCTTTGTTTAGAATAGATTCTATTATAATAGTTTCTATTCTAATGCAAGTAAGTATTTAATAAGTCATTCATAGAAGTACTTCACCAACAAAGACCCTTTGTACAGTGTTGGACTAATGGAAATCAATGAACAGCACGCTAAAGTAGGTCGCTTTTATAAAAAAAACTAGGACGCACGTGCGGCTTATTCCACAAGATTCTTTTATGAATGACCTAAATACATACTCTTTTGAATACACTTCTTATTTCACATGCGGTAAACATGAAGATTTAGAAACATCACACAAAACATTCAAAAATTAAAGTGAGTTTTTACAAGGAATATTTGGCGATGGCTCTTAGATTTCGACGATTAATGAAAACTTTAAATAACGCAATATATTCCCTGCAATTTCATTTCAATGAATAATTTTCACGAACACACATTTATAAAACAAAGACAGAATCAAAAATAAATTATATAAAAAAAAATTGTCAAGAGGTTATAACAAAGAAATTTTCAGAATTTTCAAGTCTTCCTTCTCCTTTTATGGTGAAAATACACAGATCCCACCCACCATTCGACAAGACTGAAGCGATAAACAGCGCCAGTCAAGACGAAGGATGGACGAAACCCACGTTTTAAATCTTCTTTCTTGCAGTTACAAATGCTAACACGAAATACACACAGGAAACACCAAAACCTAAACAAAAAAAAACTTAAAACCAAATCTAACATAACCTCACAAAAATATTTTTTACTATTTTATTTTGCTGAATTTACGGCTTTATTCGACGGACTCGCTCCCGCGGAGCTCGCGGTGCGCGTAGGGTTAGGATCGCAATAGCACTGGTAACAGGTTGCAAGTCGATCGCACCACTCGGATTTTTATGTGGCGCACGGGTCGTGACCCAGTTTCACGCGCCCGCCCCGGGAGCGCCGCGCGAATGCCCGACAACCCCGTTGCACGAAATATTATTCACTATTATACAGTATTCGTTGCTGTGTTCGCAAGAAAATCGTTAGTGGCCAATGATGAGGAACGTTACTATATGAACAGCTGTTTATGCCAATACTTAATGGACAGAGTACAACAAATGTTTTGTATTTTGCTGAAATTAATTAACCTTGGATTAATTACTGCAGCTATAATGATAATTAAGCTTCCTACAAACGAGATTTTCATTAAACAAGATCAAATACACATGAAAACATACGTTTCCTTACAGAGCCTGTTACGAAAGAAAGTAATTTTCTAACTTTGTTACACATCGACGGAAATAGCGATGACGTCAATTTTATAACGTTAACGTTAGAGGCAAATAAAAGTAGCTATGCGCGGACTTTCCTTTCATTGCCTACCTACAAGTTTAACTGCCTATGACGTCATATTTTTACGAAACTATGGACGTACTTTCGATAGCGCGAGTTTTTGGGGTATTGGAGTCGATTGTACGAAAATTCTTGCCTTTTGAGTGAAGATTAGCGTGTGATTTTTACTACATCCATATTAAATAAATTCTTCTATATCTCGAAGTTCTACAATTTTTTTTAGTTTTTCAGAGGTTATTCCTAAATAAGGCGAATTTAAAAAAGGTACCTACATCTCTTATTCTAATTAAAATTGTCCCATGAAGGTTCTACTCTTATATTTTAATGTATAATTAACTAGCTGTGTCCTCACGGCTCCGCCCGTAGCCTATGTTACTCAGTGATACTGTAGCTTTCTAACCGCAAAAGAATTTTTGAAATCGGTCCAGTAGTTTATAAGTTTATTCGTTACATACAAAAATACAAATCTTTCATCTTTATAATATTAGTATAGATAAAATAAAACCAGCATGTCGTTTTTTAAGGTCTCCATAACACATGGTCACCGAGATGTAAATAAAAAGGCGACTTTCCTCAAGATCAAAGGACCGCAACCTCTGTACTTATCTAATCTGTGGTTTTATGGAAACGTCAAAACCTGACCTATTACATTGCGGCAACTGTAACGATATGAATAGGTCTAAACATCAATCTATCAAACGTACTGCCTTCTGTAATATTAAAGTCGTTGTACTGTTGTGTGGACTACGTCAATTACCATGAAATATAAATGCTTTAGGAGGCAATCAAGCTTCACAAATGAGACTACCAGTATTGATCGGTCCTTCGATACGGTAAGATTAAAATTCCTATACGCGGAACTGAGGGCTGAAAGAACAAAGAATATTGTAGATATTTTTAATCAGCCCGAAAATATGCCTATACGTCGCTTCACCTCCGGAGTGAAACACGAAAGAAAATCGAACCGAATGTTACACCCGTACGCACAAACATGACTAGAAGGCCTCACAGTGTGCTCGAACGCACAGCGTTTAAGACTGCCTTTAATCTCGCAACATAAAGGCGACCAATCCCAAACCCGTATTGTCATATTTATGTATACGGGTGTTAGTGACCGAAACGACATGTAATAAGAGCGCGAACGCACGGCGGAATGGGAACTAAAGTTCAATTTCGAATGCGCGGAACATATTTTTAGGGTTCCGTACCCAAAGGGTAAAACGGGACCCTATTACTAAGACTGCGCTGTCCGTCCGTCGGTCACCAGGCTGTATCTCATGAACCGTGATAGACAGTTGAAATTTTCACAGATGATGTATTTCTGTTGCCGCTATAACAACAATTACTAAAAAACAATAAAATAAATATTTAAGGGGGGCTCCCATACAACAATCGTGATTTTTTTTGCTCGTTTTTATAGATAATGGTACGGAACCCTTCGTGCGCGAGTCCGACTCGCACTTGGCCGGTTTTTTATAAACATTTGACGCATTAGTTCGAGAGTGAGGTTTCTGTAAGGAGTACTATTTAGTATTACGTGTGCTCGTCAAACTTCGGTGTACGTAATATTTTGTTAGTAGCACACGTCGATGCTACCGTCCATCTTTCACTATCTAGTTGCAAATTTGATTGAAAGCTAAAATTAGTAATGCACTAGTAAATTGACGATAACCTAACAACCTATCAGTAATTAGCGCTATTATAACTTCCTTTACGGCTGTACTCAATTTGTTAGAGAATTTAATTAGTGTTTTGGGACCAATTAAATAATTCCCGATATACCTAAGCGAGATCTTATGATATGCTATATTCCACTTCATATAACATTAGACAAAAGTGGCCCACTTCTTTTCGTGTGGTTAGTCACTAACCTGGTGTCAGATTTAATGCCGCCCATGGGCCTCTGACTTGGCTACACATGCCGTCGAGAAATATGTCTCAGGCATGCCGGTTTCCTCACGATGTTTTCCTTCACCGTTTTGTAAGCAAGTGATAATTATACAATACGCACATGAATACGAAAAGTTAGAGGTGCGTGCCTTGGGTTCGCTCGAGACCTATGACTTGGTAGTCCGATGGTCACAACACTAGGCTATCACTGCAGTGGCCCATTAAGACATGAATATCTTTTGAAGCATTTTTTTCAAGTCAAGATTCATAAAAGCATAATACTGTGTTGAATCTCTGCTACAAGCAAACAAGTTGCTTATTTCTATACCTTTCCTTGATAAAATGGGTCTTGTTTGTGAAAGGTTATATTAAATAGAGTATAGTTCTTAAAAATACAATTTCTGTGAAAGCTTTTAGTTCATGTCGAGTAGATAATGGTGTTGATTCTGTTGCACACTTTGACAGGACTAAACCAAGGGTGTTTGTCTCTTTCTGTTTCAATAGAAAAAGAAAGTGACAGTTGCGTTTAGTCTAGTTTAGTACTCTTCATTTCAGTTTACCCGTGACCACGGCCGGTGAAATTCGGTCGAAATGTCGGGATAAATAAGGTATTTTTCTGCCTTATAAATTTTCTACGCGATTAGACTCGAATAAGTATTTTTATAATGTGTACAAATCGCGAAAGTTTGAAAACATTTAGTTTAGTATTGTCAAAATGTGCAATAAAATCGACACCAATGTTGCCTTGATATTTCGACTTCAGATTCATAAGCGTTCTGTTCTATACACTTTGAAACCGAGAAGACTTATCTCTAGTTTAAAAAAATAAAAGCGGTGTCTGCATTGGTCATGCTTACGGCGCAATTATTTTGAAGTAAAGCGCTAAGTCCGCTAGCAAGTAAAATTGCGTGAGTTGACTTCTGCAATTTATACCGACTTGCCGTAAACAGGTAAGCAAGCACTTGTTACAATAACTTGTGCAATTTAACTTACTAATGGATTAAGCGCTATACACCCATTTTCTAAGACGTTTCTCCAAAACATACTCGACTCGACTCCACCTCGACTCAGTCTTTCTCAGTACCATCGGTAGTTATAGTTGACATAAACGTCCTCGACACGAGATTTTTCCTCAGTCGAGGTAAGGAATCATCTTTCAAACTCAAGGTACCTCGGAACCTACAATCCTTACAACTATTTACAAAAATCTTCGAAATTAAATTGCGACTAAGAATACAATTTTGAAGGTGTTTTCGAGGCCGTCCTCAAGGCGTCCCGAGTCGAGTAAGTTTTGGAGGAACGTCTTAGAATATGGGTGATAGTCTTCGCCTCCCAGCTCCTAAAATAAACATACCTGACTAGTATTGCTTTCGAAGACAGCATCGTAAGCGTAAACCCTCGGGGGCTCCGGTGGACTGACGTTGTTCCTCGTCACTGCTACCGTGTGGTTCGTCCCGTCCACAGAGACACAGTTGTATGAACCGTCGAGCTTCTCCCGCTGGTCCATGGGGCGCACGCGCACGACCACGCGGACATTTTCGACGGTTGGAGCTGCTGCCTCTGCGTCCTGTGTCATTGTGAATTATTTTTATTGTGGGAGTCCAACCGGCTGATTTGATGACTATAATACGCTGCTGAACCTGTTGAACGCCGCGCTTTACACGTACGAGCATTTCCCTCCACGCCACGCTACAAATTCATCGTACTTTTTTGACGGCTAGTGACGTCGTTGGCGTTCAAAAGATTAACCAGAAACACAGGGGTTGGAGGAGATAGTTTGCTAGGATTTGGCGCTTTATAATGCATGGTACCTATACAAGGTTAGTCGCAAAGGGGGTACTAAGCCGAAATAGTGTTAAGTACCCATAATAATGGATAACTTTTGTTCTACAACTTTCCCCAAAAGTCATTAGTTTAAGAGAAATAGCTGTTCAAAGATTTCATAAAAAATACGCTAAATTCTATCTATCCTCAGCTATGATCAGCTGTGTTTACATTTTAGGTCATATTTGGTCACGGATTAAAAACTTCATTTTCTGAATTCATAACTTAAGCGGGGACGAAGAATTTTTGAAAAAACTAAAATAAAAAGCTAAGCTAAGTTAAGCTCGCCTTTGTACATGAATTTACCAACAAAACTGTATTATATATTATTATTTTGTGTAAGTACAATAAAGAATAAGAATAAAAATGATTCTTCAAGATTTTTTTTTCGGTTTTTTTATTTTAACACATTCTTTAAAACGACTATCAGTGATACATTAAGTGGCCTGCGGCTTGGCTTGGCCCTTTCCGACTAACGTTGTATATGTTGAATACGTCGGAACAGTGTCTTTACCTAAATAGTAGTAGGTACAAGAATAAAGTCTATAGACTGGAATATTCTCAGTTATTATTTTCTTACTTGTGTCTAACAAAAGAAACGCCTTTGATGAACTTTAAGATAGAATTATTCATACAAACACAAGATATTTTTCAAGGTTGTATTTCTTTTACGTCGAAATTTTTTACTATCTATTATTGTTAACAATGTAATACGTTTATTGTTAAAATCGGTAGAATTCTTTGTTATTTCCCTAAGGGTAGAGAAGGTCAGGTCGCTTAGACTAACAATGAACATAAGGGACTGATAAGAATTAAAAAAATCAGACTCAATAGTTGGTCCTTCGAGGCGACGACGACGTTGGTGATCACGAAAATTACAAAGAATGAAACGTTCAGAAATAGACCAAAAGCTTTGGATTTTACCGAATAATAAGAAAAAAGCATGATTTATAAAGAACCAGAAGATCAAAGTGACTAATAAACAGTAAAAAGAACAGGAAAATATCAGAATAGATAAAATAACCAGTGTAGGACCAAAAATTTTTCAAAAGGACCAAAAGGAATGGAACTGCATAAATGAACAGACTGCAATCATAATATAAATATTATGTTGTTTTCATAAAACATGTCTCAATTTATTTCATTGTATCCTCTAGCAAGTTATTGCAAAAAGCGCTTACTTAGTTTGTAAAACTTGCAGAACCAACATTCACTTCCATTTTGGAGTAGAAATGTCCACTAGTACAAACATATAAGCCTAGTGATGAAAGTACTTTGTATAGGTAGTTATTTTATTTATGTACTGTTAGAAATATTGAGTTCTAATCAATTAGCAAATATTTGACAGCTTTTTTGTTTTCAAATATGTCTCATGTTGTTTTAAAACTACACTAAAAAGGGATCTCTCAAATGATAGCTGTCTATTAATACGGCCCTTAGTGTCCTTTTAATATGACATAGACAAATAAAAAAAAGTTATCTATTGTTCAGAATTCTACTTTATGGTAGCTCTTGAGAGATCTCACAATTAAATACTATTTAATACAGGCTTTAGTATGTTATTACATAGATGTTGTTAATAGAAGACAGCCCATTAATAGATAGATTTTAATTATAGATGGAACTGTAGGTACCTAGCGCTTTAAAATACAAGATAATGCTATGTACTGTGATTGGCTATGTTGATTGATTAGAATACAAAGATATTGATAACAGTATGAAAATAGGCTAAACATAGAGAGTGTGGCTTGTTATGGAGGAGGCTTACACTCAGCATTGTGTAAAGAGCTAAGAAAGATCACAAAAATTAACATAACATTAGGTTTGGCAGAGAATTTTTTTTTATTACACGCTCTTTTTGTCACTTATGTTGTAATAGGGGCAAGCCTAAAGCCATTAACCGGGCACAAAACCAGACTCCAGGTGGCTAGTGAGAAACTCTTAATGGAAATACCCAGTAATACTTTGCCCAACCTGGGAATCAAATGCAGGACCCTATGCTCAGCAGTCAGGTTTGCGACCACTAGACCAAAATTTATTAACCGCCAAATCCAATAGCAACTTTTATTGTGCAAGTTATTGCACTCCATTGCTTGGTTAGTTCGTTAAACTTGCAGGAGACTTGCTGCAGGTGTGCTTACAGTAAGAAAGTCGGCAGCAGAAGTCAAATTGCGAAATAAAACTTGTGAGTACATTTGGCGCTTTATAAATTACAAATTGAAATTAAATTGAAGCAATTTTGATTTTTTCTGTTATATCAATGAGTAAGACACTTATGAATAAATAACGTTATTTAAATTGACGCGTGAATCTAAAAATATCGACAAAACGCGGGCGGCACCACGTTCTACCATAGTGCATAAAAATATATATTTTCTATACAAACGTAGCAAAGGAAAATAGCAAACGGCCATAAAATGATATCAAGCAGATGGCAGAATACATTGCGAAAGTCTATAGTGCGTAATTTCCGTAGCTGAAATGTGACCCTGACACAAATTAAGATATGACTCATCATTCTAACTAGCACGATTGAATTAAAATACGAAATGATGCAACTAATCTCTGAAGAGGAACAAGGGAAATTCAGTCATACCAAAAAAGATTTAAAATTAATAAGTTCTAATAAGAAAGAATCGATATCAAACTCCGGATATCACATGATAACGTGTTACTTACAGGCATATTTCCCGATTGCTGGCGCCGATATCAGGAATACATGTATTTTATTGCGTTGCACAGAGCAGAGCTACGTTACGTCTTTTGTTTGTCGACTATGGTATTGTAAAAATCAATACTGACGACCTACTTTACCGTTTCAATTTCTTCTTTGGCGAACGAAATAGAAATGACATGACGTTTTCTTCCAATATTGCTAGTGCCTTAGTAGAAAAAACTACCATGACGAAATATCAATGGACCACTTCCGGTTAAAAATATAAATGAGTAATTACTAATTTTTGCACAAATATATAAAAATATGCACACAATAAGAAACAAATAAATGAAAATGATAATTAATATAAGAACTGATATTTAGTTAAAATACAGACGACGTCTGACTAATTATTCAAAACCAACATTCGTAACTAATGTTTTGCGACTAAAATAATGTTATATTTTATATTATTATTCGAACATAGTACCCGTTAACGCTTAAAAATTGTAATTTTTTGAATTCATATTTGATACTGGGTGTGTTTTTAAAGTAATGGAGCTAATACATATTTTAATTTAAAAGGTGATACTATTATTAATATCTTTACACTGGTAATATCTCAGGAAATTGAATAAACAGTCGTTTATTATAAATCCTATCTCTATAACGGATTTGGTAGAAATAAATCTCATTCTACTCTAATATTTTTTTATATTGCAACAAATGTAGAAAATGTAAAGATATACCATTATTACTAGAAAAATAATTAATAATACTAAACTAATATAACAGAATTATGTTACTTTTGTTATGTAAATAATGTGAAATTATAAACATAATATTCGTGGTTTTTTTAATAAATCTTAAATAAAGTATAGGCTAGTTTATGAATTTGCAACATTCTTAAAAAAAAGAACTGGCCACAATCAACAAGGAACGTCAAACACTGCTGATGTTTATTTTTATTAAAAATAACAATTATTTAGTTTCTTCATGGCTAACTTGTTCATTAATATAAAATTAAATAAATCAAATGATAAATAACAAGTGTTTCAATCAAAAATGTCGACGGAATTGGAAGAAAACGGGATCCATATTGAGTCTGTTGACGTCAATGAAAAAGTGAAAGAAAATGGATCAATGGGTGATCAGAATGGTGAAACTATTTGTGATTCAGGGCTTGACACGTTAGATTCGTGTTCTGCTGCGTTCCCAGCTTCTGATTCTGAAGTGTCCCCGATAAAAAACATAATAAACGATGATTTTGGCAATGGTACGTCGACAGACAGCCTCTCGAATGAAAGTAGTCTTTCGAGTCCAGGGTCTGAAGACGGTGTTCATGATAATTTAAATTTTGAATTCCCACAAAAAACCGACATTGATTTAGCCAAAGAATTGATCATAAATTGTATTGACAGTATTGTTACTGATTCTGAAGAAAAAAAGCAAAATATTGAAATATCTGTATTTAACCAGACAGATTATAATAATATCAATAGGCCTCTTACTACTTCGACAGTAAGCTTGAACGATCATAAATCAACTGAAAACAATGTAATATGTAGATCACCACTCAGCAAAAGTGCTGAAAATATTTCAAACATATATATTGAACCAAAGGAAAATACAAGTTTAAATTCTAGCAATAAAGAATTGAATGCTGAGAAAATTCTGTCCCAGTTTGCCAGTCAGAAAACGAAAGCTAGTGCTGTCCAGAAAATACCGGAAAACACAGTTAATATAGATCCTAAATACACAAGAATACCGAAAGAATTGTTATCCCAAGATATCGGTAACATAGTCAAAAATGTTCATGGCATATTCTCATCTGTCAGCGGTAGCTTAAAAAGTGCGTACACCCACAGAACAGCTTACGCACAAAAGCCAGTTAAAAATGTAAAAAATCTACCCAATGGTAAACTAATGAATGATATATTTGAGGATGAAAATATGGAGACTAAAACTGAAACCACTGACAAACCAGAGAAATCGATAGATAATCTAGAAATCATTCCGAATTCAAATGTAGTAAAAACACCAACAATGTCACCTGATTCAGAATGTTCAGAGCCTAACGAATCTAAGAAGGATGTACTGCGGTTACAAATAGAGTCTCTAGAGAAGGTACTGGCTGAACAGAAGAAGGAGAACGCATCTCTGAGAGACAGGGTCAAACAACAGTGTGATGAGTTGCAGCAAAAAGATATGACTTTCAAAGAGTTTGAAGTCAAGTTAGATATGGTAAGTGTGTTTAAATATCCCACTAAAAACTGAAATCCTTACTATCAATACTTTTTTGACTATAGTACTGGCATTATCATCCGAGTCGTCTGGTCTTAAATATTTTGATCAATCTGTCTTGCTCGCACTCATTGGGCTTAGGGAGTGCCATAGTTCTGTCTCGCTTGCATGTTTATGACGGGACGATTCAGTTGAAAACGACTGTACTATAATTACCAGGAATGTTAGGAAGTTTATTATTTTACGTATAAAAAAAAATGAACTTATACCCACTACAAAAAAAGATATGAATTTTTGAAGCCAGCAGAAAACTCTAATAAATCACAAAAAAATAAATAACTCGATAACTAAAAAAAATCGCGGAACATACATGGGGTATTTTTGAATACAACTGGGTATGAGGAATTCAGATTTTTCTTATGGAACACCCTGTATATTGCAGCATACAAACCTATCCAACGAACGGGGTTTGATGCTGCTAAAAACTGAATGTACTATGCATGCCAAATAAGAATAGCACTGTCAAGACGCCATTTTGTTCCGCAATAGTCGTGAACTTCATTACCAAACTGTAAGGTGTGCAAAAAAGTAAATAAAGAAATTATATTCAGTTTAATTATTTTTGTTCACTTTTTTGGTATTTCTTATCAATTTTACGCCAAATTAATTACACAGTAATTATATTATTATTATGGCGACATATTAGGGTGACCAGTAGCATTTCGTGAAGTTAACTGTAAATATTGGTTCATTTCTTTAATGAATACTGTTTTCAAATATTATTAAATTATTCAAAATTATCTATTTATGGAATTCAATAAATAACATTTTATAAAAATGAATGTAAATAATAATGAAATTTATGAATAAAAAAATATAACATTTTTTTTTCATAGTATTTTTTTGCTGGCAGTACCAATTTGACAGCTATCGTGTGAAGTTGTAGCAAGCGCGATCCTATTCTTATTTGGCACCCATAGTAATCAGATTTGTACTAAACAAAGTTGGTTAAATTCAACAAAAGACGTTGTTAGCGTTTGTTGTCTTTCAATGGCTAGGAGTGTATGCTGCATAAATAAGATATTTTACCTTTTATTGTGTAGGCATAGGTGTATTTAGGGTGGGGCTGATGGGGTGCTTGCGCCACCCTGGCTCAAGAATGAATTGGTAAATGGTTTAGATTCAGTCAAGTCGCCACCCATGTCCACAGAGCAATTACCCTAAATAAGCATACAAATGCCAGACTCCGTCTATACTTATTTGAACCTCAAAAATAAGGTTACGGGGCAAAATTGCTCCATAATCCTATTCTGTACTTAGATTTATTGAAAAGACAAATATTTACTGTCTGACAGTTTTCCACACCCTGGACAAAATCCTGGCCACAGGTCTGCTGCAGCCATATTTTTGTTAGAAAGAGCCTCTAACATGTTTTTGTAACATTCTGTACTTAGATTTATTGAAAAGACAAATATTTACTGTCTGACAGTTTTCCACACCCTGGACAAAATCCTGGCTACAGGTCTGCTGCAGCCATATTTTTGTTAGAAAGAGCCTCTAACATGTTTTTGTAACAAAATTGGGGCGTGGCCTAACTGTTTATTGTGTTGAATTTAATTGGTTGTGAGTGTTCACTAAACAAGTTTTGTTACTTTGTTTTGTTCGACTCTAAGCTATCTTATCTAGATCTATAAATACACTAATCTTTATCTTATAACCTTATCAGTTAATGTTTATTTTTATCTACTGTGAAGAATCTGACATACTCTCTTAAGTTGGCAATAATAACACCCAGAAGAAAAAAACTGGGGTTAGTCTTACCTGATGGTAAGCGCAGACAGGGTCTAAGATGGAGCACACGAATACAAGGAACAGAGATATAGAGGGACTCCCCTATATCCCTCTGGCTCTTACATACGCATGATGGAACACAGTCAACTGCTTTGCGCCGGATTTTAATGTTTAGGTGGTAGCTAGCCAGGCAGACCGCAAGAATCCTACCACCAAGCAAACGTATTTTTTACATAGAAAGACCACATCAATTAATCAACTCAGTGCTGGCCTTGAAGGGTTATCTCAAACTACAGCACATCCCCCAAGCCTCTGCCATAGGCCAAATTAGCCCATCCAACTCCAATTCTGGACATAGGTTTACCATAAAATGTTTTCGCATTCAAAGGCCATTCGCGCTTGCAGGAACAGTAATAATGCCATAGATCCTATCACCAAGCATGAACTGAGCAAAAGCATAAAATTTAGGAGCTTTGCTCCTACTGGTGGCACGCAAAATAGGTCAACTTGCGTTATCTATTAAACATTATACCAATGATAAATGATGGCGCCGACATTTCCTATCTGACTAGCTCTGAGAAGAAAAGCCGAAACAAACTCAGAGATCAAGGTCTCTTTTAAAGTTCAGACATTGTGGTATAAAAACTATGCAAGTGTAACAATGTAGGGCAACGTCTGGAATGGCCTTTTGAGGAAAGTGCCATAGCAGGTTTGAGTTGACCTGTCCCAACTGACGGCACGCATGCAACAGCCATCGTATACGACCAGCATGTTTCTTCACTGTATCTCAATCTCCATCAAATTCAACCTTAACTAAAACGCCAGCATACCTTCCTCAGATGGGCAAACGCGTTGACCACGCGGAACGCGAGAAAGACGCTGCAGTTATGCGGTACGCGAGCGTCGAATGCGCGGCCATAGAAGCTCGCCGTGCAGCTGACAACGCAGCCAAGGCGGAGAAGGCGGCTCATGCTGAGGTGGAACTCCTGAACAGCAAGCTTAGGTCTGCACACGCTGAGAAGCAGAGGATCTGTCAGTTGTATGATGATAAGGTAGGTTATTTTAACCCCGCGTGACGAACTCTGGCCACCCTAGTGTGTGGCCTGCGGGCGGTGGGTTAAGGGACTCGCCGCTCGAACAGTAACAGGCCCGAGAAGGTGCTCAGGAGGACGTGGGGCTGGCCAACCGGGACCTGCTGGGGTTGTGGTGCATGCTTATGTGAATCCCGCGACCCCAGGCGACGGTCAGGAAGAGGAACATCGTAGGTTTTTTGGCGGTAAGAGTTGGGCAGACCCCCTCGCCTTCCCCGGGCGAGGGACATCCATGAGGATTTTCCCCAAATAAAAAAAGAAGGTTAATTTAATCCTATAATTGCAGTATACACTTCTAATAATGGGAGGCTCTTGGCTAAATACCAACCGCGTGGATCATACCATTTGCGAGGCTTGTCGCGGTCTGTCCGTGGTTGGGTGACCGTTCGTTACACATCGAGACCCCTCCGTGCCTCGGAGACCTCGTTAAACAGTTGGTCCCGTGTGTCATACGAATACCTATGACAGTCGTTACGGGCAGTCAGAAGCCCGAAAGTCTGACAACTAGTCTAATTAGGATATCGGCATTGCCCAGTAACAGTATCCCCACGGGATAAAATATCATTGATCACTGACCAACATATTGTTTGTCAACAGTGTCACGAACTAATGAACAGCGAGCGCGAACTAGCAAAGTTCCGCGAAGATATGCGCGAACTAGACGGACGGCTTAAATGGACGCAGAGTAAACTGCGCATTGAAATGGACGCCTACAAGGTACACTTGGAATGTCGCTTTTAATCATTATTTTCCACTGACATACGGTGAAGGGCAACATCGTGAGGAAACTTGGACTTCATGGTCTGAAATTGACAACCTGCAGTGAGGAAATGTGGTGATCAATGCTTCTTTCTTCTTTGTATGAGAAGGGGCCTTTTGTAAAAGACAATGGTGTCGATTCTGTAGCGCACTTGACAGAACTAAACTAACGGTGTTGTCTCTTTCTGTTTCAATAAAAGTTGAAAGAGACAGTTGCGTTTAGTCTAGTTTAGTAGTGTCAAAATGTGCTCCAGAATACCAATAATAGATTCTAGTATGGGAGAATCACTCATTACAGTTATACCTAATATCGGTTTGTCAGGATTGCGAGCATGGTAAATAAAGTAAATGAAACCAATATAGATTCTCCACCACTGAGAGTACTTATTTGGGTTAGGGGTTAGTTACAGAAGCTGGTTCACAATATCTTATACCTTTAAACGAGCAATTCTTGTATATATATAATGTGAATCTGGGAAACGGCTCCAACGATTTTCACGAAATTTAGTATGCAGGGGGTTTCGGGGGCGATAAATCGATCTAGCTAGGTTTCATTTTTAGAAAACGTCGTTTTATCCGTGTTTTCAGACAATGAAAAACTGCTACAATTAATTAGCATATGCATGTAAATTTCGCCACCATCTTCAAGGTTGTAAGAGCTCAGGTGGGAAATAGGGCGGTCCCGAAACTAGGAAATCTCGGTTTAAATCCAGACGATTATTTTTTCCCTTTTTGTTTTCAAGTTCCTTCTTTTGCTATTTCCCTTTTTTTTTTCTTTCCAAACACACAATTTACAAAACAAAAAACCGAGCAAGACTCGGTCATCCAGGTGCTAATAAATTTACACAAGATCAGAAAATAAGGACAAGCTAATCAGATATAAAAGGTCAGACTTCTTTGGCGGTTCGTCGTAGAATCCTCTGCTCCGTCGACTTGTTGGTGTTTTTATAACGTGGGGCACGTTCATCTTGACGACTATCCTCCTTTATCAACATTGTCCATTGTTACCAGCTACCAACTATACTTTGCCCTGCAGTGGGACCGTTAAGTCTTGGATTCACTAAGGGACAAATGGAGCAACATGCCGCGACACATCTACGTGAATGTTCCGGGGACAATGTCGCGGAACAATTCGCTCGCACACACCTGCGCCCGCTAGAGAAGCGACGGCAATCAACACGTCGCGTAGCATAGAAATGACGCACAATTTTGCGGGGCAGTATACAATGTTGCGCGTCATGTTGGGGAACATTTTGTCTTCTAGTGAAGCCGAGGCTTTAATAACTAAAACCACCGTTGTGTTCCTCCGAAGTCCTAAAGTCGGTATCTTACTTTCTAAGGCACTGGAAGAGAGAGTCTCTTATTCTTTCCTCAAATTCCAGACGTTGCCCTACATTGTTACACTCGCGTCACGTAGAAATGACGCACAATGTTGCGTGCAACGTTACGGGGCAGTGTGCAACGTTGCGGTGTCATGTAGACTCGAATGTTACGCGTCATGTTGGGGAATATTTTGTCCCCTAGTGATCCCAAGACTGTAAATACATAAACTCTTTTTCCCATGGGGGTAGGCAGAAACTATAGAACGCCACATGCTACGATCCTTACATACTCCTTTCGCTTCATCCACATTCATACATCTTGTCATACACGCACGCCGATTGAGAGTATTACGCACATGTCCTTTGTAAAGAACATCATCAATAACATCGATGTATACTTTAATATTTTATTAAAGGCAAATCTTAAAATTCTTTGAAAGGAAGAAACAAAAAGTTGTTTATTCAATATAGACCATTTATTACTGTAACATATTATAATTTTCTTTGACAGGAGACTTCTGAACGCGCTGAAAAGCTGACTCAACAGGTTACCGAGTTGGAAGCGGCGAAGGAAGCCGCTACAGCAAACGCTACCGACTCCGCCCGAGCTAAACAACTGGGTAAGTTGAACACAGGAGACTGTGTGCGCTATACAGGGAGTAAACAAAAAAGCGAATTGCGCGGCTATCGCTCGCCGCGCGGTCATTTAACTAGGGGCGCTAAAATGCCTCACATTAAGAACACATGTTTACTTCTTATTTTTTTTTATTGAACCCACACTTCTCCCGTGCAGGGTTAATCTATGTCAGCAGTACATCACGAGGTTTGAAGGAATTACATGATTTCGTTAACACCCTGTATATTTCTACTAGCTTTTACCTGCGACTTTGTCTGCATGAATCTAGGAACGGAACAAACTGATATCTCCGATTTTATCTCATTAGGGGTACAATTTTCTAAAACTCTGATACATTCTTCCTCTAGTGAGGCATTTTAGCGCCCCGAGTTAAATGATGTGATTAATCTATGTTAACAGTACATCACGAAGTTACAATGAAGGAATTACATGATTTAGTTTATACCCCGTATATCTGCCCAGCCTTTTCCCAACTATGTTGTCCAGTCTAACCAGATGCGGCTGAATACCAGTATTTTACACGGAGCGACTACTATCAGACCTCCGCAACCCAGTTACGGGGCAATGTCGATATCCTAAGGTTAGAACGGTTGTCAGATTCTTTGGCTTCTGACTACCCGTAACGACTGTCATAGGTATTCGTATAATAAAGGTTAAACCTTTCTGAGAAGAGGCCCCTATCCAGCAGTGTAATCAGCCCCCTTACTGTCTAAAGGTCTGATTATGTAGGGGCATGCTCTCATACATAAACCATAGAGTGATACAGGCAACTGCCTCGTTGGTCTAGTGGTGGCAAGCGCGACTGCCGATCATGAGGTCCTCGGTTTGATCCCCAGGTCGGACAAAGTTTTATAGAGCTTTCTCCGTGTGGAAATCCTCAGTAGCAGCCCGGAGGTTGGATTTGTGCCCGGTTGATGGCATGGCTCGCCGCCTATTATATGGGACTTAAACATAACGGCGAAATGAGGGTGTTACTATACACATCTGCCCAACCCTTCGGGGAATACAGGCGTGATGTTGACAACGGTCTAATGTGATATTTTTGTTCACAGAGGCCGAACTTAAAGAAAGCAGGGCAACTTTAATCCTATGTCGACACGAAAGAGACGAGTTAGAACGACGACTGACGCACACCACACAGCAGTTGGACGTTTGCACGCGAGAAAGAGACGTCGCTACCGCCGCTCTCGCTCGCTCTACTGCCGAGGTGAGTGACGTCACCAATGACCTCCAGGGCACAACATCCAGGTTCCTCAAACGCCACATCACGGCATCGCCTTAAATATTGACAAGGATCTTCACAGACTGATGGCCAAATACTCGTACGTTACTCAATTTGAAGTTGCCGGTAAGTCTCGTGATCTCACTTCGAGTGGTGTGTAGACCAGTGATAGCCTAGTGGTGTGACCGTCGGACTGCCAAGTCATAGGTCTCGTTCGAACCCAAGGCACGCACCTTTGACTTTTCGGATTCATGTGCGTATTGTATAATTATCACTTGCTTGAAAACGGTGAAGGAAAACGTCGTGAGGAAACCGGCATGTCTGAGAGATATTTCTCGACGGCATGTGAAGCCAAATCAGAGGTCCATGGGCGGCATAAACACCAGGTTAGAGCGGGGGCACACGAGCGGTGCGGCGCCCCAGCAGCTTTGGACAGATGGTGACGCATAAACACCAGGTTAGAGCTGGGACACACGAGCGGTGCGGCGCCCCAGCAGCTTTGGACAGATGGTGACGCATAAACACCAGGTTAGAGCTGGGACACACGAGCGGTGCGGCGCCCCAGCAGCTTTGGACAGATGGTGACGCATAAACACCAGGTTAGAGCTGGGACACACGAGCGGTGCGGCGCCCCAGCAGCTTTGGACAGATGGTGACGCATAAACACCAGGTTAGAGCTGGGACACACGAGCGGTGCGGCGCCCCAGCAGCTTTGGACAGATGGTGACGCATAAACACCAGGTTAGAGCTGGGACACACGAGCGGTGCGGCGCCCCAGCAGCTTTGGACAGATGGTGACGCATAAACACCAGGTTAGAGCTGGGACACACGAGCGGTGCGGCGCCCCAGCAGCTTTGGACAGATGGTGACGCATAAACACCAGGTTAGAGCTGGGACACACGAGCGGTGCGGCGCCCCAGCAGCTTTGGACAGATGGTGACGCATAAACACCAGGTTAGAGCTGGGACACACGAGCGGTGCGGCGCCCCAGCAGCTTTGGACAGATGGTGACGCATAAACACCAGGTTAGAGCTGGGACACACGAGCGGTGCGGCGCCCCAGCAGCTTTGGACAGATGGTGACGCATAAACACCAGGTTAGAGCTGGGACACACGAGCGGTGCGGCGCCCCAGCAGCTTTGGACAGATGGTGACGCATAAACACCAGGTTAGAGCTGGGACACACGAGCGGTGCGGCGCCCCAGCAGCTTTGGACAGATGGTGACGCATAAACACCAGGTTAGAGCTGGGACACACGAGCGGTGCGGCGCCCCAGCAGCTTTGGACAGATGGTGACGCATAAACACCAGGTTAGAGCTGGGACACACGAGCGGTGCGGCGCCCCAGCAGCTTTGGACAGATGGTGACGCATAAACACCAGGTTAGAGCTGGGACACACGAGCGGTGCGGCGCCCCAGCAGCTTTGGACAGATGGTGACGCATAAACACCAGGTTAGAGCTGGGACACACGAGCGGTGCGGCGCCCCAGCAGCTTTGGACAGATGGTGACGCATAAACACCAGGTTAGAGCTGGGACACACGAGCGGTGCGGCGCCCCAGCAGCTTTGGACAGATGGTGACGCATAAACACCAGGTTAGAGCTGGGACACACGAGCGGTGCGGCGCCCCAGCAGCTTTGGACAGATGGTGACGCATAAACACCAGGTTAGAGCTGGGACACACGAGCGGTGCGGCGCCCCAGCAGCTTTGGACAGATGGTGACGCATAAACACCAGGTTAGAGCTGGGACACACGAGCGGTGCGGCGCTCCAGCTGCGTTGGACAGATGGTGACGCATAAACACCAGGTTAGAGCTGGGACACACGAGCGGTGCGGCGCTCCAGCTGCGTTGGACAGATGGTGACGCATAAACACCAGGTTAGAGCTGGGACACACGAGCGGTGCGGCGCTCCAGCTGCGTTGGACAGATGGTGACGCATAAACACCAGGTTAGAGCTGGGACACACGAGCGGTGCGGCGCTCCAGCTGCGTTGGACAGATGGTGACGCATAAACACCAGGTTAGAGCTGGGACACACGAGCGGTGCGGCGCTCCAGCTGCGTTGGACAGATGGTGACGCATAAACACCAGGTTAGAGCTGGGACACACGAGCGGTGCGGCGCTCCAGCTGCGTTGGACAGATGGTGACGCATAAACACCAGGTTAGAGCTGGGACACACGAGCGGTGCGGCGCTCCAGCTGCGTTGGACAGATGGTGACGCATAAACACCAGGTTAGAGCTGGGACACACGAGCGGTGCGGCGCTCCAGCTGCGTTGGACAGATGGTGACGCATAAACACCAGGTTAGAGCTGGGACACACGAGCGGTGCGGCGCTCCAGCTGCGTTGGACAGATGGTGACGCATAAACACCAGGTTAGAGCTGGGACACACGAGCGGTGCGGCGCCCCAGCAGCGTTGGACAGATGGTGACGCATAAACACCAGGTTAGAGCTGGGACACACGAGCGGTGCGGCGCCCCAGCAGCGTTGGACAGATGGTGACGCATAAACACCAGGTTAGAGCTGGGACACACGAGCGGTGCGGCGCCCCAGCAGCGTTGGACAGATGGTGACGCATAAACACCAGGTTAGAGCTGGGACACACGAGCGGTGCGGCGCCCCAGCAGCGTTGGACAGATGGTGACGCATAAACACCAGGTTAGAGCTGGGACACACGAGCGGTGCGGCGCCCCAGCAGCGTTGGACAGATGGTGACGCATAAACACCAGGTTAGAGCTGGGACACACGAGCGGTGCGGCGCCCCAGCAGCGTTGGACAGATGGTGACGCATAAACACCAGGTTAGAGCTGGGACACACGAGCGGTGCGGCGCCCCAGCAGCGTTGGACAGATGGTGACGCATAAACACCAGGTTAGAGCTGGGACACACGAGCGGTGCGGCGCCCCAGCAGCGTTGGACAGATGGTGACGCATAAACACCAGGTTAGAGCTGGGACACACGAGCGGTGCGGCGCCCCAGCAGCGTTGGACAGATGGTGACGCATAAACAACTGGGCAGTGCCACTCCGACGTCGCAACGCATTCGCCCCTCCCCGCCTCGTCTCGGTGGTTGCAAGTCCGGTGCGGCGCCGCAGCGCATCGTGTGACATGCCACAGATATTTCTATGCAAGACGATGCAGCGACACCGCTCCTGCGCCGCAACGCATCGTGTGCCCCCGCTCTTAGTAAATAACCAGCGAAAAAATAAAAATGTCCGCCTTAGAATGACAGTGACAGCATGAGGTTTACGATTTTTCATTTGCTTCTGCTTAGCCGATTCTCCTGAAACTTCGCACACAAATTCAATTCCCATGACAATACAACATTATAATAACTTCAACCTTCAATGCTCAAATCCTGATGCTGCAGAGGTACTGCAAGATAAAACCGTTTGACTTAAAAGTTTATTTTTATTAAAAGACTAGCTGACCCGCGCAACTACGTCTGCGTTTTTCCCGTTCTTGCAACAATCTTCAAAATAAATTATAGCCTATATGTTGCCGTGTACTAATAGCTATATAACAAAAAAAGTTTCATCAAAATCCGTCTAGTAGTTTTTGTGTCAAAGCCGAACAACAGACAGACAGACAAAAATTTCAAAATCATTTTTTTTTGCTTGTGTTAGTTGTATGAAGACTCCTAAGGGTATTTTTTTAGTTTTTATTCAATGTACAGAATTGAACTCTTCTACAGTTTTATTATATGTATATAGAATATAGATTATTTTTTTGTCAGGTTGATCAGTTAAAAGAGAGTAACCTTCATTTGGAAGAGGAGGCAGCTGAACTGGCAGCTTTGCGAGCGAAGGCGGCCCTCGCAGATACGCTCAGCGCACAATTAGAAAGGTAAATCATATTTTCCTACTAGCGGCCGGTTCCGACTTCGCACGGCTGGACATTTTTCCCGTTTTTGCAACATTTTTCATTTATGTTCCGCTCCTATTGGTTGTAGCGTGATGTTATATAGCCTATTACTTTCCTCGATAAATGGACTATCCAACACAAAAATAATTTTTCAATTCCAACCAGTTGTCCTGAGATTAGCGCGTTCAAACAAACAAACTCTTCAGCTTTATAATATTAGTAGATTATCTGCCTCGTTGGACTAGTGGTGGCAAGCGCGACTGCTGATTGTGAGGTCCTGGGTTCGATCCCCAGGTCGTGCAAAGTGTTATTGAGTATTTCCGGAGTTTGGATTTGTGCCCGGTTGATGGCAATAGGCTCTCCCCCTATTACATGACGGCGAAATGAGGGTGTTATTATACATCTCTGCCCAACCCACCCGGGAATACGGTGTGATGTTATGTATGTTAAAAAATCGGGCTTGCCTTAATGTTGACCTCTAGGCACGCCTCTGGTACTTATTATTGGCTATCGTAAGAAAAATCTTGTTCAAACCATCTCGTGTATAGCGCGACACAACTGTTACGTCAACAGACGACACGTTTGGTGCAGTGGTTGAGCGATTGGCTTCTGCGGAACAGGTCGCGGGTTCGATTCCTGCACGAATGAATTATTTGTCTTCCTCTTAGCCTTTTTCCCAATTATCTTGGGGTCAGCTTCCAGTCTAACCAGATGCGGCTGAATACCAGTATTTTACACGGAGCGACTGCCATCAGACCTCCGCAACCCAGTAACTGGGCAATGCCGATATCCTAAGGTTAAACCGTTTGTCAGACTTTCAGGCTTCTGACTACCCGTAACGACTGTCATAGGTATTCGTATGACACCCGGGACCGACGGCTTAACGTGCTCTCCGAGGCACGGAGGGGTCTCGATGTGTAACAAATGGTCACCCATCCACGGACTGACCGCGGCAAGCGCAGCTTAACCTCGCAAATCGTACGATCGGCGCGGTTGTTATTTAGCTACGAGCCCCCCCAAATGAATTATTTGTATAGCCTACAAATAGTTGTTCCGGGTCTGGGCATTTTGCATGTGAAGATTTGTGTCTACGCGCACCCACGATACGGATGAAATCCTAGTTTAGGGCAGCGTAAGGACGCGTTCCCACTATGTCGTAACGGTTAATTGGACCTACTTATGCAAAAAGGAACCAATCCACACACATGCCAAAATCGAGTTAAGTATGTAGAAATCTTTAGAAATGCACCTTCTATCGACCCTGTAAGGATCAAAATGACCTTAACTTTGACAGAATATGTGCCAAAGTTGTCAGATCATTTTGATCTTTACAGGGTCGATAGAAGGTGCATTTTGAAAGCTTTCTTCATACTTAGTTCGATTTTGGCATGTGTGTGGTTTGGTTCCTTTTTGCATAAGTAGGTCCAATTTATCGTCGGGCCACTGTCGTCTCTAGCTGTTCCCATTATAACGACTGTTTGTCGTCAATTTTTTTTA